>CAWUFW010003666.1:0-1200000 GCA_963921515.1 Calotriton arnoldi | reverse complement strand
ACGCATAATATGAAATATGCCGTAATCTTATCTAGAGTCGGTATTCCAGAAAACAAGCTGTGTGCCTGCAGACTTCTATTTCCCTATTTCATATTCCAGCGGTGTAGCGTAAGCATTCAGCTATCCCCCTAAGGTCCACGGCCATTGGAGAGCCTGATAACTTTCACGCAGAACTCCACTCCTCCTTACCGGTATATCGTGTGTCAAAATTCAAGACGTCGCTCAGCGTGCCATTCCGAGTACAGGACACTAGTCAAATGCCGGGTGAAGCCGTAGATATAAAGGCTATCATCCGAACGCCGTAAACACAAACGAAGGACTCCAACCTGTTGGCCTCCAATACGGTCAACAAAACAGAAAGCAGACTCACCACGTAACCTCTTATGTGGCGGCCATCTTGGAATTGCCAAAGTGTATTGAAACAGAGGTAAAGATTCACCTAGTGAACACAGGCCCCTCATCACAATAAGAAAGAGTGCCTATATAGATGACATCACTCAAAATCATAAAGACCATCGTGGTTCTGGCTAAGGGACCGAGATAGCATACAGGCATGGTCCTCTAAAATGCTGAAAACTAGATATGCGAATAATCATCTCTAGTTGATATTTACAGTGGTATATCAGAGAAAGCATGTGAGAGCATTAGTGCACATATCCGTTACAATCTCAGTGTCGGTTAATCTCGAGAATATCAGATGTGTTTGTGTAACTACAGTAGACTACATTCAAACTCATCCATCTCTCATGGTAAAAATTGATAAAATAATGGTAATAGATTTTGCGGTGTACACAACGTACCCGATTATAGTTTGGCACCGGAGAAAACACTTCATTTAAGACAATTCATACAAAATGAAATATATGATAGGAATACAAGTATAGTGTCCTATAAACCATTACTAAGTATGTAAAATGTAAACAACAATTTCTGTACATCGTAATTATGATAACGGTAGACGTGCACACAGTGTGGCAACTCTGTGCACTCATTTGCCCAAGAAGTAATGCAGCTCATGGTCCACATTGAGCCCTAGTTCCGTACTGCGCAATCTAAGGATCCAAAGTGCTTCCCGTCTACGAAGGGCCAGCTCCCTGTTGCCCCCCTTGGGTGTCTGTAAGTCTGTTCGATACCGAAAAACTCAAATTGTTTGTGTGTCGTCTGGGCTGGGCATTGTGTTATATGTGCGGCAATGGGATACTTGACATCACCTTGCTTAACTGCTCTTATATGCTCACCCATTCTTTCACGTAGTGTCCTGATCGTGCTGCCGACATATCTTCTTTTGCACCTACACTCTATTATGTAGACAACAAATTTGGTCAAGCAATTGATATTAGACTCTATCCTGTATGTTTCATTATCAGGGCCCTGGAATTCTGTTTTGTGGTTACATGCCCATTTGCAGGCACTGCAGTTACTACATCCATGGAATCCCTTTGTCCGTTGTGTCAACCAAGTCTCCTTTCTTTCTAACCTCGGGTAGCTAGGGCTCAACATATTCCTCAGAGACACCCCTCGTCTGTACGTGATGGTCGGTCTGTCCGTGATGTGGTCATTGAGAGATCTGTCTGCCCTGAGCAAATGCCAGTGTCTCTTAAGACTACGCATCAGTATGCCTGACCAGTTGTTATATCCAGTTATCATCCGTACTCTGTCTCCCTTGTTTGCGTGCTCTGTGCGTTCTCTGAGAGTGTCCTGTCTCTTGATCCTGTGTATCCTTTGTTCAGCTTTCTTAAGTGTGTCCCTATTATAGCCCCTGTTCTGGAAGCGGGCCATCATACTCTTTTGCATTCTTCAAATTCTGGGTCGAAACTACAGTTACGTCTTACCCTAACAAGTTCACCATAGGGAATCGACCTAATCTGGTGGAAAGGATGGGCACTGGACGCATGTAATACCGCATTGCAAGCTGTTTTTTTGCGAAAAAGTCTACTATGTATTGTATTATCTCTGATGTATAATTCAACATCCAAGAATGAAATCCTGCTCGTGCTATACTCAAATGTGAATTTAATGTTATAATCACTACCATTCAGGTAATTGAAGAATTCCGTCAGTTTGTGTGTGGTGCCAGTCCAGATCATCAAGCAATCGTCAATATATCTGCCCCAATACAAGATGGAATCGTTCCATTGTGACCCCATGGTGCCCCAGATCCTCATCTCCTCGAACCAACCCATAAAAGGTTCGCGTACGAGGGAGAAAATCTGGAGCCCATGGCCACTCCTTGCTTCTGTCGGTACCATTTATCTTTGAAAAGGAAAACATTGTTGTCAAGTATTAGCTCAATCATTTCCATCAGCATTTCAGTATGACTCCATGCACTCGCTGATCTAATATTCAAAATCTTCCTGATTGCCCCCAGGCCAGATTCTCGCCTGATACTAGTGTAAAGGGCAATCACGTCAAGGGTCACCAAAGTCATGTTCTCATCCCAATTAAGATCTGCCATGATACCTAGGACATGTTTCGTGTCGCGTATATATGATGGCAAGTTCTTGACCATGGGTTGCAAGAAAGTGTCTACATATTCTGGGATTCTCTCAGTCGGTCCTTCATTCCCTGATATTATGGGTCTGCCTGGTGGGAAAGGCAAGTCTTTGTGTATTTTCGGTAGTGTATAAATGCAGGGGTACCTCGGTCTATCAACTCTCATGTACGTAAGTTCATTATCATCAAGTAACCCCTGCCCATGCCACTGTCTCAGATGTCTGTTGATATGGTCTGTAAGTGCCCAAATCGGATTATTCGGGAGAGGCTCGTAACATAGTTGGTCGCTGAGTTGTGATAGGATGTCATTATCATAGTCGCTACTGCGCATCACAACAATGTTTCCCCCTTTGTCAGCTTCTTTAATTGTGACATCTTTGACAATAAAAATCTGCAACCAAACCATGGGGTCTTTGTTTCAAGTGAACACACGATACAGGACATTTTAGACACTAGATTACTACTGTCCCTGACTGACTGTGAGGATGAAGTAGTGACTGCAGAAATGGTTATGCGTGATCTTGACGTATCTAGTGACTTTAGCATCACCAGTAAACTGAAAGAAAAATCGAAATGGACTCCGCCACTATTTTCAGGGAATAATATTGACATCTTTCATAAATTAGTGATTGCAGATCTTGACAGACAAACTGACAACAAGAAGAAACAGGCCAGGAATAAGAGAGACAATCTAACACATGGTGAACGCGGGGCCCTGAGAGACCTCATGAGTGACAAAGATGTCACAATTAAAGAAGCTGACAAAGGGGGAAACATTGTTGTGATGCGCAGTAGCGACTATGATAATGACATCCTATCACAACTCAGCGACCAACTATGTTACGAGCCTCTCCCGAATAATCCGATTTGGGCACTTACAGACCATATCAACAGACATCTGAGACAGTGGCATGGGCAGGGGTTACTTGATGATAATGAACTTACGTACATGAGAGTTGATAGACCGAGGTACCCCTGCATTTATACACTACCGAAAATACACAAAGACTTGCCTTTCCCACCAGGCAGACCCATAATATCAGGGAATGAAGGACCGACTGAGAGAATCTCAGAATATGTAGACACTTTCTTGCAACCCATGGTCAAGAACTTGCCGTCATATATACGCGACACGAAACATGTCCTAGGTATCATGGCAGATCTTAATTGGGATGAGAACATGACTTTGGTGACCCTTGACGTGATTGCCCTTTACACTAGTATCAGGCGAGAATCTGGCCTGGGGGCAATCAGGAAGATTTTGAATATTAGATCAGCGAGTGCATGGAGTCATACTGAAATGCTGATGGAAATGATTGAGCTAATACTTGACAACAATGTTTTCCTTTTCAAAGATAAATGGTACCGACAGAAGCAAGGAGTGGCCATGGGCTCCAGATTTTCTCCCTCGTACGCGAACCTTTTTATGGGTTGGTTCGAGGAGATGAGGATCTGGGGCACCATGGGGTCACAATGGAACGATTCCATCTTGTATTGGGGCAGATATATTGACGATTGCTTGATGATCTGGACTGGCACCACACACAAACTGACGGAATTCTTCAATTACCTGAATGGTAGTGATTATAACATTAAATTCACATTTGAGTATAGCACGAGCAGGATTTCATTCTTGGATGTTGAATTATACATCAGAGATAATACAATACATAGTAGACTTTTTCGCAAAAAAACAGCTTGCAATGCGGTATTACATGCGTCCAGTGCCCATCCTTTCCACCAGATTAGGTCGATTCCCTATGGTGAACTTGTTAGGGTAAGACGTAACTGTAGTTTCGACCCAGAATTTGAAGAATGCAAAAAGAGTATGATGGCCCGCTTCCAGAACAGGGGCTATAATAGGGACACACTTAAGAAAGCTGAACAAAGGATACACAGGATCAAGAGACAGGACACTCTCAGAGAACGCACAGAGCACGCAAACAAGGGAGACAGAGTACGGATGATAACTGGATATAACAACTGGTCAGGCATACTGATGCGTAGTCTTAAGAGACACTGGCATTTGCTCAGGGCAGACAGATCTCTCAATGACCACATCACGGACAGACCGACCATCACGTACAGACGAGGGGTGTCTCTGAGGAATATGTTGAGCCCTAGCTACCCGAGGTTAGAAAGAAAGGAGACTTGGTTGACACAACGGACAAAGGGATTCCATGGATGTAGTAACTGCAGTGCCTGCAAATGGGCATGTAACCACAAAACAGAATTCCAGGGCCCTGATAATGAAACATACAGGATAGAGTCTAATATCAATTGCTTGACCAAATTTGTTGTCTACATAATAGAGTGTAGGTGCAAAAGAAGATATGTCGGCAGCACGATCAGGACACTACGTGAAAGAATGGGTGAGCATATAAGAGCAGTTAAGCAAGGTGATGTCAAGTATCCCATTGCCGCACATATAACACAATGCCCAGCCCAGACGACACACAAACAATTTGAGTTTTTCGGTATCGAACAGACTTACAGACACCCAAGGGGGGCAACAGGGAGCTGGCCCTTCGTAGACGGGAAGCACTTTGGATCCTTAGATTGCGCAGTACGGAACTAGGGCTCAATGTGGACCATGAGCTGCATTACTTCTTGGGCAAATGAGTGCACAGAGTTGCCACACTGTGTGCACGTCTACCGTTATCATAATTACGATGTACAGAAATTGTTGTTTACATTTTACATACTTAGTAATGGTTTATAGGACACTATACTTGTATTCCTATCATATATTTCATTTTGTATGAATTGTCTTAAATGAAGTGTTTTCTCCGGTGCCAAACTATAATCGGGTACGTTGTGTACACCGCAAAATCTATTACCATTATTTTATCAATTTTTACCATGAGAGATGGATGAGTTTGAATGTAGTCTACTGTAGTTACACAAACACATCTGATATTCTCGAGATTAACCGACACTGAGATTGTAACGGATATGTGCACTAATGCTCTCACATGCTTTCTCTGATATACCACTGTAAATATCAACTAGAGATGATTATTCGCATATCTAGTTTTCAGCATTTTAGAGGACCATGCCTGTATGCTATCTCGGTCCCTTAGCCAGAACCACGATGGTCTTTATGATTTTGAGTGATGTCATCTATATAGGCACTCTTTCTTATTGTGATGAGGGGCCTGTGTTCACTAGGTGAATCTTTACCTCTGTTTCAATACACTTTGGCAATTCCAAGATGGCCGCCACATAAGAGGTTACGTGGTGAGTCTGCTTTCTGTTTTGTTGACCGTATTGGAGGCCAACAGGTTGGAGTCCTTCGTTTGTGTTTACGGCGTTCGGATGATAGCCTTTATATCTACGGCTTCACCCGGCATTTGACTAGTGTCCTGTACTCGGAATGGCACGCTGAGCGACGTCTTGAATTTTGACACACGATATACCGGTAAGGAGGAGTGGAGTTCTGCGTGAAAGTTATCAGGCTCTCCAATGGCCGTGGACCTTAGGGGGATAGCTGAATGCTTACGCTACACCGCTGGAATATGAAATAGGGAAATAGAAGTCTGCAGGCACACAGCTTGTTTTCTGGAATACCGACTCTAGATAAGATTACGGCATATTTCATATTATGCGTTTGACACAGGAGGGTGTGTTGGTCTTATGGACAATGCGGAACGCACCCTTTAAATAAAGGGGTCAGTTTACGTCATGGATATTTGGGATATATATGCAGTGAGTACTGTCCGAATGCGTTACCTAGAGCTAGCTATGCTTAGGGTCAACATACGTTTATATGCCATTCACCCCTTGGGTATTGTGAGATACATTCTTGGTATCCTCTGTTGTAGAATTTGAGACTTTGGGAGTTTGGGACGTAATTGGATCCCTTCGACGGATGAACTACAGAGTGAGACGTCGCAAGCTACTGGAACCCCATTTTGTGGGTTGGAATTATCACCACAAAATAAGTAGGTGTTGATTTTTAAGTAAGGAGCTTTTGGCCACTTGTATATGTTCTGTCTACTAGAGGATAGATTTTTCATTCTAGCCGTGTTGTTATTTATTTCATAGATTTGACTACAAGGAGGACATAGGTATTTATCGTGGTTCACTTATTCTCACTACCACTTGGGCTATACAAGGCGGTGTCATTTTCACTTTTCTTCACGCCGTATCGACACCCTATCTCATTTGGCTTAGTGTTTTCTTACTCACAAGTCTCAATTCTGTTTGAATGCACTGGTTGCACAGCACCTACTTTGTAGTTGCTTTTGAATAGTGACATACACCTTTCTTTTCCATCCTTTGGTACTTTGGGTACGTTGTTACCCTCTTTACTATTCGGAACTTATCCGGGAGTTTCATCTGATTTCCACCTTGTGCATGTTTGCACGAAGTTATCGTGTAGACACTCGAGCATGTCTTTGATTATTACTGTGGATTTGTTGTACACCTGTTATTCTGTAAGGTGGTACATTGCTTGCTCTTGTTTGTTTTCCGAACAGCCTTGATAAAGTCGCGGGAGTATTACCCTGTTTGCGACGAAACACGTGTCGGCTGTCATAAGAACCAGAGAATAAAAGAAAGAAAATTACAAGAAACAACTCACTTGTGTATATTTATGCTCACAACGTGCATTCTAACTATTGCATTACTGCTTACGTGTGCTGGGGACATTTCTTCTGTTTACAAAAATTGGCACAGGCCGATAGCTTGGGGAGACTGGTGGTGCTCCTCACCTTTCAGCACCGTCACCGATATAGATAACCCTATACTGATTTAGATGGTATTCTCCTGAGTGGCGCCATTATTCCTATACTCTAAACCACTGCCCTTTTATTTCGCATTAAGTCCGGTTAGGAGGCAGCCCAGGAGACATCATGACGACGTTTACCAAGGAAAGATTAAATAGAGATAGAGAGGCCGAGGACCTTTTTAATAATTTGTCAGGAAATAGTACCAACACTACAGCAGCGCAAGGTGGACAACCCTCCAGACAGGAGGGTCTAAGAGAGAAATTTATTAAACTGGAGAGACTAAGGAGAAGCGAAATGTCTAGATGGTGGGACGCCGCCACCCTTAAACAATACATTCGAGTCAAACGTATTCCCAGGGGACTTCGGTCACAAATCATACCTACGTATGATGACCTGGAGGCGGACCTTTTAATTGCTTGGGAAAGGGAACTGAACGAGAATTCCAACAAACTTATGGGGATTCTTATAGAGAACTGTGAGAGGAAAGTTTCCCAATTTCAAAAGGATATTGATCTCGTAGAATCTGAAATTATACAACTTAATTTAACTGAGGCCACAGAGAAAAATTATGTTATCCTCAATGATGTTCTACAACGTCACCTGGCAGACATCAAACAACGTAAGACCAGGAAATTAAAAAGGGATGAACGTGACTATTCATGTGGCAGAATCTTCACGTTCGCCCAAAAATACGACCACCTAGTTCCCAAAGGAAGCCAGTCAGGTGCCAGTGATGGCAAATCAATGAGCTCTAGTTCAACATCCGTGGACACAGCACAGACCAGTGGCAGTGAGTCGGATAGAGGAGAGGGAGTCAATAATGTTTCTAATAATGGGAGCTGTTTTTTAACAGAGGTCCAAAGAATAAAACGAGGGAACAGGGAGAAGAGACGACCCGTACCTTTAGAAAAACCAGGAGGGGAAAAAGAGGGAGCGCAGGGCAACGACCGCCCAGGTGTGAGAACCCGATCCTGGAACCACAAGAAATGAATGAAGTTGATATTGTCAATGTTGTCAATTTGTCAGATAAATGTCTTTCGGATGATACATTATCTGTACTAACAAAAGGTATGAGTTTTTGTCCGAGCAGCAAAGGTGACATATGTGAAGCAAAAATAGATCTGTATAAATTTGTAAGAAAGCTAAAAATCAAGAAACACTTTGAAATGTTAGGGTTTGACAATAAAAATCTGCAACCAAACCATGGGGTCTTTGTTTCAAGTGAACACACGATACAGGACATTTTAGACACTAGATTACTACTGTCCCTGACTGACTGTGAGGATGAAGTAGTGACTGCAGAAATGGTTATGCGTGATCTTGACGTATCTAGTGACTTTAGCATCACCAGTAAACTGAAAGAAAAATCGAAATGGACTCCGCCACTATTTTCAGGGAATAATATTGACATCTTTCATAAATTAGTGATTGCAGATCTTGACAGACAAACTGACAACAAGAAGAAACAGGCCAGGAATAAGAGAGACAATCTAACACATGGTGAACGCGGGCCCTGAGAGACCTCATGAGTGACAAAGATGTCACAATTAAAGAAGCTGACAAAGGGGGAAACATTGTTGTGATGCGCAGTAGCGACTATGATAATGACATCCTATCACAACTCAGCGACCAACTATGTTACGAGCCTCTCCCGAATAATCCGATTTGGGCACTTACAGACCATATCAACAGACATCTGAGACAGTGGCATGGGCAGGGGTTACTTGATGATAATGAACTTACGTACATGAGAGTTGATAGACCGAGGTACCCCTGCATTTATACACTACCGAAAATACACAAAGACTTGCCTTTCCCACCAGGCAGACCCATAATATCAGGGAATGAAGGACCGACTGAGAGAATCTCAGAATATGTAGACACTTTCTTGCAACCCATGGTCAAGAACTTGCCGTCATATATACGCGACACGAAACATGTCCTAGGTATCATGGCAGATCTTAATTGGGATGAGAACAGGACTTTGGTGACCCTTGACGTGATTGCCCTTTACACTAGTATCAGGCGAGAATCTGGCCTGGGGGCAATCAGGAAGATTTTGAATATTAGATCAGCGAGTGCATGGAGTCATACTGAAATGCTGATGGAAATGATTGAGCTAATACTTGACAACAATGTTTTCCTTTTCAAAGATAAATGGTACCGACAGAAGCAAGGAGTGGCCATGGGCTCCAGATTTTCTCCTCGTACGCGAACCTTTTTATGGGTTGGTTCGAGGAGATGAGGATCTGGGGCACCATGGGGTCACAATGGAACGATTCCATCTTGTATTGGGGCAGATATATTGACGATTGCTTGATGATCTGGACTGGCACCACACACAAACTGACGGAATTCTTCAATTACCTGAATGGTAGTGATTATAATGTCTTGTGGATTGTTACCTGCCTTGTTATGTTGGCCTAGGCCTGGCTGCCATGCTGCTTCTCTTTGCGCACATTACACTGAGCCGGGCCTTCCTCGCCCTTTGCTCGTGCCAAGTTCTTTTGCACTGTCTGCATTTTCTGTTGTTCACCTTTTTGGGCTCAGTCTGCACAAACATGTACAAGGTCGCATAACAATGTATTCTGGTTCTTCCTGATATGGCCAGTCTCGCGCACCCAGACATAACATTATGTGCAATTGCCATGAAGAATTTGATATGCTTTTAATACTGTGGTTTACTAGCGCTTAAACACACTTGGAGAAATCCCTTTCAGTGAGAAGAGCTATGATGTCCTGCTGATGTAATTCTGCATCTAGAGACTGAGGTATGGGGGTTCGCTAGCAAAAGCCCAGAGGTCTTCTATTTTATAATAAACTATCTTACTGCAAGGGGAGGGTGGTAATGTTATTTATACGTTTATCCACTGAGCTCTGAGATGCTTTCCCCGTTTGTATTCTATGGAATTGTAACCATGCTGCTTATATTAGTAATATGCATTATGCTATTAGTACTGACACGTGTACTGTACATTAGAGCACGTAAGTTGGAATAAACATTTTAACCTATCCAGTGTCTCTTCCTACGCACCTTGTGGACAAGTACGAGTGAGTGGCGAAAGAGTGTTCTTGCTTCAGTGAGTCCTGAGATAAAGATACCGTGTTCTGGGTTGTCCAAACATTAGTACTTGGGTGCTAATGGGATGCTAAGCTAGTTGGGTTGGGGTTTTTGGGTGCTATGGTATATGGTGGCAAACCACTGTATTCCAGGGTCCCATTTTCCTGTGCATAGCTCTGTGTATGTGCAGAAACCTTATGACATGGCGCGACCACCGTGGGGCAGCTTATCTGCGAGACGCTTGAGTAGTACTTGTGCTTGTCCACAAACCCCTCGCGTACGCTTCCGGAGGCGTATGTGATGGTGATACCTCCTATATTGAATGTTTTATAGGTTCTTTCAAGCTTGAAGTTATTAAAAAGGTTAGTTAGCAGACCCATTTTTGTGCTCCCTGTTAGGTTGTCGAATATAATTGTTTAGTCATGGCTGGTGTGGCGATAGCTGCACATAGTCGAGGAGCACTCCGAGACCACTTAGCTGTGTATGGAGTGCCCGATACAGGGGTCGAGTTGGTCTTTGTGGTTCAAGCCGATCCGGCTTATCACTTTGAAGTGTTTTACACTTGGATCACTTTTGAAGCGGTGGATGCAGGTGATAAGCTGTTTCATGAATATAAACCCACCGCTATTCCTGCTGCCTATCGACCATATACTGCTCTTGAAGTGCCTCTCACGGCTTGGCAGCACCGTGTTTGGTTTAATGGCGCCCTACCACAACCAACTACCGCAGTTCGTTTAGGCCCCTTGTCAATTCAGGGGGCCACTTGGCCTGTATTGGCCGGGTATACCCCGCATCCAAATTATCTGGCATTACCGCTTGCGGAACTGCGCACTATGCATACCGAATTGGTGCGAGTGCATCGAGCCTTGGTGACATACGTTACAGGTAGCCTCCATGGAGCTGCTCCTGTAGTCGCAGGCCAACCAGCTATTGCAGCTGGAGTGACTATAAGTCCTGTCATGGTAAATTCTGTGATGGGCAAACGTCCACAAAATAAGGACGACTATCCTTACTGGCTTGCTGAAAAGTTCGATCAGATAGAAGCAGTGTTTCCCCATACATCCCCAGTAGATAAACACCGCATCCTCACGATAAGTTTGCCAAAAGACATAATCCCCGATTTGACATCATGTGAAAACTGGGGTAAGGTATTCGCAGCAGTTTATTCAAAATGTTTTGGAACTCCTTCCATGACGGTTCTACCCTCTGTAATTAAAAAGTACAGGATGAACATGGCCCTGAAGCGGCTGTGGAATTAGGGATGAGACTAGTGGGAGTGTTTGATGTAGTAGCTGAGCTGATCCTTGGAAATGTCAAGGGCGATGCTATGAACTTTCAAGTAGCGAATGCTTTGGCTTTGGTCCCAGAGTTGGACAGGCCTCGCGAATTACCGAAAATAATAGCCCGGGCTTATAAAACAATTGGAAGAAATAGCCTAGGCAACAAGCCTTTTGTAAAAATGCAAACTCAATCGCAAACACAAGTTATACAAACAAAAAGTGCATCTGAGAAAGATGATAAACCAGTCTTCACGAAAAAGAGTTGGAGACAGAAAAAACAGGGTAAGCAACAAAAGAAGCCGGGGTCGAGAGGCGCTTCCCCAGTTTCGGTTTCTTCTGAACGTACTTATGATTTACGTGATAGGTCAAGGATTAAATCACCAGAAAGGTTTCAGAGCTCTGATACGCGTTCTCCTCGTTCTTCACAGGCCCAGACGTCGTCACAGGCTGGTGGAGGAGGACGGCAAGATAGAGGAAGGGGCCGAGAGGCTCCCCAGGAGCGAGACCAACCTCGACAACAAGTCAGAGGTAAAGCAGAAGACTTTCATCTTCCTCGACCGCAATTTCAGAAGAAAAAGGTTGCCGCTGTTACAGCGAAATATGCCTCAGACCGTGAGAACGAGACTCCAGAATTGGACGTGGGCAGTGACCCTCCTAGACAGCGCAGCGGAAGTTACCATAGTGCGGGAGGCGCTACGTCCTCATATGGAGGCGACAGCAACTGAAACATTCGTTACTGTAGAGACAGCTGACACGAGAGTGGCACCCCCTGACAGACTATATAATATAGTTATACAAATTGAAGGTGACATACCGCGTGAAATAAAAGGGATTTTTGGGAAAATCTAACCTCTTCATATGACATTTTGTTAGCAGAGGTGGATTGGCCACCCCCATTCGTTTAGCTGCACATAAAGGAGAGGAGGTAATCCTTCCAAGCTTTTCAAAGCATGTCCCAAAAGACAAAGCTGAAGCACTTGCAGCTGAGTGGGCTGTGTACCTGGCACCAGCGTTATACCGCAACCATGTGGGATGGGATGAAGAATCACCTCCTCATGCAATACCTTTGCGGTCACTACCGCAGCCACAACCCCAATATCCCATCAAACGGCAGGCAAAAGGCCCCGTCTCCGAAATTCTGACACAGTTGGAATATCAGGGAGTAATCGAACCATGCGTATCACCTATGAACAATCCCCTGTTCGTGGTTTCTAAACCCGATGGATCGTACCGCTTAGTTTTGGATTACCGACATTTAAACTCTCATTGTCGGAACTTTGCGGTGCAAAACACACACAGTTCTGCGCTTGTAGACAGTCTTGTTCGTAAAAAATACAAAACGACACTTGACCTTTCAAACGGTTTCTACACGCACAACCTAGCCCCGGAGAGTGGTCAATGGACCGCATTCACATCCGGTGGTAAATTATTCCAGTTCCGGCGATTACCCATGGGCTATAAAAATAGTCCGGGTATATTCGCCGCCCGTGTTGTTTCTTTGCTATATGACATTGATCAAGACGCATGTTCGTACGTAGATGACATTTATCTGACGGACGACGAATTATTTCAGCATTTGTCCCGTGTGGACCGCATTATTCTTGAATTCGCGGAGCAGGGTTACAAATTTAACTTTGCTAAATCACACATTGCTGAATTTACCGTTCTGTTCTTGGGCTATGAGCTCAATAACGAAGGTAAGGGCTTAGCCCCCATTTCTTGGAAAAATGTGCACATTTGTGCCCCCAAATACTCTGAAGAAGCTTCAGTCTTTGCTGGGTTTCCTGAACTTCGGGCGTACTTACATTCCCGAATATGCCCAGCGTATCAAGCCTTTGTATGCTTTGATACAACCTACTTATTCAAGGTCTTGCTGGCTGCCTGAGCATACCTCAATACTGCAGTCTTTGCAGACAGACCTTTTGGAGTCTAAATATCTTTTGACTCGTGATAACCACACAAACCTGGTGATTAGAATAATTCCGGGGCGGTGGGATTCACATACTTAACCTTTAATGAAGGTGATACAGTACCCATCGCATACAAGTCACATCTGTACACTTCCGCTGAATTGCGCTTTACATCTGTCGAAAAAGTTCTGACTGCAGTGCAAATGGCGATTCTGAAAGAACGCGCACTGGCACAGGGAAAGCGGATTCTGGTGGTAACACCCTGTCCTGCCCTAGAGGCAGTAACAAAGGCAAGTGTACCGAACTCAAAAGCAATGCATCCCCGTTGGATACAATGGGCTACATCTTTGACGTCATCAGACGTCACCTTTGTTTTCGATTCTTCTCTTCAGACTCAGGAGTTTTTGCAGTATGAATTCGTTCATCCTCCTCCTTTGTTTTTACTACCGCTTGAGGATTACAAATGTGTGATCTACACCGATGGTTCGGCGCAACCGGCCACTGGGTCCAAGCACGCTTATTCAGCTGCATGTGCTATTGTGGCGGGTTCCTTTGTAAATGGAACGTTCAAATCCTCTGCAGTGCATACTCGCACACTTGGAGATAGTACCGCACAATTGGCCGAGCTGCATGCATTGCTACTTGCACTTGAGTTTGCTTCTCAGGATGAGACAACTCTTATTGTATGTGATTCCTTCTACTGTGTACAATCTTACAATGACAATCTGTTTTTCTGGTCGAAAAACGACTACAAGGACGCAAAAGGGAGCACAATTAAGCATAAAATGCTTTGGGTTCGAGTGGCAGAATTGCAACAACGTCTGCCCCTCACACAGGTGGTTCACACCTTAGGCCATCAGCGGGTGGGCGCACACGCTATTGGTAACGATCTGGCAGATGAAGCTGCCCGTTCAGCAGTAGTCACGTGTTCAGTAGCAGCGGTTACCAGGTCCATGTCTAAAATAGACCCTGTAATTTTAGCAGCTATTGCTGCAACCAAGGAAGGTGATAATTACCCTACAGGTTTCCCTTCCAAGTATTCTTACAAATTAAGTCCCGATCAGGTTCCTTATGTAACTATACCTGACGTTGGAGATCGGCTGATCCCCAACGCGGACCGCAGGAGTGCCTTGATATCAGCTGCACACGAAGGCATGGCTTCGGCACATGCAGGTGTGTCAGCTACGGTTTCCATCTTGCAGCAGCGTTATTGGTGGCGTGGGTTATATAAAGACACCCGTGCTTTTGTGCTTTCTTGCGACGTTTGTCAACAGATTAAGCCTTCCACGGTAACACGTCCACCACAAACACCGCTCTGCATTGCTAACAGACCCTTTGGGTGTGTTTACTTGGATCACTGCGGTCCATTCTCATCAGACACTGCTTATAAATACATTTTAGTGGCAGTGGACTCGTGCACACGGTTTCTCTGGGTCTGGCCACAACGGAGTGCTGACGCCCGAAATGTAATCAGGGATTTGCGTGTCTTTGTGGGAATTTTCGCATGCGGCACCTTCCATTCGGACCAAGGTCCAGCGTTTGCCTCTAGGGCTTACAAGGATGCAATGGCTTCGCTTGGGGTGCGGGTGAAATTTTCGTCTCCGTATAGGCCTGAGGGCAACTCTATCGTTGAACGAATGAACCGTGACTTAAAGCAATCCTTAACAGCTAGGGTTATAGGTACTGGCAGGAACTGGCTGGCCCATTTATATACCGTTCAGCGTGCACTTAATAATCTCCCTAGAAGACCTCTGGGTGGGCGGACCCCATACGAAATGCTCTTTGGCATAAGAATGTTTGTGCCTGACCTTGAGGGTCCAGACATCGCGGCGCAATCCGCCAAGTTTGATGTAGATAACCATTCTGCTATGTTACAGGACTTACAAGAAGCCCGAGACAAACTTGCAACTACACATTTGCCTTCAGCCACAGATCCTGCGTTGCAGATTCCGGTAGCCGGCTGGCTTCCGAAAGTTGGAGAACTGGTTCGAGAGAAGGTTGAAAACAAAAAAGAATTTGGCCCCTCTTTTCGTGCACCGGTTCCAGTTCTTGGCCTGAAGGGAACACGTACAGTCATTTTACCACCGCTTCCTGGTCGCAAAGAGAACAGATACATCTCAGTTGAAAATGTCAAGCTACAGCGCCTGGCCGATCCTGAATAGTGTCACACCAGCGGTCTCTTGTCCTGCCATTTATCGGACATATGTTCATAGTCCATCTGCACGAACTATCGCTGATGCTGTAATTGAGATGGTTGATTTGCCTGAAACTACGATTGATCCCCAACTCTCCACCAATATCGACGAGGACGAGTATACTTATCCTGCATCAGAATCGGTGGCACATCAACCAACAACGCCACTAAGCCCGACTCGTTATTCCTTTGATTCGGATTCCACATCTTCAAAAGTTCCATCCAAGTGCAGTATTTTTATATCCTGGTTTAGAGACAATTTTTTGATTCCCCCTGGACATACATCTGGTTGGTACTTTTCTTGATATTTTTGTTCATGTCCATTGGCTTTGTCACAGTGTTTTTTCTACTAATCAATGGTCACTATTTACCTGAACGCTCTGCTGTAGACTATGTTTCTGGAACTTTGGCTCCTCATTCCTCGTCTCACATCATGAAGCGTGACCACACATTTGTGAACATTTCAGCCTTCCCAGTTGCTGATGGCATCGTATGGGATGCAGTGAACTATCAAATCCATGGTCCGACGGAAATTATTAATGTACCTAATGTCCTTCGTGTTTCAATGGGTGATGTAGTACAAAATAATATTCATTCTGATGATTGGGATGTGCATGCCGTTGAAGCATTGTTTGCCGATTTAAAATATTATGCATCTTTTAATGCTGAAGATTTATATATGAATTCTGCTAATTATGCCGATTTGTATTGTTACCAACATTGGGGTAATCATTTTCTCCATAAGCCAAGTGCCCTGCGTAGTTCTGTTAACTACACCCAATGGGAACATTGTCCAAACCCCTTGCCAGGTAGCTCTCAAACTCTTCGAAATAAGTTTAATTATTTTACTGATTTTAATCGGTCGAACCCTGCATCCTATTATTTTAGACTTAATAACACATCAACTCAGAAAATTATGTTGACACACACCAAATTGCTATATTCAGGTTCCTTTCTGAGTGCCCTAGCTGTGGGTGGTTATGAGTACTGGGATAATACAGTGGATTTAAAATCTATTTGGGGCTCCAAGCCATGGCAGGTACAGGGAACCGAGGCGTTGCATCGTGCTTGCCTCATCCCTACCCAAATTATGTTCCTAAATGCTTCCATCTATCAGACTACATGTTGGGGCTTAGCAACCACTAAACAATTGAATACGCCATCAATACCATCCCTGTCGAGTTTTCCAAATGAAAGCTCACGATTCAATATGTCCCTCGTGTCCCTGCAGGCAATGTTACAAAATAATTTGTTTAATGTTTCTGAGCTGGTTCAGTCACCCTGGTTAGTATGGCCTATATCATCTAATGCATGTCAAATGCGTTTTCATGATACTGGTGCTAGCTACACACAGAATAGGCCTGATCCGAGGTTTACTGATGCCCGTACTGTCACTACATACTCTGTTGGTAAATTATGTAAACAATGGCTGCAACATTCGTCCCTTGATTCTGTTAAACAACATTTGTCCCTCCTTACAGGCAATATTGATCTGTCCGACTTTGTTTTGGGACCTCGTGGTCCCCGACCTAAAAGATTCATTTATGAAACATATAATGAACTCTGGAAGCTATCACAAATGGAAGCTGCTTCCCGTCTTCGGGAAATAGATCAAGCAAATATGGAAAAGGTGCTTGCTGTTGTTGACAATAGTATTAACACCCTGTCTTCTCGCATTTACACTTTAGAGAATATTGTGTCCTCTGTTGTTGATATCGTACAAGATGATGTTTCTGTGTTATATCATGGTCAGAATCAATTGCGCTCAGTTATGCAGTTTGCATGGACTTTACAAACGCTCAAGTTAGGTAAAGTGCCTTGGCATTTTTGAACACCTCTGCCTTATTTCTACCTTTTAACTTAACTGACAAACAGCAATTTATGTCCATGAAGGATGCAACTTACACTCTATTACATATCGAAAGGGTGGATCCTTTGCCGTTCTCTGTTGCAGAACTCGATTCTGCTGTATGGCTAGTTCATGGGGTTATCGTTTTACCTTTTTCCTTGTTTGAATTTGACTCGTGCATGAAACATTACCCTGTGGGCCGTTACCGGCCATTGGGCAGTGCTTTCCTGCATGAACTCTGGTCCTTGCCTTTCATGTATAAATGCCTTCGGGACGGCAAGGAAGTCTTTCTCACGGGGAGTACTGCGACTCGACTATAGGTCATTCGCTTATTTGTAAACACATTAAATTGCATGGCTCATGTAGCGTTTCCTCTCCTAATCTTGCTTGTGTGCTGAAAGGTATTCCTGCTCCTGTTATTTCACCTACTTTCACTCTCCTTTCCAATGGCAGTTATTTACTTTTAAATAACGAAAACTGTTGTGGCCTGCAGGCTGGCATTCCTTACATTGTAACAGTTTCGCACAGGGTTGTCTGCTGCAAAAATGTGCTGTTTCCTCCCCTCACGGCAGGGTTGATATCTCTATTTGGCCTTCCATCCCTACCATGGAAGCAGATTTCAATAGACTGAGCAGAATAAAGGCACTATTATTAAACGAGGAAGTTATGCTCACGTCCGCCCGGGAGACATTCATTCTCCAGGTGGCGAGTACCCACAGTGAAATACAGGCCCTTTTAAACACTAATCTCCCCCAACATTTTGGGGAGTTAATACATCGTATTTTTAACGCATCTAACACTGAAGGCCTAGTACACTTTTTAAGGTCGTTGGGTCGGGCTTGGTGTCCTCCTTCCAAACTATTTTTGGTGTCATCCCGGCTTTCATACATTCTATATTTTCTAGTGTCTTTGGCGGTTTCCCATTGATCCTCGCTTTAGCGGCTGGTGTCTTGCTCTTAATTTGCTTTCTGCGCAATGGCTGCTCCCCGATGGGACCTGCTCGATCCAGAACGCCTCCAGCTGCTCCGTGAGCGCCTTTTGGCCGGTTTTGGTGTCTTGCCATTGGCGACACTGAGCGTGTCATATACTCTTTCATTTCGCTTTGCGTATTTCACTTGCGTGCAACCTGTGATGACTTGTGTCCGCTGTCCTTTCACCTGGACTCTGGATTATTGCCTCTCCAATTCGTCATTGTCTGTTCCGGATTTTGTTCAGTTGATGGGTCCCTTAGAGGCCCATGAGCAGGACTGTTCCGTCGCTGGCTGTATGGCGCGTGCGGCTGCACTGGGGATTTTGGCGCAATGGGATATCTGGGCGGCTGCCCAGGATCTCCTACAACGAAGCTGTTTTAATTATCACGCAAGCTGTCCCGCATTGCTTATGGATGCTCCCTTTGCTGAGGAGCATTCCTGCTCTTTCGAACTCATGGATTGGATGGCATCTATGTTTTTTGACGATTCCAATGATGAACTCTTGGAGGGTATGGCTTTTTTCTGCACTTTCACTTTCATGGATTGACCTGACCTTCGCCGTTTGGGCGCTCCCTGTGCTCCGACATCTGTGTTTTTCCTCTGATGGGCCTCTGTCCTGGCCGCTGGACTGACCAGGGGAGGGTGTCTTGTGGATTGTTACCTGCCTTGTTATGTTGGCCTAGGCCTGGCTGCCATGCTGCTTCTCTTTGCGCACGTTACACTGAGCCGGGCCTTCCTCGCCCTTTGCTCGTGCCAAGTTCTTTTGCACTGTCTGCATTTTCTGTTGTTCACCTTTTTGGGCTCAGTCTGCACAAACATGTACAAGGTCGCATAACAATGTATTCTGGTTCTTCCTGATATGGCCAGTCTCGCGCACCCAGACATAACATTATGTGCAATTGCCATGAAGAATTTGATATGCTTTTAATACTGTGGTTTACTAGCGCTTAAACACACTTGGAGAAATCCCTTTCAGTGAGAAGAGCTATGATGTCCTGCTGATGTAATTCTGCATCTAGAGACTGAGGTATGGGGGTTCGCTAGCAAAAGCCCAGAGGTCTTCTATTTTATAATAAACTATCTTACTGCAAGGGGAGGGTGGTAATGTTATTTATACGTTTATCCACTGAGCTCTGAGATGCTTTCCCCGTTTGTATTCTATGGAATTGTAACCATGCTGCTTATATTAGTAATATGCATTATGCTATTAGTACTGACACGTGTACTGTACATTAGAGCACGTAAGTTGGAATAAACATTTTAACCTATCCAGTGTCTCTTCCTACGCACCTTGTGGACAAGTACGAGTGAGTGGCGAAAGAGTGTTCTTGCTTCAGTGAGTCCTGAGATAAAGATACCGTGTTCTGGGTTGTCCAAACATTAGTACTTGGGTGCTAATGGGATGCTAAGCTAGTTGGGTTGGGGTTTTTGGGTGCTATGGTATATGGTGGCAAACCACTGTATTCCAGGGTCCCATTTTCCTGTGCATAGCTCTGTGTATGTGCAGAAACCTTATGACAATAACATTAAATTCACATTTGAGTATAGCACGAGCAGGATTTCATTCTTGGATGTTGAATTATACATCAGAGATAATACAATACATAGTAGACTTTTTCGCAAAAAAACAGCTTGCAATGCGGTATTACATGCGTCCAGTGCCCATCCTTTCCACCAGATTAGGTCGATTCCCTATGGTGAACTTGTTAGGGTAAGACGTAACTGTAGTTTCGACCCAGAATTTGAAGAATGCAAAAAGAGTATGATGGCCCGCTTCCAGAACAGGGGCTATAATAGGGACACACTTAAGAAAGCTGAACAAAGGATACACAGGATCAAGAGATAGGACACTCTCAGAGAACGCACAGAGCACGCAAACAAGGGAGACAGAGTACGGATGATAACTGGATATAACAACTGGTCAGGCATACTGATGCGTAGTCTTAAGAGACACTGGCATTTGCTCAGGGCAGACAGATCTCTCAATGACCACATCACGGACAGACCGACCATCACGTACAGACGAGGGGTGTCTCTGAGGAATATGTTGAGCCCTAGC
The DNA here is from genome assembly GCA_963921515.1 of Calotriton arnoldi. Taxonomy (NCBI): domain Eukaryota; kingdom Metazoa; phylum Chordata; class Amphibia; order Caudata; family Salamandridae; genus Calotriton; species Calotriton arnoldi. The sequence goes on along the minus strand of CAWUFW010003666.1, from coordinate 1,179,450 downwards.
TACCCGAGGTTAGAAAGAAAGGAGACTTGGTTGACACAACGGACAAAGGGATTCCATGGATGTAGTAACTGCAGTGCCTGCAAATGGGCATGTAACCACAAAACAGAATTCCAGGGCCCTGATAATGAAACATACAGGATAGAGTCTAATATCAATTGCTTGACCAAATTTGTTGTCTACATAATAGAGTGTAGGTGCAAAAGAAGATATGTCGGCAGCACGATCAGGACACTACGTGAAAGAATGGGTGAGCATATAAGAGCAGTTAAGCAAGGTGATGTCAAGTATCCCATTGCCGCACATATAACACAATGCCCAGCCCAGACGACACACAAACAATTTGAGTTTTTCGGTATCGAACAGACTTACAGACACCCAAGGGGGCAACAGGGAGCTGGCCCTTCGTAGACGGGAAGCACTTTGGATCCTTAGATTGCGCAGTACGGAACTAGGGCTCAATGTGGACCATGAGCTGCATTACTTCTTGGGCAAATGAGTGCACAGAGTTGCCACACTGTGTGCACGTCTACCGTTATCATAATTACGATGTACAGAAATTGTTGTTTACATTTTACATACTTAGTAATGGTTTATAGGACACTATACTTGTATTCCTATCATATATTTCATTTTGTATGAATTGTCTTAAATGAAGTGTTTTCTCCGGTGCCAAACTATAATCGGGTACGTTGTGTACACCGCAAAATCTATTACCATTATTTTATCAATTTTTACCATGAGAGATGGATGAGTTTGAATGTAGTCTACTGTAGTTACACAAACACATCTGATATTCTCGAGATTAACCGACACTGAGATTGTAACGGATATGTGCACTAATGCTCTCACATGCTTTCTCTGATATACCACTGTAAATATCAACTAGAGATGATTATTCGCATATCTAGTTTTCAGCATTTTAGAGGACCATGCCTGTATGCTATCTCGGTCCCTTAGCCAGAACCACGATGGTCTTTATGATTTTGAGTGATGTCATCTATATAGGCACTCTTTCTTATTGTGATGAGGGGCCTGTGTTCACTAGGTGAATCTTTACCTCTGTTTCAATACACTTTGGCAATTCCAAGATGGCCGCCACATAAGAGGTTACGTGGTGAGTCTGCTTTCTGTTTTGTTGACCGTATTGGAGGCCAACAGGTTGGAGTCCTTCGTTTGTGTTTACGGCGTTCGGATGATAGCCTTTATATCTACGGCTTCACCCGGCATTTGACTAGTGTCCTGTACTCGGAATGGCACGCTGAGCGACGTCTTGAATTTTGACACACGATATACCGGTAAGGAGGAGTGGAGTTCTGCGTGAAAGTTATCAGGCTCTCCAATGGCCGTGGACCTTAGGGGGATAGCTGAATGCTTACGCTACACCGCTGGAATATGAAATAGGGAAATAGAAGTCTGCAGGCACACAGCTTGTTTTCTGGAATACCGACTCTAGATAAGATTACGGCATATTTCATATTATGCGTTTGACACAGGAGGGTGTGTTGGTCTTATGGACAATGCGGAACGCACCCTTTAAATAAAGGGGTCAGTTTACGTCATGGATATTTGGGATATATATGCAGTGAGTACTGTCCGAATGCGTTACCTAGAGCTAGCTATGCTTAGGGTCAACATACGTTTATATGCCATTCACCCCTTGGGTATTGTGAGATACATTCTTGGTATCCTCTGTTGTAGAATTTGAGACTTTGGGAGTTTGGGACGTAATTGGATCCCTTCGACGGATGAACTACAGAGTGAGACGTCGCAAGCTACGGAACCCCATTTTGTGGGTTGGAATTATCACCACAAAATAAGTAGGTGTTGATTTTTAAGTAAGGAGCTTTTGGCCACTTGTATATGTTCTGTCTACTAGAGGATAGATTTTTCATTCTAGCCGTGTTGTTATTTATTTCATAGATTTGACTACAAGGAGGACATAGGTATTTATCGTGGTTCACTTATTCTCACTACCACTTGGGCTATACAAGGCGGTGTCATTTTCACTTTTCTTCACGCCGTATCGACACCCTATCTCATTTGGCTTAGTGTTTTCTTACTCACAAGTCTCAATTCTGTTTGAATGCACTGGTTGCACAGCACCTACTTTGTAGTTGCTTTTGAATAGTGACATACACCTTTCTTTTCCATCCTTTGGTACTTTGGGTACGTTGTTACCCTCTTTACTATTCGGAACTTATCCGGGAGTTTCATCTGATTTCCACCTTGTGCATGTTTGCACGAAGTTATCGTGTAGACACTCGAGCATGTCTTTGATTATTACTGTGGATTTGTTGTACACCTGTTATTCTGTAAGGTGGTACATTGCTTGCTCTTGTTTGTTTTCCGAACAGCCTTGATAAAGTCGCGGGAGTATTACCCTGTTTGCGACGAAACACGTGTCGGCTGTCATAAGAACCAGAGAATAAAAGAAAGAAAATTACAAGAAACAACTCACTTGTGTATATTTATGCTCACAACGTGCATTCTAACTATTGCATTACTGCTTACGTGTGCTGGGGACATTTCTTCAATGTACAAGTACAACCTGTAACCTGCAAATTTTTATTACTCACACATGCTGTGCTTGTGGACATTTAGTACTGTCCCATGGTTGCCAAGGACGGCCACAATGTGACGTGCTCATGAGAAGAAATTGGCAATGAGGGTGTTCCTACGGGCTATTCCTGCCGCAGCTGCAGTGGCATGTGGGCCACCTGCCCCATCGTCCTCATCATCGTCCGGTACCTCTGGAACCGGGATCCATGGGGCATTGGTGCGTACACAGATGTTGTGCAACACACAACATGCAATGATCATCTTGCACACGATGTCTGGGCTGTACAAGAGCCTTCCACCTGTGACGTCCAGGCACCTGAAACGTGACTTCAAGACCCCAAATATGCGTTCCACGATGCCCCTGGTGCGTATGTGGGCCGCATTGTACTGCCTCTGGGCGGGTGTGTTCGGGTCTCGGAGGGGTGTCATCATCCAGGGGCAGAGTGCATATCCTTGATCACCTGTGACAGTGCAGAGAGATAAGAGTCAATACTTGGTTTGGCATGATGTGTTGGCAGGCCCACTAGTCCAGTGACGCCTGTGCTGGCTGTGTGTGGGGTGTGTGTAAGCCAGCCCTCAGGGAGTAGCTGGTGCTGGCAACAACTTCAACAGTCATCAGGCACTCAGGAATGCAATGTACAAACAGCAAGGGAGCATGACTTGAGTTGCACAGAGTTAGTGGCCCCGGATGCACAGCAGCCGACACGGGCCTACCGCCACGGGACGCTGACTTGCGGGACACTGGGGTAGGGTCATGAGGGCAGAGCAGGGTCTCGTATGTATCAAAAGTGGTTTTCACGGAGTGTCACGGGGTAGAGTGGGAGGTGTATCCCCAGGGCATGGTGCAGAGGGCACATACCAGCTTTGTCCGGCAACATGGCGGATATGAATGCCACAGACTCATGCCAAACACCAAGTCCGTACCTGCCAGTTGCTGATGACAGCCCCCAGGCCACAGGCTCAGACACCAACAATGTTCTGCCGGAGGCTGACGGTGACTCACGGCGCACAGGGTAAGTGGCACCAGGTCAGTCCTTGCGAGTGGTTGACCTCCTCCGTAACGGTGATCCGTGTTTCCACCGGACTGGAACGCATCTGTCTCTCACTCCTCTCCCTGCGTCCACTGGCATGAACCCTGCCATTGATTAATGAAGACTCAGTTCTAGATGTGGGACCTCATGGAATGCAGTGTAGGCCGGCTGCAGCGGTGGGGTATGTCAATGAATGTGGACTCCTGGGGGCCTGTGTCACGGAGGACAGCGATGGTCTGAGGAGGCTGCCAAGCTCACGGGCATGGGTCTTAGAGCTAGCACCGGCACATGGTGGGCCCTCTTTGACACACGACAGTGTCGGCAGGTGAGCAGTGCGGCCTTGGAGCGCTGGGGCAGGCAAGCCGGGTCTGGGTATCAGCAGCCTGGGGTGCAGCAGGCGCACAGGCTCGCAGGCCCCACTGCTCACGGCATCGGCCTCATGGCGGGCTGAGAGGCGCCGCCCTGGCAGTGACGTTCGCCATTCCGGGAGTGCACCACACTCAGCGCAACAGTGTTTTCATCCACACCCCTGCGCAGGCCTGGCGTAAGCCGGGCCAACCCACTACGCTCACGCACACAGGGGTGGACGCAGCGAGCGACATTTCCGCGATCTAACTCTAAGCCTGGGGTGACATGGTTGCGTCCACTGTTCACTACTCCCCAGACACCAGCAGTTAATGTCTGCATTGACATATCTGTGGTTTGCATACCCAGGTCTATCCAGCACATTCACGCCACACTTGTCGTTGTGTACATTCCCATTCATGGGTCACTTGCGTCCTTTGCACATGCCTGCTTTCCGCCTCTCCACACGTTCAGCTGTTGTGTGGCTGTGGTGCCCTGATATAGCTGGCTTGTGTACATGGGAAGCCCAGTATCCAAATGGAGTTGTGTTGTCGAGTCTGGTAGGTGGGCATGTTGACTGACATGTTGTATGTGGTTTGGTCACATGTGCATTCCCACAGTTGTGCGTTGTGTGATGGTGGCTTTGAGGTGTGTGTTGTGTTGATTTGGTATTTACCAACGAGCAGTCCAGTTCCATAGATGCCATCCTGGAAGTGCTGGTTGATGATGGACTGTCGGAAGATGTAGGAATCGTGCACACTGCCTGGGTAGTTTGCGACGACATTGGTGAACATTTCCCGGTGGTCCACTATTGCCTGCACATTGATGGAATGTGTGTGCTTTCTGTTGTGGTAGATGTGTGCAGTGTCCGCAGGGGGCACAAGTGGGACATGTGTGCAGTCAATGGCCCCCAACACGTGTGGGAAGCTAGCAATGGCGTAGAAGCCTTGCTTGGTCTCCAGCTGTTCCTGCGCAGTGTGGGGGAAGTGAAGGTACTTGGGTATGAAGCTGATGATGGCATCCAGGACAGGTGTGAGGAACTTTGATAGGGCTGGCTGTGAGACGCCTCCGACTCTGGCCATTGTTGGTTGGAAGGTACCAGAGGCCAACAGGTGCAGCACAGACAGCAGCTTTGTCTGCGGAGGGATGTTGGTTGTCCGCTGTGTTGGGACCGTCAGCCTGGGTCCGATGTGGGTCATGATGCGGAGGATGGTTGTCTTTTTGAGCCTGTAGTGGGCAATGACTTCCTCGGGCGTTAGGTCTGTGAGACTAGTGCGTTTTCGGTAGGTCCGCTGTCTTACTCTGCGCTGCCTCTGTGGTGGTCCGGGGGGGGTGCCAGTCCCGGTCCTGGGGGTGGTGGCGGTCCTGGGGGTGGTGGCGGTCCTCGGGGTGGTGGCGGTGGGTGTTGTGGCCCTGTTGGGGCCCAAGCTGCATGATGAGTAGCTCCATGGCGTCGGTTGTTCTTTGGCTGTGGCTGTGTGCGGGGCTCCGTTGCCTACTGCACGTAGTCGTCCTGCTTAACACCAGCAAGAGGCAGGTGTTAAATAGCTGCTGCTACCGCGGCTTATCGCGTGGTTTTGGTAGGCATCGCAGATCAGGCAGTTCGTTGTGAAGGTGGTGTAGTGGTGTTTTCGTGTGTTTTTGCACGGGAACGCCTACTCTGCATCTCATTAGGGTTAGTTGGTGGTGTCACCCGTGGAGGTAAATTTTGCGGTAGTTATCGTGGGAATACTTGAGTTGTCTGCAGTTTGCACCCGCTTGTGAATGGGGCGTTAAATCTATCTCCACTTTTGATGCGTTAAGGTGGCGATAACTCGGCGATAAGTCCTTGTGAATATGCCCCTAAATGACGTATTTGCATTTTAAGTAACTCTTCTTCTTCACTGATTGACATACTGGTTTTTCCCAACTTTGTGATTAAGCGGCTGGACCAAGAATGTAGATCAGGAAGGGGGGGGCTTTCAGTCATACATAAATACTCAGTCCAAAACAAATGTTTCAGAATCGAGAAATACTCTAAGTTTGAAAGCTTGGAAGTAAAACTCCATGTCACAAAGACTCATCCCTGAAATATACACATCATTTATCAACTACCGAGAGACAAACAAGTCATCATAGAAAAATGAATGGATCTTAATACTGAACAATCCCTCACATCTACCAATAACATCATTCTAGGAGACTAACTACCACTAGAACTTCCTCATGGACTCTCAGGTAGCTTAATTGAGCTCTTATCTGATTAACAATGATCTCATCTAACTCAATTATGTACGAGTCCTACCCACATCAAAGGATCAACTCCTGACCTGATTGCACAAAAAGGGGTCAGTTTAACTGAATCCTTGATATCAGTGGACTGGCCTAAGCACGTCCTCATTCTTTTTAACCTCAGGTTCGACATATCATTAACCAAAGGCTAGGTCTACAGACCTAAAGTGTGGATTAGAAGCACAAGGCATATCATCTCCTTAAAACTTTCAGCAAAAATTCATGACACAACTTGACTAAACTGCCAGACTAGGTGCAAACAACAAATAATCAGGTAAGAGCGGTGGGGTGGGATGGGGCAGGTGGGGAGTTGACAGATGACAGAATGGGGAAAATAAAATAAATAAATAAATAAAACCACTTACCTTGCGCTCGCCACATTGCTGACTCAGTGATGCGGCGAGCTCAAGGTAAGTGGTTTTATTTCTTTTTTATTTTATTTTCCCTATTCTGTCGTCTTTCGACTTCCCCCCTACCCCGCCCCACTGCTCTGCCCCCACCTCCACCTCCCCACTGCTCTTACTTGAATCGGCTATGCCTGCAACTAATATGACTAATCAATACAATGAAATCTTGGACAATATAATGACTTAGCTCCTATGAAACAAAAGAGGTAAAAATACAAAATTTCCCTCCAATGGTACAATAAGGAGGAGACAGGTTAGATCAGTCGAATGAGAGTGGGAACAACATCCCTCAACCTTGAATCTGACTAGATTTTGCATTGGAAGTAGAAGATATAAAAATAACATGTTTTTCAGATCGCAATTAGAATAGGGCGAGAAACCACCATAGAAACCTATTTGATATCATCAAGCAGCAAACCATTCATACAACCAATTCTGTCAGCAACACATCACTAGAATGATGTGAGGAGATAACTGTTTTCTTTGCTGACAAGATTAAAAAGATAAACATTTTGCTGTCAAGAAATTCAGTAGACAGCCAAACCCTCATTCCTCCCCTAAAGACAAATGCTTCATTGATTGAGTTCCGAGAAAACAGACTTTGCAGACCTGATTTCTGCAACCTTAATTACAGATATCAGCAGTCACATCTCACTGTACTTTGCCCTGCTGGCTAACTCCTCGCTGGTCCAAAGTGAAGTTCTGAATTGTCTGGAAACAGGTTACACCACTTTTAAAAAAGCCCGGAGCCGACTCAGAAGACCTAAGAAATATCAGACCAGTGACTCATCTCCCATTACTAGCACAAATTCTGAAAAGGTTTGTCTCATCACAACTGAAACAATACATCTACAACCACAACTTACTAGATGTAGGAAAGTACCTCTTTTGGACAGGGTTGCCCCCATTTTTTGCCTGATTTGATTTCGAACTGTAGGTGCACTGGGTCCGTGCCAACAAGGTTCCCAGTGCCAGATCTATTTCCCCAAACTGTACCACGATTGGCACCACTTCAGCCACCCCCTGTAAGTCCCTAGTAAATGGTACCTCTGGTACCTAGGGCATAGGTGCTGAAGAGGGTTTACTGGGGCTGCAGCACAAATTGTGCCACCCCAGAGACCCCTCAACAAGGAAATGCACACTGCTACTGTAGGCTGTGTGTCTTGGTGCAGAGAAAACCAAAGAATCGACATGGCGCACAGCCCTGTGTGCCATGCCCCCATACACTGTATGAGATTTAGGTTAGTCACCCCTACTGCAAGCCTGACAGCCCTAAAGCAGGGTGCACTATACCCCATATGTGGACATATCTGCATAAGCAGATATGACCCTACAATATCAAGTCCATTCTTGGATATTGTAGGTGCACAGGGAAGACATAGAGAGTACATGGGCTGGATACTTGTCATTACAAGTTTCCTAGCTCATTGATGGCTTCAATGTACCCTAAGGTGGTTGGTACCAAACATCTTGTCTTAATAAATCCTCACTGATGCCAGCGTTGGATTTATTATTAAATGCACTCAAGAGAGATCCTTTAGAAAAAACCTACCAAGCTCTGGTGTGGTCTCTGACTAGTCGTAGCCCGTCTGCCACCACCACACATGTTTATGACCTCATAGGGTGAGGGCCAGCACTCTCAGAGGCCAGGAAGAAAGTCTGCGCTTGGCGTAGGTGTTACACGCCTCCACCAGGACAGGATGGCCTTCCAAGACGGTGAAGCTGCTTTTGAAACGCAACCCAGGCATCTCCATCTAGTGGAGGATTCCAACCCCCCCTTTCCTGCTCCACCTTTGGTGGGAGGAAAGGCGGGAAAATTAGTTAGATGAGGAGGTGTGCCCAAATTCAGCCAGCACCAGCCCTAAGGTGTGGCAGGCGATGTGGACCCCACTTTTGCAAATCCTCCATCTTGAGATGGTAGGAAAACAACCTATCAGGGCGAGGGTAATGTCCTTTCCCTAAAGGTGTATAGCCCATTGGCTAGTCTCCCCCTTTAACACCCCAAAATTTTGTATTTTAATGGCATCCCTGGACCTTGCAATTTAGATTCAACGGCTACAAAGAAGAAAAAAGAAAAAGACAAAGAAGAGCTGCTGACCCGAGGACTGAAGCCCTGCTGCAGAAATTTGTCGCAAAAACTTTGCCTGCTGGCTAAAGGTCTCGGCAATCGTGGTGTGGTCTCGTCCTGCAACTTTGAGGACTCCAAGAGCCCCGGAGCCCCTCCAGCCTTTGACAAACTGCCAAAGATCTCCCTTGGAGTGAAGGTATCACTCCCCTGCAGACCTCAGGCACCAAACCCACGAAGTCCGGTTTGTCGACTTGCTGCTCCCCGGCGACTCCGATGCAGCATCCAAACCAAAAGTGATACACTTGCTCCGGAGGATCAAATCTGTCTCCCCACCAGGTTTGGAGACACCAGGATATACTGGTGCGTGCCGCCCCAATTCCCGGGATACCTGACCCCCTTCAGCATTCAGCGAGATGAAGAGTCCATTCCGGACTCCAACTGCCTAGATAACAAGCACCTATCGAGGGACGTCGAGACCACTGAGACCCACTTCGTGAGTTGCGCAGCTGTCCCGGAATCGCATCTCCAAGTTGCCTGCTATTGACCACAAGGACACCCTGACACGCACCTCCTGACTGACCTATCTACTCTGCAACAAGCCCGCCTGGTATGGGTACCAACAAACCAGCTGGGCTCCTGTGGTCTTGAGGCCCTTGCGACCTGCTCCCTCGAGTGGGGCCCCTTGGATTTATCTTTAAGTCCCCTTGTGTAGTGTGTTTTCAGGTGGCCTCCTCCTTCATAGAGGACTAGCTACCAATGACCTCAGCGCCCTGCTCCCAGCCGAATCCTGGACGCTCCCAAGAATCCGATGGTGGAACCTTTGACCTGGCCGTGCTAATTACCGAAATCCAAGAGCTGAACCTTGAAAGTTGACTGTACGATTTTACATGCATTTTTATCTTTTTCCATGATGACCTAAATGGTGCGTAATTGCGCAAAAAAGTGATTTATTTTGCAGACTCTAAAAATTCATAACTTTAAAAGTACTTATTGTAGGACAAAGTTCTTGGTCTGAAAAATTATATAAAAATCGATATTATCTTTGCAAATTGGTCTCAGATTTATTCTTGAGTGTGTGTCTAATTTGTTGCCTCTGTGAGTACAATAAATGCTTAGCACTACCCTCTGATAAGCCTATCTGCTTGACCACACTACCACAAATAGAGCTTTAGCATTAGCTTCTTTTGCCTCTGTATACCAAGCTGGGTCTCACTGGACTCTCTGCACACTGTACTTCATTTTAGTGCACTATATAGAGAGCCAGAGTTCTACACTAGTCGATCAGCGGTGTAGGACTTTGCATTTGCTGATACCACTCTGTCAATAAGTGACCACAGAAGCAAATTCAAAAATTGTCTTTAGTCAGTTGTATTTTTCTATTGGTCTATGTTTCCAAATTTCAAAATTAACTGTTAGGGCCTTGGTTAAGTCCTTGTATCCAGTTTGTTCGAATTTAAAAAATCTTGTTTTAGCTAGGACAAAGAAAATTGTTACTTTTTTTAACTTTATAAAAGATCCCAACATTAGTTACAATAATGGGTGATACTGATAACCAGGCTCAGGAGCTCAACCTGATTTCTTACATGGACGTGTCCTATGTCAGGTGCAGGGCCCTCTGTAGAGGCTATGGTATCAAGACTGGCTCTCATGCTAACAAAGAAAAGCTTAGAAGGCTAATAGCAGAATTTGAGAGAGTCCATCCAGAGCTAGTAGAGTAGCTCAATCTGAAGAAGATGAGCCTACCAAAGAAAATCCTTCTGAAGAGGTGGCTGAGTTCCTCCACTCAGATACAGAGGAGGAGCCCTCAGAGGAGGAACTCATGCTGGAAAGGTTGGCCAGGAGATTGAATTTAGAAGCTCAACTCCCGGACATAGAAGGACAAAGAAAAGAGAGGACCTATCTCTGGTGGCAGCAACTTTGTAACTAGGGAGAGAGAAGAATCTTTTGACTCAAAACTCCCCAAAGGGATTGTGCCTAAATATTCAGATGTTGATGACATCACTAAATGTTTCACTGCTTTCGAGCGAGGCTGCATAGCCAGGAAGGTAGCCAAAAAGAACTGGGGCTCTCTCTTGTGGGAACTATTCTCAGGAAAATGCAAGGATAGGCTCCTGACATTGAATGAGAAAGATGTTGATCTTATGACCTCATGAAGGGTGCCCTGATTGAGGGCTTTGGACTCACCACTGAGGAATACAGGATTAAATCCAGGGAGACTCGAAAAATCCAGAGTCAGCTCTGGGTTGAATTTGTTGACTTTTCAGTGAAAACACTAGGTAGTTGGTTAACAGGTAACAATGTGCATGAATATGAAGGGCGTTACAATTTAATCATGAAAGAGCATCTGTTGAGTAATTGTTACAATGAGAAGTTAAATCAGCATCTGGTAGACCCAGGTCCACATTCTCCTCTAGTGTTGGGAAAGAAGACAGACCACTTGGTCAAAACAAGTGTAACCAAGACTACCACTGGTTGGGGTGACCAAAAGAAAGAGGCCAAAAAGACCCCCCAAGGGAAAGATGGTGACCAAAAAGATAAAAACAAAAATGAGTCTTCTACAGGCCCCCAAAAGCCTGGACAAGAGGGTGAGCCCAGATACTCCTCACAGTCCAGGCCTGGGTACCAGGGAAAGAACTGGAATCCCTAAAAGGCTTGGTGTCATGATTGCAAGGCTTGGACACCGAAATGGAGACCCTAGCTGTAAAAACAAAAGGAATGCCTCTAACACACCTGCAGTAAATGCAATAAAGAGTGTCCAGATGGGATCACAGGTGAGTTCACTGAGGCAACTTTAGTCTCAGAGGGAGGGGTGGATGAAGCTACCCTGGCTGTCTAGCCCAGTATTCTGGAGAGATACAGACAAGAGCCAAATATCAATGAGGTTAGAGTGAAGCCTTGAGAGACACTGGTGCCAATATCACCATGGTGACTGGACAACTGGTGTCCTCAGACCAATATTTGCTTGAAGAGACCTGTACAGTCCTCAACATTGACAATCAGGCTAAGATGCATCCAATGGCATTGGTGTCCTTAGATTGGGGAGGGGTTAATGGCCTCAAAAGGGTGGTGGTGTCTTCTGCTATCCCTGTACACTGTCTGCTTGAAAATGATTTGGAGTACTCAGCATGGGCTGAGATAGAAAAGAAAACCCATGCAGCAATGTTGGAAATACCTGAATGGGTGTGTGTGAAAACTAGAGCACAGTGTAGAACCCAAGGTGAAAAAGTGTTGTTGTAGCCTGAAATTATGGACCAAACCTTCCAAGAGAAAGGACAAGAAATCTGAGAAACCAATTTCTATTCAGACACCAGATCAAGTCCCTTCTCCTCTGGGAGAAGACTTGTAAGCTCCAGAAACCCAAGAACTTGTGCTTTACCACAGAGCATTTGGGCCCAGGGGGACCCTCTAGGGAAGATCTGTGCCCCGGGCAGAGAACCTGGCTCACTCTTGAAAGCCTGGGCAGCAAGCTGCTGATCAGGAAAAGGGAAGTGTCAGTGGTTCCCGCAGGACCTATTGGGAGGAGGGACTCCTATACACTGAGGCTAGAGATCCCAAACCTGGTGCCACCAGGTGAGTAGTAGTGCCTCAGCAGTTTAGAGAGTTTCTCCTAACATTGGCCCATGACATTCCCCTAGCTGGGCATCTTGGCCAGGCCAAAACGTGGAGTAAGTTGGTGAACCACTTCTACTGGCCAGGAATGTCTCAGAAGGTGAAGGATTTTTGTAACTCCTGTGCCACCTGTCAAGCCAGTGGCAAGACAGGTAGCCACCTAAAGGCCCCCTTAATGCCACTTCCAGTGGTTGGGGTACTCTTTGAGAGGGTTGGGATCAACATTGTTGGTCTCCTTGACCCTCAAACAGCATCAGGAAACTGATTTATTCTGGTGGTAGTAGATCATGCCTTCAAACACCGGGGTGACCGAAGTCACAAGGGGCAGAGAGAACACCTTAAGGGGGTACAACCTCCCGTTTTACAACACCTGAAACACAACAAGTACTCCCTTAGAAAAACATACATATAAAAAACTATTAACAAGATGGAAGTCTGGAGAAGCCCAAGATGAAAGCTATACTACCAATCTAAGGATGGTAGGAAAGGAAGCACGTCCTTTTGGTTTTATTTACCCTCACACACCCTAGTGGTGTCATGCTTCATTATCGGGTCACCCCGTCGCCTAAAAGGCAGGGTGGGCTCGACCAATATTTCAGGGAGCTCTTAAAATATATAAAGACCAGGGGAATAAAGATAAAAAACTCAGTGAAGTCCCAGTTTCCCTTTATTCTTGGACCTCTACTGTGTTATTAAAATATGTTTACCAAACAAGGATCTTCAGGAGTGTTATGGTCCTAAGACCCTTGTGCCGACATGTTTCAGTCACCAAACGCCCCGATGGGTGCAGGACTTTCTTCAGGGTATCGGTAAAAGTAACCCCTGGAATAAAGTAACGGGAAAAGACCCTATACTAATTTTATATAAGGGCAGATAGCTGCTCCTTATGGGTTGAACTGAACGAGCTATTTACTCGGTTAATAATTCCATCTGAAAATAGATAAAAACAGAAGAACCACATATAGTGCATGATTCTGCGTGGTACATCATTTGTAGTTTACAATCAGTGTCCTTCACCCCTTGTGTCACGCTGTGATGAGGAAATGAAGAAACAATGCAGCACTCATACCTATTAAGGAAGTGCTCAATAGACCAGTAAAACTAACACTGTACTATTGTGACTAGATATATATCTCTAGTGTAGTGGCAGAACAAACTGCATTCTGTCATGTTCCCGGAGCTCGTGTACATAGTAACAAGGCATCTCTATTTATCAAAAACTGGTCAGACACTCATTCGCTAAACACCTACAACTCTATTCAGAGCGGTTTGCTAGTAAAATGAACATAAGAAACAACAGATAACCAACTTACCCCAATGTGGGGATTGAAATGCGTCTCCTAGGACCACGCTTACGGGGTAGTCCTGTAGTCACACTCTAATTGGTGTGCGGTCCGGTAGGAGGATGCATGCATGTAAAACAGGATAAACAATGGGGGAGGGAACGGGAGGAAGGGAGGGAAAGGGAGAAATGAAGAGGATGAAGAGGGAAGAAGTCCAGTAAGTAACTTCAAAAATAGGTATCCCCGCTGCAGGGGAATATCCGCTCATACCTTATAGTGCTGTATGCAGAGTAAAGTACTCACGCCTCCAAGAATCCTGCCCCACTGATAACCTATTCGGTGGTGGTCCTAACGGCTTTCAGCTCGAGTTGTAATCAAAACGCCGATTCTTAAAAGGAAACCCGCATCATCACGTGAATCACGTGGCCCCGCCTACTCCCTGGTTAGGACTTCCTTCGTTCATAGAACGGGGGGATGCTGGGAAGTGTAGTTTTGATACTGCCCTCAAACCAAAAATTTGTGCCACCTAGATAGTGCACTGGGGTCAGATGCTGAAGAGACCGATTCCTGTCTTGTGAGTGCGAAGAGTCATGTTGGTTAGATTCTGATGATACATTAGTAAGATAAAACATCTATTAGTAAGTAATCATTTGAAAAATGAACGCAAGTATATCATCATATTTAAAAAGGGGGAGGGGGTTTGGGGGGTTTGTTTACTTCCTACGAATGAGTTGATTCCATGGAATCGACTCGTTCAACCCGATGATATGGGTTTTAAGTCGATACACCCATCTCTGTTCGCGTTCAAGTAAGATCTGTGAAAGGTCTCCACTGCCCTTGACCTGCTCTATGATCGTCCACTTGATGTCGTTATCAGTATGATGTTTTTCCACGTAGTGAGCCGTGAGCTTGGTTGCTATAATCACCCTACGTATAGTGCTCATGTGCTCACTAATGCGTACTTTAACCTTTCTGCTTGTCATCCCGATGTACATGAGTAAGCATGGGCATCTTATCATGTATATCACTGAATCGCTGTTACAGTTGGTATGTGCGCGTTGTTCCCAAGCGTGATGCATACCTAGGTCAATCTCCCGTGTGTGTTCCGTGAAAGGGCATGCCACGCATGATCCGCATGGAAAATGGCCTACAACAGGGCATTGATTCCAAAGCGTAGATTGAAAAGTTTTTATAGGATTCTCAAACTTGATATGTATGAGGGAATCCCTGAGACTTCTATTTCGACGGTAAGAAAACATGGGTTTCTGGAATGTAAGTTCATTAGATGTGAGGATAGACCATTTTTTATTTATTATCTTTTTGATATCATTCGAGGAGTTGTTATACGTGGTGACGCATATAAGTGTGTCATCTTCGTTCTTTTTGTGGGTTTCTAATAATACCTCTCTAGGAGTATTGCGTGACCTCTTTCTTGCTCTCTCGATGATTCTCCTTGGGTATGCTCTTTCTACTAGTTTTTCTGTTAGTAGTACAGCTTCCTTTTTGTAGTCTTGAAGGTCTTCACAATTTCTGCGAATCCGCAGAAATTGTCCTACTGGAAGGTCTTCTCGTAGGGCACGGGGATGTGCGCTATTAAAATGAAGGAGACTGTTCCTATCCGTAGGTTTGGTGTACAGTGAGCGAATGAGTTCACCGTCTTTTGCTGTAATTTTGACATCAAGGAAGGCAACCTGTTTACAATTCCAAGTCATGGTAAACTTGAGATGTTGGTTGAGTTGGTTAAGCCAATCGAAAAACTTATTTAGGGCGGTGACGTCGCCCTCCCATATTATCAGTATGTTGTCAATATAGCGTAGCCATTTCTTGATATTGTTCGAATAAGGGTTGGGGGACCAGATGTATTGGTCCTCTAGGTAGCCAACATACAAACACGCTATACTAGGCGCGAATGTACTGCCCATCGAAGTGCCGTGGACCTGAAGGTATAACTGATTTTTGAATTTGAAAAAATTCTCAGTTAGAGCTAAGCGCATCAAAGTGATGACCCAGTTGACGGGAGCATCCCAGGTCCAGTTATCTGTTCTGAGAATCTCTTCAATGACCCTGATGCTCTCTTCTTGCGGAATGCTTGTGTAGAGAGCCTCCACATCGAGGCACACTAAGATATTTTTAGTTGGGTCAAAAGGGACTTCAGTGAGGAGATTAAGGAGATGTTTGGTATCTTGGACATATGATCTTATTTGTGTGACCAGGGGCGAAGGAACCAATCTGTGTACTTAGAAAGGGGCTCCAGAAGAGACCCAATGCCAGATACTATGGGCCTGCCAGGTGGAGGTACTATTCCTTTGTGTATCTTAGGTATAGTATAGAATATGGGTATTCTAGGATCATTTGGATTTAGAAATTCATGTTCTTTCTTGGTTATCCATTGTTGCTCAAGGGCCTCTGATGTTAGAGTACTTATTGTCTTTTTCAGACGGGTTGTCGGGTCCCTCATGATTTTCTTGTAGAACCTCGTATCAGTTAGAAGTTCTATACATGAGGTTCTATATGCTGTGGTACTTTGGATGACTGTAGCACCCCCTTTGTCAGCTGGTTTTATAACTATGTCAGTACTTGTGCCTAATGTTTTGAGAGATGCCCTCTCCCGCTTGGAAAGGTTGTCAAAGCCTTCCCTTTTTGGTTGAAGTTCCTCAACTTCTTTTGTCACACTCTGTGAGCTTAGCGAGTTTTTTCGTAAGATTCGCATCAAAACATTCTTTGCTAATAAAGAAAAATTAACGGAGGATTCCACCCACACCCCGTTACGCCTAAAATCTCAATTCTTTCCACCGGCTTCCCTTATGCCCCCAGAAGTGATTGCTTTTGAAGAGAGTGTGACAAAAGAAGTTGAGGAACTTCAACCAAAAAGGGAAGGCTTTGACAACCTTTCCAAGCGGGAGAGGGCATCTCTCAAAACATTAGGCACAAGTACTGACATAGCTCCAACCACTCAGACTCAAGTCAGGGCATTCCTTGGCTTGACTGGGTATTTATTACAGGAGGTTTGTGAATGGATATGGGTCCATTGTGGTCCTTCTCACAGAATTGACCTCAAAGAAAATGCCCAAAAGGTTAACTGGACAGTGAGCTGCCAAAAGGCTTTTGACATCCTGAAGGACGCAATGTGCTCAGCACCCATTCGAAAAGCTCCAGATTATAACAAGCCGTTTATAGTGCAGACAGATGCCTCAGAACATGGGAAAGTAGTGGGCCTATTCCAGACCAATGATGATGGCCATGACCAACCTGCTGCTTCATAAGCAGAAAGCTTCTCCCCAGAGAGCAGCGTTGGAGTACCATTGAGAGGGAAGCCTTTGCTGTGGTTTGGTCCCTGAAGAAGCTGAGACCATACCTGTCTGGTTCTCACTCACTTGTCCAAACTGACCACAGACCTCTCAGATGGTTAATGCAAATTAAAGGTGAAAATCCCAAACTGTTAATGTGGTTCATATCTCTACAGGGAATGGACTTTACAGCGGAACACAGACATCGGACTGACCATGCCAATGAAGATGGACTTTCCAAGTTCTTCCACTTAGACATTTCTAGGGAAATGTTAGTCTCGCCCTCTTTCGTTTGGGGGCGGGGGTTCCCATTTTTGGACATGGATAGTCCCCACGTTTTGCCTGATTTAGAACTGTAGGTGCACTGGGTCCTGGCCAACCAGGTTCCCAGTGCCAGATCTCTTTCTCAAAACTGTCCCACAATTGGCACCACTTAAGTCCCTAGTAGATGGTACCCCTGGTACCTAGGTCATGGGTACTGAAGAGGGTCCACTGGGGCTGCAGCACAAATTGCACCACCCCAGAGACCCCTCACCAAGGCCATGCACAGTGCCGTTCCAGGCTATGTGTCTTGGTGCAGAGAAAACCAAAGAGTCGACAGGGCATACAGCCCTGTGTGCCATGCCCCCATACACTGCATGAGGTATAGGTAAGTCACCCCAACTGCAGGCCGTGCAGCCCCAAGGCAGGGTGCACTATACCTCATGTTTGGACATATCTGCATGAGCAGATATGACCCTACAATTTCGAGTCCATTCTTGGGTATTGTAAGTGCACAGGGAAGCCATAGAGATTACATGGGCTGGAAACTTGTCATCATGAGTTTCTTAGCTCCGTGATGGCTTCACTGTACCCTAAGATGTTTGGTACCAAACAACTTGTCTTAATAAATCCTCACTGATGCCAGTGTTGCATTTATTAATAAATGCACACAGGAGACCCTTTAGAGGGTCCCCTGAAAACCTACCAAGCACTGGTGTGGTCTCTAAGTGAGACTCAAAGCAAGTTCAATCCTTTCACCAGAGATCTGTAACACCATCACCTCAGAAGAAATTATAAACCTCCAATGAATAAGGTGCAATCCCAGAAATATAGAGGTAATATCAGCAACTGCTAAAGTTCTATTCAACCAAGGGAAGGACATATTAGCCCAGCCATTGACAACTTGGAAAAACTTTATTACGTCTCTCGGTGATAAATTTGCTACTAGGACAGGGCCAAAATTAAGGAAAATGGTAGTCGTCTCAACAAAGACGGCGAATAGTCCAGTCTCAAAAACTAAAGTTTACCATAAATCAAACCTTAAGGCGACTCCGTAACTCACCACAAGATTTGAGTTTGCAGCACATCCTCCGAGAATCAAAGGCACGGATAAAGCTTAGGAATTGGGAAAAAAAAAAGAACCAAGGACAATGAATTATGGACGAAACTGCTCTACGACGCGAAACAAAATAATAGTGCCAAGTTTTGGCACACAGTTAATATACTTCAGTGGCCTAACCATCCCGGTATAAATTCCAACATAACCGAGGCAGCCTGGGTTGACTATCTTTCCAACCATTTCAACGACAAAGAGCAAAATGTAGATGCCACCTCTAAACATCTGGGGAATGCAAGTGCTGGCAACTCCAACAGGGAAGTAACATCTTACAACCCTGCAACTATAGAGCAAAGTGGTCACCCCAGGTTAACACAACAACAACTGGGGACGGAATTATCATTAGGCACAAACTGCCCACTACTTACAACAGAGGAGGAAAGTGGCCCAACAGCACTGCCGATAAAGAAACAAATAGCTAGGGGTAGTCCTGCAGGTGCTCCCGGCCCCAACGTCATCCCCCCAATGCTGTATAAACACAATGCTGAATTTTGGAGTAAGGCACTAGTTCCAATTTTTAGATACGTGTTTGGAGTGTCCACAACCCCAGAGTCCTGGAAAGATTCAATTATTAGCCCAATCTACAAACAAGGTGAAAGGAGTGCCCCAAATAATTACAGACTGATCGCCCTTATCGACATTGAGGCTAAATACTATGCGGGGACAATCCTAGACGAATTAACCTCTTGGGCCTCCAAAAATCGTATAATTCCAACAACGCAAACAGGGTTCTGTCAAGGGCTAGGCACCACAACCAATATTATAGCATTAACCCTGCTGATGGAGGCTGCGAAGGAGGGAAAATACCCTCTATTTTTATGTTTTATAGATTATACAGCAGCTTTCGACCATGTAGATCGTACCAAGCTCTGGCAAAAATTGGAAGGATGGGGGATACCCAAACCTCTTTTAGACCAACTTAGGCAGCTGTACACCGATACTTGGATTAGGATAAAGTTAGGTGCTGGGACGCATCTCTCAAAAAGAATTCCAACCTCAAAGGGGTTAAAACAAGGGTGCGTCCTAGCCCCACTGCTTTTTATCCTTTTCCTAGCGGACCTTCTGGGGGAACTCGACAGATGCACATCCCACGCCCCGAAGCTAAGACAAACGATATTGTCAAACCTACTCTATGCGGATGATCTAGTGCTGATAAGCCGGACCCCTGTTGGACTCCAACACCTTCTGGACGCGACTCACAGTTTTTCGCAACGGAATGCCTTAAAAATAAATTTTAAAAAAACAAAAATTATGGCAGTAAACTACCACAAGAAGAAGAACATAAACTTGTTCCTGGATGGGCACCGTTTAGACCAGACAACAAGTTATAAGTATCTTGGATTACTTTTAGATCATAATAACTCCTTTAAACCGCAGTTGGAGTATTTGCGGAGAAAGGGAGTCATGACCTATTTAGCAATAAAGCCTTTGAAGAAGAAGTTGCCTGATCCAACACTCGACCCTCTGTTAAAGGTCCTGCAAGCTAAATTACAGCCAACAATAAACTACGGGAGTGAAGCTTTGAAAGGGAAAGACGCTGTCGTTTTGGACATAATAATAGCAAACGCCTATCGAGCGATTTTTCATCTCCCCAGATACATTTCGCCTGCCCAAATTCGGCTGGAATTTGGGCTACAAAAACAGTAGGTGGAAAGAAGGGGAGCTTTCATAAAATGTTGGCACAAAATCAGAGGAGCCGAGGAAGGATCCTTGAACTCCCATCTCTGGACTGAGCTGTTTCGCCTTGGAAAATCGCCAGCCAGAGAATATCTTCTGGAATCCATCGAGCTTCTGGCTCTGAAAGATCTTTAGGAAACTCCAATGGCGCACTTCTCATTTAAAAAAATAGTGACAAAGGCAACACGACTGATATCAGCCCTAGAGGATAAAGAAACACTTGCTAAACAAGCGCATGGCTGGGTAGTACTCAACAGCTATGAAGTCCTCAAACTCCAACCCTACTTCAAAACGGGAATAAAAACGGCCACCAAGGAAACATTTTTAAGGCTCCGTTTAGGTGTTGCCCCAATCAACCTGTTCCTACCACCTTGGGAAAGGAGAGGAGGCGAGCAGCTCTGTAGCTTGTGCGGACATGGCGCTGAGGACCTTATCCACGTCATTAGTATTTGCAACAATTTAAGAAACATAAGGACAACTTTATTAAGACCAATATTCAGGCAGTATGGCATCAGGACCTGTAGGCAGGCAGTAAAGCTGTGCTTCAATCCAGCTGTAGTGCAGCTAAACTGCCGGCTTACAAAATTCTTTGACATTGTTGCAAAGAGACTCAAAAACTCCTCCCCACTGGTCACGAATCAATCCAATACAGTGGAACTGGGCTCCATTTGAGTCTGTCCTGTAAAATCTTTTAAGAGCATATCATGGCTGCACTAGCACTTTAAAACAGACTTCACCGGAAGTTCAGGCACTTTGCATCAAAGTATCGAGTACAGCACCAAGCACCGTGGAGGGACAATGACAGCCTGGCAGCCCAACCCAACAATCTACTAGCACTCAAACTCCCAGCTATTCAAGTTACCCAGTGTCTTGAAGAATGCTATAATCATGAGTGTATCTTTTTATGAGGACTTTTAAACTGCCTTATTCACAGTATAAACGTGGGTTTATCATTGTTTTAATCTACTGAATTATGAGCTAGGATCTTCTATTTTTATATGTATTTAATGTATGCAACGGTTTTAATTCATCATGCATAATAAACCTCATGGATGAGGGCCAGCGCTCTCAGAGGCCAGGAATAAAATCTGCTCTGGGCGGATGTGTTACACACCTCCCCCAGGACAGGATGGCCTTCCGAGGTGTGAAGTTTCAAAGGCGAAGCCTCCTTTGAAATGCAACCCAGGCATCTCCAGCTAGTGGAGGATGGCAACCCCCCTTTCTCGCTCCATGTTTGGCAGGAGGAAATGTGGGAAAATTAGATAGATGAGGAGGTGTGCCCACATTCAGCCAGCACCACCCCTACGGTGTGACAGGCGATGTGGACCCCACTTTTGCAAATCCTCCATCTTGAGATGGTAGGAAAACAACCTATCAGGGCTAGGGTAGTGCCCCTTCCCACAGGAAGTGGTCACTTAGAGGGTGTAGACCATTGGCTGATACATGTCTCCTCCTTTAATGCTCCAAAATGTAGTATTTAGATGGCATCCGTGGACCAAGGACTGAAGCCCCGCTGCAGAAAATTGAAGCCATACCCTGCCTGTTGCCTTAAGGACTCGACAGTTGTGGTGTGCTGTCTTTTCCTGCAACTGTGAGGACTACGAGAACCCCAGAGCCCCTCCATTCTTCATAAAATTGCCAAAGATCTCCCTTGGAGTGAAGGTATCACTCCCCTGCAGACCGCAGGCACCGAATCCGCAAAGACTGGTTTGTCGACTTGCTGCTACCAGGCGACTCTGATGCAGCATCCCAACGAAAAGTGGTACACCAGCTCCAGAGGATCAAATCTGTCTCCCCACCAAGTTTGGAGACACCAGGATCTACCGGAGCTGTTCCCCACCAATACCCTGGCTACGGGACCCCCTTGAGTATACAGCAGGACAAAGAGTCCATTCTGGACTCCAACTGCCTAGGAAGCAAGCACCCATAAAAGGACTTTGAGACCCCTAAGACCCACTTCATGAGTGGCCCAGTTGTCCCGGAATCGCCTCTTCAAGTTGCCTGCTCCTGACTGCGAGGACATCTTTATGCGCGCCACCTGGCTGACCTATCTACCCAGAACCTAGCCTGCCTTGCCTGGGTACCAATAAACCAGCTATGCTTCTGTGGTCCTGAGGCCCTTGTGACCTGCTCCCTCGAGTGGGATGTCTCAGACTTACCTTTAAGTCCCCTTGTACAGTGTGTTTTCAATGTGGCCCCCTTCTTCATAGTGCACCAGCTACAAACCACCTCAGCACCCTGCTTCCGGCTGAATCCTGGACGCTCCCAAGAATCTGCTGGTGGAACTTTGGGCCTGGCCATGCTAACTACCAAAATCCAGAAGGTGAACCTTGAAAGTCAACTATACGATTTTACATGTGATTAAGCCGGATTCCACTATAATAGTTTCTGGGAACCCTCGGTCGACTGGATCTTTATTACCTGCTGAGAAGTGTAAAGGGGAGAAACAATGTATCCATAATAACTTAGCATAAATCAATTTAAGAAAATCTCAGAAAAGATCACTGACTCCGAATTCCAAGTTTAGGGTTTTATTACAAAACCAGAAATAACTGAACATACAGACACCTCAAGACGAGGTTGTAAAAATACAAAGGCACTAATACAAAGTCCATCCTACGAACAAATCTAATCCGATATAGCATAAAGAGAATGAGCAATTCAAAGAATACTAATTAGGCAATAACTGCACCAACATCTATATTGGTCTTCATTATTATCTGTAAAGGAAATCCATTAATCTATCCCTACACTGTTCTAAAGTGGCATCCCTACTTGACATTACCCAAGCAAGATCAAGAAAAAAGAAAAGGTGTCAGCTTGTGAAGACTTACTAAGAAGTACACTCACGTTGTGTAGGTCAGAAGCCCAAATCACAAAATATTTCTAAGTCTTCATCCTAAGTATCGATCCCTTCCTTCTATCCCCTAACGTCTCTCTCTGCTTCCTCTCTTCTCTCTGATCCTTCTGCCTCTCCTCCCTCGGGGCACTGTCCCTAATACAAAATGGACACTTGATGACCACACCTCCTGAAACACCTCCTCTGGCCAGGCACCTCTCGTAGGTAACTTTCCACAAAACTTGTACTCGTTCCAGCAACGGTTGGTGTGTCCTTGGGTCTCAGGCTTCTTCAGCACAACTTCCAATTATCAGCATTCCTGAAGACTTTGTAAACGGTTTCTTCCATACCTAACTCCTAAAACAAAAGCGTTATTCTAACTAATGAGGACGGTGTCCTTGCACCTGCAACAGAAGCATGAGAACAGAACAACCTTGCACGCACATGAATTTTGCTGACTGTCTCCAAATGAGAGCCTCACCAGGGTAAAATACATTTCGGCCTACATAAACCAGCTAATATAAGAAAAACGAATAGGCCTTTCTTAGCACGAAAGAGTAAATACTCCATCCAGGCCTTTAACATCAACTTAAACGCTCATTAATATCACATTTATAAGCATTACATTTCATCATTGTTAACGCAATTAATTACCTATACGTGTGCAACTTCAACATGATGCACATTTAAATCTAATGCATTGCATTACACATAACTACTTCATTAAGAATTTGCAATGAACATCGAAAGTTACCTAATTCCCTCTAAATGCCATTTTACGTTTCTTGAATGGCACAACTCTTCTTAACATTTCATTTACCACTGATTATTACAACACAAGTTCTAACTAAGGTTAACGCACACATAAGAATATATGCGGGTACGTACTATTCATGAATATAATGTACCCCTACAAATTTCAGAATATCACTGCGCTCTATCAGTTCCCCCCTCTGATGAATAGTGTCATCAACAAAATCACAACTCCCTGGGAAAAGAACTGACCTAAACAGAGCTTGTAGCCAATCTTCCCTGTCGGAACCTTTCCAGATTCTTGATATTTTCATAATGACTGTCCTGCAGACTAGACATCCTTACCTCTCTCTCTCTAAGGGATCTTTCGACTTGATTCGCCCTGTACCACTGATAAGCCCTCACAAAACCCCACAGACAAATTACACAGACCACGATTATAATGACAGGTCTCAAAATGTAACCAAGAATACCTTTTCCCAGGCTCGCAAACCAACTCCCCACTCTACCAAATACTTTTCCAACTTTCTCCCAAACACCCTCTTCAGTCAGATCCTGGATCTCATGATGAATCTCAGTGATGTTACTTATATACTTCTTCAGATCTTTGCTATTATCTGGTATATAAGTACAGCACTCTTGCACTTTCAGCATTTTACAGACTCCGCCCTCTTTTGCCCATAGGACATCCAAAGCAAGACGGTTCTGCATCACCATTGTCCTTATCGACAGCATCTCTCCATCAACAAGCAATAGCGATTTAGCTGTATTCGTCGACAACTTATCCACAACAGTCGCCAGCTTTCTAATCTTCACATCATTCCAAATCACTCCCAAACTTGGTATTACAGCTCCAAAAATGTCTCCAATCACTCCTCCTGCACTTGCATCTCTCCTTACTCTAGAATGCATTCCTCCTTCCAGGAGTCCTAGCTCTTCTACATGGTAAATCTTGGGGAAAACAGCTGCCTGGTAACAAGTACCATACCAATTGGCAGGCAATCTCACATAAGCGTTTTCCCCACATACGAAGTATACTGTTGGCACCACTTGTACCGGACCCTGCAAAAAGTTCTTTGCTGACTCTTCCATGGTGAAAACGTGATCACACGCACTCTGTCCCACATAAACCTTATTATATTAGTTCTGGACACGTTTCACACACAGCTTCCCTTTTTGCACAAGATCTAACGCTATAGGGCCATAGCTCCCTTTCGCTCTATGAGCCATCTCCTCCTTTGTCCAATCTAATGGACTTTCTCCAGTGTCACGTGTTTGTGTTAGTTGTCTATATCTATCCTCCACTTGGTCTACAAATTTCTTTTCTAACTCTGTTAGTGAACACGTCAGGTTATGTCTATGTGCATAAGCAGTATCTAACGTGGTAGTCGGTATGAAATACTTCCCAATCCTATCCTCCTGCTTATAATAATCGTACTTATTCAGGTGCTTATACGCTGGAACCTCTGAAAGCACTGCATCGTAATTGGAAAAGAAGTATTCATAATGACCTCTCCCATAAAACATACTAAGCAACAAACTACATGAAATTCCATAAGTCAATGGAAGATGATGATATCTAATGCCTTCATCCACTGATGCAGGCAATTGCATACACACATAACAGTCGCTCACATCCATCATCTCCACATACTCATATAGCAGCTTGGCATACGCATTAAGCTTAAAATCACCTCTAGACAAATCTACATGCAATCTACGACTATTTTGATCTAGCATAGCCTTTTCAGCTCCTATGGTATCCTCCTTTTTGCTAGAATTACTGGGTGTAGGTGTCCCTTTCACCGCTATGACTTCTACCTCATGTGGAACAATAACTGACACTACAATAACTATGACTATTAAAACTATCACTCCCACTATGGAAGCACCTATCATACACTTGGATCTACGGTTCGGATTTCCAGACTCCATCTTCTCTTGTCACAGCAATTCAAATTAGAGGATACACAAAGTCTCTTCTTCCACCTCAAATTGCTGCGCAAAAGTTCAAACAAAGTTCATTGAAATCCTGGAAATGTATTCAAAGTTCAGTTCTTCTGGATTTATTTACACAGTCCAAAAAGACTTCCCTAGCCCTCTTTCTTCTTCTACTGAAAAACCCTAAATGTATTCTTCTTCCACTCGGGCCTAGGTTATCTTCTTTTGAAACAGCTATTTACAACGCACAGTTCATTCGCAATCTACGATAAGTTCAGATCCGATTGCAGCGAAAACATGTTGCAATATCTCAAGATGAACATCTACCAGTTCATGAGGTGATGCTTCAAATCCAAACGTTGGGAAAACTAATTTATGCAATATCAGGATTCGCACCTTGCTCAAAACTGGAGGTTTTGGGACCGTGATTGTCAGCACTCCTTCAACTTCAAGTCCTGGAACTATCAGTCCCACATCAATTTTCAATAGAGGATTCCTGCTGATCACTCGCACGGACCTCAGCCTCCTGGAACTCACTACTCCCGGCATCAGTTACTGCGTAAGTCCACTCCGGGGCAGCGTATACCTGGCAAGGCACTCTTGTCCTTCTCGACCTTCTCAGGCCTCCTTGGTCTGGTTCTTCTTCACTCACTTCTGATTCAGATGCCTCGGACACAGGGGCAAGATCTCTTTCAGGGGCCAATTGCAGGTTCAGCCTTCTCTGTCTTTCAGGCCACGATTCCTTTGCTCGGTCAGCCCTTTTGCTTTCTTCTCGAACCCTCTGCGCACCACTTCCTTCGGCTGAGTCTGACTCTACATCACCCGCAACGTTACCTTCTTCCTCAGAGTCAATACCTGGGTTGTATGTAGCGTAACCCTACTCAGCCTGGTCTGGTGAGCAACCAGCTTCGTCAGCAACCCTCACAGCTTGGCTTGTTCTCTCTCGTGGCCCTGCCGCCACAGCTGGATTTTCATTCTCGAGAGGAGCTGTTTCTTCCAAGGGTTCTGAAACTCGGCGGGTATGGGAAGCATGTATCCAGTTCGGCAACCCTCCGCACTTCACCGCTGTGTTCGTTACAAGTATCACCTGGTAAGGGCCTCGCCACCGAGCATCCAAACGGCTCTTCCTCACGTGCTTACGGATGAGCACCCAGTCACCCGGGCACAGGTCGTGGTAGAGGTCTCTTGAAGCCGGAACAGCAGCAGCTAACACCTGCTGAGACATAGAACGGACCACATCAGCTAGTCCTTTGCAGTAATCAAGGATTAAGTAATCAGTGATGTTTATCAAGGCTGAGAATGGTATTGCTGGCAATCGCATCGCCCTCCCCATAAGGATTTCATGCGGGGAAAGACCGGTCCTCCTATCTGGGACACTGCAAACACTCATCAACACCAGAGGCAACGCATCATTACCACTTCAAAGATGTAGACGAACACACTTTTGACATCCGTGCTTTCAAAGTTCCATTAATCTGCTCTACTATCCCAGAAGCCTCTAGTCGATAGCTACAATGGAGTCTCTGATCAACATTTAAAGCAGCGCAAAGTAGTTTCATGATCTCACTGTGGAAGTGTGTTCCTCTATCCGACTCCAACGAAGTTGGAAAACCGAACCTTGGAATCAACTCTCTCAACAAGAGCTTCGCTACTGTAAGAGTGTCACACCTTCGTGTTGGGTAAGCTTCCACCCATCGTGAAAAAACACACACCACCACTAGGATGTACCTCAGTCCGTTGCACCTAGGCATTTCGATAAAATCAAGCTGTATCCTATTGAAAGGTCCTCCCGACCTCCCAATGTGACTCAGTGCAACCACAGTTTTCTTTCCAGCATTCATTTGTTGACAGGTAACACACCTATGACACACTGCTTCAGCAAACGCACAAAACTGTGGATTGTACCACATTTGTCTGAACACTCGCACCATCGCATCTCTTCCTAGATGCACAGCACCATGAATTTGACTTGCCATTGGGCTCAATAGGTCATCTGGTAACACTGCTCGACCATCACTTGTAACCCAAATGCCAATATCCCCCTTTTCACACCCTAATCTGATCCATACATCTCTTTCCTGATCTGAAGCTCCTTCCTGCAGGCTCTTGAGTTCCTCCCAAGTGTCTGCCATGGCTAACATCATGCTGAGCTCGGTTCTTTCTTGGTTCTCTCCAGTGTAATCTCCAGTAAATATACACCCTTGTTCAGCGCAAAAACGTGCAATTTCATCTGCGTACTTATTTTCAATTGAGACAAAATCCGTCCCCCTCCCATGTGCAGCGCACTTTACCACTGCTATCTCTCTGGGACATTGCAATGCTTCTAACAGTTGTCTCACATATTCTCCATTCCTGATAGGAGATCCAGATGATGTCAGGAAACCCCTCTGAGACCATAGCTGTCCGAAGTCATGAACCACACCGAACCCATACTGGCTGTCGGTGTAGATGGTGATTCGGATCTGATCAGCCGCCAAATAGGCGCGAGTCAAAGCAATGATTTCGGCCACTTGTGCGGAGTATACTCCTTCTAAGCAAGCAGCTTAAACCACTCCAGTAATGGTACATACAGCAAACACTGCTCTCAAGTGACCCACATTGTCTCTTAAACATGAACCATCGACAAAGAAAATTTCATCAGGGTCGGACAGAGGTTCATCAACAATGTCAGGTCTCGGTTTGGTGCAAAGTTCAGTCACATCAAGACAGTCATGGTCTTCACAATCTTCATCATCTGCATTTGGTAATGGCATCAATGTAGCAGGATTTAAAACAGAACACCTTTTCAGAGTCACATTCTCCGCGGCAAGTATGACTTGCTCGTAGCGTGTGAGTCTATTGTTTGTCAGGTGCTGTGTTTTAGTCCTTGTCATCAAAAGCTTAACAGAATGCGGAACATATACCGTCAATGGGTGACCCATAACAATGCTTTCACACCTCTCAATGCTGACACCTGTTGCAGCAACGGTTTTAAGACATCCGGGCAACGCTGAAGCTACTGGATCTAAAGTAGCTGAAAAGTAGGCAACTGGTCTACGGACACTTCCATGACTGTGAGTCAGGACTGACAATGCACAACCCTCTCGATCATCACAGAACATCGAAAAGGACTTATTGTAGTCAGGCATTCCCAGAGCCGGAGCACGACATAGGCCCTCTCTCAACTCCAAGAACGCAATCAGACAGTCATTGTCCCATGGTACCGGATCACTCATATCCTTGTGCGTCAGCCTCTGCAGAGGCTTCGCCTTCAATGAGAAGTTGGGAATCCATTGGCAACAGTAACCAACCATTCCCAAGAACATTCTGACTTCCTTCTGAGTGGAAGGCACAGTCATGTTCATGATAGCCTCAATTCGATCTGGTGACACTTTTCTCTTGCCTTTCTCAATTCGATGACCCAAGTACTGAACCTCACTCAGACAGTACTGCAACTTGTTTGGGGACACCTTGTGTCCATTCTCCCCTAAATGATTCAGTAAGGCAATCATGTCAATCCTACAAGCATCATCCGTTTCTGACGCAATGAGGAGATCGTCAATGTACTGCACGAGAACGGAATTCTGCGGTAGTACAAGACTCTCGAGATTCTTCTTCAAGATCTGATTAAAGATTGATGGACTCTCTGTATACCCTTGAGGGATACGACACCACGTTAACACACGATCTTCCAGACGGAAAGCAAACAAAAATTGGCTCTCCTCGTGCAAGGGTATCGAAAAGAATGCTTGGCACAAGTCAATCACCGTGAACCATTCGGCTTCACATGGAATCTGGAATAGTATCACTGATGGATTCGGTACCACTGGACAACACGGAACCACAATCGCGTTGACCCTTCGCAGGTCTTGCATGATTCTGAATTTCCCACTTGGTTTCTGCAATCCCATAATGGGTGAGTTGCATGGACTGCCCATTATCTCCTTCAGAATTCCCTGCTGAATCATAGAATCGATTACAGGTTTAATCCCTGTGATCGTTTCAGGCGACAGATTATACTGGGGTGTTCTCGGAAACTCAACATTTTGCTTGACCTGGATCTTAACTGGCTCAACACCTCTGATTAAACCAATCTCTTCTCCTGTAAAATCCCACACATCCAATGAAACAGAGTCTCTTAAATCAAGTGGAAGCTCTTCCACTGTTAACATAGGATACATCTCTATGCAGAAATGCTGATTTGCGACCTTGAAGGTGGCATCATCATCATTTGTCTGTAATTCCACTCCCTTGGGGGTGCAATAGATGGTACAATTCAGTTTGCACAAAAGATCATGTCCTAGCAAGCAGACTGGACTTGAGTCGCACACAACAAATTGGTGTCGATCTCGGAAAGTTCCTATTCTCACAGGAATTGGCTCAGTCAATGGGTTAGTCATCTTCTTATTCGCCACTCCTACTACTTGGATTGATTGTCCCGAGAGGGGTAGGTTGGGAACTACTGCAGATCTCACAGTAGAACGGGTAGCACCAGTATCAACCAAAAAGGTGGTGGGATGACCGTCAACATCCGCCTCTACAAACGCTCCCCTCTGGTCTACCTCCAAGACTGCCCCAAGAGTGCAGTCTTCCTCCCCCCTCAGGCACCATCATGTCAACGGGTCTGAGCTGTAATCATCACAATCCTCGAAAAGGGGCATCTGCTGGTACGTTCGATTTCCCTGTGGAATTCTCGGAGGTTGTGGAACTTGCACCTGCGGGCACAATGTCCCCTCTTGCATGGACCTGGGTCTCGTCACTGTATTGACGACCTCAGATACCTGCACCGTCTGTCCCTCTTGTTGCACTTGGTTCGCTGGATTTGATCTACACTCCCGTTTCCAATGCCCGATCTTGTGACAAAAGTGACACGCAGTTGTCTTTTTCAGTGTTGCCACATCCATACCTGTCTTAGGGTCTATAGGTTTCCCCCTTACCGGACCCTGCCCATTTTGGGTCCCTCCTTGATTGTTTCCTTGTCTTCTTCCTAGCGTCCCTCCACTTGACTGTGTCTGAACTTCCCTGTCAGCGTTTTGCATTTGGACTAGCAATAGCTTATCCTTAAGCTTCCTGTGCTTCGAGTCCACTTCATTGCTGCAGTACCGGGCGTACCGCAGTATTTCGTCCACTGACTTGTTCTGCCAGCAGATCAAATGCTGCTGAATCATGAAGCTGATTTCTGATCTCAGACCCAAGACGAACTTGGAAACGAATTGTCCCATGTCTTTGGGGTCTAACGTGTCTAGCCCACTGTACTGCTTAAAGGCTTGTAAGAGCCTCTCGTAATATTCATGTACGGACTCCTTTGGTTCCTGAACAGTTCGATCTATCTTAACCCAATCAATGTCTTGTGGTGAGATTTTGGATTTCAGCCATGTAATTACTTGCTCAAACTTTTTCATAACAATTGGTGAAGGAACATTGGTAACAGAATCCCTGTCTGGTTCGGAAGTTGGCCAATCAACTGCAACTTTACAAGCTGCCCACAAATCACTTGGTACTACGATATCAAACAATGTGTTCAAGTCAACCCACAACACCTTCGAGATTTTAACAAATCGATCGACCTGCTTGTACCACTCGACAGGTTTCTCCCTCAGCCGAGGAAAATCGTTGGTAAACGCTGCCAAATCACCTCTACTCCAAGGCACATGCACATACCCTCCGTTTTGTACCTCTCGCAAGGGGAAATTTCCCACTCCTATCATCCCCCCTCCTGGAGGCGGTGTCTCTCCTACACTATTTTTAGTGCTCCTCTTTTTGGACCATCTTTCCTCCCATTTGTCAAGCATGCTCCATGCACGTATCCCTACAATCAATTCTCGAATGTGAGTTCTCAGCCCTATCACTCTCTTCTCTTCCAGTTCCTGGTCACTGTACTGCAACCTATGATTTCCCTGCAACATCTTTGTTTTGGACAGATCCACCTCGTGTCTCCTTACCAAGTCTGTCAGTTTCTCATGTGCTGATCTCGCCTTGCGAGTTACATCTTTTGCTACAAACAGCAACTCGTCTGGTCCATAAAGCTCTACTCTTTCCAACGGCAGGTTCCCAGTAATTATCTCATCTACCTCAGCTTTTAATCTCATCACATCCAGCA
Source organism: Calotriton arnoldi (assembly GCA_963921515.1). Taxonomy (NCBI): domain Eukaryota; kingdom Metazoa; phylum Chordata; class Amphibia; order Caudata; family Salamandridae; genus Calotriton; species Calotriton arnoldi. The sequence goes on along the minus strand of CAWUFW010003666.1, from coordinate 1,147,923 downwards.
TTTTGGCTCTTATAGCAGTTCAAAGCATTCCTCGACTTGCTGCACCACTTGACTCTCCATTCTCACTGTCCCGATCCTCACATCAGTTCCCTTCCTCTATGTTCTCTAGGACTGGTCAGCTTCCTGTATTTCCACGATCCCAGTCCACTGTCATCCTATCATTAGGGCTTCTCACTGGGGGTTCCCACATCCTTATGTCAGATCTTGAATCGGCCAAAGACCTCGGTCTCGCCGTCCTTACGTCTCCCTGTCCCCTAGAAGAGTCTGCAGTGGCTGGAAAAGGCGTACTCGATCTTGATTCCATGGGCCTCGGAAGGTGATCTGTTCCACTCACTATGCCACTCCCTCCTGAGTCAGTCCCTTCTCCTGCTACTGATCATGCTAGACTTCCATTTCCTGCCTGATCTGGGTCATATACTGACACTATGGGGCCAATGGTAACCGGTACTGTAAGAGCATCCGGTAGCCTTGTAACCACTGTAACTCCGTTAGCTTCGATGCTTGCTGGCGTCTGTGTTCCCATCCCTTCTGTTCCGGTTGATATTCTTCCGACTACTCTCGCACTCGGTTGAGTCTGCGATTCTCCAGTTCCCTCCATTGATACTGCCTTTCCCTCTACGGAATCTGGATTATGTGGAGGTGGTCTTTCTGATAGCAATCTGTCTAGCAAGCTGTCATCTGTCTCACTATCGTCTTCCTCACCCCACTTCTTCTGAGCCTCTCCTACTTTTATCATCAACGGGAATAGCCTATCCCCTTCAATAGTTTCCACCCTCCATATCTTCTCCAATGCATCCCATCGCGCATCTTGAAACGCCCTAATTGACTTCTTCACCCTTTCCTGGCTTTGGTCTCTTTTCCTATCATGTGCTGCTCTTATCCATGCTTGTAGCGCCTCAAACTGTGTTGGTCTGGGTAAAGGTCGCAACAAGGACATCACCATTTTCAATTGGTAGAACACTTCCAATCTGAAGGTGCCATAATGCGGGAAAGTCAATTCTCCCTCATTTTCAGTCATTTTATGCCAATTTTCAAGCCAAATTATAGTATGCAACCCCACATTCGTAGCCATATAATGGGCTGGGGTATCCTCGGGTGGAGCTTCTTTTCCCCCTCGAGTAACCACTCGTCTGTCTCCTCTACACATATCTCGTAAAACCTTAAAACATTTCATGATGAAATCAATGTTTTCTTCACTTGTTTTCACTCGACTTCCTGATGACAATCCTCCAATACCAGCGCGGCTTCACACCAACCGACCTATCACAGCACGACACTCTCTGACGTCACTCTTCCTCCTCACACAGCAGTTCCTCTCCTTTACAATTCGTCTCTCGCACTCTCACGCGTCTCACTCATACGCTGAAATAACTGTTTGTCCACCAAACGACCGAACAGTCACTTCTCTGACTGTCTGTCCACCAAATGACTGGACAGTCTCGTAATTGTCGACCTCAACTCTGGCAACCGTCTGTCCGCGAACGACCGGACAATTGCCCCGACTATCTGCCCACGAACGGCCGGACAGTCATGTACTTAATCGATAGGATGCAATCACTCGATGTTCCACATGCAGTAACCCACGACCTGCGTCGGTAACTCACGCATTCACACACACGTTTCCCTATCACCGGTGGGTTAGTCAATGACGTCTCATGACTCCCACAATCTCTGGTCAGACAATTTCAACTCTGGGTGTCTTCTACACCACAATCTCTTATCCCGGGATATCAATAATCAAATCTCATGGCCCGCACGCTTTCGGCCCGAACCCACAATCACTCAACTCTCATTCCAACTCCGCAAGATATCACACAATCAAAACAACACCGCAATCTAACAGAAGTACATCCCTGCTCATACTCACTCCACCACGAACTGCTGTTTCCGCCGCACCGTCACTCGCCGTCGGTTTCCATCAAACGCCGTCGTCCTCCGCTCACAATCCACTGGATAACCATCACTTGGGCTCTATGGGGATTCAATGACTACCCTTCTCTATGTCTCCCCTTACTACAGAGGTAACCATCCTCTCGCTACCAACTGATTAAGCGGGATTCCACTATAAACGTTTCTGGGAACGCTCGGTCGACTGGATCTTTGTTACCCTCTGAGAAGTGTAAAGGGGAGAAACAATGTATCCATAACAACTTAGCATAAATAAATTTAAGAAAATCTCGGAAAAGATCACTGACTCTGAATTCCAAGTTTAGGGGTTTATTATAAAACCAGAAATAACTGAACATACAGACACCTCAAGACGAGGTTGTAAAAATACAAAGGCACTAATACAAAGTCCATCCTACGAACCAATCTAATCCGATATAGCATAAAGAGAATGAGCAATTCCAAGAATACTAGAGAGGCAATAACTGCACCAACATCTATATTGGTCTTCATTAGTATCTGTAAAGGAAATCCATTAATCCATCCCGACACTGTCAGCTTGTGAAGACTTCCTAAGAAGTACACTCACGTTGTGTAGGTCAGAAGCCCAAATCACAAAATATTTCTAAGTCGTCATCCTAAGTATCGATCCCTTCCTTCTATCCCCTAACGTCTCTCTCTGCTTCCTCTCTTCTCTCTGACCCTTCTACCTCTCCTCCCTCGGGGCACTGTCCCTAATACAAAATGGACACTTGATGACCACACCTCCTGAAACACCTCCTCTGGCCGGGCACCTCTCGTAGGTAACTTTCCACAAAACTTGTACTTGTTCCAGCAACGGTTGGTGTGTCCTTGGGTCTCAGGCTTCTTCAGCACAACTTCCAATTATCAGCATTCCTGAAGACTTTGTAACCGGTTTCTTCCATACCTAACTCCTAAAACAAAAGCGTTATTCTAACTAACGAGGACGGTGTTCTTGCACCTGCAACAGAAGCATGAGAACAGAACAACCTTGCACGCACATGAATTTCGCTGACTGTCTCCAAATGAGAGCCTCACCAGGGTAAAATACATTTCGGCCTACATAAACCAGCTAACATAAGAAAAACGAATAGGCCTTTCTTAGCACGAAAGAGTAAATACTCCATCCAGGCCTTTAACATCAACTTAAACGCTCATTAATATCACATTTATAAGCACTACATTTCATCATTGTTAACGCAATTAATTACCTATACGTGTGCAACTTCAACATGATGCACATTTAAATCTAATGCATTGCATTACACATAACTACTTCATTATGCATTTGCAATGAACATCGAAAGTTACCTAATTCCCTCTAAATGCCATTTTACATTTCTTGAATGGCACAACTCATCTTAACATTTCATTTACCACTGATTATTACAACACGAGTTCTAACTAAGGTGAACGCACACATAAGAATATATGCGGGTACGGACTATTCATGAATATAATGTCCCCCCACAAATTTCAGAATATCACTGCGCTCTATCACATGCATTTTTGTCTCTTTCCAGATTTACTTCATTGGTATGTAATTGCGCACAAAAGTGATTTATTTTGTGAACTCTAAAAATTCATAACTTTAAAAGTACTTACTGCGGAATGAAATTCTTAGTTTGAAAAATTATATAAAAGTTTATTATTTTTGCAAATTGATCTCGGATTTATTCTTGAGTGTGTGTCTCATTTAGTATTCTCATTGGTTCTGCTCGGGGATGCGCCGCTCAGCCGAGGAGATGCTTCAGTTCTGCTCGGCTTTGCGTCGTTCAGTGGAGAAGATGTTTCGGTTCCACTTGCAAGGGTCCTGGATTGGGGAGGCACCACTTAGCAGGGTAGATTCACAGATGGCAGAGTTCCTGTGCAGGGGTTGGAAACCTGTTTTGTCCCTGAGGCTTCAGATCGAGAAGCTAGCCAACTAGCCCTTCGAGACACTCTGGATTCGGGGGTCAAGAGATGCAGGTCCAGTCCTCACCCAGGTAAGAGGACAGAAGGCAACAGATCAGCACAGTAGAGTGCAGTCCAGCAGAGTGGCAGTCCTTCAGCAGCGCATCAGTCCTTTTTCATTGCAGAGCATCCACAGGTCCAGAAGTGTACTGAAGTGGCAGTGTCTGAGGTCCAGTACTTCTACACAGTGGTGCCTTTGAAGTGGGTAAGACTTCAAAGACATGCCTTTGAAGCGCACAGAGGTCCTCCCTTCCTGCCCTGGCTTCAGATACCCTGAAAGCAGTCCCTGGATGCCTGTTTCTGGTCCAGGGAGGACCTGGCTTGGCAGTTCAGGCTGGACTGTTCCCATGAGGAGCAGGGTCAAGACTGATTTGCATTAACCTGGGTCTAAACTGGGGTGGCATGGTGAGCAAAAGAACGATGGATTCAACCCAGATCTTTTTGCTGGGGTGAATCAATGTTTGATTTGTTCTGCATTCCGTCCATCATTTGTATGTCTATTGCTTTCTCGCCCTAAGTGCGCTGAGTATGCCCAGACGTGGGTCCCAGGCTCACTCTGCCACTGGATTCAAGGTAGCCTGGCTGATGAGGGGTGATACCCTGAAACCAGTCCCAGTATGCTTGTTTCTAGTCCAGGGAGGACCTGGCTTGGCAGTTCGGGCTGGACTGTTCCCATGAGGAGCAGGGTCAAGACTGATTTGCATATGGCTGGGTCTAATCTGGGGTATCATAGTAAGCAAAAGAACAATGGATTTAACCCAGATCTCTTGACTGGGGGCAAATGTTTGATTTGTTCCGCATTCTGTCCACCATTTGTGTGTCTTTTTCTGTTCATAGTCGGGCAGCGTGTGCAACCTTTCCTAGTTGGTGTGCAAATTTTATTTACGTGGCAAGGAAAAGCATCCATTTATCCTGGAAAGAAATCAAACACAAAACAATACAAATAACATTTTAATATAGGCACCATTTTTAAAAGCCCAAAATTTCATATTATGTACACCTCAAAAACCACAATTAGAATAAACTTTGACAATTTACACACAACCTAACTTAGACATGGGTAGGTCTATGACATACACTAAAGTGCATTTTCTAGTTCTAATATGGGGGCCATGGGACAGAACAGGCCCCTACACTAGCAGAAGGCTAGTGGTTCCGTTAGTGCACAGGAATTTCCTGTTGTGACTGGCCCTTAGCAGAACACTTAGTCATGAAAAAAAAACAGGATAGGGTGGATCCTCTTGTCTGCTGTCCAGGGATGTGCAGAGATACATAGAGGTTCTTTAGAACCTGTTTGACTTTCCAGAAGAGTGGTAAGTCAGGAGGGAGGATAAAGGCACTGCTAGTGCCTCTATCAGTTATAGGTGTTCTATTTGAGTGGGTGGGAATAGACATAGTAGGTCCATTTGACACCCCCTCACAGTCAGGCAAGAAATACATCTTGGTTGTGCTATCCTGAAGTGGTCCCTCTGAGGAGCATGACTGCATGGACCTTTTCTAGGTTCAGATTACCAAGAATGTTAGTTTCTGACTGGGGAACAAACTTTATCTCCTCTTATATAAGAGATGTAGGAGCAAGCAGGTGTGACATACCACCTCTTCATGGCATACCACCAAACTCTAGAGGAGCAGTTTAACAACCCCCTCTGCTGGAGATCCGCAGGTGGAAGTAGGATCTTCTCTTGCCACATCTCGTTTGTTTACTGAGAGATTCTGCAAAAGAAGGGGGTAGGGTTAAGTCCCTTTGAAATTCTGTGTGGATATGTGGTCCACTCAATTTAATCAGAGAGGGTGGGAAGGAAACTCAAAGTCTCCAGAGAAGGATAGGATGTAGTGGACTATGTGATTGGACTCAGGAAGTTGATGGCGCAATACATGGATCAGATAAAGGAAAACCTTCAGGCTAACCAAAGGCTGATGAAGAAATGGTAAAACCAGAAAGCTATGCCCACTGGGTATCAGAAAGGTCAGGAGATATTGGTGCTGACAACTATTTGTCCCAGGGCTTTGGAGGACCAATGGTGTGTGCCATACATTGTAGTTGAGAGGATTTCTAATGTTAAATCCACAAGGGAGCCCAAGTGGAAGTTTCATGTTAACAGGCTGAAGCCTTTTCTCAGGAGAGATTACACAGTGAATATCTTGGCTATGGCAGGGTAGGTTGAGGAAGATAGTGCACCTCCTCCTGACCTTCTGTATAGTGACATGAATGATGGCACTGTGAAAGGGGGTCACTTAGCCCTGGCATTAACACCTCAGAAGCAAAGAAAATGTAGAGAGGTGTTGGGATTGTTTTCCAACCTTTTCTTGCTGACTCCATGGTTGACACTTGTCTGTGTGCAGGACACTGACAAAGGAGGCAGTTTGCCAGTAAAGGGCAGAATGTACAGAATGTCTAACCGGGTTCAGAGATGCATTACGGTAGAAGTTGCCAAGATGTTGGACCTGGGGGTCATTGACAGATATAGTAGACGGTGGTCTAGTCCTGTGATGCTAGTACCAAAGCAAGGATTTACTGACGTACTGGCTTGTGGTTTTGGGTGGACTATCGAGCCCTCAATGAGGTTACCAAAACTGAATATTAGTCAATCCCAAGAGAAGATGAGCGTATCGATCAGTTAGGTGCTGCAAAGTACTTGTGCACCTTTAATCCAACCAGTGGGAACTGGCAGATTGCCTTAGCACCAGGTGCCAAGGAGAAGACTGCATTTTCTATGCCAGAGGAGTGGTATCAGTTTAAGGGGATGCCCTTTGGGTTGAAGAATGCTCCTGCTACTTTTCAGTGCCTAGTGAACTATGTTCCCTCAGGGCGGGAAGACTTCTGTGTGGCGTACCTAGATAATATTGCTGTGTTAAGCAATTCAGACAGGGCCACCTGAGAAGCCTGGGACTCCTGTTGGCTAGGATACAAGAGGCAAAACTGACCATCAAAGTGACCAAGTTTCATATAGGGCAGTCATCTCTAGTATGCTACCTTGGGCAAGAGGTGGGTAATGGAAAGATTCACCTGTTGGATGGCAAGATTCAGAATGTGATGAAGTGGAAAGTACCTTCTACCCATACTGAAGTGAAGGCCTTTTTAGGACTCATTGGGTGTTACAGGAACTTCATGGTGAACAATGGAAGTATAGGTGCCTCATTGACTGCCTTGACCTCCAAGAAGCATCCCAGGAAGGTGATGGACTCAGGGGTGTCTAAAGGCATTGAGGGACTAAAGAAGGCACTGGGCAATGCACATGTAGTGAAAGCTTCTGACTACAGTCAATCTTTTGTTGCATAGATGGATGTCTCTGATAAGAGAATTGGAGCTGTGTTAGCTCAACTGGTTGACAAAGGTAGAGAGCATCCAGTAGCCTTTTTTAGTAGAAGGCAACTATCTAGAACTGAACTGTGCAGCTATTGCAAAGAATTGCCTTGCTATAGTGTGGGCCTTGTGTAAGTTCTGCCTTTACTTGCAGGTTTGCAGTGCAAAGGGATCATAAGCCATTAACGTGGTTTATGGCTATGAAGGGAGAGAATCCCAAGTTGTTGAGATGGTCAATTTCTCTACAGGGTTTAGATTTTGTTTTGGTGCTCAGAGAAAAATAGAGCTATGGAAAAGCAGATGGACTTTCCCGCTGGTTTTGCCGATCCAACGACCAAACCTCTTCAGGTTAGAAGTTGGGTCATGTGGCCTGATCTGGGGGGGCAGCTGTTGGGGAAGAAAAGGATGTGCACACCTGCCCTGAATGTCCTGGCTGCAGTAATAACTGGATCCTTGGTACTGAGTTTTCATCATGGGCGAACACAGATCATGAATGTGTGCCATGACTTAGGCCTGTCTCACAAATTGCAGTCTTATTAGACTGGGAGTGGCTCAAAAAGTTTAACCCTAGTAATGGTAATGGTCTACTGCCCTTGCCAAGAATTAAGTGGATGATCTTGGTGGTGGTAGCATTACATTTTTTGTTACAGTGATCAGTAAAATGAACAGCCCTTTTTTCCTGTGTCACTGAATGAGGCCTACTGCCATACTTATGTAAAAATCTGCTGCTGTATAGCTTGCCCTGGGCCTATATCATGTTAGTATGTAACACTGTGAAGAGTGTATGGTATTGCATGTGCATGCTATAATGTATGTGTGCTTGTGCATGGTACAGTACATGGAGGCCTGTGGGTTCAATGTTGGAATCTCAGGGTCTTGAAGAGGTATGTGGATGCAGAGGAGCCATCCCAGATAGATTTGTGAATTGCCTGAACTCTTGAGAGCTGGATGGGGCACACACACTGGAGGAAGGGAGAGCCAGGTTCTCTTGTGCACATCAAAAGGCTTCTTTGATTCTGGAAAGGTCACTGGTCAGTGGGGTCTAGGCCCATCTCAGGGAGGAGTTGTGGCTGATATGGAATAATAAAGAATAGGGCTGGGGCCCTTGGTAACCTTTTAATCGGCATATATCAGCAAGGCTGACATGCAGGTGTGGTACTGCAGCCACTGCCATGGCCTGTGAATGGGGTTCTCAAGTTTGGATTTACTTTTGCTGTGGCAGATTTCTTCCTGGACCAATGACACAACAGAAGAGTGGACACATCAAAGTCCCAACATCACAATCTTCAAAGGCTAAGACACTAAATCCCATCTGTGTCTGGGAATGGAATATAAAAAGGGGAGCTTGATCCTCCCAAAATTGTCAAACTGGAGGTGTACATCAGCGTGGAGAAGCTCAGCACAACTTCTGCCTGTTGTGACCAGGGCTAGGGACTAGGGTTTGCTAGTCTCCCTACTGGGTGAAGGGACATCATCCAGGAGATTCAAGACCACTTGCTTTGGAACCTGGAGTACCCGCATTTGCCTGCCTGCCAAGACCAGCAGACCCTATAAGGAGGAAGAAAGCACCTGGAAGGAGCACGGTCCAGTGGGGATCCTGTTGAGTGGATCCCTGAAGCAGAGTGTGAGATTGTGGGTATGCGTTGAGGACCGTTACACTGATCTGGCTGCCTGCCCAATTGCTGTTGTTCGTGAACCCCCATATACCAGGTGGAGGCCATGGTGAAGATTGAGGACTGTTGCACCGATCGAGCCATCCAGCAGAGAGCTGTTGTGTGCCATTGCACTGATCTGTCTGTCTGCTCATGTGCTATTGTTCATGACCCCCCTATGCCTGGTGGGGGCAGCGGTTAAGACTGAGGACCGCTGCATCAATCGGGTCGCCTGCCAAGTGCTACTATTCATGACTCCATTTGCCAGTTGGGGGCCACGGTGAAGATAAAGGGCAAAGCCCTGGTGCAGTGATGTGACAAAAAGAGGGCTATCACCCCCGTGAAGTGTTGTGACCCAAAGTGACCATTGTCTTATGTGTGCTGTTCGTGATCCCTGTATGCGAGGCGGGGGTTGTGGTGAAGATAAGGGCCATTGCCCTGGTGCAGAGCTGCTCCAAGACTAGAGCCCTCGACCCCATGCAGTTGTTTGACCCAAAGGAGCCATCACCCGGAGTGCAATGTTCACAACCTCCGTATGCCAAGAGGGGCCTGTGGTGAAGATAAAGGCCATCACCATGGAGCAGCATACACTAGAGCAGAGAAGCAGGTTGTGACCCACAGGTGAAGAGCATCGATTCAATCACACGAACCCAGGGGCACCAGAGACTGGCCGTCGGTCTAAGGAAGACTTACCCCACAATTGGAGGAGCATCATGGACGCCTGCTGCCTCACCCGCAGCATCCAGGCTTCTGCTCACTGCTAGGCCACTGTTGCACACCAGGGCTTTTCGAACCACAATTCCAATGAGAGACTCATTGCCGGGCCACCGAGCCTCTGAAGAAACTTGCTCTGATTAAATGCTCTACTGTGCTGAGACACTTTGATGTTAAATAAGCCACCATAGAACTTCTAAGACTTGTACTTTGTAGCAGGGTTTAACGTGAATGATCACCCCCCATGAACGGGGAATAGCCACTGTCCTTAGACAGGGAAGTTAAACTGAAGGACTTACTAGGGCAGCGCTAAAGTGACAGCATTATGAAGATGTGGGAATTATTTTTTGTGTGCCACGTTTCACTTTGTTTTCGCATATAACTACTACTTTTCCAAAAAAAGTAAGGGCCTCATTTATGAAAAGTGATGCATCGCTGCGTCAAAACGCGATGCGTCACTTTTCATTGCGCCCTCCTTGCGACACCAATGATGCGTCATATTTACAGTATGACGCATCATGTCGCAAGGAGTTACAGATACGTCAGTATTTCTGACGTATCTGTAGGCGCAAAGATGACGCATTGCTGGAGTGTGTCACAAAAGTGACGCAACTCCAGCAATGTGTCCTTTCACATGGGGCAAGCCCCATGTGAAAGGGCCTGCGTCAGTCTTACGCCTGCCATGAGGCAGGCGTAAGATATTGACGCATTAGGGTCAAGAAATGGCGCAGTGAAATCTTATAGATTTCACTGCGTCACTTCTACGTCCCTTTCTTGCGTCGGAACGCCCCCCCTGCATACATTATACCTGGCGCAGGTATAATGTGGCGCAGGGGTTTACAAAGTGACGCATCTACCTAGATGCGTCACTTTGTAAATATGACGCACCATGGCGCATTTTTTACACTGCTGGTGCGTCACAAAAAGTGACGCACCGGCAGCGTAAAAGTGACGCAAGGGCTCATAAATAAGCCCCTCAGTATCTTGCTGGCAGGCGCGGCCGTTACAGGCAAGAGCAGTGGGACGGTGGGGCAGGGCGGGCGAGGGGAAGTCAACATAAGACAGGATAGGGACAATAAATAAATAAATAAAACCACTTATTTTGTCCTCACCGCATTGCCGACTCTGCGATGCGGCAAGTGCAACCTAAGTGGTTTTATTTATTTATCTATTTATTTTTATTTTCCCTATCTGTCATATGTCGACCCGCCCCACCGCCCCACCGCCCGACTGCTCTTATCTGTATCAGCAATGCCTGCTTGCTGGACATTCATTTATTGGGGTTACTGACCATTTTTTAAGCTGTGAGCCTGTGTACACCTTGCATCTCCTTCCCTCAGAGAAGCCTTGGACTGCTCATCCCGCACTTCTACTGACTAAGGGTCAATTGCTTAAGGTGTAGTGCTTGGGCCAGTTACTCATGATCCGTAGTTGGCAGGGGCCCAGGGCACCAGGAGTAAAGGGCCTCACCCACCATGTTTGAGGCCCAGTAAATTCTGTTTACCCCATGTCCCACTGAAAGGGGTTCTGATGGGCGATATTTTAAAAGTCCAAACTTAAAGCACCAGACATCATAGAAACTACAATTGTAATGAACCAAGTAAGTTTCCTCTCTAGCAGTACTTATCAATTGAATATACTTATATCTATGTTGCAAATCATTAAAATGTCTCGAGTGTTTATTGTGATGTACAAATATCAAATGTCCCCACTTTAGGGAAAAGTTAGACACCATCTTTCAGAGGACTCAAATCCAAGAAAATTCACTTGTAAGGCTAAATTCAACTACGTTTATTTCCTGTAAACTCTATGTATGTTACGTATTTTACTGTATTAAGCTAAGTAATGCATTGATACAACATTTCTTACTCACTAATCTTGAACTCAATTAGAATATCTCCATAATAGATCAGTTTCAAGCCTGATTAAAGAATGAATAAAACCAGTCTGTCACAAAATTGACCCCAACTGTAGTAAATTATTGGATGAAGCATGTCCTCCACAAGTTAAAATAATCAGATCACAACAATCAGTAGACAACCTCAACATGTTTACCTACCTTACAAAAAGCAAATAAATTATTATTCCTTGATGAGCCCATTGTTCCACAGAACGTATGTGACAAATCTATTTTGCCCCAACTTGTCTTAGTGTCAATTCCCTAAATCCACCTCTGACACTAGCTGTATTCCATGGAAAGTGAAATCGCTTTGTTCCAGATGTGTCTCTTTAACATGTTCTGCTAGCAGATAAAGTAAATACAAATTTTAATTATCTTATGATGTTCTTGTATTCTTAGTCTCAGGGCTCTTATATATTGTACTGCCCATATATGGCAGATTGCAATTAAGGATAATCACATACACAACCAAAGCACTATTGCAATTGATAAGGTATTATATTCTGTATGTTTTAGGTGAGGTCTAACAGAACTCTGTGAGTTTGTTGGTACCCTATTTGACCATATTGCAATCTGTGCAAGTAAATAAGTCTTTTGGATGAGAGGGAAGCCAGCCATTGTTAGAGGTGTCTGGTCTCAAATAGTTAGTACTGATCCTATACTTAATGGTGGTGTTTCTATGGTTAATAATAATGGGACCAGATGAGGCAACACCTTTCAGTCCCGGTACCTCATTTAGTAAAGACCAATGTCTTCTAAGAACCTTGTGTATGTCATTGTGAGAGGAACTAAGTGTAGTAATAAATGCTATTCCACCCCCTTTCTTGCCTTAGTTGTTTAAGTGTCCACTTTTTAAATATGTTTTAATTCTATATTCTGATTTGTTTAAAAGTTTTGTTGCATAGCACCCATAGTCAATTTTTTAGGGTAGTCAGGCAGTTCTCAAGGATCTTTCTTCAATACAATTTTTGCAGATCCATAGCATCTCACCAAAAGGGATCCCACTGATCACTGATTGTGGGTGTGCAGCTCTAAGAATATTGTTGGCAGAAGTCTCTTTACGTAAAAGGCTACTATGTATTCTGTTGTCCTTAATATAAAATCCAACAACCAAAAAGCAGATTCTGTGCTTGCCCGTTGTTATAATAAGCGATAGGTTATGCGGGTTTTTATGATTTAGATATGTATGCTAGTCTTTCAGTACCCGTCCAAATAAAGATTATATAGTCGATGGAGCACCCACAAAAAGAAATGAATTGTATCCATTCCTTAGAGAGAGGGGACCAGGCATGCTCACTCTCATACTAGTACATAAGGAGGTTGGCATACGAAGGGTCATGCCTGGTCCCCCCTTGCTTCAGCTTTTAAACAGCTGTATGCAGCAGATTGATAGAGATATAAACATTTATTGTCTTTCTTGGGTGATATTTTTACTCATGTGCAGAATGCAGAGCACCATGACAGGAACTGAGGCAAGCTTATGTAACAGATACACACCTTTTGATTGTGGACAAGGTAACAGACGTGGGTTCTGCAATTGCTGGGGAGCATGAGAGACCTATAGTCAGGTTATACTTTGATTTGGAATATAATTTTGATGCCATAGAAGGCAAATTCTGGAAATATTTAATTATTAATTTGTTTTGTTAAACCAAGAAATTTAGCAAAACTCCATTTTGGGGACGTTTGGGTCAGTTTACATGGCTGAGAGTTCATACATAATTTAGGACAGCACAGTTCTTATGTGAGCATTGAAAGAGACATGAAAAGGGGATGGAAATAACATAAATGTAGGGCAGGGATAATAAGGAACGGGAAATGGCTATCTAATAGCACTCTGTTTCAGATGATACATTTTGCATCAGCTGAGAATGAGTCTCCACATGCTTTCTAATAAAATAGTTCATATTGAATGAAGTAAGCTTCATAATTAAGACAACCTGTCAATGTGAAATGAGTTTCCCAGAAACTCCTATGCATAAAATTGTCATATGGCTGTTACGGTTATATTAGAATTTAAGGAGAGTATCTCTCTGTAAGGGTTAAATGTCTATTTTTTAAAGTAGAGTTATTTTAATGTTCTGATGACATATTTTCTAACTGTAGGAATGTTTAGTTTTTCTAATGAACATATGCTAGCAGTGGAATACATTAACATGAATTAGAATCGTTGTTACAGAGACTCGCTTGAGAAATACTTTAAAAGTAATTTGATAGAGGTAAATTTAAGGATCCTGCATCTGTGGATAAAGACAATCTGACATGTTGTCTGCGTTTGACAGAGTATTGCTACAGGTCTGGTTCTTTAAAAAGGATGGTGAAGAATGGATCTTTGATTTAGTGGTTTGAGTACTATCAGGAAGCAACTGGCTATTGAGGAAATTATTCTTGATGGTCCATCTTAGAGATGCTTGATACCAAATGTGAAACACTGTTGAGGAGTGTTGTTAGGAAGAATGTTTGAAAGCTATTTCATCTCAAGTAGAGGACGGCTAAGAGTCTTTTTGATGCCGCAGGGGCGTAGTGAACCCCCAGCTTTGGCAGCTACAGCGGGGTGGGGCTCTTTATGGGCCTCTTCTGTCTGCAATTCAGCAGACCAAGTCTCATAAATAACACTATGAAGGAATACAGCTGTCAATAGAAGAGCAAGCAGGCGCAAGGAAACGCAAAACATAGGTAAATAGAAAAGGGAAGGAAGGTTTATTGAATAAAAGGAAGGGTGAAAGGAATGAAGGATGAGTAGGTGTATGGATGGGTGAGTGGATAAATGCATGTATAGATGGATGAATGGGTGAAGGAATGAGTGAATGGGTAGTTGAGTAGACAGGTGAAAGGACTGTCCAGTAGATGGATGGATGGGTGAATGAATGGATAGGTGGATGGACATGTGAAAGGATGGTAAAGGGATGGGTGGATGAGTGGGGTGAAAGGATGAACAAATGAGTGGCAGAGTGGACAAATGAGTGAAAGGATGGATGTCAGAGTGGATGGAAGGATGGTGGATGAGATGGCAGGGTGACTGGATGACTCGATGGCAAAGTGAATGAATGGATGGATTCATGCATGGATGGATGGCAGAGCAGATGGATGGATCAGTGGATGGCAGAGTGAATGGATTGATGGAATGGGAAAAGACTGAATGATGCATGAAAAAATGAATGGATATAAGAATGAAAAGGTGAAATAGTGGAAGGGGCAGGTGGGTCGAAGGGTGAAAGGATGAATCGATAGATGTCTGGATGGAAGAGACAGGAGAGCTCTTCTAGGGAAAAGTCAGCTCACTTGATTTGTGCCAACAGAGCTTTCATTTTAACGTGCGGGGTACTTTAATTTTCTGACTACACCCTTGGGCTGCAGTTTAAGCATGCTGAATGTTATTATTAAGTAGTTGAAAGGGAATCCTTGCTATGCTTTAGGGCAATGTAAAATTAGCATTTTTTGTATTTTACCTTTCATGGTGAGATTATATCATAACATTATAGTGCACATACATATCCAGGTGCAGAAATTAAAGTGATTTAACTTTCATGAACATCTTTTTGGATCCAGGATTTTGGTGGTTTTAATTCTAATCTGGCGTATTTATGAGGGCTTTGCAGCATAGTTGCTGATGTTGTTTCCTGGGAGCTGGAGAGCACTGGTATGGCTGTTATTTCAAGACATTTCTGGTGGCATTTCACCTTCCATATTGCTGCAGCTTCTTATGACAAGATCACTACTGCTACTTGTATCTAGAGCTTTTATGATTGGGGTAACCACTCTACCATTCAAACCTTTACTCTCTAGGGATGTAAGATTTGTTTTCTAGCTTTATGCGGTTTTATATATCACAAACTTGACCTGAAGGTTATTGGAGTCCTTTACATGAGCACCAGTTACAATTTTTTTTTTAAATCACAGGCAGATTAAGCGATTTTCCCAGAATCACAGAATATTGAACCAATGCAGAGACACAATCCCGGTCCCCCTGTTCCAAAATCAGCACCTCTGGCCATGACACCACATCTATTTGGTTCTCCTGGCTATAGCCAGAGCTTGTGAGATTTGTGCAAAGTAATTTTTTTCACCTTGCTGCTATGAAGTAGATTCTCAATCATAGCATATGACCCAGAATGTAAATATGACTTTTCAGGCAACTATTATTAGATACATTTGGCTGAAATGTGCAGCATTTTTCTAACATTGTTTCAAAGATTTCTTGGGGATGGTGTACTTCCAAATCCCCTTGGGAGGGCCAGGGTTTGTTCGGCGTCCTTGTGCCTTGAAGGTTGTTTGATAATATATCAATGTTGAGGGAGCGGGGTTTTTTGTACCTCAATCTTCGGGGTTTTCTGTATCTCAATCTTCGAGTATAATCATTAAATAACCCCTGACACTGGTCGTATGAACCTTTGTTCGTTGATGAAGATAAATAAGGAGCCATCATCTACATAACAATAAATCATTAAAGACTTTAAATTCAGTCAATGAAGTGTGAGTTAAAAGGGTTTTATTTGCAAATCTTTTAGTCTTTCATCTATTTATTCATTAGGCATTATATTTTTAGATTTCAGCATTAAAAGTTAATATAATCCATCAATCGATATTTGATTTTAAAAGAGAACAAAATGTTAATTAGTATCAAAGTGAATATAGTGACAATGCAACAAGCGTGTTCCATAAAGGAAACTCCATATTCTAAATAGGCTGGGATAATGAGAGAAAAAGGTATCAGTTCAGAAACCCAATGAAGAGTCCTGACGAGAGAGAGAAATTTATACGTAAGCAGGAAGCCTTTGCATTAAGCTGGAAAGTATTTTCAGCTCAAAGATATCAGCAGACAGTTTAGTAAAATTAAAGTAAGGCAGCATCTCATGAAGAGAAAGCATCAGAAACTCAAAGCCGAGTCTCCAGTCAGAATGTTGGAGAAGGATTCCGGAATATGGGTATCTGGGGTCTGTGGTCTAAGATCTATTCTAGGAACTAAAATAACACACAAATTCTATGTTGCAACATTATTTTCTTTCATCTTCATTCTCCAATAACATATCAGTAAACTCCTGGGAATAAGAAAACTTCAGACATTAGTCCTTGAAAAGTTACAGAGTTGTTTTCTTGCAGTGCAAACACTGCTTCCCATGAATCATTCCTCCTGTCGCTCGTCTTCTCCTGGTGAGAACCTTACTATCAGTTGTCTAATACAACTATTCACTAGTGAACAATAGGCTTTTGAAGAAGCAATGTCTGCAGAGAAGAGCAGAAAAACATCTTGCACAAACAACTATTCAGTGTGAAAGACAGGCATTTCAGTGCTAATGCATTATTTTCATTTAACATGGCATCGACAGTTAGGCTAACTTAATTCTGTACTTTATTTATTTGCAGGCCTATAACATTTAAGTACGATTATCTACTACAAAAGTTTGCATTTAGCATATGTTTTATTTAAATGTGAGCTTGTCCACATTATTCATAAGTATATTTTGTCCCCCTCTGATGGTTGAAAAACCATCACAATTTCTTCATAAATGAATCTTCATAGTTCACTCTCATTTTCAGTTGAGACTATCTTTTTATTTTTGAGGGTTAAATTTACTTCAATTTCTTATATTCTCTATTCTTCCGTTCTTTCATTTCTAACTCTCGTCTAATTTGTCTCTTTCTTTCTTCATTCTTCTTTTTAGGTAAATAGCATCTAAAATCTTTATATAAAGTGCATAAAGTTATCAAGCAATACCAATGATTTGTATAGGTGTCAATTTCACCCTAAAAAGTCCTCCTCCCAGTGTTGCAAACCAGTTGCCAATGGTAGGCACTCATTTGCCTAATCTCCCCATTACACTTGTGGTTTCTAAAGGTTCAAATTCAGGTTTCAAATCCAATATTTTCTTTGCAAATTCTTCTATCTTCCTACTCTCATCAGGTATATATGAATAGCAATGTTGAGCTTTCAGCATTTTGCAGAATCCGCCTTTCACAGCTAACAAAATATCTAAAGCTAATCGATCTTGCAAGACCATTGATCGAATAGCCACTAATTCTGTGTTAACTGCTAGTAAGGCACCAGATGTACTAGTAGCTAATTTCTACTACTGTTGATAGCTTTCTAATTTCTACTCCTACAGGTGGTATTATTGCTCCAAAATATCTCCCACTAATTGTGTTCCATCATTTGTACTAAGTGGATGTCTATGAGGTGGTACCATTGTTAAAACATCTGTGCTATTTACATGATACATCTTAGAAAACAGAAAAGCTAAGTAGCAGACACCCTTCCAATCAGCAGGCAACTGGAAATAGGCATCATGTCCACACATAAAAAAAACTCCAGGAATATCTGCCTCTTCCCCTGTTAAAATTTGTACTGGTTCTCCCAAAACTTCAACGGTGTGTTCACAATTACTAATCCCAATATGTCTTTTCCTAACCTGGTGTCTTCTTTTATAAACACACAATTTCCCTGTTTGTCTCCTATCTAATTTAAATTTTAGATAAACCATTTTCTTTTATATTCATCTTCTTTCTTCCAAACACTCCTTAAAACATCTTCTTCTTTATTTTCACTACGGAAAATGTGACTTCTTCTTTCCTCTAATGTTAATATGAATGTCTTTTCTAATGGTCTCATTAAACAGGTTAGTTTCTTTTCATATCCCTTAACAGTGTCTTTTAATGTGGGTGATCTAAAGAGATACCATACAATTTCCATAACTTTTGCTTGTGGGTGAGGATTCATTCTTTTCTGAATGGAGATCTTTAGAAAGAATAATGTCATAATTAGAAAAATAATATTCAAAACATTTGTGACTATAAAATAAACCAAGCAAAATACTACATGTAATTGCATATAACAATGGGAAATGATGGAATGTCACTTCTTTTGTAGCTGAAGAAGGTAAGTATGCAAAAGTGTAGCAGTCCTTAGTATCTAAGGCTTGAGTGTATTCCTGAATTGATCTAAGAAAAAACACTAGTTAAAAACTCTTCTTTTGAATAATCTACAAATGGAGCCTTTAATTTTGTCTCATCTATTGTGTGTGCAAACGCTGTAGGTGCTGAGTTGACTTTTACTTGTGCAAACATACAAACGTCTTGATTAATCACTTGCAGTTATTTCTTTCAGCTTATGTACAGAAATCCTCATTAGGCATCCCTTGCCCTACTCCATCTTCTTCTAAGTGTGTTATCCCTACTCTTCTACAGCAACCTTTGCCCTAGGGAATTCTTCTTAACTTTGTTTTATTTTTTGTTAATTGTTTATTGTCAGTTTCATTTATTTCAGTATTTTATTTGATAGTTTAAAACACAGTTTGGTTTTAGAATTCACTAAATAGTGCTTGTCAAGGGGCTGCTCCTGGCGACAGCACTGAGCTGTTTGCGCCATTGCCTTAAGCGGATTGGGGTAAGGTGCTCTATGCCCCTGAGCTACCGCTGGTAGGGCTACCGCATGGTGACCCAACCACATACTTCAGAGCTAGTCAGCTGAGCCCTTGAAAGGAGGTTGAGATAGGTACGTGGAGCGATTGCTACCGGCTGGACACCCTCTTCCCACTGCCAGACCTGATGGAATAGAGAACTCTCCCCACAGGCCAAATCCTCGTGTACGAGGCACTCGCGCAAATGTTCAAAGACCTCTTGGGGCAGGGGGACACTGAGCCGGCAACCCACCCAGTTTTGCAGCTATTATTGACGATGGGCACAGGGAAACACCAGATAATGTGGTTTTACAGGGCACTAAATATGATGAGACCACAGGAGACCCTTAGGGAGCACTGGACTACTGACCTGGCCTGGGACTTCTCGGACACAGAATGGTGAGTCTGCTGACATACCCCCAAAAGGTGTCATGTAATGACTGATCGAAGTACATCCAGTATAACTATACACACAGGACATACTTGACGCCGCACACGATTAGGGTAATTTATGGAGGCAAACCCAGACTATATCCTAGATGTGCAGCTTTAGATGCAGACTTCCTCCATATGACTTGGGGATGTACACACTTGTGGGGGTTCTGGGAGCAAGTACTAGCGAAGCTCAATGGGACCCTGAGCCTCACTTTGGCAAATACTATCGAGGCCTGCCTGTTGGGGGCCTTTCCTAGGCCCAAGCCTAAAAAGGTTGGGAACAGGTTCCTAAACCTGGCCCTGATACTGGCCAAGAGGAAAATCGCTATGGCCTGGAAGTTGGCTGGGGGGCCTAAGATTGAGAAGTAGAAGAGACGTGATGCTGTGGGCCAGGACCAAGGAGAGGGTGTTGCAGAGGGAGGAGTCCCACGGAGTTTGTAGACGACCCAGAGAAGACCTGTGCTCGGAGGTAGTGGACGAGTTGGAGCACTCAACAGGTGCAGAGACTAAGTTAGAGGGGACCCAGATGGAGAGTGAAGAAGTGGACCAGAATGGGAATGGTGCAGAGACCAGACTCCTGAGAGCGGAGCAGTAGAGGGGTGAGTGTCCTAGGCATCCAGACATTAGGTACTTCTTCCTACATCCCCTTTCCCCACCACTCTCCCTGCCATGGACCCCCCTTACGTAGTTTAGTGATGGGGTCATAACACCCGGCCTCATCCCTGTATGGGTGACGACCTCCCCCGAGACATAAAATTTAGCGTTCGGTTGGGGCTTCATAGCACGCCGAGTTAGGAGAATTCCACATACATATCATACATGTGCGGGACAGACACTGCACTCCTGACAATGCAATACTCAGACAATCATGGCTTAGACAATGGAACAGGCAATTGAGAACACCGGGCCCAATTCACAAAAGTAATCTGAGACAAAATCCTAACTTTACGACTTTCGGTATTCACAAAAGGCATTTAGGAGTAGTAAAGTTAGGAATCCTACTCCTAAATGCCTTTTGTGAATACCGAAAGTCGTAAAGTTAGGATTTTGTCTCAGTTTAGGAGTAGTAAGGTTAGGAATCCTAACTTTACTACTCCTAAATGCCTTTTGTGAATACCGAAAGTCGTAAAGTTAGGATTTTGTCTCAGATTACTTTTGTGAATCTGGCCCACCGTACCCAGCTTTTGCATATACAGGGTGCATTGAGATGGTGGGGAGTCAAGGGCTTGCGTAACCCATGCACGATACACGCACCAGGTCACTAGACCACTGAGATTGCACATGTGACATGAACAGGGATTCGTGATACTCCCATAAGTGTCGCTATGTATAATGGGAGTATACGAATAAAGGATTTTTCTGTTACTAAATGCCAATAAACAAAAGTTAAAAAAAAAAATAATGCTTGCCAAGTACTTCGCTTGTAATTTTGTTTCAGAAATCTGATTTAATCAATTCTGTTTCTCAGTGTGGCATATAATGGAGGTTCAAATGTCCCTGATCTCAGTTCATTAGGATTTTGGTCTGACACATTTGGCACATTTTCTGTATAGTAAGTCCATTTAATTGCAGAATACCTATTACAATATACTCTTGGATCTTCTTGGTGTCAGTTGATCTCCTTCTGTTTCGGTTATACCACCAGACCATTCGACCATTCCGATCTCCATAGGGGATCCTTCTCTTCTCACACATTTTCCTTCATATGGATCATTTGATTGCTCTTGTGATGCTTCAGCAGATCCCTTCTTCTTATCTCTCTATTCCTCCTCTTCAGTGTGTGTTTCCACACCACTTTGCAAGGGTTCTGGAACTTGCACCGATAAGAGATTTGGCTATACTTCACCCCTCTCTGCTCCTTCTGAATGTACAAGAGATCTCGCATTTGGCTCAAAGAACACTACTTCTTCATACGGGCAGCTTACTCTCTGAGTGTGCGAGACATGCACCTAATTAGGTATCTCGGCACATTTGACAGCTGTGTTTGTAATCAGGATGACTTAGTTAGGGCCTTTCCCCCTTGGCTCCAGGCAGGAGTTTTGTACATACTTCTTCACCAAAACCCAGTCACCTGGGTTAAGGTCATGACATTGTTCCGGATGTGAACTGGCAGTGACAGCCCCAACCTTGGGGCTCATTACGATGACTGGCGGATGCACCTCCGCGATGCTGGCGGTGGGAGAAAACGCTGTTTTACGCCCGTGAGCAGCAGTGCACCCGTCCGCCATATTACAATGGCCAAACTCAGCCCATTGCCCGTCTGCCGCGGTGCTACGTGCACCGCCATCCAGATGCGCCCGCCACCGCGGCGGAGACAACCAATCCAGAGCCACCGGCGTGCAGAATGACGTCCCTCCCTCCGTACAAATTAGGATGCGCCAAACAGTCAGGCCCACCGCCGCGGAGAAACCGGCCATCGTGAGCATACGGAAGCACCACAGCGGAGTGCCCAATTGAGACCCGGAGCCGACCGCCAAGGACCCGGCACTACATGTCTTTCCGGCGCTGTACATGATACACCTCCAGCATGCCATGGACCGTGGCGGACGCCGCCGCAGGTACGCAATCACACAACTCTGCACACAAACACAACCCACAACTCCATGGCTGATGGAAGGTTCCTGTCCCCACCAGACACCCTGCTGGGGACAGGAACACATCCACAGATGTAGCACACATGTCCCACCTGCCACAAGTGCAAAAAGAACAATTGATGGACAGAATGCAGAACAATGTCATACATTCACCCCAGTACAGAGATCTGGGCCTAAATCCATCGTTTTTTTGCTCACCATGCCATTCCAGTTTGGACCCAGCCATATGCAAATCAGTCTTGACCCTGCGCCCAATGGGAACAGTCCAGCCCGAACTGCCAGGCCAGGTCCTCCCTGGACTGGAAACAAGCATCCTAGGACCGGTTTCGGGATATCAGCCCTCATCAGCCAGGATAGCTTGACTCCAGTGGCATGGAGAGCACGGGACCCACGTCTGGGCATCCCCGTCCCACTTGGGGTGTCAAATGCAAAAAGAACAATTGATGGACAGAATGCAGAACAATGTCATACATTCACCCCAGTACAGAGATCTGGGCCTAAATCCATCGTTTTTTTGCTCACCATGCCATTTCAGTTTGGACCCAGCCATATGCAAATCAGTCTTGACCCTGCGCACAATGGGAACAGTCCAGCCCGAACTGCCAGGCCAGGTCCTCCCTGGACTGGAAACAAGCATCCTAGGACCGGTTTCGGGCAGGATGCTTGTTTCCGGTCCAGGGAAGACATGGCTTGGCAGTTCGGGCTGGACTGTTCCCATGAGGCACAGGGTCAGACTGATTTGCATATGGCCATGTCTGAACTGGGGTGGTGGAGTGAGCTAAAGAATGATGATGGATTAAACCCAGATCAGTTGACTGGGGGTGAGTGTTTGATTTGCTCTAACGCTCCGTCCATCATCCCCTTTGGTACCACCTGCCACAAGGCCACTCCTCCACACCCAGGCCACCATGTCCGCGACCCGCAAATAATGCCCAGTACACGTGACCGCAGCGGAGAATCCGTGAGAAAAAATGCTCACAATGCAGCAGTCTGGGCCAGCGCTAGGCAGGGGCAGTGCCCAAAGTAAACAGGGCAACACCTCAACACTCCACACACCAGGCCCACCCACACAATGAAGGGACATGGCACGTGATCTCCCTGTGCCCCCACATGCCCAAAAAGCAGCCAGATGAACACACACACTGCACCACACAACAAACAACTAGGGAGACAGCCTCATCAGGTGTGGCTGCAGAGTAACACACAGCGCACAAGCACTGGGCCAGGGGAACACACACACCACAGCAACACCACACTCATGGCAAGTAAACTGAGTACAAGCACAATTTAAACACACACAGACAATGAACAAACACACCAAGGGACACACAGCCTGCCAAGTCACACAGACATACCCCACACTGACACCTAGCAACAAAGACAGACCACATGCCAACAGCAATGGAGGACAACAAATAGGCAACTCAAAGTGAGTTGCACACTAATGGAATGGCAAGGCGCTGAACACCACAAATGTGTACATCACATGCAAGGGAAGGAACACATCACATCCACCCCAGCACAAAAAACCACACATGGCAGTCACAGTCAGTGAAGTCAAACCACAGTCACCTCACTGCAACAACTCAGGGAGACAGCAAGGCAACCCATGAATAGGCACAGGGATGAAAGGAAGGGTATGAAGTCCAACCCTGATCAGCCACACATCTGAATCCAAATACATCACATCCAAATACTTGCCAGGTAGGTCGCTCCCCCGCCACACAGCTCCGCCTGTGTTGTCCTGCCCGCTGCTGCTGCTGGTAAGCTCGCCCCTCTGCTTGTTGCCTCGGTGCCCGTTTTGCCTTCTGTTTCCCCTCGTGCCCCCATTTTGTGTGTCCATTTTTGCCTTCTGTTTCCCCTCGTTGCCCCCATTTCCTGTGTCCATTTTGCTTTCTGTTTCCCCTCGTGCCCCCATTTTTTGTGCCCAATTTTGCCTTCTGTTTCCCCTCGTGCCCCCATTTTTTGTGCCCAATTTTGCCTTCTGTTTCCCCTCGTGCCCCTATTTTGTGTGTCCATTTTTGCCTTCTGTTTCCCCTCGTTGCCCCCATTTCTTGTGCCCAATTTTGCCTTCTGTTTTCCCCTCGTGCCCCCATTTTTCTGTGCCCAATTTTTGCCTTCTGTTTCCCCTCGTGCCCCCATTTTTCTGTGCCCAATTTTTGCCTTCTGTTTCCCCTCGTGCCCCCATTTTTTTGTGTCCATTTTGCCTTCTGTTTCCCCTCATGCCCCCATTTTTTGTGTCCATTTTGCCTTCTGTTTCCCCTTGTGCCCCCATTTTTCCGTTGCCCAACTTTGCCTTCTGTACCCCCCGTTGCCTCTCTCCACTCCCGCCGCTGCGTCCCCTGCGGCCCCGCCCCACTGACTGCCCATTCGCTGCCCCTGCCTCCCGCCTCCCAGCTGCTCCTCCCTCCCACCTCCCCATATATGGCGGCCACTGCGCGGTGAGGAGAGCGACCCTTGACCTTGCCAGGTAGGTCGCTCCCCCGCCACACAGCTCCGCCTGTGTTGTCCTGCCCGCTGCTGCTGCTGGTAAGCTCGCCCCTCTGCTTGTTGCCTCGGTGCCCGTTTTGCCTTCTGTTTCCCCTCGTGCCCCCATTTTGTGTGTCCATTTTTGCCTTCTGTTTCCCCTCGTTGCCCCCATTTCCTGTGTCCATTTTGCTTTCTGTTTCCCCTCGTGCCCCCATTTTTTGTGCCCAATTTTGCCTTCTGTTTTTCCTCGTGCCCCCATTTTGTGTGTCCATTTTTTGCCTTCTGATTCCCCTCGTTGCCCCCATTTCTTGTGCCCAATTTTGCCTTCTGTTTCCCCTCGTTGCCTCTCTCCACTCCCGCCGCTGCGTCCCCTGCGGCCCCGCCCCCCTGACTGCCCATTCGCTGCCCCTGCCTCCCGCCTCCCAGCTGCTCCTCCCTCCCACCTCCCCATATATGGCGGCCGCTGCGCGGCCGCGCAGCGGATGCGTGCCGAGGGCCCGCCTAAGGCAAGCCCGTCTGCGCCTGGACCGCGCCCAGTGCCAGAACCCCTGGGCCGCGCGCCCCCGCTCCAGCCTCGAGGACCGACGCCGTTACGATGCCACCACACTCCACGCTCTCAACCCCGGACGGACACACAACTGCTTCAAGGCCGCCCCGAAACGCACTCATGGCCCCTTCACCTGCCGGAACTGCAGCTACACCAGCCTCAGAGCCACCGAAGCGCCCGCCAAGAAGGACCTCAACCACCTCCGATGCATCCTACTGAACACCCGCTCCGCACGCAAACACGCCGTCGAGCTCTGGGACCTGCTCGACACATCATCACCAGACGTCACCTTCCTGACAGAGACCTGGATGAACGACTCCTCCACACCCGACATCGCCATAGCGATCCCAGACGGCTATAAGATCACCCGCAGAGACCGCGTCAACGGAGTAGGAGGAGAAATCGCCATCGTCCACAAGAACTCCATCAGGGTCTTGACCAGCACCGACGACTTTCTCTGCACCGCCGAACACATGCACTTCCAGATCCACACGGACCCCAACACCACCCTTAGAGGCACCCTTGTCTACAGACCCCTGGGCCCCGACCCCAGTTCAGCGACTCCATCGCCGACTTCATCAGCACGCACGCCCTGACCTCTACCGACTACATCCTCCTCGGAGACCTGAATTTTCACCTGGAGAACAACAACGACAGCAACTCCACCACCCTGATCGACAACCTCGCCAACCTCGGACTGAGACAGCTCGTCACAACACCGACTCATTCCGCCGGCCACACGCTCGACCCCGTCTTCTCCTCAAGCTCCCACGTCTCCTTCAGCCACACCACGGACCTCCTCTGGACCGACCACCGCTGCATCCACTTCACCTTCCAGAAACCCACCACACACCACCGCACCCAACAGATCCCACGCCGCAGCTGGAGCAAAGTCACCGAAGACCAACTACGGGCAAACCTCGCTCTCAGCCCTCCTCCGACCCATCCAACACCGACGACGCTGCCTGCAACCTCAGACGATGGATAGACGACTGTGCCAACACCCTCGCCCCGCTGAAAACACTCACCTACAGCGACACCACCAAAAGAGCCAGCTGGTTCACCTCGGAACTCCTAGCTTCCAAGCGTACCTGCTGGAAACTAGAGAAGAAATGGCACAGTGATAAGACACCGGACAGCCACGCAGCCCACAAAGACGCCATCCGTAACCACCACCACCTCATCAGGTCCGCCAAGAGAATCTCCTTCAAAGACCGCCTCGACAACAACGCACACAACAGCAAGGAGCTCTTCAACATCGTGAAGGAACTCTCCAACCCCAGCTCCAACACCAACGACATCCCGCCGTCGCAAGCCCTGTGCGATTCCTCGCCACCTTCTTCCACCGCAAGATCGCCGACATCCACGACAGCTTCAACACCCAGACAGCCCCTACTAAGATAGATACACCAGACCCGCCGCACACCATCGACCATGACCCCTTGCCAGCCTGGGCCAGCGTGAACATCGACGACACCATCAAGACCATGAGCACAATACACTCCGGCTCCCCGTCAGACCCTTTCCCGCACCACATCTTCAACAAAGCCAGCAGCTCCATCGCACCCCACCTGTGCAACGTTATCAATCTCTCCTTCGAGACCGCGACCTTCCCAGAGAGCTGGAAACACACAGAGATCAACGCCCTACTCAAAAACCCAAGGCGGACCCGAGAGACCTCAAGAACTTCCGGCCCATCTCCCTGCTTCCGTTCCCAGCCAAGGTCATCGAGAAGATCGTCAACAAACAGCTAACCCGATACCTCGAAGAAAACAGCATCCTGGACCCATCCCAATCAGGGTTCCGCAGCAACCACAGCACTGAGACTGCCCTCATCGCCGCCACCGACGACATCAGGACCCTGCTGGACAACGGTGAGACCGCAGCCCTCGTCCTGCTGGACCTCTCCGCCGCCTTCAACACTGTCTGCCACCGCACTCTACACGCACGCCTCCACGACGCAGGGATCCGAGACAAGGCCCTGGAATGGACCACCTCCTTCCTCGACGGCAGAACCCAGAGAGTCCGCCTCCCACCTTTCCGATCCGAAGCCTCCGAGATCATCTGCAGCGTACCCCAGGGATCTTCCCTCAGCCCAACACTGTTCAACATCTACATGGCCCCGCTCGCACGCATCGCCAGACAGCACGACCTCAACATAATCTCCTACGCCGACGACACTCAACTGATCCTCTCCTCACCAAGGACCCCTCGCCGCCAAATCCAATCTCCATGAAGGAATGAAGGCCGTCGCCGATTGGATGAAGATCAGCCGACTAAAGCTGAACACGGACAAGACAGAGGTCCTCATCCTCGGCTCCAACCCCTCAGCCTGGGACGACTCCTGGTGGCCAACGACACTGGGAGCAGCCCCGACACCCACCGACCACGCACGCAACCTGGGAGTCATCCTCGACTCAACGCTCTCCATGGCCAAGCAAGTCAACGCAGTCTCCTCCTCCTGCTTCAACACCCTCCGCATGCTTCGCAAGATCTACAGGTGGATCCTGACAGATACAAGAAGAACAGTCACCCAGGCCCTCGTCAGTAGCAGACTTGACTATGGGAACGCCCCTCACGCGGGAGCCCCGGCCAAGCTCATCAAGCGACTGCAACGCATACAAAACGCCTGCACGCCTGATCCTCGACGTACCACGCCACAGCCACATCACCCCCCACCTGAGGAACCTGCACTGGCTCCCCGTCGACAGGAGAATCTCCTTCAAACTCCTCATCCACGCACACAAGGCACTCCACAAGACTGGCCCAGCCTACCTCAACAGACGACTCTTCTTCTACGTCCCCAACCGCCAGCTCCGCTCCGCCGACCTCTCCTCGCCACCGTCCCTCGCATTCGAAGAACAACCACCGGCGGCAGATCCTTCTCACACCTCGCCGCCAAGACCTGGAACACCCTTCCACTAAGCCTACGACAGACCCAAGACCTGCTGACCTTCAGGAGGCTACTCAAGACCTGGCTGTTCGACCAGTAGCAGCACCCTCCCCCCTTTTCTCTCCCCAGCGCCTTGAGACCCTCGCGGGTAAGTAGTGCGCTCTACAAATTCTGTGATTGATTGATTGATTGAGTATGTCAGCAGCCCAACACACAGGGTCCATTGCAACACTTCATGACAGTCAAACACAAGTATGAACCTCCACACAACCCCCACACCCATCACATCAGCAGCACACAACACCACTGACAAACACACAGAAGCTTGCCAATAATCCAGTCAAGACACTGACAATCAAACACACCCCCTGGGTGGTATCCACAAACATCACACACACACAGGTATGGCAGTACCACTGTACGCACAAAAACAACAGTCAAACACGGAACACGATCAAAACACACACACAGAACTACTACAACAGACAAGACCTGTGCAGCTAAACAGTGCCAAAACAATGGGAGCACAGACACAACAGGAGTACACAACCACATCAGTCACGAAAAACGCACAGACAACATACCACAACACATATAAGAAGTACATCCACTAAAAACAAAAATGGAGACCAAAAGGCAGAAATGGGCCTACAATGACACAGAGACAGACATACCACAACACACATCCACAAAAAATGGTGTCACAGTGTACCACATGTCTGCACATGCACAACCATGACCAGAGACACATCAAATGTGAGAGGAGAAAACACCAAGGATGCACATGAAACAAGCACTGCAACCACAATAGACCACAGTCCATGTGACAGACACACAAGTAAGGCACACCACAAAGGCAACACACCTGAATCAAACACAACCACAACACACACACACACTCACAGGAAAATAGAACACCACATACAGAGCAACAGTCAACTGCATGACACAACACAAACACTGCACACAGCCACATCAGTCACAACACATGCACAGGCAAAGATATCAACATGCTACAAAAGCCAAACATCAGGGGAGCACAACAGGCAAGGACAAGGCAACATCAACTCACAGCACTGCATGCACACCAAGCCTGTGTGTGCACAACACACATACCAGTTACAAACAGAGATGAGTGACACACCTTGAACACACACAACAACAATCTAAATATCACACACACACCAACACACCCAGGAAGCCAATCAGTCCCAAGCAAACACACATACTACCAAGCCAACACACACAGATGCAGAAGTCTGGGACACAAAAGTTGAAACAACATGATCAGAGGTAACAATACATTGGCAATGTTGAAGTGGAGAATAGAGCATGTGTCACAGTAAACACTACCCACACAGTAGCCCTTTATTTAGCAAGGAAATCGACAAGGCAGACAACAGGAGTAAATATCTTCTTTTTATTTACATTTCACACAGTCATGCAGCAAAAGTCAGACAGGAGCAAGGCCAGTGGCCACTTCAAAGTGCAGGTGAGGTACATGAGAAGCTGCACAGGCAAGGGGCAAACAGCAGTGAACAGCAAGGCCAGTGGCCAGTCCAAAGTGCTGAGTGAGTACATGACATCCAGCACTGGAAATGTGTGGTACAGTACCCTGCAATGGTCAGCAACACACTCAGGGCATCAAGAATGGGCAGTCCATGGTACCACTGTGGGAGAGACATGTGTGTGAGGGTGACCAACACTCAGACTTGGCTGGCAGTATGACTGGGAGGTGGCTGTCTGTCAGGGCCAGTTGGGGTACTGGCTCGGGGAGAGAGAGGCCCAGCTGGGGTAGAGCCATCAGTGTTCTGGGAAGCTTGAGGGCTGCTAGGTCCAGGTGTGGTAGAGCCAGCAGTGGTTTGGGGAGCCGGAGGGATGCTAGGTCCAGGTGTGGTAGAGCCAGCAGTGGTTTGGGAAGCCGGAGGGCTGCTAGGACCAGGTGGGGTGGTGGCATGTGGAGGTGGACTCATGCTTGCACGAGACCCAGTGTGTGTGGGAGAAGTTGGAGGGGTGCCCTTCCGCTTCTTGGGGATCTGATATGGCTTCCCTGTCTTGGGATTAAGGCCAAGTGGGCTGTATACAACAGGCACACTGGTCACAAAAGCTGGATCAGCTGCAGATGCTGGTCCCCCCTCTGGGGATGTGCTGGATCCTTTGGGACGCTTGGCCCCGGAATGCTTCTGTCCCTGCATCACCTGTTTACCAGGTGTCCCCCCTACAGTGGCCTCCTTCCTGTGCTTCACAGGGCTCTGGATGGGAGTAGATGTTGTGGCTGAACTTGCCTTGGAGCCCTTCTTACGTGTACCCTTAGCAGGCACCTGTTTCTCACTGGGCACGGAAACTGTGTGCTTGTCTCTGCGAGACACTTTTGGGACCGGTGAGTCCTTGGCTGGGGATGCCTCTGAGGCATGTGAGCCTGAGGCCTGCTCCTTGCCATCCTTGCCCTGGGTGTGGCCTGAAGTGCTTTTGCCTCTGCGCTCTGGTGTGGGTTTACCTTTCTGTGGGGATGGTGTCTGCGGCCTAGACTGCTTTGGCTGCTGCTGCCGTGTGCTGCGTGTGCTGTATCTGTCCCTTGATGTCTGGGGTGTGTGGTCACTATCATCAGATGCGGCCACTGGCAGGGTGGTGGGCCTAGGGACTGGAGCTGGACCATGGGTTTGGGCAAGTTGAATGGCTGCTGTCACTGCAGAGGCCAGAGACTGTACAGTCTGGTGTAGCCCACCCACGTCGGAATGCACGCCCTCCATGAAAGCCACCACCTGTGCCAATTTTTTGTCATGGTCCAGGAAGGCATTGAGGAGAGCTGTCTGACCCACACACAGCTGGCGCAAAAGGTCCACAGACTCAGCACTGATGGCAGCAGGGGGGACAGGGGCAGGGGCAGCGGTGCCTGGGGTGAAGGACACTCTTCCCTTTTTGTGGTGCGAACACGGGCAGCAACAGTGGGAGTAGCACGGAGGGTGTGCACTGAACGCTGTGTGGTGGACGTGGAGGCAGAGTCCCCGTTACCCTCGGCAGAAAACATAGAAGCGTCACCGCCGTCGTCAGATGACGTAGAGGTCTGCGCGTCTGGCTGTGAGTCCTCTAGAAGACGACTGTCCCCCTCTGATGCGCTGGTGACATCTGTGTCACTATGCTGGTGTGCAGCAGTTGTGCTTGATGCCTCACCACTGGTGTCCGTCCCCTGTCCTTCCGTGCCCATGTGAGATGCTGCATGAGTGAGAGATAGAGGTCGGATCAGTACATTTGCATCAAGTTTACAAATATCAGCAAGGGAAGCATCACTAATGATGAAAAATCATCCATGTTGGACAACACCATGGGCAGTGACACTGTGCAACCTCAATTCAAACATCGAAATTACCGTGGCATAATGCAAACTTGGCATAATTCACCCATGTGATGGACACACTGCCAATTAGCCTGTTGGTGGCTTCAGCTAACCAGACACACATATCCCTCTGTGCACACCTAGGGCCCTGAGTGGGTAAAAGATCCTACTCACAACATGTTGCCACTGTCACATCTTGAGCCAGCAGAAGTGTCCTACACAGAGACAGACTCCAACATATCTGCACACAATGGCCATGAGCACATGCCATCCACCATGTCGTAACTTGGGGAACAACTACAGTTGCACATTGTTGTTAGATGTGTAGTCAGCACAAATCAGACGTCAGGCAATGCACACATTGATGATGGCACACTCATATCATGCACTCTGCTTGACCCTGACATGGGATGTCCGTGACTACCCCAATGAAGATGATACCAGAAGGCCACAACTACAAATGTGAACTCAAGGGCCATTACACCAATGACATGGGAAGGTACATGTAGGGGGAATGCATGACAACTGCACCCAACACCGCGGCCACTTACAGGCCATTGCATCACACCAGCAACATCACAGCCCTGCACTGGCCCAGGCTTGGAGCACATGCAGCCAAACAACACCCAAAAGTCACACTCACAGAATACTCACCACCAGCTTGCTGCTGATGCCCCTTCAGACGTGCATTCAGTTCAGGCTGCGTCACAGCTAAAATGCGTGCCATTAGTGGTGTCATGCTGCGCCGCGCCAACCTGCCGGACCGAGGGATCAGCCCCAGTGTCATCTCGGCCACGCTCCTGCTCAGCCGGCAGATGTCATCCCACCTCTTGTGACAGTGGGAGCGCCTTCGTTTGGAGACACCCAGTGCACGCACCTTGCATGCAATGGCCCTCCACACGGCCTTGCGCTGGTTGACTTTGAGCTCCAGACATGGGAGACAAGAGGGTGAAATAATCAGTGTAACCTACCACCATTTCACAGTGCAGGAGCATGACACAGACTCATACCAACTTCTGCCCTAACTTCAGCAGAGACAACAAATCTGCGACATTCAAACATCATCATGTGTGAAAAACACATTAATGCATGCAGGTATGAGGGTGGACAAAGTACATGCCTATCTCAAAGCCATGCAGGATGCCAGCAGAGAGCAAAATGTGTATGCTGACCACATCTACTGCACGTTTCTGGGAATACCAAGACATGCAGGACATCACTACATATGTCACTGTGAATACTACTGTGCCCAACACTGCGCAGCCCTCAAAGCCCTTGCCCTTAAACTGCCACACTGTGTCATGGATGTCACATTGCGGGACATGACCTCACAAACGCAAACCCTCATCACAAGGCCTGTCTTGTGCAATCTACATCTCTGTAATGGCTCATTGACGGGGAGTCAAGAGGAAAAGCACAGATTTGACACTGTGTACATCCAGTGTTGTGTCACTGTCTGATTGGGCAGTGAATGTGCAGGCCAGTTGGGGTCACACAGAGGTCCAATGTGGGGCATCTCATCTTTTACATGGAGGGACTATTTGGAAACACAAACAGTGCCAACACATGCGAGTATGTGCACATGCCGGTGGTGATGGAAGGGTCTGGGTACAAGAATGTTGGAATGTACAGTGTCATAGCTGATTGACCAACAAGAGTTTCACCCTGGGGGACTGAGGTCCTGAGCATAGTGCAGAATCAGAGATGAGGCACATATTGAGTCAGAAACAATGCCCTCACTACCCTCTGGACAACTACACTAGCTAAGGCCACAGATGGGCCTGTGAAGGACATCAGGGACACACAAAGACATTCAGACAGTAAAGCACTGTCCTGACTCCTGAATTGAAAAGGTGCAGCCACACTGTATGTCTGACAAGACATCACATTTCACTCACATCTGGATGTGCAGGCAGGCAAACGTGTAGAATAGGCTGAACACACCTTCCCCCTGGAAACAGCATGCTAGGCAGTGGCTGACCCACCACCACACTCTCACGCACATACTGCAGCAGATCAACTTCGTGTGTGCCCCACCTACACTCACACTCACACCCTGAGATACTTACCACGACATTAGGCGCACCATATAGCCTTGGATACTGGGTGAGCACCTCGTCCACCAGGACCTCAAGTTCCTCGGGGGTGAAGGGAGTGGCACGGATCTTCTCAGTCCTCGCCATCACTGTGAGCATGAGACAGCAGCAGCGGCAGTTGGTGGTGACGGGTGTCAGGCAGCAGTCCCTGGAGGCAGCAGCAGGTGAGGGGTCTCAGGTAGCATTCCCTGGAGGCAGCAGCAGGTGAGGGGTCTCAGGCAGCAGTCCCTGGAGGCAGCAGCAGGTGAGGGGTCTCAGGCAGCAGTCCCTGGAGGCAGCAGCAGGTGAGGGGTCTCAGGCAGCAGTCCCTGGAGGCAGCAGCAGGTGAGGGGTCTCAGGCAGCAGTCCCTGGAGGCAGCAGCAGGTGAGGGGTCTCAGGCAGCAGGCTCTGTGAGCTGTGGCAATGTGTGGCTCCCTCACACACATATATAGCCCCCAGGGCTCGTGTCTGTAGTTCTAAGCTGCTGCAATTGGTGTTCCAGGTCTGCATCATTCAAATCCATCCAATGACCGGCCCCGCGGTGGCGGAGCATGCCTACCGCGATTTTCAAACCTGCATCAGGCAACCACGATTGCACTTCCCATTGGCTGGCAGGGCATGGTTCATGGCGGTGACACACCGCAGGGGACAGGCGTGCGGTTCCGCGGTGGTGCATCTTTCAAGTGCATCCAATGACCGGCCCCGCGGTGGCGGAGCACGCCTACCGCGATTTTCAAACCTGCATCAGGCAACCGCGATTGCACTTCCCAGTGACTGGCAGGGCATGGTTCATGGCGGTGACACACCGCTGGTGGCATGCGGTAGCTACCGCGATTCCGGGCACATGCATTGCTATGAGTGACCGGGATCTGGGTGTCGGAGCATGCCAACCGCCATTAGACATGTGTATTTGCCTATCAATCCCGCTATGGTGTCTTAGGCCATGGCGGTGACACACCGCTGGTGCCAGGCGGTAGCTACCGCGATTCCGGGCACATGCATTGCTATGAGTGACCGGGATCTGGGTGTCGGAGCATGCCAACCGCCATTAGACATGTGTATTTGCCTATCAATCCCGCTATGGTGTCTTGGGCCATGGCGGTGACACACCGCTAGTGCCAGGCGGTAGCTACGGCGAGGGTGCAGCATGACATTGTTGACTATGGGCGTGAGAGTGTTGACTGAGCACGTTTACGGCACCAATGGACACATCGTGCTGTGTCAATGTCATGGGTCATATCTGTACTTCGAACAGTGGTCACTTACAAAATGTCAGGGCACTTGATGGAAATCAAATGGGCTATAGTAAGTTATGACAGCCTAAATTTCATACCTAACACCAAATTCCACACTGAAAGTACCAATGGGGCACATTACTCCTACACAATTTCATTTGTGAGCCCACATTGACACACATCTTCATATCTGACCCCAGAATTTGCCCACAAATTCATATCTGACCCCAAATTTTACACACATGTCCATGTCTCACACAATATGTCACTATACAGTACATGATTGTACAAACATCTCAGCATTATTTTCATGACTCACCACATGTGTCACACTGTTGTCTGTTTGGTATCACCTGTTACTGCCTTCATGTAATGTAATTGTTCGCAGTAGCAAATCCTACAGTATATGTCCACATGGACATGTGTGTGCTCTACATACTCAAGGATGTTAATTTCATCACCGGCACACTTGGCATTCTGTACATCCTTATCATTTTTCACTTGTTTCCCTGCCTTTGGGTATGTTTTGTCTCCGTATCTGCCAAATGTCATCACCATTACTTGTGACATTCTGTCTGGTATGTGCACATGTTGTTTGGCCTGTCATATGTGATTTTGTTACATTTATATTTCCACAGTTGTGAGTGTGTTGCTAGTGGATTTGATGTGTGTGGTGGGTTACGTTGGTACACACCAGGGACAGGTGCATTGACCTTGTCCACATGAGGAATATTGGCTTGGTGAGGGACTGTAGGCAAATGTGGGGCTGGTGCTCACTGAATGTTAAGTTTAACATGGCATCTGTGACCAGTGGGAGGTGACCCACAATTGGCCTGGACAGTACAGCATTGCGTGTGGTTTCATGTGCAGTAAGTGTTTTCAGTTTTGGCAGGGTGCACAATTAGGACACATGTGCAGTGATATTGAACTGACACGTGTGGATAAGCCTGCTATGGTGTGGTAGCCTTTTGTGGGCACAAGCTGGTCCTGCGCTGTGTGGGTGAACTGATGGTGCTGTTGACTGAAACTAATGATGGCATCCAAGACAGGTGAGATATACCTTGATAGGGCTGGCTGTGGCACCCATCTGACTCAGACTTTTGTTGTTCTAATGGTATCAGAGGCCAACAAGTGATGCACAGCCAGCATCTTTGTCTGCAGATGAATGTTGAGAGTCCGCTTTGTTGTCCCTGACAGGCTGGGTGGCATGTGGCTCAGGATGCTTTTGATAGTTGTCCTTTGGTACCTGTGTCGTGCGATGACATCCCCTGTTGTTATGTGCATGAGGATGTTGTGTCTTCAGTATCTATTCAGTATGTCCATGCGCTGACCTTTTGTGTGTAGTGGTGTGGCTTTGTCCGAGTGGTGGTGTAGGTTGTTTCAGTGTCACTGTTGTATGTCCAAGCAGCTGGAGTATTAGCTCCATGGCAAATGTTGCACTTCAGTTGTGTGTCTGGGCAGTGCAAGCTTCATTCTGCATGTCATAGTGCAACTTTAGTGCAGATTGTCGTTTGTCTACAGTCCTTTTGGATCACGTACCTTATCCACTTTTTGTGTGCCACATTGACAATCTGTGTGCCTGCTGATGGTATTGTGCAGTTGTGTTGTTGTGTCTTGATTCACGTCAAGACTGCATATGCATTTGTTGTTCATCATTAGTCATTGACTGACTTAGAATTGTGTGTAACAGCATGTATGGCATGTCTACTGATGACAGTGGATATTGGCACAGGCTTGGGAATATGTCTGTGAGTGTCTCTAGACTTGTGTGGATTAGTATTGGCTCACATTCCATGCTGAGTCCTTCAGAACTGGATAAATTGTGTAGTTCATGTGTCCCCTGTCATGTCTGCACAAGTATGTGTGGCACGTACAGCAGACATTTTGAAGACAGCGGTGTTTCTGTTTCACACATGTCCGGGATCATTTACTGTCCGTGCTGTTTGCACCAGATTCTGGAATGTGACTATCACCATTCACAGACACAGTTTCCATGTTTGTTGTTCTGACGGTGGTAATACTGAAGAACTGAAGTACAATGTGATCTCTATGTGTCACGACTATTGACTTGCACTGTATGGTGCATTGTGATGCCAGTCAATGTTTGCGCTGTGTGAATCAGAAGGTACAGAGTTGTACACATCTCATGGTCTGTTGCAATGACGTGTCCCCTTTCATCTCACCTAGGAGGCGACCTAATGTGTATCATCCTGTCACCCTGCTGGCTAACATAGAGGATGATGACGTGATACGCAGATTCCGTCTGGACCGCACGAACATCCAAGACCTGTGTGCCATGTTGGATCCTCACCTGCGGGCTGGCAGGACATACCCAACAGCATTGACGACCACAACAAAGGTGATGGCGGCACTGCATTTCCTGGCTAGTGGGTCATTCCAGGAGACAGTGGGCATTGCAGGGGGGATGTCTCAGCCCACCTTCAGCATGGTGCTAAGGGATTTCCTGTTGGCCATGATTCGATACAAGGACCAATACATCAGTTTTCCAAGGCGTGCGGCTTTGGCGGATGTAAAGGCGGATTTTTATGCCCTTGGCCACATCCCGAATGTTGTAGGTGCTATTGACTGCACACATGTTGGCCTGGTTCCACCACAGGCACGGGAACACATCTATCGGAATCGCAAACATTCCCATTCCATCAATGTGCAGGTGGTGTGCCAGGCCGATATGATCATATTGCATGTATGTGCCAAGTTTCCGGGCTCTGCGCATGATTCATATATCCTGCACAACAGCATTGTGCCCCAGCTGATGGCCAATCTACTTGGGGGGCGGGCATGGATTGTGGGTGAGTAGGCAGAGTCAAGTTGTGTGCTGTGTGTGCCAAGCTGTCCTCTGCCACAGTAGTAGTACAATCCTAGGACACCGTCTGACGTCCGCTACAACATTGCCCATGGTAGGACACGTCGGGTGGTGGAGCGAACTTTTGGTCTCCTCAAATCGAGATTTCGGTGCCTGGACCGGACCGGAGGGGCACTCATGTACTCCCCCAAAAAGGTGTGTCAGATAGTGGTTGCATGCTGCATGTTGCACAACCTGGCCTTACGGAAACAAATACCCCTGATCCTGGACGATGATGACCAGCCGAGGCCCCCACCTGCGAACCCACAAATGTCCAGTGACGAGGATAGTGGTGAGGAGGAAGGTGTTGACCAGCGTCAGCAGCTCATCAACCGCTACTTCACTTGAAGGTGGGTGACGATGTACAACTGGTCCATTGTCTGTTAATGTAGTTGTTTGGGTGGAGGTCTATGTGATCTTTGTGAGTGCATCCTGGCTGCCTATGTGTTGGATTCAGGGTAGTTTGGCACAGCTACAGGATGTCTATGTTGGTACAGTTGCACATTGTAATGTGTGCATGTTGTTGTACGTTGAGGACATGTGTTGTGTGATGGCTGTGATGCCACAACCTGACTAGTGACTTTTGTTCTGTTGTCTTTTACTAGGTCCCTTCTGCCTCTCCTTGCCTACAGAGGTTCCATGCTACTTTGACATTGTAACCATGGTAGACATTGCACATACAAAGATGGAGCAGACTCAAATCCATTGGTGCGTTATTGTTGTTTATTGTCAATGGGTATATGTGAGAGGTAAGTGGATATTTACATGAGTGTGAATGGTGAATCTAGGAGTTGGCAGTGATGGTAGATGAGACAATCAGGTAGGCACCACAGTGATGTGGCGACACAGTCCAACAGACGGATGCCATTGCCATGGCAGTGTGGGTAAGGACAGGGTTCAAAGTCAAGGGCAGGGTGAAGAGTGTTGCCATCATGGCTGGCTCCTCGACTGGCGTTTGGCAGGTGCTTTGCCACGGGTGAGTCCCAAGAAGTTTTTCTTTGGACGGCCCCTCCTTCTTTTGGCAGGGGGGGGGCATCGTCTGTTGGGCCAGTGGGGTCTGAGGAGTCACCCCTCTCCGTGCCCTCAGGGGTGGATGATGAACTGTCATCCTGCGGGACAACGGGGGGAGGTGGAGGTGTGTGATGTGGCACTGGCCTATCCCTCAGTACCGCCACTAACTGTCCCATGAGGTCCACAATTAGTCCCATACGGTTGTCCATGGACCTCAGCAGACGTTGGAGCTCCAGGGCATCTTCGTGGGCCTGGCCCATTAATGCCTGTGTTTGTTCATAGGCCCCCACGACTCTGGTGATGTTAGCCAGGGCTTCGGTCACAGTGTCCGGTGTTGTTGGAGTCCCACTTGTCCTCCCACCTGCCCTGCTATCACTGGCCTGTTGCCTCACCACTCTGGCCACACGCCTGCCCTCCACAGTTGTTGGTGTGGGCTGGGCATCCTCTGTGGCTGGGCGGATGTTGCAGGCAAAGGTGGTAGTGGTGGTGGTGGTGGTGGCGGCACAGGTCGTTCCAGCAGGGGTCAGCGTTGTTGGTGTTGCTGATGGTGGGGGGGCAGTGGGGTCATGTGACCGGTTGCGCCCTGGCACACCAGATGGGCCGGCTTGGAGCTCCTCGTCCAAAGAATCCAGGGACTCCGCATCCGAGTGTCCATGTTCCGAGGGAGGAGACTGGCTCTGCAAGTGGAGGTTGTTGTCCTCTGCAGTCAGTTGTTGGTCACCTGTGGAACAGAGGGTACATGGTCATTGACTTACAGCCATATGGCTTGCTGTGTTTGATGTCTCTTATTTACATGTTATGCAACACACAGTTACGTATTTCATGAGTAGAATGTCTGCACAGTGTTGTTCGTCATGACATGATGTGGAGGTACATACATCTTGTTCCATGGTGTGACAAGTCATTGGATGCCATGGCCAACTTGACACTCTTTGTATGGGACTGATGAGTTGTCATCTGACAACTGGTTGCCATGCAACTTGATGTGATGCATCGAAGATGATTACTCTTCCCGACAGATGTTACATATGCACATGTATTAGACATTGTCACATTGTTATCTCATGCATACCTTTGTAATGTTCTGTGCTTGCATTTATTTGCTCGACAGACCATGCGTTTTTATTGTTACTAGAGTCCTTCATGCTCAGCAGCCATGGAATTTGCACATGTCATTCTGTGCAGGGCATATTTGGTCCCTGATTTGCTTACACATGGGTTTAGTTGAGTCACAGTTCTGTTTCTGTCACATTTACATATGCATCGCTGTCTGAGGGATGGGGGAGGGTGTGCCTGGTGGGAGTTGTAGTGCTGGCCTCCCTATTCCACAGACACCTCTCTGTCAAGATGGCTACCTACCTGTTAGGTGAGGGTGAGGCACACAATGACTGCCACATGGTTGTGGGTGGGGGGAGTATTCCATCCTGCTGAGCTGTGGGCCAAGGGGGCCTGGTGGGAGTTGTAGTGCTGGCCTCCCTATTCCAAAGACACCTCCCTGTCAAGATGGCTACCTACCTGTTAGGTGAGGGTGAGGCACACAATGACTGCCACATGGTTGTGGGTGGGGGGAGTAGTCCATCCTGCTGAGCTGTGGGCCAAGGGGGCCTGGTGGGAATTGTAGTGCAGGCCTTCCTATTCCCAACACTGCTCCCTGTAAAGATGGCTACCTACCTGTTAGGTGAGGGTGAAGCACACAATTGCTGAGGCATGCTTCTGGGTGGGAGGGAGTGCTCCTTCATGCTGAGGGATGGGGCAGGGTGTGCCTGGTGGGAGTGTAAGTGCTGGCCTCCCTATTCCATAGACACCTCCCTGTCAAGATGGCTACCTACCTGTTAGGTGAGGGTGAAGCACACAATGACTGCCACATGGTTGTGGGAGGGGGGAGTAGTCCATCCTGCTGAGCTGTGGGCCAAGGGGGCCTGGTGGGAGTTGTAGTGCTGGCCTCCGTATTCCACAGACACCTCCCTGTCAAGATGGCTACCTACCTGTTAGGTGAGGGTGAAGGACACAATTGCTGAGGCATGCTTCTGGGTGGGAGGGAGTGCTCCTTCATGCTGAGGGATGGGGCAGGGTGTGCCTGGTGGGAGTGTAAGTGCTGGCCTCCCTATTCCATAGACACCTCCCTGTCAAGATGGCTACCTACCTGTTAGGTGAGGGTGAAGCACACAATGACTGCCACATGGTTGTGGGTGGAGGGAGTAGTCCATCCTGCTGAGCTGTGGGCCAAGGGGGCCTGGTGGGAGTTGTAGTGCAGGCCTTCCTATTCCCAACACTGCTCCCTGTAAAGATGGCTACCTACCTGTTAGGTGAGGGTGAAGCACACAATTGCTGAGGCATGCTTCTGGGTGGGAGGGAGTGCTCCTTCATGTTGAGGGATGGGGCAGGGTGTGCCTGGTGGGAGTTGTAGTGCTGGCCTCCCTATTCCACAGACACCTCCCTGTCAAGATGGCTACCTACCTGTTAGGTGAGGGTGAGGCACACAATGACTGCCACATGGTTGTGGGTGGGGGGAGTAGTCCATCCTGCTGAGCTGTGGGCCAAGGGGGCCTGGTGGGAGTTGTAGTGCTGGCCTTCCTATTCCCAACACTGCTCCCTGTAAAGATGGCTACCTACCTGTTAGTTGAGAGTGAAGCACACAATTGCTGAGTCATCTTTCTGGGTGGGAGGGAGTGCTCCTTCATGCTGAGGGATGGGGCAGGTGTGCCTGGTGGGAGTGTAAGTGCTGGCCTCCCTATTCCACAGACACCTCCCTGTAAAGATGGCTACCTACCTGTTAGGTGAGGGTGAAGCACAAAATGACTGCCACATGGTTGTGGGTGGGGGAGTAGTCCATCCTGCTGAGCTGTGGGCCAAGGGGGCCTGGTGGGAGTTGTAGTGCTGGCCTCCCTATTCCACAGACACCTCCCTGTCAAGATGGCTACCTACCTGTTATGTGAGGGTGAGGCACACAATGACTGTCACATGGTTGTGGGTGGGGGGAGTAGTCCATTCTGCTGAGCTGTGGGCCAAGGGGACCTGGTGGGAGTTGTAGTGCAGGCCTTCCTATTCCCAACACTGCTCCCTGTAAAGATGGCTACCTACCTGTTAGGTGAGGGTGAAGCACACAATTGCTGAGGCATGCTTCTGGGTGGGAGGGAGTGCTCCTTCATGCTGAGGGATGGGGCAGGGTGTGCCTGGTGGGAGTGTAAGTGCTGGCCTCCCTATTCCATAGACACCTCCCTGTCAAGATGGCTACCTACCTGTTAGGTGAGGGTGAAGCACACAATGACTGCCACATGGTTGTGGGTGGGGGAGTAGTCCATCCTGCTGAGCTGTGGGCCAAGGGGGCCTGGTGGGAGTTGTAGTGCTGGCCTCCCTATTCCACAGACACCTCCCTGTCAAGATGGCTACCTACCTGTTAGGTGAGGGTGAAGGACACAATTGCTGAGGCATGCTTCTGGGTGGGAGGGAGTGCTCCTTCATGCTGAGGGATGGGGCAGGGTGTGCCTGGTGGGAGTGTAAGTGCTGGCCTCCCTATTCCATAGACACCTCCCTGTCAAGATGGCTACCTACCTGTTAGGTGAGGGTGAAGCACACAATGACTGCCACATGGTTGTGGGTGGAGGGAGTAGTCCATCCTGCTGAGCTGTGGGCCAAGGGGGCCTGGTGGGAGTTGTAGTGCAGGCCTTCCTATTCCCAACACTGCTCCCTGTAAAGATGGCTACCTACCTGTTAGGTGAGGGTGAAGCACACAATTGCTGAGGCATGCTTCTGGGTGGGAGGGAGTGCTCCTTCATGTTGAGGGATGGGGCAGGGTGTGCCTGGTGGGAGTTGTAGTGCTGGCCTCCCTATTCCACAGACACCTCCCTGTCAAGATGGCTACCTAACTGTTAGGTGAGGGTGAGGCACACAATGACTGCCACATGGTTGTGGGTGGGGGGAGTAGTCCATCCTGCTGAGCTGTGGGCCAAGGGGGCCTGGTGGGAGTTGTAGTGCTGGCCTTCCTATTCCCAACACTGCTCCCTGTAAAGATGGCTACCTACCTGTTAGGTGAGAGTGAAGCACACAATTGCTGAGTCATCTTTCTGGGTGGGAGGGAGTGCTCCTTCATGCTGAGGGATGGGGCAGGGTGTGCCTGGTGGGAGTGTAAGTGCTGGCCTCCCTATTCCACAGACACCTCCCTGTCAAGATGGCTACCTACCTGTTAGGTGAGGGTGAAGCACAAAATGACTGCCACATGGTTGTGGGTGGGGGGAGTAGTCCATCCTGCTGAGCTGTGGGCCAAGGGGCCTGGTGGGAGTTGTAGTGCTGGCCTCCATATTCCACAGACACCTCCCTGTCAAGATGGCTACCTACCTTTTAGGTGAGGGTGAGGCACACAATGACTGTCACATGGTTGTGGATGGGGGGAGTAGTCCATCCTACTAAGCTGTGGGCCAAGGGGGCCTGGTGGGAGTTGTAGTGCAGGCCTTCCTATTCCCAACACTGCTCCCTGTAAAGATGGCTACCTACCTGTTAGGTGAGGGTGAAGCACACAATTGCTGAGGCATGCTTCTGGGTGGGAGGGAGTGCTCCTTCATGCTGAGGGATGGGGCAGGGTGTGCCTGGTGGGAGTGTAAGTGCTGGCCTCCCTATTCCATAGACACCTCCCTGTCAAGATGGCTACCTACCTGTTAGGTGAGGGTGAAGCACACAATGACTGCCACATGGTTGTGGGTGGGGGGAGTAGTCCATCCTGCTGAGCTGTGGGCCAAGGGGGCCTGGTGGGAGTTGTAGTGCTGGCCTCCCTATTCCACAGACACCTCCCTGTCAAGATGGCTACCTACCTGTTAGGTGAGGGTGAAGGACACAATTGCTGAGGCATGCTTCTGGGTGGGAGGGAGTGCTCCTTCATGCTGAGGGATGGGGCAGGGTGTGCCTGGTGGGAGTGTAAGTGCTGGCCTCCCTATTCCATAGACACCTCCCTGTCAAGATGGCTACCTACCTGTTAGGTGAGGGTGAAGCACACAATGACTGCCACATGGTTGTGGGTGGGGGGAGTAGTCCATCCTGCTGAGCTGTGGGCCAAGGGGGCCTGGTGGGAGTTGTAGTGCAGGCCTTCCTATTCCCAACACTGCTCCCTGTAAAGATGGCTACCTACCTGTTAGGTGAGGGTGAAGCACACAATTGCTGAGGCATGCTTCTGGGTGGGAGGGAGTGCTCCTTCATGTTGAGGGATGGGGCAGGGTGTGCCTGGTGGGAGTTGTAGTGCTGGCCTCCCTATTCCACAGACACCTCTCTGTCAAGATGGCTACCTAACTGTTAGGTGAGGGTGAGGCACACAATGACTGCCACATGGTTGTGGGTGGGGGGAGTAGTCCATCCTGCTGAGCT
This sequence comes from Calotriton arnoldi, assembly GCA_963921515.1. NCBI lineage: Eukaryota > Metazoa > Chordata > Amphibia > Caudata > Salamandridae > Calotriton > Calotriton arnoldi. The sequence continues at coordinate 1,104,289 of CAWUFW010003666.1, read as the reverse complement.
GTGGGCCAAGGGGCCTGGTGGGAGTTGTAGTGCTGGCCTTCCTATTCCCAACACTGCTCCCTGTAAAGATGGCTACCTACCTGTTAGGTGAGAGTGAAGCACACAATTGCTGAGTCATGCTTCTGGGTGGGAGGGAGTGCTCCTTCATGCTGAGGGATGGGGCAGGGTGTGCCTGGTGGGAGTGTAAGTGCTGGCCTCCCTATTCCACAGACACCTCCCTGTCAAGATGGCTACCTACCTGTTAGGTGAGGGTGAAGCACAAAATGACTGCCACATGGTTGTGGGTGGGGGAGTAGTCCATCCTGCTGAGCTGTGGGCCAAGGGGGCCTGGTGGGAGTTGTAGTGCTGGCCTCCCTATTCCACAGACACCTCCCTGTCAAGATGGCTACCTACCTGTTAGGTGAGGGTGAGGCACACAATGACTGTGACATGGATGTGGGTGGGGGGAGTAGTCCATCCTGCTGAGCTGTGGGCCAAGGGGGCCTGGTGGGAGTTGTAGTGCAGGCCTTCCTATTCCCAACACTACTCCCTGTAAAGATGGCTACCTACCTGTTAGGTGAGGGTGAAGCACACAATTGCTGAGTCATGCTTCTGGGTGGGAGGGAGTGCTCCTTCATGCTGAGGGATGGGGCAGAGTGTGCCTGGTGGGAGTGTAAGTGCTGGCCTCCCTATTCCACAGACACCTCCCTGTCATGATGGCTACCTACCTGTTAGGTGAGGGTGAGGCACACAATGACTGCCAAATGGTTGTAGGTGGGGGGAGTAGTCCATCCTGCTGAGCTGTGGGCCAAAGGGGCCTGGCGGGAGTTGTAGTGCTGGCCTCCCTATTCCACAGACACCTCCCTGTCAAGATGGCTACCTACCTGTTAGGTGAGGGTGAAGCACACAATTGCTGAGGCATGCTTCTGGGTGGGAGGGAGTGCTCCTTCATGCTGAGGGATGGGGCAGGATGTGCCTGGTGGGAGTGTAAGTGCTGGCCTCCCTATTCCACAGACACCTCCCTGTCAAGATGGCTACCTACCTGTTAGGTGAGGGTGAAGCACACAATGACTGCCACATGGTTGTGGGTGGGGGAGTAGTCCATCCTGCTGAGCTGTGGGCCAAGGGGGCCTGGTGGGAGTTGTAGTGCTGGCCTCCCTATTCCACAGACACCTCCCTGTCAAGATGGCTACCTACCTGTTAGGTGAGGGTGACGCACACAATGACTGCCACATGGTTGTGGGTGGGGGGAGTAGTCCATCCTGCTGAGCTGTGGGCCAAGGGGGCCTGGTGGGAGTTGTAGTGCATGCCTTCCTATTCCCAACACTGCTCCCTGTAAAGATGGCTACCTACCTGTTAGGTGAGGGTGAAGCACACAATTGCTGAGGCATGCTTCTGGGTGGGAGGGAGTGCTCCTTCATGCTGAGGGATGGGGCAGGGTGTGCCTGGTGGGAGTGTAAGTGCTGGCCTCCCTATTCCATAGACACCTCCCTGTCAAGATGGCTACCTACCTGTTAGGTGAGGGTGAAGCACACAATGACTGCCACATGGTTGTGGTTGGGGGGAGTAGTCCATCCTGCTGAGCTGTGGGCCAAGGGGGCCTGGTGGGAGTTGTAGTGCTGGCCTCCCTATTCCACAGACACCTCCCTGTCAAGATGGCTACCTACCTGTTAGCTGAGGGTGAGGCACACAATGACTGCCACATGGTTGTGGGTGGGGGGAGTAGTCCTTCCTGCTCAGCTGTGGGACAGGGGGCCTGGTGGGAGTTGTAGTGCTGTTTGCCTGGGCACATACAACACAGTAGATGTGGTCTACCTTTGTGATGTTTGAGGTGGTGTGGATGTAAAATGAGTGTGACCTGTGTGTGTTTTTGGGGAGCAGATGTGTGTACTTGTGCCTCAGGGATGTATCTTTGTAGTTGTTCAAGACAGTACATGGCAGTTTCATGGTATACATTAGTTGGTACTTACCAGCCTCCACTCCCCCGGGTATTCCTTCAAGACTCTCTGGATGCAGTATGGCAAGCACCTTCTCCTCCCACGCAGTGAACGGTTTTGGTGGGATGGGAGGGCCTCCACCAGTCGCCTCAGCCAGCTCACGGTTCTTGGCCCTCCTCTTCAAGACAACACTCTTCAGGTCATGCCACCGCCTCATGATTTCATTCTTGTTGAGGGGCACATTCCCTACTGCATTGACCTTGCCCACTATCCTTGCCCACATGGTTGTTCTTGTGGCTAATGGTGTCTGTTGGACCATGTTGCCAAAGAGTTGTGGTTCTACTCTGATTATCTCATCTACCATTACTGTCAACTCAGTGTCAGTGAATATTTGCATTTTGTGATGTGCCATGGTGTGTGCTGTGCTGATGTTTTGGGGTGCAGTTGTGAGGGTGGTGTAGGTGGTGTGTGTGTGTGTTGTTGTGCTGGTGAGATGTGTGGTGTTTTGCCTATCCAATGTGCTGCAGGGTTGGGTTCCTTCAGGGTTGGAGTAGTGCAAAGGATTGTGGTCAGGGAAGGGGCTGGTTTTATGCTCAGCTATGTGGGTGTGTCAAGATGGTGTAATGCAGTCAGGTGTGCTGTGTAAGTAAGTCCGTTTTTATATAGCGCAGCTACTCACCCTTACGGGTCTCAAGGCGCTGGGGGCCGTAGTGGAAATTAAGTGAGCTATTGCCCAGAGTCGCATGGTGCTGAGCTGAGCTGCCGCCGGAGCCGGGGATCGAACCGTAAACCCTGTGCTCCGAAGTCAGCTGCCCTGGCCGCTGCACCACACCTCTCCACTCCACTGTGTGGGTTGTCCTGTGATTTGTATATTTAACTTTGCTAAGGGGGTGTGTCATTGGGATGTTTCAGGTTAATGGGGGGGCAGGGCTAGTTGCTTGTCTGCATTTGCTGGCCTTATTGTTGTTTTTTTTTACTTGACCGCCATTTTTTTCGCGGAGCATCCGCAGCGATGGCTATGCTGCATGGCTTCCACCGTATCTCACATTCATTACTGTTAGCGACCGCGGCGGACGGAGATAGCGGAACGTACCGCTGTGGCATCGGGGATATCATAATCGCATTGGCGGTCACTCCGCGTGTCTGGCGGCGGGTTGTTGTGTTTCAGCTATGTTACCGCCCGTCGCGGTTGCATTTTCACTTTCTCTGCCCTCTTCGGGCGGTTTTTGGATGCCTCCTACCGCTGCGGACGGAATATTTTGGCGGTTGATCCTAATAGGGTCGGCGGGGTTTCCGCGGTACTTGCGGACGGTGATTTTCCGCTACCAATGCGGTCGGTTGTTTTTCCGTCCGCCATCGTAATGACCCTCCTTGTGAGAAGTAGAATGCACCACATCAACTAATCATTTGCATTAACCCCTTCCATGCGCACGACGGCCGGGAGCCGTCGTGCGCAACGGTGCTCGTGTGCGCACGATGGCTCCCGGCCGTCATGGCACATGGCCCCGGAAATCCCTCTGGTGCAGGCACCAAAGGGATTTCTATTTCTCCCCTGTAGCCTCGGGAGCTGGGGAAGAGCATCCCCAGCTCCCGAGCCCCCCCCCGTTTCAGTGAAATGACGATCAGCGCGCACATCGCGCTGACGTCATTTCACTGAAACCGAAACTGAAAATGTATAGGTTTGCTAGGTTTCCCTAGGTGCCGGCAGAGCTAGGGTTCAAAAACTACAGCTAGGCACTTTGCAAAAAAAGGGTCATTTTTCACTCTGAAAATGTGGTGTGTCCACCTTGCGTTTTGGGCCGTTTCCTGTCACGGGCACTAGGCCTACCCACACAAGTGAGGTACCATTTTTCTCGGGAGACTTAGGGTAACACAGAATTGTAGAGCAACTGTTATTACCTATTGACTTTCGATGCATTTCTGCCTTCCAAATGAAAGACAATGTGTAAAAAAGAAGTCATTTTGAAAAATGACCTATAATTCTCATGCTAGTATGGGTACTCCCAATTTCGGAAATGTGCAAATATCTACTGTTTCTAAACTCTATATTTTGTTCCCATTTCAGAAATACATAGGTGTCTTTCATACCAATTTTTCCATGTATACATTTTCCCAAAATAATTGCTATATACCCGGTAGATAATAAAAAACCATTGCAAGAAGCTGCTCAGTTATTGGCTCTGGGTTCGTCGGGTTCTTGGTGAACCTACAAGTCCTATATATCTCCACAACCAGAAAGGTCCAGCAAATGTAACGGTATATTTCTTTCATTCAGCTGTCATAATTAGAAGAAGTTACAGGTGAAAACGTTGACACAAATGGCTGTTTTTTTCAACTAATTTTCAATTTTTCCTATATTTAACTGTTAGTTTCTATGAAGAAACCTTGAAGGATCTACACAAATGACCCCTTGCTGAATTTAGAATCTTGTCTACTTTTCTAAAATGTATAGCTCTCCAGGATCCATTATTGATTTCATACCCATTTCTACCATTAACTGGAAGGAGGTTGAAAGCACAAAAAATAGCAAAAATAGGCTATGTCCCAGAAAAAATGCCAAAACTGTGTAAAAAATGTTGGTTTTCTGACAAAAGTCTGCTTGTCCCTGAAATCTGGGACGATGGTGAATTCAGCACCACAACCCCTTTTTGATACGATTTACAGGGAAAAAAACAGACGCTTTCATCTGGAGCCCTTTTTTCCCATTTTTCCCCCAAAAAACAAAATTTAGCTGTATTTTGGCTAATTTCTGGGTCCCCTCCAGGGGAATCCACAAACCCTGGGTACCTTTAGAATCCCCATGATGTTGGAAAAAAAGGACGCAAATTTGGCGTGGATACCTTATGTGGTCAAAAGGTTACAGGGGCCTAAGCGCGAACTACCCCAGATAGCCAAAAAAAAGGCTTAGCACAGGGGGGGAAAAGGCCTAGCAGCGATGGGGTTAATTGAGTAGCATGTCATCTGTGATGCTTACAAGCACATTTGCAGGTACAGCAGGCAGTGTCATAGCACGACCCATGAGGATTTCATGAGATGCTATTCCTGTTCTCCTGTAAGGGGTACCTTGAAGGCTCATCAAAACCATTGGTAAAGTATCTGGGCATTTCAATTCAGTGGATGTACAGACTTTGGCCAATCGTGACTTCAAGGTTCCATTTAACTGCTCCACTATCCCCAAAGCCTCAGGACGATACCTACAGTGGAATCTCTGTTTCTCCTGAACAGCCACACGCAGCATTCTAAGGACCTCATTATTGAAAAAAGTCCCTTGTTCTGAATCCAGAGAAACCGATAATCCGAACCGTGGAATCAGTTCTTGTAATAGAAGCTTAGCTACAGTGAGACAATCATTCATGTGCGTCGGGTAGGCTTCTACCCATCGGGAGAAAATGCACACTATAACCAGGATATATTTCAGCCTGTTGCAAACAGGCATTTCAATAAAATCCAACTGCGTCCTGTTAAAGGGTCCTCTTGAGCTTTCAATTGGGCTAAGTATTACAGGTTTCTCCTTCCTACATTCATCTGCTGACATGTAATGCACCTATGACATAGCTCTTCAGCTAAAACTCTGAGACTGGGATTTAACCAATCCTTCCTAAACAGCCTAACCATTACATCCCTTCTAATGTGTGCAGGACCTTGGAAATGGTCTTCCATTTGATGAAACCCAAATGTCCTTTGCATTTTTAACACACCCTGCTCTGATCCACCATTGCTGTTCTGCCTCTAAGACTTCTTCCTGTAGTTTTTTAATTTCTTCCCAAGTGTCAGCTACTGACAACAACATCGAAAAGGTAGTGTCCTCTTGAGATTCATTTGCATATTTTCCGTTAAATGTGTATACCACAAGTGCACAGGACAGTGCAACGTCATCAGCGTAATAATTTCCAACAGTGACATATCATTGCCACTTCTATGAGCTGCACATTAAGCTACTGCAATCTCTCTGGGTAACTGCAAATCTTCTAGTAATCTCATTATGTATTCCCCATTTCTAATAGGGGAACCTGATGATGTCATAATCCCTTCTGCAACCAAAACTGTCCAAAGTCATGGCCCACACCAAAACCATATTGACTATCTGTAAATATAGTCACTGTCAATTGAGCTGAAAGACAACTAGCTCTTGCAAGGGAAATGAATTCCGCTATTTGTACAGAGGTAACAGTTTGAAGCCATGAGGCTTTAACGACTTCTTGAATTATGCAAACTGCATAAGCTATTCTTAAAGTTCCTTCATTTTCTCTTAAGTATCAGCCATTCACAAAGATTACATACTCTGGCTCATCAAGAGGTTCATCCTTAATGTCTGGTCGCAGGCTCGGTGAATAAATCTGTATCATCTAGACAGTCATGTTCAATTTCGTCCCCAACAATTTCATTCTGAGGTAATAGTACTAGTGTAGCTGGATTGAGCGTCTTGCATGTTTAAAATACAACATTTTCAGCTGCAACTATTTGCTGCTCATACTTTGTAAGTCTGCTGTTAGTCAGATGCTCTGTTTTTGCACAGGTAAGCAAAATCGCCTCCAAGTGAAGGACAATGACCGTAAGTGGATGTCTCATCACTATGCTCTCACATCTCTCAATACTGACACCAACTGCTGCTACTGCTTTAAGGCAGCTGGGCTGTCCTGTGGCAACAGGGTCAAGTGTTGTTGAAAAATATGCCACAGGTCTTCATGAGTCTTCATGCAACTGAGTAAGCACTGAGAGAGCACATCACCCCCTCACTGCAAAATATTGAGAGCATCTTACTATAATTAGACATTCATAGCACCAGGACATGGCAGAGACTTTCTCTCAGCTATAGGAAAGCTTTCAAGCAATCATTGTCCGTTTGAAGTGGATTGGGCACGTCTTTGTACGTCAGCCTCAGTAAGGGCTTGGCCACCAGGGAAAAGTTGGGTATCCAGTAGCCAACCATTCACAGGAACATTCTAACCTCTCTCTGAGTTCTGGGTGGATCCATCTTCAGAATTGTCTCTATTCTCTCCTGAGATTCCTTTCTCAGTAGGATGTCCAAAATATAGGACTTCTTTTTGTCAGTTTTGTAATTGCTCGGTGACACCTTGTGTATGTTCTCAGCTAGATAGTTTAATAGAGAAATTGTGTTCTGTTTACAGGCTTCTTGTGGGTTTGATGCCACAAGTAGGTCATCAATGCACTGTACAAGAACTGAATAGCAAAGCATCTGCTGGGTCTCAAGAATATTTTCAAGATCTGATTAAAGATTGAAGGACTTTCTGTATACCCTTGTGGAACTCAGCACCATACAAAAACTAAGGGGCATATTAGCAAGGAACAGCGATATTTATCGCTAAACGCGCTTAGCGCGAATCCTGTTAACGCCGCCTATCGCTGGAAAATATCGCTGAGATAACACCCTATTAGTAAGGCTTATCTCCATAGCAATAATATTTCCAGCGATAGCGGCAAAATGCGAGAATATCGCTGGAAAACCAGCGATATTCTTGCATTAACGCTAAGGTGGATTCAGCATTAGAATCCACCTCCTATACCTTAAACAGGTAAGTCATAGTCAGTAGCAGGTGTTAAAATCTAGCGATAAACGCGCTTAGCGCGATTTATTTTATCGCTTCGCCTGCCTTAATAATAGGGGTTAGTGGTGTTAGCGACTGTTTACAGTCGTTTTTAGTGGGGAACGCCTACCTTGCATGTCATTAGCGATAAATATCGCTGACATGCAAGGCGATGTAATTCCCGGCCTCTAACGCCTGAAAGCTGTCGCTAACGCCTGTTCGCGACAGCTTGCTAATAGGGCGTTAAAAATATCGCCGATTTAGCGGCAAAAAGTGCCGCTAAATCGGCGATAAAGCCCTTGATAATATGCCCCTACATCTCTAAACACAAATGAGAACAGAAATTGACTTTCCTCATGCAGTAGAATAGGGACGAAAGCATGACAGAGATCCACAATGGCAAATTACGTTGCAGTGCAGGGATTCTGAAATAATACTGTTGCTGGATTCGGTACCACGGGACAAGATGGGACAACTATGTTTTTCATTTTGTGAAGATCCTGTATAATCAAGATATTTCACATTGGGCATTTGTAAACCCAAACTGAGTGAATTTCAAGGACTTCTGACAATATCTCTCAAAATCCCTTGTTTTAACATATTATCAATCACTAGAGTTATTCCAGCCCCTGTCTCTGTTGCTAAATTATAAGATGGTGTTCTCAGGAAAACGGCATTTGGTGTTATTGCTATTCGAACTGGTTCTACATCTTTAATTAGTCCAATGTCTTTCCCTGTAAGATCCCTTACTATTGTTTTTACTGTATCTCTCAAATCAGGAGGCAAATCCTCCATCCTTTTCACAGGATATAATCCTAAAGCTCTTTCTTGTCTGGCCAATTTAAATTCAACATCTTCATCCTGCGTTCAAAATTCAACACCATCCGGTGTATAGTAAAAAGTGCAATTTAACTTGCACAAAATCTTCCTCAAATGATCCTATTTTTACAGGCACTTTCTTTGAAACAGGATTAGTTATGTGTTTAATTGCGGCACCTACAACTTGGATCTTCTTTCTCGAGAGAGGTAGGACTGTGACTTCCGCTGTTCTAACAGTGGAACTAGTAGCTCCTATGTCAATAAGAAATGACTTTTGATGGCCATTAAATGGTCCACTTTGGTCTACCTCTAAGACTGCGTCAAGTACGCAAGCTTCCTCTGCCCTTAGGCATCATCACTGGGAATAGTCAGAATCAAAACTCTCATTTTCCAACATGGGAAACGGTTGAAATGGGATCTGATTTTGGAATGGATTTTAATTTGCTCTCTGTACTTGAATCATGTTGAATCTGGGATTACCCATAGGTTGTGGAGCTATCGGAGCTTATGGAACTTGCATCATGGAACATGTGATTGCCTTGGCATTTGCATTTGTTGAGCTGGAACTTGTAGTGGAACATTTTGCATTTGCGTTTGATTTACCTCTTGCATTTGTCCATCACCTATCACTCGATTTGTATTCTATCTCTGTAACAAGGAGTTGCTTTCTTCAACATTGCAATATCTATCCATGAATCTGGATCAACCGAAACATTTCAACCACCTCCCTGTAAAATTCCAACTCCACCTTTGCGCCATTTGACCTCCAGCCTGAAATCCAATACCTTGCATTCCACCATTTCCTCCATGAGATTGATTCTAAAACCCCTTTTGAGCTAACTTTGTCTGCACAAGCATAAATGTCTCTTTAAGTCTCTTCTGCTTCATTTCCTGCTACAATATTTTGCTTACCTCAGGATCTCATCTAAAGGTTTTGTCTGGCAGCAAATCGCATTCTGTTTTATGTGAATAGTAATCTCTGGTCGCAACCCAAGAATGAACTGTGACACACAACTCCCCATATCTCCCTTTTCAGGATTTTCTTGTCTGCTGTGTTTAAACAAAACAATGGGAGAGCAAGGGAAATATGGGGTGCGTCCGTATCCCCGGTATGATGATAAGCTAAACAAAGAAGGACGAACCCTCTGTGTGGAAGTGGTACAATCACTAGTCTGGTTAGTACATGGACCCACTAGGTTTGTTTAAAAGACTCCTCACTCACCAACCTAGTTGGTGTCATGCTTCGTCATTGGGGTCCCAACCGGGTGGCCGAGTGCCGCCCGGTTGTGCTACGACGCCTGATTACAGCGGAGCAGATTTGGTGTGAGTGTGTGATGTGATGTGAAATTTGTTAAAAATACCTCTGAGAATCATTGCCTGTAAACTTTATTAGTGGCGGCTCAGGATATGGTTAAAATAAGTGTAGTGCAACTGAAATGGGAGGTTATTATCCCTAGTTGACTAAGTGAATGGTCTACATGTTTCAGCCCGCAATAGGGATTATAAGGGGCTTTCTTCAGGACCGAGTGGTGAAAAAGTGAGTGGCAAAGTGAGTAGTGCCACGTGAAAAAACAAGAAAGTACCTACACACGCGCTAAGGTGTGTGGACTGAGTGTCAACGTACTTACGGACACTGAAAAAGACCTGTGGGAGAAAAGAAGACAACACAAAACATGTATATACATTATTGTTAAGCAACATAAAATGCAATCTTTCGTCGGTGCTATGATCTAGCACGATGACCGACCCTGTGATTGTACGCATTATCTAGACGAGGTGGGGCATGCTGCATGCAGAAGGTGACAAGCAGCCTATGATGATCGCCCTGTCTTATTGATGCTATGAAGCTGAGGAGCTTCAGGTGAGATCCAGGTGGTTATATTGCTCAGGGTGGTGAGCAAAACATGGTTTGTCGCAGGTCATCACCCTTTAACTACTAGTGAGCAGGTAGGGGCCACCGTGGTCGGTGGTCACGTGGCGCGCTGTGTGGATAGTGTCCACAGTAGTGGTAGTGCCTGGCGAGAGCGTTTGGCATAAGTGATCATGCGGCGCGTCTAGCGAGAGCGTTTGGCACAAGTGATCATGCGGCGTGCTGAAAATGAAATAAAAACATTTAAAACAATCAGAGAGCTTCTGCTAGCAACGCTGTTTATGAAAGTATAATTTCACTATATGTGAAATTTGGCAGCCGATCGGGACTCGGGAGGGGTCGCATCCGATGTCAGAATCTGGGGAGAAGTGAAGTTTGAAATGAGCACGGAAAGTCAAGTGTGCTCGGGGGTCCTGCACACTTGAAAGAAGCAGCGCAACCTTACTTGGTTTCGAGATGGAACCCGTCTGTGAACCTGGTGTGGTATCCCGTTGTCCCGGCTGGTGTGGAGCGCGGGGAAAACGATGCTTTTAAGCCTGTGCGCCCTCCTGGATACGTGCCTGTGTGCTCGTAGGGAGGAGCGGCGCTGCCGTACACAGCCACTCGGCTGCATCTTGGAGCCCTGAGTGCGGCGGAAAGCTGCGCATGCGTGCGCATGCGCTGTGGTGCTAATTGGTTGGGAAATAGATCGGCCATATTGGAAAGGTCCGATAATGAGGCAAAAGGACTGCTTGCACTGGAAGCAGTGTGGGACTGAATGTAGCCGAGGTACTCTGTGCTCAGTGCCTCTGGCAAAAAATGATGCAAAATTAATATGAACAGCCCGATGTGAGGAGATGGTGTCGCACAGATGGTGTGCATGGGGCCCAGTAAGTGGACACTGAAAAAAATAAAAATAAAATTAAAAATGACAATAACATAAAAATAAAGGAATGGTGGTGCACGGCTTGGTGTGCATGAGGCTCAGAGTGAGGACACTGAAATTGAGCCATAAGCGGGTAAAGGTGTTTCCCGGGTGGCTGCTCTATGGGGGTTCCATCTCTACTGGAGCTCAGGTAAAGGTGGGGTGCTAAGGGAATGGTAAACATAGATATGGTGGAATAAACAGTATTTATGTTCTCCTGAGACTGTTCCAAGGGATATTGTCGTTAAGGCCTGTTTTGTAGCTGGACAGGCGATAGATCCATCTTTGCTCCTTCTCAAGGAGACGGCTCTGAATATTTGGTAGATTTGGGTCCAGTGCTTCTATGATGACCCAGCGCATATCATTAGTCGTGTGGCCCACCTCGAGGAAGTGGTTCGTCATGCGGGTTGTGTTTTTCTTACAGCGTATAGTGCTGCGGTGTTCACAGATCCATGTCTTGATCTTGCGGTTGGTCATGCCAATATAGGTGAGATTACAGGGGCAGACAATGCGGTAGATCACGTGTTCTGTGTTGCAGTTCGTATGTTGTCTCAGTTGCCATGTTTTCCCTGGTTCCAGACTGAGGCTTTTGGTGGTTTCGGTGATATGGCACACACTGCAGTTGCCACAGGGAAAATGGCCCACCACGCCCAGGAGCCCCCAGGCATTTAGGACAGTGTGGGCTGGCCTCTGTTGTGGTTTTGGTCGGGTGGAAACTATCGCGTCTTTGATGGATCGGGCTCTCTTGTTGGAGAGGAGAGGGGGTTCCCAATCAAGATTGCCTGTCTTCAGTGTTTTCCAGTTTTTGCGAATAATTTGTGAGACTTTGTGAGAGACAGCATTGTATGTGGTCACACATGTAAGTGGCGACTGTGTCGGTTCTCGTGCTGGTGTCTCAATCAGTCCCTCACGGTTCTGATTCCTGGCCCTCTTGTTGGCTTTATCTGTGATCCACTTGGGGTAACCCCGCTGTTGCAGTTTATCATTTAGATCTCTGGCTTGGGATTTGTAGTCTCCTATTTCGCTGCAATTTCTGCGGAGCCGGAGATACTGGCCGTAGGGGAGGTTCTCCCGCAGTGATCTGGGGTGGAAGCTCGTGAAGTGGAGAAGGGAATTGAGGGCAGTGGTTTTAAAATGGGTTTTGCTCTTTAGTCCCCCTCCTGCTGCTTCAATGTCCAAGTCAAGGAATGTAGTCTTGTATCTGTCAAAGCTGTGTGTGAAACGGAGGTTGGGGTCACATGAGTTAAGCCATTCTGAGAATGTTGTGAGTAAATCGTTGTTCCCTTCCCAAATCAGTAAAATATCATCAATGTAACGTTTGTAGAATCTGATTTGGGGAAATCGTGACTGGTTGTTGTTAAGTAGGTATTTGGTCTCAAAGTCATATACATAAAGGCCGGCCACGCTGGGGGCAAAAACGCTCCCCATGGATGTTCCGTACTTCTGTAGGAAGAGCCGGCCTTCAAACTCAAAGAAGTTCTCTTTGAGTGCAAGTGTGGCACATTCAAGAACAAATGTTTTGGAGGTTCGATGTTGCCAATTGGTGTTGTTGAGGGCGGATTTCAGTACCTGTAGGGTATCGTCTTGCGGGAGACTGGTGTACAGGCTCTTGACGTCAAGACTTACCAGAAAAGAGGTGTCTGGATTGTAAGACAGGGAATTGATGAGGCCTAGTAGGTCTTTGGTGTCTTTGAGGTAAGTGCTGGTGGATTGAACCAATGGTTGCAAGAAATAGTCACAATAGCGTGAGAGTGGTTCCAGCAGGGATCCTATGCCTGATACTATTGGGCGTCCAGGGGGAGATATTATATTTTTATGCGTTTTAGGTACGATGTAGAAGTATGGTATTTTGCCTGGCGTGGTGGTTAGAAATTTGGCCTCACTCTTAGTGATTAGGCCTGTAGTCTCAGCATCTTCCACAAGAGTGTGGATGCGTGTTTTCAGGTTTTCATTAGGATCGTGTGTGAGTCTTTCATAGTTCTTGGTATCGTTCAGTAGTCGGTCACATTCTCGTCGGTAGTCTTCTTTATTCAGAATGACGGTCCCACCGCCTTTGTCAGCTGGTTTTATTACAATTTCAGTATTTGTCTTCAGTGATTGTAGGGCTTGGCGTTCTGTGTTGCTCGTGTTCTGGTAGGTGTTAGTGTCCTTTAGGGCTTCGATCTCTTTGAATACAGTTTGTTCATAAACGAGTATCTCTGGTGGTATAGTACTGGGTGGTGGGATGAAGGTCGACTTGACTCTGAAGGAGGTGTCTCCCTGTGGTTCTGTTTCGGATGGAGGAGAATTTTCGAAGAAAGATTTTAGCTTGAGCTTGCGAAAAAACTCTGCTAGTTCGCAGTGCAACATGAATTTGTCAAGTCTTGCTGTAGGTGCGTAGCCAAGTCCTTTCTCTAGGACTGCCAGCTCTGCTGATGTGAGGGCATGGGTGGATAGGTTGGTTACCAGGCTCATCGCGTACTCGGGCCTGGTTGCTGACCTTGGGTTTTGCTCCTCGTCTGGGCTCCTTGTTGTGGGTCGTCTTCCCAGTGAACCTGGTTCCCTCTGCGTCTCCTTCCGCGTCCTCGTGGGCCTCTTCCTAAAAAAGGTTGCCGTTGGTTTTGGTTCATGTATGGCGGTGGTGGTCCAAAAGGCGGATTCCAGCCATATCCAAATTGTGGATGCATCTGGGGATACATGGGGGGTATTGCATGTTAGGTCCTGGTAGTCCTTGGACCCATGGTTGTTGCCAGGAAGAGGCCCACGAGGACGCGGAAGGAGACGCAGAGGGAACCAGGTTCACTGGGAAGACGACCCACAACAAGGAGCCCAGACGAGGAGCAAAACCCAAGGTCAGTAACCAGGCCCGAGCACGCGATGAGCCTGGTAACCAACCTATCCACCCATGCCCTCACATCAGCAGAGCTGGCAGTCGTAGAGAAAGGAATTGGCTAGGCACCTACAGCAAGACTTGACAAATTCATGTTGCACTGCGAACTAGCAGAGTTTTTTCGCAATCTCAAGCTAAAAGCTTTCTTCGAAAATTCTCCTCCATCCGAAACAGAACCACAGGGAGACACCTCCTTCAGAGTCAAGTCGACCTTCATCCCACCTCCCAGTACTATCCCACCAGAGATACTCGTTTATGAACAAACTGTATTCAAAGAGATCGAAGCACTAAAGGACACTAACACCTACCAGAACACGAGCAACACAGAACGCCAAGCCCTACAATCACTGAAGACAAATACTGAAATTGTAATAAAACCAGCTGACAAAGGCGGCGGGACCGTCATTCTGAATAAAGAAGACTACCGACGAGAATGTGACCGACTACTGAACGATACCAAGAACTATGAAAGACTCACACACGATCCTAGTGAAAACCTGAAAACACGCATCCACACTCTTGTGGAAGATGCTGAGACTACAGGCCTAATCACTAAGAGTGAGGCCAAATTTCTAACCACCACGCCAGGCAAAATACCATACTTCTACATCGTACCTAAAACGCATAAAAATATAATACCTCCGCCTGGACGCCCAATAGTATCAGGCATAGGATCCCTGCTGGAACCACTCTCACGCTATTGTGACTATTTTTTGCAACCATTGGTTCAATCCACCAGCACTTACCTCAAAGACACCAAAGACCTACTAGGCCTCATCAATTCCCTGTCTTACAATCCAGACACCTCTTTTCTGGTAAGTCTTGACGTCGAGAGCCTGTACACCAGTCTCCCGCAAGACGATACCCTACAGGTACTGAAATCCGCCCTCAACAACACCAATTGGCAACATCGAACCTCCAAAACATTTGTTCTTGAATGTGCCACACTTGCACTCAAAGAGAACTTCTTGAGTTTGAAGGCCGGCTCTTCCTACAGAAGTACGGAACATCAATGGGGAGCGCTTTTGCCCCCAGCGTGGCCGGCCTTTATGTATATGACTTTGAGACCAAATACCTACTTAACAACAACCAGTCACGATTTCCCCAAATCAGATTCTACAAACGTTACATTGACGATATTTTACTGATTTGGGAAGGGAACAACGATTCACTCACAACATTCTGCGAATGGCTTAACTCATGTGACCCCAACCTCCGTTTCACACACAGCTTTGACAGATACAAGACTACATTCCTTGACTTGGACATTGAAGCAGCAGGAGGGGGACTAAAGAGCAAAACCCATTTTAAAACCACTGCCCGCAATTCCCTTCTCCACTTCACGAGCTTCCACCCCAGATCACTGCGGGAGAACCTCCCCTATGGCCAGTATCTCCGGCTCCGCAGAAATTGCAGCGAAATAGGAGACTACAAATGATAAACTGCAACAGCGGGGTTACCCCAAATGGATCACAGATAAAGCCAACAAGAGGGCCAGGAATCAGAACCGTGAGGGACTGATTGAGACACCAGCACGAGAACCGACACAGTCGCCACTTACATGTGTGACCACATACAATGCTGTCTCTCACAATGTCTCACAAATTATTCGCAAAAACTGAAAAATACTGAAGACAGGCAATCTTGATTGGGAACCTCCTCTCCTCTCCAACAAGAGAGCCCGATCCATCAAAGACGCGATAGTTTCCACCCGACCAAAACCACAACAGAGGCCAGCCTACACTGTCCTAAATGCCTGGGGGCTCCCGGGCGTGGTGGGCCATTTTCCCTGTGGCAACTGCAGCGTGTGCCATATCACCGAAACCACCAAAAGCCTCAGTCTGGAACCAGGGAAAACATGGCAACTGAGACAACATACGAACTGCAACACAGAGCACGTGATCTACCGCATTGTCTGCCCCTGTAATCTCACCTATATTGGCATGACCAACCGCAAGATCAAGACAAGGATCTGTGAACACTGCAGCACTATACGCTGTAAGAAAAACACAACCCGCATGACTAACCACTTCCTCGAGGTGGGCCACACGACTAATGATATGCGCTGGGTCATCATAGAAGCACTGGACCCAAATCTACCAAATATTCAGAGCCGTCTCCTTGAGAAGGAGCAAAGATGGATCTATCGCCTGTCCAGCCACAAAACAGGCCTTAACGACAATATCCCTTGGAACAGTCTCAGGAGAACATAAATACTGTTTATTCCACCATATCTATGTTTACCATTCTCTTAGCACCCCACCTTTACCTGAGCTCCAGTAGAGATGGAACCCACATAGAGCAGCCACCCGGGAAACACATTTACCCGCTTATGGCTCAATTTCAGTGTCCTCACTCTGGGCCCCATGCACACCAAGCCGTGCACCACCATTCCTTTATTTTTATGTTATTGTCATTTTTAATTTTATTTTTATTTTTTCAGTGTCCACTTTCTGGGCCCCATGCACACCATCTGTGCGACACCATCTCCTCACATAGGGCCTTTCATATTAATTTTGCATCATTTTTCGCCAGAGGCACTGAGCACAGAGTACCTCGGCTACATTCAGGCCCACACTGCTTCCAGTGCAAGCAGTCCTTTTGCCTCATTATCAGACATTTCCAATATGGCCGATCTATTTCCCAACCAACTCAGCACCAAAGCTCATGCGCACGCATGCGCAGCTTTCCGCCGCACTCAGGGCTCCAAGATGCAGCCGAGTGACTGCGTACGGCAGCGCCGCTCCTCCCTGCCTCCCTACAAGCACACAGGCACGTATCCAGGAGGGCGCACAGGCTTAAAAGCACTGTTTTTCCCGCGCTCCACACCAGCCAGGATGACGGGATCCCACACCAGGTTCACAGACGGGTTCCATCTCGAAACCAAGTAAGGTTGCGCTGCTTCTTTCCCACAGCAGGACCCCCGAGCACACTTGACTTTCCATGCTCATTTCAAACTTCACTTCTCCCCAGATTCTGACATCGGATGCGACCCCTCCCGAGTCCCGATCGGCTGCCAAATTTCACATATAGTGTAATTATACTTTCATAAACAGCGTTGCTAGCAGAAGCTCTCTGATTGTTTTAAATGTTTTTATTTCATTTTCAGCGTGCCGCATGATCACTTGTGCCAAACGCTCTCGCTAGACGCGCCGCATGATCACTTATGCCAAACGCTCTCGCCAGGCACTACCACTACTGTGGACACTATCCACACAGCGCGCCACGTGACCACCGACCACGGTGGCCCCTACCTGCTCACTAGTAGTTAAAGGGTGATGACCTGCGACAAACCATGTTTTGCTCACCACCCTGAGCAATATAACCACCTGGATCTCACCTGAAGTTCCTCAGCTTCATAGCATCGATAAGACATCGATCATCATAGGCTGCTTGTCACCTTCCACATGCAGCATGCCCCACCTCGTCTAGATAATGCGTACAATCACAGGGTCGGTCATCGTGCTAGACCATAGCACTGACGAAAGATTGCATTTTATGTTGCTTAACAATAATGTATATACATGTTTTGTGTTGTCTTCTTTTCTCCCACAGGTCTTTTTCAGTGTCCGTAAGTACGTTGACACTCAGTCCACACACCTTAGCGCATGTGTAGGTACTTTCTTGTTTTTTCACGTGGCACTACTCACTTTGCCACTCACTTTTTCACCACACGGTCCTGAAGAAAGCCCCTCATAATCCCTATTGCGGGCTGAAACATGTAGACCATTCACATAGTCAACTAGGGATAATAACCTCACATTTCAGTTGCACTACACTTATTTTAACCATATCCTTAGCCGCCACTAATAAAGTTTACAGGCAAGGATTCTCAGAGGTATTTTTAACAAATTTCACATCACATCACACACTCACACCAAACCAGCTCTGCTGTAATCAGGCGTCGTAGCACAACTGGGCGGCACTCGGCCACCCGGTTGGGACCCCAATGATGAAGCATGACACCAACTAGGTTGGTGTGTGAGGGGTCTTTTAAACAAACCTAGTGGGTCCATGTACTAACCAGACAAGTGATTGTACCACTTCCACACAGAGGGTTCGTCCTTCTTTGTTTAGCTTTGCTGTGTTTAAACACCTGTAACAATCGTTCATAGTAAGCATGCACTGGTTCTTTAGCTTCTAGGGTAGTTCTATTGATCTTTAACCAACCAATGTCTCTCGCTGGAACATTTCCTTTCAAAAAGGTAGTTGTTAGAAATTGGGTTTCTGGTTGGTGGAGGTAAGCACCATCTCCAAACAGGAACAATAATCCTAGTCCGGGTAAGTTAGATTCACACCCTAAATTAACCTGTGCTCACCATCTGGTAGCTTGGCACAGAGCAGTCAGACTTAACATAAAAGGCAATGTGTAAAGTATTTGTGCAACACTTCAAACAGTAAAACAGTGAAAACACCACAAACAAGATACCACACCTAGTTAGAAAAATAGAGCTTAATCATTTGAACAAACCAAGAGTAAAATGACAAAAATCCAATAAGTAGAACCGGAGTTATGAATTTTTAAAGAATATCATAAATTATAGTGCTTAAAAGCTTAAAGCGCCAACCGAGGCTATCTGGTCATGCTAGACAAGATCAAATTCAAAAGTTCAGGCTGACCGCAGTGGAGCACAGGTCGGATACAGGGACCAACCTAGTCCCACTGCAAATACCCTGGTTGCGTCATTGACGAAGATCTGATGTGTGATGCAGAGGAGGCGATGAGTCGTTGTCGATTCAAAGGATGTAGCTGATGCGTTAGTTTCGAGCTGTGCGAAGTGAGAGATGCATCGAGAAGGAAAGATGATGCACCTCGCCGATGGCAATGCGCTGAAATCAAGTTGATGTACTCGATCCTCGCAGCATCTGCGATGCGTCGTCATCGATGGTGATGCGCCTGGTCCGAGCGGCGCAACCACAGTGAGGCATGGATTTTTACTGAAACAGCACTTTATACCCACTTCCAAGGTCCCAGGACTGGATTGGCACCACTTGGCAGGGCAAGACTCTCGATTGGCAGAGTCCAGGTGATGTAGGTGGATTGTTGGAAATCTTTGATGTCCCTGAGACTTTAAAACAGGAGGCAAGAAGACAAGCCCTTTGAGTCACTTTGGTTCTGTGTTGGAGAGATGCGGGTCCAGTCCTTTTCAATCCCAGGTAAAAGGGCAGCAGGCAGCATATCAGCACAACAGAACAGGTCTCCAGCAGAATCCCTCCCATCCTGCACAGGATGGCCCATCCGGATGTGGATGGTGCATCAGTCACACCTAAGCCCCCTTTGTGTGTGGCTGTCTAGAGGGAATATACAAAGCCCAGTTGTCACCCACCCCAGACGTGTCTTCAGAGACAGGCAGAAGGCACCAAATGGTTAAAGAAAGAAAATGCCCACTTTCTAAAAGTGTACTGAAAGAAAATGTACCCCCTATACCATAAATCTCAATATAATTCCTAACATGATACGCCTATCAATCGTATCCGTTATTGTCAATTTAGACTTCCTGTTTTTTATTTAAATTATACTTTTCTTTGACCACTGGGTTTCCACCTATCCTTTATCATATTGATCTCTGCACCATCATTTTATATGAGTTGAAAAACATGGCATATATCGAAAAGAAGATGATTTTGCTCCCATTTAAGTGATTTACTTCAAAACAACATCTGCAAAATCTTAGGTTTGTGTGCAATAAACATATATTACACAGATAGAAATGATTAAATACATGTCACATTAAACAGGAAATTTCTTAATTTGGCTGTGAGATTGATTCTTGTACATGGACCATTTCCTTATCAATAATATGGTCTCCTATAAACGCCAACCCGACTTTAATCCTGGTACGACCGTATTACCTGATCCCACCCCCTACCACCTCAACATGATCACTCCCCGTCATAACAGACACACTTTCTAAAAGTTGCATTTTCAGAATTACAATTTAAAATCTGACTTCACCATAAGATGGAATTTTCAATGCTGAATCCAGAGACACCAAACGTGGGGGTCCCATCTCTTCCAAATTGGAAATTATACTTATATGATATATTAAGGTAATCCCAATGGTAACCTATGGGAGAGCTAGGTCTTGCAGTAGTGAAAAACAAATTTAAGAGTTTTTCACTAATAGGACATGTAAAACTTGAAGGTACATGTCCTACTTTTTAAATAAATTGCACCTTGCCCGTGGGCTGTCCAGGGCCTACCTTAGGGGTGACCTTTATATGCAGATTGTACATATTTTTGCACATTGTACACAGATTGTACACATTTACTCATACAAGGTGTACCCTACACCATACTGGTGATCTGTCTTATTGATACCTTACCGAACACTATACCTGCAATCCCAATCATTAGTAGATTAGGTTTAGTTATGGTCCTGATGAATTGCCAAGATCAACCATGACTATTAAAGGCAAGAAACATGTTGACCCCTGTTTTCACAACATTTTTAGCTGTAAAGGATTATTGTCTCCAGCACAGCCTCACTTTGTTTTTACTAATAGCAAGAGTACCTGCTTATTAAAAACCTGAAGGGTTCCTCTCAGTCATTTTTAAAACACATAGACGCCAATCTACACACACTACACTTCCACACACACTTCATTACAGCTTTTAATATCTTCAAAAGATCTCCGGCAAAGAGCCTTCTTGAGGGGCCCGTTGTTCATTGCAGGGCCGGTCCAACAAGGAGCTGCCCGATGACACATATCTGGGTGTGTGAGGGCTCTTGCTTCTGATCAATCTGATCCTCCCAATCTGCTTGATCAGTTCTTTCCATCTTACTGACTTGCTCTTTCTTCTCCTCTTGTCTGAATAGGAGTTTGCAGCTGAACATACAGGCTCTGCAGTGGCAGGTCTGAGGCATGTTTAAAGGGCTTCTTAAGTACGCCGCACAATCAATGCTGCATGCCCACTAGTGGCATTTAATTTACAGGCCCTGGGCACATTTAGTGCACTTTAGTAGGGACTTATAAGCAAATTAGATAGGTCAATTGTGGATAAGTGAATGGTACCATGTTTAAAGCAGAGAGCACATGCACTGGTTGGCAGTGGTAAAGTCCCCAGAGTCCTAAAACCTCCATTAACGAATTCAGCAAAAACAGGAGGTCTGAAGGCAAAACATCAGGTGAAACAATGCAAAGTATGCCAGGTCAAACATGTGTACCTCCCAGCTGAAAGTGGGGTGAGCTACTCAACCCCTTGGGAGTTCTCTTAACTAAGGCGGAAGAACCTGCAGAGACCATCAGCATTGGAGTGGTCGGTTCCAGGATGGTGTTCCACCATAAAATCGATTCCAGGTAAGGAGATGGACCACCTTAACAGTTTGGGATTCTCATCCCTCATCTGCATTAACCATCTGAGGAGTCAGTCATCTGTCTGAGCCCAGAAGTGAGAACCATACAGGTACCTAGACCATAGCAAAGGCTTCCCTTTCTATTGCGCTCCACCTCTGTTTCCTGGGAATTAGTCGCCTACGGATGAAGGCTACAGGCTGATCCAGGCCCTCTTCATTTAGCTGTGAGAGCACGGCCCCTACACCATGCTCCGAGGACTCTGTTTGTACAAAGAATTCTTCGGAGAAGTCAGGGGCCTTGAGCATGGGTGCTGTGCACATGGCTTCCTTCAATGTGTCAATAGCTTTCTGGCACATCTCTGTCCAAATCACCTGACATGACTGCTTCCTGGAAGCCAACTCTGTCAAGGGTGCAACAATGGTGACCATATCTCTAGAAGAATCTCCTGTAATAGCAAGTGAGGCTTAAAAAGGCTCTCACCTCTGGCACTTACTGAACTTTATAGTCAGGCTTGTACTCTGAAGAGACCAAAGCACTTCCTGGAGGTGGCAAATGTGGTCCTCCCAGCTGGAACTGAAGACCTCAATGTTGTTTAAGTAGGTAGCACTGAGGCTCTCCAACCCAGCCAGAACCTGGTTGCCCATTCTCTAGGAGGTGGCAGGAGCATTCTTCAACCTGAAGGTCATGACCTGGAACTGGAAGTGCCCTTCTGGTGTTGAGAATGCAAATCTATCTTTAGCCCTCCCACTCAGGCAACCCTAAAATCTCGAAGTGGGACCTGAGCTCCACCTCCTTCCAGGCAGTATGTTCCAGGTCATTGCCAAGCAGACAATCCACAGGCAAGGATGGACTCAGAGCTACCCTTAAGGAACCTGAGGTCACCCTCCCCCATTCAGAGGGAACCAGAGGCACTGGGTAGGGACTCCCACGGTTGTCAGCTGCAACAACTTGGTGGAACACGTTAGGGACTACCTGCTTTGAATAAGCAATATGACACCTGATGGTTGTCATGATTGCTCCAGTGTCTCTCAGAGCCTGCACCCTCTGCCCATTAATGGTGACCCACTGCCTGTTGTTCCTAGTATTAATAGGTATGTGGGATCCCTGCACCATTTCTCTGTAACCCAGGGGCACTAGGGTAACCTCTACTCTGTCCGCCAAACTATCTGGGACAATCTTCCTCCAAGTGCTACACTAGCCAGCCCCAGTGACTGTCCATCGATGGGGAGCTGTTTCTGTTTGGGACACTTGGCATCTCCCTTGAAGTGCCCTTCCTGTTGGCACTCAAAGCACTTAAGGGGTGCCTTCCCAACAGACGTACTGTCAGGGAGCTATCTCTTTTCTTCTCAGTAGAGGGACGGGAATCCTGACCTGAAGAATGATTTTGGGGCCCTTTAGAGAACTCCAAGCTTTTGTTTTTGTCCCTACCCTCTCTCTTCTGGTGAGGACCCTGCCCACCCCTGTGGGGATCACCACCAGATACCTTCCTGTGGACCCTGGTGCTGACTCAGTGGCCCGCCTCCTTAGCAAGCTCCCTGATGTCAAAGAGCTTACTGTCAACAAGATGTTGGCACAGATCTGGAAAACAAAGACTGAACATGTGCTCCTGTGCAATCAAGTTATACAGCCCCATATAATGTTTTACTTCACTGCTAGTTCACCCAACCATCCAGTGCCTTGCAAAAAGAATCAATACAATCCCCCCAGGTCGTTGGGATAGTTTCTGATTGTCCCCGAACTTTTCACTATACTTCTCTGGGGTCAACCAGATTTTCTGATCAGGGCTTCTTTCATGAGGAGATACCTCATGTTGTCACCCGCGTCTAGGGCCAGTAAGGTGTTCCTCTCCTCACTGAGGATATGCCTCCACAGACTAGCACCCCCAATACTCCTCAGGGATCTTGTGCATCTGCTGACCAATCTCATCAGCCTTATACCATCTATCTATGTCATCTACCACCATAAAGTCAGGCACCAAACCCTTGGGAATTTGGACCCTCTGATCTCCAGAAGGCACTGAAGAATTGCTGTCACCACTGGACTCTACTTGCTTAGCTCTGATGCCTTTGGGCTTAGCTCATGGGCCATTCTCCTTTCCCCCAAGGCTAATCTCTTCTCTTCCAAGGCACTCTCAGCCTCAACCTTCTCTTTTTCCAGCTTCCTTTGTCGGGATGACAGGATTTCTTCCAGTGTCTCATCCCCTGAATCAATATCTGATTCTTTGCCTTCTTGCTTAACTGCATCTTTATCCTTCTCCTTAACTTCTGATGTAAGAACTGGATCTAGTTCCCTCAATAATTACCTTCCTCCATCTACGCTGCTCTTCATCCCATTGAGCATTGGCATAATTCTTCATTGCTCTACCTGCTCTCCTTTGATATTTTTCCTTCGCTTTCTCTCTTGCAACCTTTTCCCAAATTTGTAAAGCTTCAGATTGCATGGGTCGAGGTGGTGGCTTCATCTCATACAACTTTCCCCTCAAATGATCTAAAATTATGGTATTAAGAGTCCCATACCTTGGGACACGAAATGCACATTCATCCTCAGTACTTCTCATCCATTGTTCCAACCACAAACACAAATTTAATCCATGCTCAGTAGTCATTATGTAATCTGGAGTACCCTCAGGAGGCGACTTCTCGCCTTTCCCAACTAGAATAGTAACATCTCCCATCACAAATTTCTTAAAATCCTTTAAACATTTCATTTTGCAATTCAATTGATCAAATCGTTTTTGTGCAACCAAATGTTTTGATTTAGTTCCGTATATGTCACGTTTTCAAATAACCAAACAACAGTTTTAAATTTCAGTAGCCCTTTAGCCAATCCATAAACCAGACTCAAACTCAGAATGTCCAATACACACCGCAACACGGAACACCAACCGACCAGTACTAGCGTAAAACACACCCACCAGCCAATCCCAGCGCGAACACTATGACGTCAACCTTTCACTCCTCTCAGCATCCACCCTCCTTCACAATTTTCTGTTATTTCGAACAACAAATCTTTTACCAATCTTGTTTGCTTACCTCCTTTCTAACAGAAAATAGTTAGATATACATTCACTCAGAAAGATTCTCCAAACGCAAGTGACTTCTTGACTAGCAAAAATTCACACCAATTCATGCAGCTTCACCCTAGCGTGCAATAGGCTTCACCAGCATTAACAAAGTTAATCAACTGCCAGCACTTGTCCCTACCATTCTGAGGGGAATGATGGTACCTCGCACTCCACATCTACTAATCTCTTTGCAAAACAAGATTCATTTCCAGGGATCTTTCGACTTCTTGGAGCCTGAAATCAACTTCTTCACAACAACAACTTTTTAATACTGTTCCTGTAAATATTGATTCATCCAATTACAACACACTTACTCTACTCTCACAATCACAACATTATTCTTCCTATTGATACTCACAACTCCAAACCGCAATCGCCAAGACCGTAACCGCTCGTCACTCCATCTGGATTGGGGCACTGGAAACTGGAATTGGGACAACTAAAATATACTTTGAGTATTAATTAGAAGCTCTATTCTGGGTGTAAAGCCATCAATCTGCTACCCTAAACTGCTGGAGCCCAAATGGACTCTCCACGATGGTTCAGACCTTCACATACACCCACTTACAACTATCACCATGGGGAATCCTGAAGGCTACGGAGAGTCAATGGACCTTTTCAACCGTAAGGAGAAGTAGAGCTCCCTAGAAGAAGTCATTAACATCATGGACATTTATAATTTACAATGAGTCAATGACGAGAGATTGAGATAGTTTTAAAAGCTTTATTTTTATCTTTAGGGGCAGAGTCTCAAATATCTTTACTCAGTTTAGTAATTTACAGAAATTAAAGAAGAGGTTAGAAATCAGCCATTAAGATGTGTTCCACAGAAAACCCAGTAAACTAGCTAAGGGACCTATTCTGAATAAGAACACATAAAGAGTTCAATTGGAAAAGAGTCAGAATAGGGAATGAACTTCTCATGAAGAGTAGTTCTGGAAAACTCAGCCGAGTTTCCTGCAATTGCAGTAGTAACTGTATTTCGGATAGCGATCTGTGCAGTAGCATCAATCACAAGTTGGTAAAGGCAAAATCACATCTCGAATATCTAAAAGGAATCAACTCTCCATAAAGAAGAGTCTCAGGCAGAGGAGAAATCCAGCAGCAGGACCACCGGACGGGTAAAGGGAATGTAGAGGTGTGGTGGTCTAACTAGCTCGAAACACTTGTTATTAAAGCTTTCCCATACATGTATCAGGTTCTGAAGACGTCTTCACTCGATGTCCAATCAGAACAGTTTGTAAGGTTGTGTTGTCAGTCATACTATGCATCTTCTTCCGATTCCCACAGTTTGCACTCTCGTCATCCGGATTGATACAGTTTTCTAGTATAATTGTTACATGAGGAAGGGTTCCCATAAGAACCCTCTTACCTGTGCAGAAAAAAAGGCTAGTCAGCAAATATAAAGACATGTATCAAGTTAATTTGAAGCAACATTTATAAGTCTATGTCACCATTTGTTTTTTACAGTTTAAATAAGTCTATTATTCTTAGTGGAAATTATCTAACATGGGGTGAGAGGAACTAAATGAACATGATATTAGAGTCAGCACATTTCTAGGATGACATCAATGCTAGGCTGCTGCACAGAATGCTTTACTATGAGGAAAGGTCGAAAAGAAAGCTTTGGGCCTAGTCACTGCACAGGCCAACGTATAGTTGCTTGGTGCAAAATTTTGAAAAACATGCAATTAACAATGAAGCATTTCTAATGACATCTTTTCACTTCTACATTTGACATCATGCAATATTTTGGTTTTATTTGTTCTACTAAGGTGTATTCACACATTTTTTTGTGAGTCATTTCTACAGTGGGCATTTCATTAGCATTTAAACTTTTTCTAAATTGCAATACTAGCATAGTAAATAGGACGAATTTCTAAATATGCTGTCATTTTTAGGTACAGCCTAGCGGCAATGCGCATGTGCTGCTCGCTCTGCGAGACTGCTGTAGTAAAGTATGGGATAGAAGCCGTGCCCACTCTCCGCCCATATTTTTCATTGGCTTTTGTCATTCACTTTCGTAAATGCTGCCTTCCGATTCGGTATTAGGCTTGTTAGTCCCTCCTTAGTATGGCCTTGTCTTCATTTGTAACCTCCCATGGCTACTGGCCCCTTTACTTTGGTTGTTACACGGGATCTGTTATTTAGTCTGTAAGCACTATTTACTTTGTTGAGTTTCTCTTCCTGCAGGCAGGGCGTGCGCTGCTTCAACTGAAACAGCTTGTGTTTTTTTAAGCAGCATGGCCACCCCCGTAACACGGCGCCTGCTTTCAATCACTTTAAGCCGGCATTATCTCCTGTCTGTTTCAATCCCCCCAAGTAAAATGGATTTAGAAATGATCCGCGAATTAAGTCATGTGAATTCCATAATCGTGTGCTAATGGGCTGAAGCTGACAACAGAACATTTGTGATACATGTCATCTGCACTAAAGCCACCTGACGGGTTGCTTTCAAAAGCCTGTTTTATTAACAAGAACAACACCACCACCAATACCACCACCAATACCGCCACCACCAATACCACCACCACCAGCTATACCACCACCTCCACCACCACCACCATTACTACCACCGCCAACAATACAACCACCAATACCACTACCACCAATAACACCACCACCAATACCACCACCAATACCACCACCACCACCAATACCACCAACACCAATACCAACACCACCACCACCAATCCAATACCACTAACAATACCACCGCCAATACCAATACCACCACCACCAATACCACCACCACCAATACCACCACCAATACCACCACCACCACCACCAATACCACCACCAATACCACCACAACCAATACCACCAGCGCCAATGTCACCAACACCAATCTCACCACCACCAATACAACAACCAGCACCAGCACCAATACTACAACCACCACCACCAATACCAATACTGCCACCACCACCAATACCACCAATACCAATACCACCACCACCACCAATATCAATACCACCACCACCAATACCACCACCACCACCAACAACAATACCACCAATACCACCAATACCACCACCACCAATATCAATACCACCACCATCAATACTACCAATACCAATACCACCACCAATACCATCACCAATACCACCACCACCAATACCACCACCAATACCACCACCACCACCAATACCACAACCACCACCAATACAACCACCACCATCAATACCAAGACCTCCACCACCAATACCACCAATACTACCACCACCGATACCACCACCAATACCTCCACCACAAACACCACCAATACCACCACCAATACTACCACCAACAATACCACCACCACCACCAATACCACCACCACCAATACCACCACCATCACCAATACCACCACCACCAATACCACCACCACCAATACCACCACCAATACCACCACCACCAATATCACCACCACCAATCCAATACCACCACCACCACCAATACCACCACCACCACCACCAATACCACCACCACCACCAACAATACCACCACCACCAATATCATCACCACCATCAATATCACCACTAATACCACCACCACCTCCAATACCACCACCACCAATACCACCACCACCAATACCAATACCACCACCACCACCAATACCGACACCACCACCAATACCGATACCACCACCAATACCACCACCACCAATACCAATACCACCACCACCACCACCAATACTGTTGTATTCCGCTTTAGGTGTCCGTATATAGGTTTTTCCCGAAACATGTCCTTATATAGGCACAATTCGCATTGCCCTTATATAGGCATAGAATCCCAGTCCTTATTTAGGCATTAGCCATGCACTCCAAATACAGGCATGGTCACCGACATCCGTCCACCCTAACGTCACAATGAGTTCTTAGAAACCAGACCCCTAAGCTCTTGGGAGTTCCCCTAGCACAGGATTATTGATTTCTCCAAGAACTCATCTATTATGCATGAACCACTATACCTTAAGGGTTCATTCCTGACGTCTTCCTCTGTCCGACTTCACGTCAATGCAAACATTCCAAGGCACCTACCAGGTATAAATATACCTTCCCTTGCCCAAGCAAGTTAGAGGAGACCTCGACTTCAGAGGAGCCCGTATCCCGGCCTGACGCACTGAGAAGACGCTGTCATCCCTGCTCGCAGAAGAATCCAGCTTCCAGTGTTCTGACTCCCTTCGCGGGGTGTTAGAGTTTGAGATCCGGCAGGAGATTCCCACCTCTCATTCTCAAGGTATGGAGCTGACTAGAACCTATACTCTTGGCATACTAGACTTAACATACTCTTAGTATACCATACTAGAGAATACTTCGCCTACTTCTTACCTTGCCCTACACCTAGACTAGGTTAGGTACATTGGGGTAGAATTAGCTTAGAGACGCATCTTATGAGTACTCACATTTTTAGCTCATGTTATTTATGCATGTGAATATATGCTAAAAGATAATGCTAGCGCAGTATTATTTATTTCTACTGCTTACGCTGTACATTATATATCTTGCATACTGTCTTGTGATCATAACAGCTCATATCTCTTACACGAGAAACAAGACTGTTCAATAAAACCTTTTTATTGAAACGCCCGTCTATTCTTTCTGTGTAACTCTGAGGAAACTAAGCATGCACGACTAGCTGAGTGAAACTGTTATCTATTGTTTCCACGATTCTGAGAAGTGTTCCGATTCTAAAGGGAAACAAAGTTGTCATGTTTATGCGGTTGCCAGAAACTACTCCCTTCTTGTTCACAAGGAGTTTCTAGTGGCCTCTGAGTTAGCTGGCACAAAAGTAATTAAGTTTAATCATACTCGATAGGGACATACCGACCTCAGTCCTATGTCAAACCTATAGGGTATATTATTCCAATGCGCAGAGCCTATTGGGGAATTAGGAACTACACTACATGGCGCCCAACGGTTTGGTAAGGCACTAATTTAACGCTAGATAATGAGTAACTCAGTCGTGCTTTTCTCTCAGAGACCCCTACTCACATACTCCATAAGACGTCTGGAGTGGGTAGGGTTAAATATCCGCCAAAGCTAAATAGGACAAAAAACCTATAGATTAGCTATTTTGGTTTAATCAACGTTGAAGGATACAGTGTTCTAAAATATTGTGCTCCTTAACTTTTGTTTCCTTGAAACTTGTACTACATTTTTCAAAAAACAAATGTCCATACACGGGGACAATGGCACCGAGAAAGGTGTAGCTGCGGCTGACCCAGTCGTAACAGCTTTTAACTTTACCGGTTTAAATGAAACCGAGGAGGGTGTTATAGACATCGCTCCAAACTTAAGAAGAGCCATCACTCTAAAACTTATAAAACACGGCCTACCACCAAGAGGGGGTAGAGCAGTTTTCGTGATAGAGGCACACGAATCCTTTCAGACAGAGGTATTCTATTCATGGATAGTATTCCCAGAATCAAATCCAGTCACAAGAGTGTTTCACTACTACAAAGAAGATGAACCACCAGAGGAATATATTCCTTTCGAGGATATTGAAATTCCACTCACATACCAGGAGCATCATCTCTGGTTTAAAGGCGCCCTAAAACGTCACAGAAACATTACCAGGCTCGGTCCACTAGGTAGACCAGGAGCAACATGGCCAATTCTAGCCGGCTACACTCCTCATCCTGACCTCGATATAATGTTAGACGAGGAATTACTTACTCAACTTACAGAGTTAATAAAAATTTACAGACAATTAGTCCAATATGTAATGCAGACTTTCACAGTCCAACCACCATTGACCATTCCAAATCAAACCCCTCAACAGGGGAATACACGAAAAAATCACTCCACAGACTTTATACGCAGTCATGGGTAAAATGCCCACAAAACGTGAGCAAATTCCATTCTGGATAGCTCAAAAAATTACTCAAATCGAAGCAGTATTTCCAAAAACTAGCCCTTATGAGAAACACAGAATCCTAACAATCTGTTTACCAATGGGGATCACACCACAACTGGAAGATTGCACCACTTGGGGCGCAGTCTTTGCTGCCATCTATACTAAAGCACATGGTGTTCCGTCAATTGCAGTAATACCAGATGTCCTAAAACAAATTCAAAACAAATACGGGGCAGAGCCTGCTCTGAATTTAGGTATGAAATTACTGAAAAACTTCGACCAGGTCTCAACAATAATATTATCTAATATTAAAGGGGAGGCAGCATCAGTGGCGATGAGCCAACGCTTAAGGGAATTTGATGTTACAGACCATCAAACTGAACTACCCAGAATAATAGAACAATCTTATGCAGAATTAGGCAGAGATAGTATGGGTGGAAAACCTTTGAAGCCAAAACTATCTGAAAGTCCTGAAAAGGACTCTATTAAACAAACTCCTACATCTTCTAAAAAGAAGTGGGAAACTAATAAACAAAATTCAAATGAGAAATGTTCTCAATCCCGAGGTAGGTCTCCTCAAAAGGAGCCCACTGAAAGGAGGTATAACCTCAGGAATAGGGATAATTTAAGAAAACCTGACAGGTAGCAAGATACTGATACACGTTCCTCTCGTACCTTTCAGATATCATCACAGACATCGGAAAGAAGAGGATGGTCAGAACACAGAGAAGAACGCGTGAAATCGAAAGACGACAAACACGTTCAGAAAAATAAAACAACACCTCAATTCTCAAAAAAGAAGGTAGCAGGTCTGAAGATCAGACATGCCGAGAATACTGAGAACACAGCTCAAGAACAGAGAATGGGCTCAGACAATGCTGGACAGTGCAGCAGAAGTCACAATAGCTCGCCAGAACCTGAAGGAACTTCTGGAGACAGTGGACTTGAATGAGTACATCACAGTAGAGACTGTTGACACCAGGGTTAGTACTCCACAAAAGTTATATGAAATAACATTCCGAATGGAGGGAGACATACCAAGAAAAGTGAAAATACTCTTTTGGGAAATACTTTCAAGGGGTTATGATATACTTCTAGCAGAAAAAGACTGGCCATTACAATTTGTCAGGGAGTGCCCACATGGTGAGGACATCATTATGCCTGCCTTCTCCAACCATATTCCAATTCACCAAAAATATACTTATGCCAGGAAATGGGCAGTTGCCCAGGCCCCAGCATTATATAAAAATCATGTAGGATGAGATGAGGACTCACCTCACCACAAAATACATCTAAAAAATGAACCTACTGCACAAAGGCAGTACCCAATAAAGCAAGAAGCTAAAAAACAGGTCAGGGAGATCTTAGATCAACTTGAATACCAAGGGGTGATTGAAACATGCACCTCCTCAATGAACAACCCTTTGTTTCCTCTATCCAAACCAGACAATACATATCGTCTAGTTTTGGATTACAGACACTTGAACACTTGTTCAAAAACATTTGCAGTGCAAAATGCACATAGTACAGCATTAATGAATAACATTGTGCGTAAAAAATATAAAACCACATTAGACATTTCAAATGGTTTCTTTTGTCAAAACATAGCACCTGAAAGCAGGTACTTAACAGCTTTCTCAATAATGGGGACCCAGCGTCAATTTTGTAGACTCCCACAAGGGTTCAAAAACAGCCCGGGGTTAATCTCAGCAAGAGTAACAGAGTTACTACAAATTTATGATAATGAGGCCTTGTCATATGTCGATGACATCTATCTGACAGACGATGACCTAGAAAGGCACTTGAACAGGGTGAGTACCATTATATTGGGCTTCGCCTCTGAGGGCTATAAATTCAACTTTAAAAAATCCAGAATTGCCCATCTCAATGTCCTTCTCCGAGGATATGAGCTTTCAAATGAAGGCAAAAGCCTGGCAGCTAACTTTTTAGAAAAGTGCGCGCTGCTCCAACCTCCAAAAACGCTGAAAAACTTACAATCCATCTTGGGTTTCCTAAATTTTGGAAGAAATTGCATTCTAAATTACGCAGAAAGGGTTAAACCTCTCTACGAATTAATCAAACCTGATTTTTCAATCAAACACTGGACACAGGAACACAGAGAAATCCTGCGTTCACTCCAAGCTAACATGTTAGCAACAAATCACTTACAAACACGCGTAAGTCAACGCAATTTAGTGATCCGAATAATTGCGGGTCAATGCGGATTCACCTACTTAACATTTAATGAGGGTGAAAAAGTACCAATAGCATACAAATCACACTTGTATACACAGGCAGAAATGCGCTTCACTTCAACAGAAAAAATACTGACAGCAGTTCAAACCACTGTAGCAAAAGAAAGAGCTCTAGCCCAAGGGAAACGCATTATTGTCGTAACTCTAGTACCAGCCTTAGAGGCGGTCACAAAAGCGAGCATTCCAAATTCAAAAGCTTTATATCCTAGATGGATACAATGGGTTAATTCTCTTGCTGCAACTGATGTTGAATATGTTTTTGATCCTGATTTAAAACACAAGCATTCCTGCAATATGAACATGAATGTCCTCTGCCCACTGAAATTCTGCCTCTCAATCAGTATGAATTTATAATTTACACTGACGGATCCGCAAAACCCGCTACAGGGAGTAAGCAAGCTTACAGTGCAGCATGCACAATCGTTAAAGGTCGCATGCAAGATGGTAACTTCAGACCAATGGTCACTATAACTCTATCTCTAGGAGATTGTACAGCTCAGCGAGCTGAACTACAAGCATTCAAACTGGCACTTGAAAGTACAGATCGCGAATTCCCCACACTCACAGTGTGCGATTCTTTTTACTGTGTTCAGTCGTATAATGAATATATACAGAATTGGCTTGAAAACGGGTTCAAAGATGCAAAAGGTGGCACAATAAAGCATAAAATGCTTTGGGAACAAGTAGTTCCGTTGAAAAACGAACTACCAAAGGCTCACGTAATACACTCGCTGAGTCATCAACGTGATGGCGTTCACGTTGCAGGGAATTCATTGGCTGACGAAGCCGCAAAGGGGGCTGTTCAGACGGCTTCCGTAGCTGCGATCACTTGTTCAAAAACGAGAATAGACAGTGAGATATTGTTGACTGTCAATGCTTCAAGCAAAGGCAGTGGTGCAGCGTTACCAAAGAAGTTTCCACTCAAGTACTCTTATGCAATTGATGCAAACAACGTTCCTTTTGCTCGAATCCCTGGAGTGGGGGATAGGGTGATACCAAACATGGAACTTAGAGCAGCTTTGATTTATGAAGCACATCTGGGGGAGGGTCTGTCACATCAAGGGATCTCTAAAACAATATTAACATTAAAAGAGATGTACTGGTGGCCTGGAATGAATACACAGATTCACATCTTCATCGATGACTGCATAGACTGCAATAGACAGCGTGGTGCAGAACGCCATCAGACACCAGACTATGAAGTAGCCTGCCCAGTACAGACACCATTGTTAGACAGCATTAGACTATCTATGCGCAGGCGTCCTTATGGACAAATGCAATCCCGCAAATACTAAGTCAATGTTCCTATGGATATGGCCTCAGCGCTCGGCTGACGCTCGAACTGTTATAAAAGATTTGCGAGTCTTTATAGGCACATACGCAATTGGCACACTACATTCTGACCAGGGCCCTGCGTTTAGCTCTCGGGCTTACAAAGAAGCCATGACCAGTTTGGGCGTAGCATTGCGGTACTCCTCTCCGTTTCATCCTGAGGGAAATTCTGTTGTGGAAAGGAAAAACCGGGACATAAAGCAGTCTATAACAGCTAGAGTATTAGGTTCGGGTGATGGGTGGGTCAAACATCTTTATGGGGTCCAATGCTCATTAAATAATTTGCCAAGAAGTTCTCTAGGGGGGGTCACTCCATATGAGGTCCTATTTGGGACAAGAATGTGGGTTCCTGATCTCAAATGTAAAGGCACAGTGGTGGAAAATAAACCCTTTGATATCAAAGATCGTTTGGCTGTTTTACAGGATCTAAATGAACTAAGATCGAAACAAAACAACGTGTTCCTGAAGCCAACCACCACTGGGGAAAAACCGGCAGTCCCAGCAAGGCCTGTCTGGATCCCAAAAGTTGGGGATCTAGTCAGAGAGAAGATTGCGGACAAGAAGGAATTTGGACCTTCTTACAGACAACCAGTACCTGTCCTAGTCGTACACGGAACAAGAACAGTACTTCTGCCGCCCCTTGCTGGAAAAAAGAAGAAAAGATTTGTGTCAATCGACCTCATCAAACCACAGTATGTGGCCAATACTAAATAGTAGGCCTCGTGGACTCCGACCTAGTAGCAGACGCACTCCTCTCGCTACTATCCAAGCGGTTCAGACTGAAAGACTCATAACCATCGAGCATTCAGCAGTAACAGATGAAGGACTATGCAACAATGCTATGGAACTCATCCCTCTTGAAACTCAAGTAACAGTTCGTCCAGATACACCTGTCTACACCAACGTAACAAGTGATCAACTGGTTCCAGCGATTTCAACAAATCCTGATGCAATTCCAACAAATGACAGAACTGCTTCTGGCTATTTCATTAACTTTGATACGTTTTCTGAGGATCCGAGTGAGCCTGAAACGACGCCAGCATCAAAAACTTTCAAACAGCAAGTACAAGACTTTTTTCATTTTCTGAAAAAGACTTATCTGGTTTCACCATGGATTGAACTGTGGATTATTTCTGGAATATTTTTCTTTCTGCTTTGGCTAGCTTTGGTTATGACTATCAGCGTGCTTATAAATGGCAGATACATCCATTTGGACTCTGAAAGTAAAAATGTGAACTTACTTTTGAAACCACACAAATCATCCCATCGTGAAGCTAGAGACTTGTCAGCAGTGAACATCACAGCCGTTCCTATACAGGATGGTATAGTGTGGGACAAAACGGATTTCGATATCTTCGGCCCTACGGAACTTTTGAACATTCCACATTTATTTAAAATTTCACTAAGTGATTTTATTTCCTCCAGTACCTATTCTGATGATTGGGACTTTGAGACTGAAAATGATATGATGTCTGATCTAGAAAGGTCTGCTGCATTCTCTAACAATGACTACTTAGAGGGTTCATCAGACTATGAACAGCTTTATTGCTATAACCACTATGGTCATCATTTCTTGCATAAATCTGCAACACCTAGAAATGTGTTTATGTTTAACCAATGGGAACATTGTCCTACACTACCAAAAGGTAGTTCAAAAACGTTTGCTAAAAAGTTTCCCTATTTTTCAGGGTACAATACATCTGATCTAGAAACATTTTACTATAAAAATGTAAACAAAACAGTACAGAAAATTATGTTAACAAATACAAAACAGATTTACTCTGCAGCATTTATTACCCAATTGTCTAGACATGGATTTGACTTGTGGAAAGACACAATAGACACGAAATCTGTCTGGGGTTCTAAAGACTGTCAAGTACAGGGGATAGAAGCTTTGTTTAGAGCATGTATCATCCCTCAGCAAATAATGTTTTTGAATGACACAGTGCAACAAACGTCTTGCCTTGGTTTAGCCAAGATCAAAGACATGAAAACACCTTCTGTACCAACACCTGCAAGTAATAACACTACACAGGCAGCGGTTACAGTTGACACAATATTACAAACCAACAGAACAGATACTGATTGGAGAAACTGGTTACTCTGGCCCATAGACACAAACATCTGTCAAGAAAGATTCCTGAATAGAAGACAGGGCTTTACTATCCATAGGCCAGACCCACGATACATTCAAAGACAACATCTGGGCGTAGTAACAACATACAGTGTAGGAAAATTGTGCCTCGACTGGCTACAAAAATCTACACTTGAGGATGTGAAACAACACTTATCTTTACTTAAAGAAGACGCAGACCTTAGGAAATTCTTGCTAGGACCGAGAAAACCGCATCAAAAACGTTTCATATATGCCGGCATTTATGCTGCTTATAATGAAGTATGGAAGGTTTCACAGGCAGAGGCCGCAGAACGAATACGTGAACTTGATCGTATTAACTTAGAGAAAACTCTCTCTGTGGTCGACAATGGGTTAACAACTTTGTCAACCAGAATGTATTCATTGGACAACATTGTATCCTCTGCTATTGACATACTGGAACAAGATTTAGCCATGTTACAACAAGGCCAATCTCAGTTACGTTCTATTATGTTATTAAGCTGGACGCTGCAATCTTTGCATGCGGGCTATGTGCCTTGGCGTTTTATCAACACGTCGGCTCTGTTTGCAGAATACAATCTAACTGATAAACAGATCGAACTGGCACAAAGGGGAGCAAAGTATACAGTGCTGAGCATTGAAAAACTGGAAAAATTACCATTTACGGTAGCAGAAAAACCAGCTACAGAATGGCTTATCCATGGCAAAATCACTCTGCCTGTCTCTACTTTTCAGTTTCAGTATTGCCTCAAACAAATGCAAGCAGGCAAATATGAAAGGTTGGGTAAAGAATACATTAAGACATCCTGGGATTTACCTTACGACTACAGATGTTGGAGTGGGGATCGTGAAGTGTTTCTAAGCGTTACAAACTGTGAAAAGGCATTAAGCGGTTCACTCATATGTCAGGACATTTCTTTACACAGGGCTTGTAATGGTTCTGTGGCAAATTTGTCCTGCCACCAGCAGGGTACACCGGCTACTGTGATTATTCCAACATTTGGCCAACTTTCTAACGGGAGTTACCTCATGTTGAATGATCGGAGTTGCTGTGGCATGTTGCCAGGCATCTCATATCTGGTAACGGTCGACTCCAGGGTTACTTGCTGTATGCAAGTATTGTTCCCCCCAATAGACACAGTCAGGGAGTCGCCTCTATGGCCTTCATTGAATGTTTCTTTTATACGTTTTGATACTTTAAGCAGAATGAAAGCCATGCTTTTGCAACAGACCGTGCCTCTGACCTCGGCCAAAGAAATCTATGATTTACAAATTGCAAGGACTTCGGCTGAGATACAGGCTTTAATTCGTACAACCTGCCCTATACATTTCGCAGAAATGATGGGACGTATCTTTAACATGTCTGATACGAGCGGTATTGTACATGTATTTAAGACCATCTGTTCAGGACTGTTAGCACCCTTCCAGGCAGTCCTCGGAATCATCCCAAACTTCGCACATTCGGTGTTTGGTGGTGTGCCATTGACTCTAGCACTTGTTGCAGGAATCCTATTTCTATTCCTACTATTACGCTATGGCAAGCCTATCCACCAACATCACTCCGAGCGATGTGGAGAAAGCTCTCCTAGAACGGAAGTGCCGTGAGCGCATAGTGCAGCTTTTGGGCATGCCTCGTCTACGGGAACTTAATACAACATGGTTCCTGTCATTCAGACCAATCTGGCAAGATTGCATCTTACCTGTTCTATGCGCCTGCTTTGCGGTGAAGAATGCGTGCTAGACACCTGCCTAACACTCCCATCAGTCATGCCAACGGATATCGATACTCTGCTGGACCCGGTAACGTCCCATGCTCTGTGTTGTCCCCAGAGGCTACCAATCCTGATGACGGCATTCATTGAGATCTCACAGACGCTTCCTGCTGCTGCTGAGGTACGAGATGGATCAACAGGCACACAGGTAACAACGGACGCGAACATTGCTGCGGCATTTTCTGCTAAAGGTGATGTTTCTCATCTCTGTGCAATTAACCTTCTGAACGAGGTGTTCCAAATGTCGCCAACATCGGTAGACGATATTTTGGCAACAGAAATAGATGATTTCATGTTTACACCAGACCCATACACTGACTTTGATTCGGCTCACAGTGTACCAGGGACGCAATGAATTTGGCCTTCATATTTTCAAACCTTGGAACTCTTCCTAAAATTGAACTTTTTATTTTCTTTATTTTTTGAAAATACATGGCAAAACAATCTGCTTACAGTAGAACTATTCTTATAAAACGGACTTCTTTGAATACTTCCAGGGACACATTGTCACCTTATTTGTCTAAAAATTTCATTTAATACCATGATATGCAATGGCTTTGATTTTTGAAAACTTGTC
The DNA here is from genome assembly GCA_963921515.1 of Calotriton arnoldi. Lineage (NCBI taxonomy): Eukaryota > Metazoa > Chordata > Amphibia > Caudata > Salamandridae > Calotriton > Calotriton arnoldi. The sequence continues at coordinate 1,066,109 of CAWUFW010003666.1, read as the reverse complement.
AACCATTTCATCATATGTATATATTTCTGTTTATTCATTCATGTTGCATTTATTTCCAATACATGCTTAGAATGAAAACATGCTTTAAAATGTACAGTACCTATTGCATTACATGTTTTAGCAACAGTTCTTTTAAAAACTTCTTTTACTATGCTTTTAGAAATGTTTTTAGCAATATGTGGTACTCAAGTTTAATGTTTAGCATTTAGTATTATCGTTCATTCGAAAGTGGAGTGGGTGTTGTGTTCCGCTTTAGGTGTCCGTATATAGGTTTTCCCGAAACATGTCCTTATATAGGCACAATTTGCATTGCCCTTATATAGGCATAGAATCCCAGTCCTTATTTAGGCATTAGCCATGCACTCCAAATACAGGCATGGTCACTGACATCCGTCCACCCTAACGTCACAACGAGTTCTTAGAAACCAGACCCCTAAGCTCTTGGGAGTTCCCCTAGCACAGGATTATTGATTTCTCCAAGAACTCATCTATTATGTATGAACCACTGTACCTTAAGGGTTCATTCCTGACGTCTTCCTCTGTCCGACTTCACGTCAATGCAAACATTCCAAGGCACCTACCAGGTATAAATATACCTACCCTTGCCCAAGCAAGTTAGAGGAGACCTCAACTTTAGAGGAGCCCGTATCCCGGCCTGACGCACTGAGAAGACGCTGTCATCCCTGCTCGCAGAAGAATCCAGCTTCCAGTGTCCTGACTCCCTTCGCCGGGTGTTAGAGTTTGAGATCCGGCAGGAGATTCCCACCTCTCTCATTCTCAAGGTATGGAGCTGACTAGAACCTAGAGGGACTCTTGGCATACTAGACTTAACATATTCTTAGTATACCATACTAGAGAATACTTCGCCTACTTCTTACCTTGCCCTACACCTAGACTAGGTTAGGTACATTGGGGTAGAACTAGCTTAGAGACGCAGCTTATGAGTACTCGCATTTTTAGCTCATGTTATTTATGTATGTGAATATATGCTAAAAGATAATGCTAGCGCAGTATTATTTATTTCTACTGCTTACGCTGTACATTATATATCTTGCATACTGTTTTGTGATCATAACAGCTCATATCTCTTACACGAGAAACAAGACTGTTCAATAAAACCTTTTTATTGAAACGCCCGTCTATTCTTTCTGTGTAACTCTGAGGAAACTAAGCATGCACGACTAGCTGAGTGAAACTGTTATCTATTGTTTCCACGATTCTGAGAAGTGTTCCGATTCTAAAGGGAAACAAAGTTGTCATGTTTATGCGGTTGCCAGAAACTACTCCCTTCTTGTTCGCAAGGAGTTTCTAGTGGCCTCTGAGTTAGCTGGCACAAAGTAATTAAGTTTAATATACTCGATAGGGACATGCCGACCTCAGTCCTATGTCAAACCTGTAGGGTATATTATTCCAATGCGCAGAGCTTATTAGGGAAATAGGAACTACACTACAATACCACCATCACCAATACCACCACCACCAATACCACAACCACCACCACCACCACCAATACCACCACCACCAATACCACCACCACCAATACCAACACCAATACCACCACCATCAATACCACTACCACCACCAATACCACCACCACCAATACTACCACCAATACCACCAGCACCAATACCACCGCCATCACCAATACCACCACCACCAATACCACCACCACCACCACCAATACCACCACCACCACCAATACCACCACCATCAATACCACCACCACCAATATCATCATCACCACCATCAATATCACCACTAATACCACCACCACCTCCAATACCACCACCACCAATAGCAATACCACCACCACAATACCAATACCACCACCACCACCAATACCACCACCACAACCAATACCAATACCACCACCACCAATACCAATACCAATACCACCACCACCAATACCACCACCACCACCAATACCATCATCACCAATACCACCACCACCAATACCACAACCACCACCACCACCAATACCTCCACCAATACCCCCACCACCAATACCACCACCACCACCAATACCACCACCACCACCAATACCATCAATACCATCACCAATACCAACACCACCACCAATACCAAAAGCAATACCACCACCACCACCAATACTACCACTAATACCACCGCCAATACTACCCCCACCACCAATATCACCAATACCACCACCACCAATTAGACCACCACCAATACCACCACCACCACTAATACCAGTACCCGCAATACCAGTACCACCACCACCAATACCACCACCACCACCAATACCACCAATACCACCACCACCAATACCAATACCACCACCACTACCACCACCAATACCACCAATGCCACCACCACCAATACCACCACCAATACCAATACCACCACCAATACCAATACCACCACCGCCACCAATACCACCATCACCACCATCAGCACCACCAATACCAATACCACCACCACCAATACCAATACCAATACCACCAACATCAATACCACCACCACCACCAATACCACCACCACCAATGCCACCACCACTAATACCACCACCACCAATACCACCACCAATACCACCACCACCAATACCATCACCAATACCAACAATACCACCACCACCACCAATACCACAGCCACCAATACCACCAATACCACCACCAATACTACAACTACCACCACCTACAATACCACTGCCACCACCAATACCACAATACTAATACCACCACCACCAATATTACCACCACTACCAATACCACCACCAATACCACCACCAATAACTCCACCACCAATAACTCCACCACCAATACCTCCACCACCACCAATACCACCACCACCAATACCACCACCAATACCAATACCACCACCCCCAATACCACCACCAATACCACCAATACTACAACCACCACCACCAACAATACCACCGACACCACCAATATCACAATAATAATACCACCACCATCAATACCACCACCAATACCATCACCACCAGTACCACCAATACCACCACCAATACCCCTACCAACCATACCACCACTACCAATACCACCACCACCAATACCACCACCAATACCAGTACCACCACCACCAATACCACCACCAATATCAATACCACCACTATCAATACCACCACCAATACCACCACCACCAATACCAATACTGCCACCAATACCACCAGCACCACCACCACCAATACCACCACCACCATCAATACCACCACCACCAATACCATCACCAATACCACCAATACCACCACCACCAATACCACCACCACCACCAATACCACAGCCACCAATACCACCAATACCACTACCAATACTACAACTACCACCACCAACAATACCACTGCCCCACCAATACCACAATACTAATACCACCACCACCAATACCAATACCACCACCAATATCACCACCACCACCAATACCACCACCAACAATACCACCACCACCAATACCCCCACCACCAATACCACCACCACCACCACCACCAATACCAATACCACCAATACCACCACCAATACCACCAATACAACCACCACCACCAACAATACCACTGCCACCACCAATACCACAATATTAATACCACCACCACCAATACCAATACCACCACCAATATCACCACCACCACCAATAACACCACCACCAATACCACCACCACCAGTACCACCAATACCATCACCAATACCACAAATACCACCACCACCAATACCACCACTGCCACCACCAATATCACCACCAATACCACAACCAATACCACCACCAATATCACCACCAATACCCCCAATACCACCACCATCAATACCACCACCACCAATACAACCACCACCAATACCACCACCAATACTACAACCACCACCACCAACAATACCACCGCCACCACCAATACCACCAATACCACCACCACCAATACCAATTTTGTGAAGCATTACTTACATAACGCGTACTAGTTTGAGCGCCAATCTTCCTGTTCTTACTCAAAACCCTACCCCTAGACGTCAGTTTATGGTTACAGGAAGGGCAGCCACAGCGTACAAACACCAATTATACCACATCAACAGATTAGGTAATGGATAGAGACAGGGTCGCATCAGAACTCTTCGACAACTTATCTAAGGGGATTACGACTAGTGCAGCATCCATCAGTACTAACCCCTCACGCAAAGAGGGTCTTAAAGAAAAATTTCTCAGACTAGAGAGATTAAAGAAAACTGAAAACGCCAGGTGGTGGGACAGCGCCACCCTCAAGCAGTACCTCAGGCTCAATAGAGTCCCTAGAGGACTGCGTTCCCAGATCTTCCCCACATTCGATGATCTGGATGACGATCTACTAAGTAAATGGGAGGACACCCTTAATTCCAACTCAAATACACTGATCAACATTCTTATTGAAAACGCAGAACGTAAGGTAGTAAAATTACAAAAGGAAATAGCCGAACTTGAAAAAGAAATAACTGATTTAGATTTGCAGGAAGCGACAGAAAAAAATTACTTGATACTTAACGATATCTTGGTTAAACACCAAAACGAAATCAAAGATAGAAAGACACGACAACTGAAAAGGGACGAAGCTGACTACAGAGAGGGACGTGTCTTCACCCTTCGCCAAAAAATACGATAAGTTGGTTGGTACAGCCCATCAGGGAGACAAACAGACCAGAACAGAGACCACTTCTCTTTCATCTAGCTCCACCTCTATTAACACGATCCCAAGTAGTGATAGTGAGACTGAGAATCAAGCTAGAAGTTCTATTAGACCTGGTCAGACAACGTCGTCTTTTTAAGGGAAGTTCAGGCCATACGAAAGGAGAACAGGACGCAACAAAGATCAGGAGCCCCAGACACAAGACCCGTAGAGGGAAGAGGGTAGGACTCAGAAGAGTACAAAAAGAAACTGAGGTCCGGGAACGGGAAGGGCAAATAAACCAGGGAGAGTTAGGAATACAGGTGGTTAACCTCTCCTCCCACAATCTCGATAGTGGCATGATTTCCTTATTGAGCAAAGGCTTGAGCTTCAATCCCCATGAACAGGGAGATACCTGTCGACACAAAATAGACCTGTTTAAATTTGTCCGGGGCCTTAAAATCAAGAAACACTTCTGTGGCACTCCACCGACCACACAGAACATTAGAAAGATTTGCACCGACAACTCATCGGGTGCACAAAGTATCAGGGATATACAAGATACACATTTACTCCTATCGCTCACTGACTCTGACGAGACACCAATCAACATGGAGAGGCTTCTTCAAGAACTAGACATAGAAGCAGACCTTACTCTTAGCAGCGGCCTCAAATCCAAGTCCAAATGGACACCTATACTACCAGGGGCAATTCGGTTGACACATTTCATAACTTAGTCCTGGCGGACATGGAGAGACACGAACACAAGTTGGTTGGCACAAACCGCAGAATCAAAGATAACCTTAGCAGGGGCGAACGATTAGCTTTGAAATCCCTAACATCCAACACGGATATCATAATCCGAGAAGCTGATAAGGGAGGGAACGTGGTGGTAATGAATCGGACTGACTACCATAATGAAATCCTGTCACAATTACAGGACACATCCTGTTATGAACAACTGACTTACAACCCTACAGCCACACTTGTCACCACTATTAACAAAAGCCTATCTGAGTGGCACTCTTTAGGCCTTATCGATGACCAGGAACATCTTTACCTTAAAGTACACAAGCCTACCTTCCCTTGGCTATACACCTTGCCTAAAATACACAAGTCCACTCCATTTCCACCAGGCAGACCAATAGTGTCTGGTATTGGAGGTCCCACAGAGAGGCTAGCACAGTATGTAGACCTTTTCCTGGGCGCCATGGTTAAAAACCTGCCTTCACACTTACAGGATACTAAACACATCTTGAGCATCTTGGCTGACGTTCAATGGCAGTCTGGCATGACCCTGGCCACCCTGGATGTGGTATCTCTCTACACAACTATAGAACCAGAATTAGGGCTGGCAGCCATTACCAGTTTACTAAATGAAAGACCCGCCTCATTATGGCAACACACTAACATGCTTGTTGCCATGATGGACATAATTCTGAATAACAACTTTTTATATATGACAATGTCTGGTATAAACAAATCAAAGGCGTGGCCATGGGCTCTAAGTTTTCGCCCTCTTTTGCGAACCTGTACATGGGTGTCTTAGAATCTAAATGGATCTGGGGCCCCAAAGGGGCACCCTGGATAGACTCCATAATTTACTGGGGACGCTACATTGATGATTGTCTCTTAATCTGGTCAGGATCACAATATGAACTAGACGCATTTTGCACACATCTTAATTCTAACAACATGAATATGCGATTCACAAGTTACTCCAGCACCTCCAGTATCACCTTCCTGGACGTTGAGATCTACATTAAGTCAGACACATTACATAGCCGTTTACACAGAAAAGAGACATCATGCAACACTATCTTACACGCGGGAAGTTCCCACCCCTCCCATCAAATTCAGGCAATCCCCTACGGGGAATTCGTCAGAGCCAGGAGGAATTGCAGTGATGAAGTAGAATTTCAGAATTGTCTGACAAATATGAAACACAGATTTAAAGCCAGAGGCTACAGTGCCCGGACAATCTGTACAGCTGAAAAGAGAATCAATCTAATACAAAGGAAGGAAACACTCAAAAACCAGATGAAAACCACAGAACAGGACCAACCCGTTAGACTCATCACCGATTTTAGTGACATGGGCCTAGCCATGAAAAAAAGCCTCATTAAACACTGGGGCATTCTACTGGCAGACATCACCCTTAGAGAGGTCATCACCCCCAAACCCCAAATTACCTACAGACGTGGCAAAACACTAAGAACAAGACTTAGCCCTAGTGTACCATGTCCCGGTACTGGCCGCATGTGGCTTACTAACCACACCTTGGGGTTTTTCAAATGTGGGTGCTGCGGGGTTTGCAGATTAGCACAGAATGGAGTCAAGAACTTCACAGCAGTAAACGGGCAACAGTACCAAATCAAGTGTAATATCAACTGCAACACTAAATTTGTGATATACATTCTCGAGTGTGCCTGCAAACGCTGGTACATCGGGAGTACAATCAGACCACTGAAAGATCGCATTGGAGAGCACCTCAGAGCGTTACTACACCAAGACACGAGATACCCCATGGCCGTACATGCGGCCACCTGCCCCAACCAAGGAACCACAAAACGTTTCTCCTTCTTCGGATTTGATGTAGCAATGGTCAGCGCCAGAGGTGGCAACAGAGAACTGAGACTTAGGCGTCTGGAAGCAACATGGATCATGCGTCTACGGACAGTACAACACGGACTTAACACTGACAATGAGCTCCATTACTTCCTGGGTGAATGATCACCCACACATGGACTGCTTTTGATAACTTACAGCGTATTTATTTTACAGTAATTTCACTTTTCTGCTTGTTTTCTGGTTCTGATACGCTACTCATGGAGTGACTTATTTCCATCAATTCGCTCGTAGGCATGTCACATTTTTTAACTTAACATATATCTTTAAATGGTTTTTTTCTCCTAGACCCAGTGTGTCACCTAAGGTGGTTTTCTACCACCCGGCTCCGCTAACCAATGGTTGCATAACTGATGTGTTTTGCACGTAATGTTTGGTCCGTCATTCTATGCCACACTGTCCACTGTCTTCTCTCCATGCATTCTGCGCTCTTTTACCCATTTTCAGTCAAGGGCACCCCACCCTTTGGACATTCCCGGTGCCTTTATTCCTTCTATACTTGCTTCACATCTTCACTGTTTCACGGCCTTTTCTTTCCCTTTTCCTTTACCTCTTTTTCCTGCCCGATATTTTCATTTTGGCTATCAATTTCTTTTCCTTCATCTTAATTCCAGTTTTCATTAAATTCGTCCCTCCTACACTGCTTTAAACTTCTTATTCAATCTGTTTACTACTTAATTCCTCTACAAAGAGGTCATAGTTCCGCTTGACATGCACCCACGCATGCGTGTTTCGCAACCTACCAGCATACCGGTGCGCGGTCTAGTCTTTCTTTACCGCGCCGGTATATCTAGCGGATACAAACCTTTCCGCAGCCTTCCATATCCGGTTCAGGTTAAGGCTACAGGTTCCCGCGGCCTTCATTACTCTACACACAGGTAATTGGCGTCTTAGTTGGCCACTTTAAACGGACTTACCGGGCTCATTAGACCCTCCGTTTTCTCCATTTTCCCCTAATACATTTCCTTTATCTTTCTTGCCTCTGCCGTGGCTCCCTGTAGGCGTACCCGCCTTCTCTACACGCCCATCTTCCTGGATGGTCGTCGACAGCCCTTTACAGGGTAAGTTCCTCCCCACGCCGCCCCCCTCTCCTTCCACCTCATTGTTGTTTTTTTTGTTTTTTTGCATTTACTTACTACTCTCATGTTTCTTTTAGCGCTGTACCTTACTGCCACACACGGCAACATTAGTTTTACGACTGCAGGCACAGTCTACTGGACGGCCTTCCCTTTTAACACACAGGTTAGTGCCCTCACTCGTCTCCTTTTCCAATCGTTTTTGACATACGATGGGTCCTCAAGTTAGTTTTCCCTCTCTTCATTCCTCAGCAGGGCCCCCCTTTGACGTACCACGTACCTTAGGTGGACTCGTGGCTCTGCACCTGCCCTAATTATTTTCTGAACAAACCTGGCTTGCCTACATTCTTCAGTCCTCCCCTAACCCCGGGACGATTTTGATGATCACACCGCTTTTCGCAACCTTACTCTCTCGCATGGAACACTCCACTAAGGTACCTATCCCTTATGTTTCAAAAGGGTTCTCTCTGTTGATCTCCTCCCCGATCCGTTCACTTTTGAAGGATCATTTTCCTTTCCTCAATTTGTTTGACACTCTACTCGGACCCCTGGTCCTATGCACCGCGAAGTTGTTTTGATTAGTCAAATTCTTATTTTATTCGTTATACCGCATGTTAATTGGATCTCTCATGTTTTGAGCATTATCGATTACCAAAGCTATCTTCTTTACGATTGTCTTTACATCTCAGTGTATGATTGAAAGTAATCCTTTTTTGCTAGTGTATTCTGTTGCTTAACAACAGTTTCTATCACGTACAAACACTTGAAACCCACTATGTCACTTATTTACCTGTGCCCTGCACATTTCAATTGTCACTTCATCTCCAACCATGTTTTCCCGCGAACTTTTTCATGTAGATTCCTTCATGAAAGCGGCACTTTCACGAGAGTCACTGGTTTCATTGTGCACCTTTTAAACTAATGTTATTCTAGTTATTTTCAAAGTCTATTCCCCTTCCCAAACGTCCCCTTAAAATATCTTTATGATTTGTATAGCCCACCCTTTTTCTTTCCCTCATTTTAATTTTTGTATCCTTCCCAGCCCTGAAGAGTCACAGGCATTATACTTGTGACGAAACACGTGTCGGCTGGTTGCTTTGTTTCTATAATTTTGTTCTCTCTCAATAAATATTACTGAACTCTATCCAGACATCAACAACTGTGATTTATCTGAACGATACTCTCATACTACTGGTTTTACCCTAATACGTGTGCCCAGGATTGTGTTTACCAATACCAATATCACCACCAATACCACCACTACCAATACCACATCCACCAATACCACCACCACCAATACCACATCCACCAATACCAATACCAATACCACCACCAATACCAATACCACCACCACCACCAATACCCCTACCAACCATACCACCACCAATACCACCACCACCAATACCGATACCACCACCAATACCAGTACCACCACCACCAATACCAATACCACCACCACCAATACCACCACCAATACCACCACCACCAATACCAATACTGCCACCAATACCACCACCACCAATACCACCAACACCAATACCACCACCACCATTACCACCAATGCCACTACCTCCACCACCACCAATACCACCAACACCAATACCACCACCACCACCAATACCACCACCCCAGCGCCTCTTGCTCACGAGTAATAGCTGGGGCACTATACGAGGCCGAAGCTGCAGCCGAGACCATCCCTCTTTCCCTACATGCCTGCCATAAAGCACAGCCTGCCCTGCACCAGGAGGTGAAGCCAGGGCCCTACTACAGCTGGAGTGTTTTTATTAGACCAAAGATACTAATAACATTACACAATGCCACACTGCACACTCAAATCACGGAGAGGGCAGGAAATAACCCCCCCTCCCGCTCATCCTCCGGAGCCGCGACAGTGTAATCACAGAGCGAAAGGTGTTGGAGCTCTTTGTTAGTGTTTATAGCTCGAATCATATGTAACTCTCACTTCACACTTTGTGTCTGTGTAATTTACAACACTCAATAAAAAGAGAGAAGCCCCATGTACCAAAGGGACCGGGAGTTACTTAGTCAAAGAAGAAGATAAATTCCCTTCGGTAACCAAATAAAATAATTGTTCAATTAATCATCTCAAATATACCGCAAACCATTCATATCAATCTTACAAAAAACCCATATATCTATATTTGCAATGCCACAAGACAACCACTGACTAATAATGGAATGCCACCTATATTTTATTAAAGAAATGTTGGAGCCATTAAAAATGTTCATTATACAGAATTCATAAATCTTCATATTATAAAAATCATATATCATTATACAATTTCATGTATTACATAGACAGCATATCAATTAATCAAGAGGAAGATGCAAAAATTAATCAAGTATCAAAAACAAATATTAGATCACATTTATAAATCCTACAAATATTACATACACTATATCCACATATTAAAAACAATTAAAAATGTATAGTCTAAAAGAAAGATAAAACAACACTTGCAGATCGGACGCATGGACGCCGAAGGACTGGAAAACACTATAGGTTCTAAATGCTTTCGGGAGATTGTTGGTCCCGCGGTTTGAGATCCTGGAATATCCACTCATAAGGAGGGACAGTGTAAACAGATTGACCTGGAATCCTTGAGCACGATTGAATAGAACATTCATGACGGGATTTTTCAATTGGAATGATGGTATCCCTATAGTAAACGGTGGACCCTTTTCCCTACAAGGACTATTTACACCTTTAGGATACTCGCCACAGTTGCTTGGGTATTTGTTTGAAGATTCTATAAGGAGAGGCACATTATATTTGTCTTGATAAAGGTGGCCATTACTCTGCGAACACCACCGAAACGCGTTGACGCTTGGGATAAACTAAATCCAGTGTACCGGCCAGTCATTGTGATAAAAACACTTGGACGCATACATGTCTGGCATTTGAGTTTTTTTACCTGGATTAGCCCACTAATAAGTGCACTGTCGTATTTGCTATCTGTCTCTCTCTCTTCTTCTTTTGTTTTATCGTACTTTTAGACTATACATTTTTAATTGTTTTTCATACGTGGATATAGTGTGTGTACTATTTGTAGGATTTATATATGTAATATTTGTTTTTGATACTTGATGAATTTTTGCATCTCCCTCTTGATTAATTGATTTTCTGTCTATGTAATACATGTAATTGTATAAAGATATATGTTTTTTATAATATGAAGATTTATGAATTCTGTATAATGAACATTTTTAATGGCTCCAACATTTCTTTAATAAAATATAGGTGGCATTCCATTATTAGTCAGTGGTTGTCTTGTGGCATTGCAAATATAGGTATATGTTTTTTTGTATGATTGATATGAATGGTTTGCGGTATATTTGAGATGATTGATTGAACAATTATTTTATTTGTTTACCGAAGTGAATTTATCTTTTTCTTTGACTAATTTACAACACTTACACATCTTCTTCACTGCACTATTTATCACTACTTTGAAGACGTTGCAGGCCGGTCTCTTCTTCTGATATTTACAATCTAACAAGTGGTCGAGAAGGACATTTATTGCAATGCAATAGGTCTCGGATTTGCGCGAAGTTTAAGCTATTAGTATTGTAAATGACAATGCCTTTTATTTATGTTTTAAAACCAGAAACATAAATAAAACGCATTGTCATTTACAATAGCAATAGCTCAAACTTGCGTGAATGCGAGACCTATTGCATTGCAAATGCTTGTTTCCCAATGGCATCACCAGTTAGGCTCACTTAATTGAGCACTTTCTTTCTTTGCAGGCCTACAACATTTAAGTATGATTATTTACTACCACATTTTGCATTTAGCATATGTTTTCTTTAAATGTAAGCTTGTGCACCTTGTCCAGTGTATTTTGACAGCGAGTGAATTCACAGCAGCAATATTATTATTAATGACCACTGTAATATTGCATCCACTACATCGAATTGTTCGTTATTCGTCACTACTGCAACTATATACACCTAATACATAATTTCTGTTCTTACTTACACAGCTAGGTGGCTATACTTCATGCAATATAATATATGTAATATGATGGGAGTATAATGTCATGAAAGTTTTGGAACATTTGATAATTGGGGAGAGGAGTTGGCCTAAGGGCTAGGGCTGTCGGCCTCAAATCTGGGGAACTGGGCTCTAGTCTCGGCAATGACACTGAACATCCTGTGATTCTGGGCAAATCACTTAATCTCCCTGTGCCTAACAAAAATGAATGTGTCCTCATGTAACGTGCTCTGATACCCCATACCTTCGGGTCAAGTTCGCGCTATATAAAACTCCGTAAAAAAAATTTGCCATTTCAGAAGTTATGGGTTTTGAGACAATTCATGTGATAACTGTAGTGTATAATCCTCTATTTGCCCATATTTTTTTAAACGGTCATGCTCCTGGAGCAAGATAGGCTCAGTACCGTTTGGGGCGGCCATTTACTTCCCACGGTTCTCAAAGTTCAGCATCCACCACAGGACTCTGAGTGATGAGTAAGATTGGCGGTATTACGATACCATGCATAGGGGCTTGTGTGCAATCAGAATAGGTACCTCTCAGCAGGGGCAAAGTTGTCATGAGTGCAACAGGTGCAGGTGCAGTGACCCCGGGGACCAGGGGAGTGGCGGTCCCACTCTACTCCAACTGTGGCTGCCTTTTACTACTCACGGGGGGGGGGCAGAGAGAAAGGGGCGCTTGGCACCTTGATACACCAGCAGAACACTGAGCAGACCAGGGCAGACTGCCAAACTATGCAAATAATATTGATGGAGGTTTTTTTTTTATTGCAAAGACAAAACGGAGAAAGCCTGTATTTGCTAAATCATGCAGGAGGCAGCACATACATTTTCATTGCAGTGGTATATTTTTTGCATGTTGACTAATGCATCATTCCATTTACTAGGATTAAGTAAGTACATTGCTGATGACCAATTTTAGTTTGGAACAAGGAATTCCCAGGGGCTTAATTGATAAACCATGGCATTTATCCTATCCCTGAGATGATGTTCAGCTAACTTTATGGCTGATAGAAACAGCTGGTAAAGTGGGTTCATGTGAAGGTGAGGGTAATATACACATAGAAGTACAAGAGGATAATGATTTTAAAAGGAATAATAGTTGTAATAACACCATTAACCTTTTGCATCAAATTATTGAATGTGTTCTCGTTTTTTTTGTAAACCAATAAGGGGTTTTTACTATGAAAGAGCAGCGTGCATTTTAAGGTGGCCGATGATTCGCGTTTGTAATGCAAAGGGAACCACTGACAGCACAAACATATTTGCCCACTAACCGCAGAATCAAGGGTTGAGGCTTGTGTGTGTGTGTGTGTGTGGGTGTGTTTTTACCAGGCAGTGAGTGGAAATTTAAAGAACTCACAGGTTTCATGGACATTTTGCTTTATTATGGGATTGACCATATCCAAGGAGTCTGGTTAGTGCTCTCATCCCAAAAAGTGCTCGTATTTTCTGCAATCTGACACACATTCAGTTTCCTGTTTGTCAAGTGTATTGGTCCAAATGGGACACTTTTCTGTGATGATGCAGAAGAGGTGGGTATCTTATTTTAGTAGTCCTTTTGATGGGCTGGTGCACTTTTAAGGACTATTACGCCAAGTGTCTTGAGAAATAAAAAAACGTCCACTCCTATCCCACGGGCTCTCTCATAGGGTAAGTCTGTCATGACGCCAAATACATCACATGGTTATTACAATAACATTTATCATATTAGTTTTAAAAAAGACGAAATATCTGCAACTATCTGTAAATTAATTCTTCTCAGATAAATGATAAATTCTACCTTCTTCAGCTGGGCAGAGTTCGCAGAGTTCTGCAGAGTGACCCAAAAAACTCCCCTTCATTATGTGGAGTTACGCAAACTGCACAGTGTGTTTGGTCATGCGTTCGCGTTGATTTTCAACACTGGGTGTTTTTCCTGTGCTGTAAAATGAGCGCGAACAGCACCATGCGCAGCGCAAGAGGGCGCTGCTTCTTTTCTTGCTGCTCGAGTAAATTTTCTTCCCAAGCGGGAGCTTTCTCAACGCAAAGAGAAGGTTTATCAACGCGAGCGGACGCGACAATCCGCGACGCCCGCGTTGAGAAATCTGACCGCCTGCGTTTAGAAATCTTGCCGGGAGGTGGATGTTCCTCGCTCTCTCTCACCAACTTGATGTTGGCGAGCGTGAGCAAGGAAACAACTCGGAGCAAGGCTTTTCGGAACTTTGCGTGCTCAGGGAGCGCGGAGTGCAGAAAACACTGCAAACTCCACGAACGGAGAGGAGTTCACTGCCCAGGCCTAATGCTGAGTCATTCTGATACAGGGTTCTTCCATGCTGTGATCAGTCCCTTTAGGTGTGCCTGACAAAGCCAGGCCTCTTTTGGAGCTTTGCTTCTTCTCCAGCTCCTCTAGCTGTTTTTCTTATCTCTTTCGATACCAGAGGTGCCATGGTTGTTTTTGTCTTGTTTCCCGTTTTATTTTGAAAAGGTTTCTGGTGGGTTGGGTAGCCATCTGGAGTGCCTTACTCTGTGATTGTTCTATTGGTTTGAAGGTTTGCTTGATGCACATTTGTGTGCGTTTTAAGTTGCAGGGCCCCTTTGTTTGCCTCGATATCTTGTTAATCGATTTGTTTGGATTTCTTGGTCTGCATATTCTCCATTATGCTATTTGATGCTGGTGGTTTAATCACTGCCTATGGCGCTGGCCCCCTGGAGTTCTTCTGCTACTGGTTCTGGCTTCCTTCCTTTTTATGTTGCATGATTGTGTTCTCTTGTGGCTAGTGGTGTTTCTTCTTGCTTTGGCTATCGCTCTCTTCTTTGAATCGTATTGCCAAAGTTTATTCATGTCTTTTCTTCGATGCATCGCTTGATTGTATGGCCTCGCTGTTTTTGGGTCCTGGCTGTTTTTGGGTCTCTTTCTCTTGTCTCGCGGCCTTCTTCCTTGTTTCTGTTGCTCGGTTTGCCTTGCATTTTTACTGGGCTGCTTGTACCATCCCAGCACCATTCCATTCTGATGCTTTGTTGGTGGAGCGTTCTTCTCTGTTTCTCTATGTTGTCGTTCTAGGTAATCCTACATGTCCTTAGGCTGGGAAGTTTGAAGCTCCTTTCACACGCAATGGAGGAAGTTTTTGGTTGGATGAATGCTGAAACTGTCCATGGTCGTAGTGTTGTGTTTGCTTTATGTTCCAACCTAAAAACTCTACCCTCGAGCACCGTCTACTTCATTATTACCATTATTATTATTATGCTGATGCTGATTATTATTATTATTATTATTATTATTATTATTATTCAGTAGTATTAATAGTTGTGGTAATAGTTTTAGGTTTTCTACTACTAAATACATGCAATAGCAGCTGTACTATTTCTACTGGTAACTGCTGCTACTAGTAGCAGTACTACGACTACACCTACTTTAGGAGAGCACATACAACAGGTTGGCAGCACTGTGGCGTGCACGGGGCAGATATCTGGTGACAAGAGTAGTGCACCAAGCCCTTGGCTGAATGAGCTCCAAGCAGATCAATGAAGTAAACAACATTCTCCAATAGTGCAACCTGCATGATTTGTAACATGATTTTCTAGCTGAACCAGTACTTTCTGAACCTAGTTTCATCACTGACATTTGCTCTAAATAATACCAAGGGTTCAATAACATTACCTTTTTACACTTACCCTACAAGTTCTTGTGGCTTAGTGGACTAATGCATTCACCGCAGGGGCCTGTGTTTGATCTCATGGTCCCAGGTTCAAATCATGGCGGGTCCACCTTTCTGATGTCGATAAAATGAGTACCGTTGGGTAACACTAAACATCTGTTATTTAGTGCCAAGATGCCCTTTGGGGGTGAATGTGTGCTTCACAAATGCACGTTATGCTAAGTGAATGTAAAAGATCTACCGGAGCTTTCATTTAAAAAAGAAAATTACGCACTCTGACACACTTGTACAGGCTGAAGCACTATAGGTGAACGTAGTGACAATGTGGTAATATTGTAAAAGGTGTTACTAGCAAAGTCCACCCATTCAGCTGAAAATACCTGTGCTTCAGCTCTGCTCTAGAGAAGGAAAGCAGCCAGATTCTGGGCCCATTCAAACTGATACATCTCTTTAAGCAAAAATAGCAATTACTGCTCTAAATAGTGCTGCACATGATGTTGTTTATATATATATATATATTATTATATATATATATATATATATATATATATATATATATATATATTCACTGAAAAAACCATAGGTTTTAGGGACAGTTAGTTAGTTGGACATTGAACTCATACAAAACCCATGAAATTCCCCTGTTATAGTTAGTTCAGCTAACTATAACTCGCGCCCCGCAATGCACTGCTGATGACGTCACATATTACAGCACTCATGACATGGTCAGTGACATCACTGATGACATCACTGATGACATCACTGATGACATCTCAAATGACATCACTGATTACATCATCCAGTGACTGTGTGTTTCTGTAAAGTTTAAATATGTTTAATATATATAGGGAAAGGCATATTGAAGAATGAGTGGGTGTATAATTGTCTGAATGGATGATTTAGTAGGTGCGTGACTAACTCCATAAGTTAGTGATTAAACGTATCTTACTGTATGCATGGGTTAGTGACTAAACTGTGTGAATGTCTGTATCCGTCTGTCTGTTGGTGTGTAAGCGGCTGCATGGCTTTCTGAATAGCTACATGAGTGTCTACATGGGTTATTGATTGGTTGTCTGAGTATCTGTATGGGTGCCTGAGTGTTTGTGTGGGTGGGGTGTGTGTGACTCTGTGCATAGATGTGTGAGTGGGTGATTCACTGGGTGCATGGTTTCAAGAGTGCATCTGTGATGGACTGTATGGGTGGGTGAGTGTGTGTATGGGTGTGTTAGTGAGTGAATGTATATCTCAGTGGTTCATGTGTGAGTAACTACATATGTTAAAGGCAGTATATATGTGTGTTGCAGTATATAAATGGCTATAAGTGAGAGTGTGTGATTGTGAGAGTGGCTGTATGGATGAGTGTGTACTTGTATCAGTGATTGTATAAGAGCGTAAGAATGTGCTAGTATTTGTATGAGTAAGTGAGCTGGTGTGTGTATAACTGTATAGGTTAGTAAATGGCAGTGTGATTAATTATTTGCATGACTGACTAGGTGTGTGAGTACCTCTATGGATGAGTTGCGGTGTGTGAGTGTCTATGTAGGTGTATGAGTGCATATGATAGTCCTGTACTGAGTGACCATAAGTATGAGTGACTGTACAGGTGAGTGAGTGGATGTGTGTGTAGACCTAAGAATCAGTGAGTGGGTATGTAGTTATTGGCGTTGGAGTGTCTATGGTTTTGACAATGGCAGTCTGTAATTTAGAGTGGGTGTATCAAAAGTTATATTAGGGTGTGAGAAGAGGCATGAAATTATCACATGGGTGACGTCATGAGTGATGTCATTTGAGATGTCATCAGTGATGTCATCAGTGATGTCACTGACCATGTCATGAGTGATGTAATATGTGACGTCATCAGCAGTGCATTGCGGGCGCGAGTTATAGTTAGCTGAACTAACTATAACGGGGAATTTCACGGGTTTTGTACGAGTGCAATATCCAACTAACTATAACTGTCCCTAAAACCTATGGTTTTTTCAGTGAATTTGTAAGGTTTTTTAAATGCTAATTTCTAACTATAACGTGCCTGAAACCTATGGTTTTTTCAGTGAATTTCAAAGGTTTTTTAAATGCTAATTCCTAACTATAACATGTCTGAAACCTATGGTTTTTTCCAGTGAATTTCAAAGGTTTTGTAAATGACAATTTTTAAATGTATTAATTGTTATATTTATTTTTTTGATACTGATTTACTACATTTTTTAAACTATTTATTTTTAGATATTTTATTTTTTAAATTACATTGTAATTACATTATACATTACATTACAAAATATACTTTCTCAGAATGAATTACTTTAGTTTAAATACTTTGCAAATAGGCAACCGACTTTTAAGTACAGTAGTTACAGTTGTTGCAATGGGCAACACAATTTAAAACACAATGCAACATTGAGCTTAATGTGAATTTCTAGTTAAATGCAATTAGTTACTTTATGGATTACTTTTCTAACCACAGGACTGGATCCTAGATTCAGTCCTGGGACATCTCCTGTAAACAGTTGAGTAAAAGCGTTTTGGTTACAGTAGTGATTTTTAAGGAATATTATTGTATTTTAAAAATTGACACTTAGAAACTTTTTCACATAGAATCACCAATGTTATCCTATGGGAGGAAATTCACTTAGCAGGTAAGTAGTATTATCGTTACTTTTTCTTACTCAGTGGTGGATCCTGGATCCAGCACTGGTGCATCTCCTGTAAACAGTTGAAAGAATGCGTTTAAGTCATACAGGCGATTTTTAAGGAATATTTGTAGTTTGTGAAAATCGACACTTTGCAACTTTTCTGCTGAAAACCAGACAATGGATTCCTATGGAAGGAAATACAAGTTACTGGTAAGTACGGTTAGAATTACTTTTCAGGATCTGTACTGGGCTCAAAGATGCAGCACTGAGGTCTCTCCTGATAACAGGTGAGTAAATTGGAATTCGTAGTTCAGCTGATTTTAGAGGAATATTATAAAGTTCCAAAACTCCACACACAGAAGAATTTCCAAGTGAAACCAGTCAATCTTAGCCTATGGAAGGAAATTCAAGTTACTGGTAAGTACGGTTAGAATTACTTTTCAGGATCAGTACTGGGCTCAAAGATGCAGCACTGAGGTCTCTCCTGATAACAGGTGAGTAAATCGGAATTCGTAGTTCGGCTGATTTTAGAGGAATATTTGTATGTTTCAAAAATCGACACAGAAACTTTTTCAGCAAAAAGCAGGCAATGATATCCTATGGAAGGAAATTCAAGTTACTGGTAAGTACGGTTAGAATTACTTTTCAGGATCTGTACTGGGCTCAAAGATGCAGCACTGAGGTCTCTCCTGATAACAGGTGAGTAAATTGGAATTCGTAGTTCAGCTGATTTTAGAGGAATATTATAAAGTTCCAAAACTCCACACACAAGAATTTCCAAGTGAAACCAGTCAATCTTAGCCTATGGAAGGAAATTCAAGTTACTGGTAAGTACGGTTAGAATTACTTTTCAGGATCAGTACTGGGCTCAAAGATGCAGCACTGAGGTCTCTCCTGATAACAGGTGAGTAAATCGGAATTCGTAGTTCGGCTGATTTTAGAGGAATATTTGTATGTTTCAAATATCGACACAAACTTTTTCAGCAAAAGCAGGCAATGATATCCTATGGAAGGAAATTCAAGTTACTGGTATGTACGGTTAAAATTACTTTTCAGGATCAGTACTGTGCTCAAAGATGCAGCATTGAGGTCTCTCCTGATAACAGGTGAGTAAATCGGAATTCGTAGTTCGGCTGATTTTAGAGGAATATTATGAAGTTCCAAAACTCCACACACAGAAGAATTTCCAAGTGAAACCAGTCAATGATATCCTATGGAAGGAAATTCAAGTTACTGGTAAGTACGGTTAAAATTACTTTTCAGGATCAGTACTGGGCTCAAAGATGCAGCACTGAGGTCTCTCCTGATAACAGGTGAGTAAATCGGAATTCGTAGTTCGGCTGATTTTAGAGGAATATTTGCACAATGGTGAAGGAAGGGGGTGGGGCCTGAGGTGACATGTCTGCAAACACGCCCTGTGGCACGTTTTAAGTTGGAGAATTAATTCCTCCTCAATCCCGAGGGTAACTAGCCCATCAGATACCTCCAGTATGCGCCAGAGAGCTGCGTTGCAGAGAGGTATTCAGAGGCCACGCCCCTTTTTGCACCTCTCTGCAACGCAGCTCTGTGGCGCTTTCTGGACGTACCTGGTGGGCTAGTTGGCCCTCAGGGACCCTCAGGATTGAAGGGATTTAATTCCCCATCTTAAAACGCGCCACGGGCCTGTTTGCACACATGTCACCTGAAGCCCCGCCCCTCCTTCACCACTGTGCAAACGCGCCCGTGGCGCGTTTTAAGTTGGGGTATTAAGTCCCCTTGAATCATGAGGGCCCCTGGGGTCCAACTAGCCCACCCTATACCTCCAGTATGCGCCAGGGAGCTGCGTTGCAGAGGCCACGCCCCTTTTTACACCTCTCTGCAACGCAGCTCTGTGGCGCTTTCTGAACGTACCTGGTGGGCTAGTTGGCCCCCAGGGACCCTCAGGATTGAAGGGGATTTAATTCCCCATCTTAAAACGCGCCACGGGGCCTGTTTGCACACATGTCACCTAAAGCCCCGCCCCCTCCCTTCACCACTGTGCAAACGCGCCCCGTGGCGCGTTTTAAGTTTGGGGATTAAGTCCCCTTGAATCCTGAGGGTCCCTGGAGTCCAACTAGACCAGCATGTACCTCCAAAAAGTGCCACAGAGCTGCGTTGCAGAGAGGTGTAAAAGGGGCGTGGCCTCTGTACACCTCTCTGCAATGCAGTCCCTAGCGCATACTGGAGGTTCCTGGTGGGCTAGTTGGCCCTCAGGGACCCCCAGTATTCAAGGGGAATTACTTCCTTCTTAAAACGCGCCAGGAGGTGCGTTGCAGACTGCTGCAGGGAGGGGGCGGGCCTCCGGCACAATGCCAGTCTTTTTTTTTTTTTGTATGGGAGGGGGCTGCGTGGCCCCCTTCCCTCAACCACTTTGGCCCCGGGGTCCCCATCCCCCGGGCCTGAGGATTTTCTTTTTTTTTTTAAATAAAAACGGGAAGGGGCCGCGTGGCCCCCCTTCCCTGGGCTTCTATTGGCCCCGGGACCCCATCCCCCGGGGCATGCCCGCTTTTTTTTTTAATTAAAATATTTGGAGGGGGCTGCGTGGCCCCTCCTCAGGCCACTTAAGGCCCCGGAACCCCATCCCCGGGGCCGGCCTTTACGTTGTTTTAAAAAAATGTAATTTGTAGAGGAGGGGGGCCACGTGGCCCCTCCTGGGCCACTACTAGCCCCGGGGACCCCATCCCCCGGGCTGGCCTCTCTCTGTTGGGGACTGTGGGGGTCCCCAATCCCCCACGGTCCCGCTGGCTCCCCGCGTCCTTCGGGAGCCGGCATTGCTTTTTCCACATGGGGAGCTGCTAAGATGCAGCTCCCCGTGTGGAAAGTAATCGGCTTTGGTTTTTGAAAGAGAGAGCAGGTTTCCTGCTCTCCTTCCAAAACCAAAGCAGCTTGCTATGACAGGACGGGAGCCGCGAGGCTCCCGTCCTGTCATAGCAAACTACAGTGTCCCGGGGTAGGCACCCGGGACACTGCAGGAGCCGGCCCTGGGGGTGGTGGTCCCCAGGGCCATCAAGGGCTCCAGGAGGGGGCCCAACCAATGCACAGCCCCGGGGAGGTGGTGGTCCTCGGGGCTCGGGGTCCTTAACGGACCCCCTAATTTACATGTTAGAGCCCCGGGAGGTGGCGGTCCTCGGGCCATGTGGGGGCTCGAGCCCCCACACATGTTAGTTTATTTTTAAAAAGAAGCCCCGGGGGTGGCGGTCCCGGGGCTGCGGGAGGGCCAAGAGCCCTCCCGCACCATTATTTTTTTAAAGCCCCGGGGGGTGGCGGTGCCCGGGGCTTGGGGGGCCTTAGAGGCCCCCCACACATAAATATAAAAAACCCTGCATGCCCCCGGGACTTGGGCCACCCGGGGGCCAAATAGCATCGAAGCGTGGGAGATCGCGCTTCGATTTTTTTTTCCGGCTAGATCCGCGCACCCTGCGCGTTTTGCAGATTTTTTTTTATTATTATTTTTTTGCCCTGAGCAGGCCTAGGGGTCAGGGTGTTTCTACCTTGCCCCTTTTGCGTTTTTTGCGTCTGTTTTCTCTTTTCTTGTGCCTCGGTTCTACCGAGGCACAAGATGGCTGCCAACACGTCCTGGTTTGGAGTGTTGACAGCCAATTAGCATACAACTCCTGAACGGGAGGGTGCGCGGATCCTCCACGGCCATAGATATATATGTGTTTTTACTTTTGATTTTCTCAGCAACTACTGAACGGATTTACACCATTTAACAAAAAGGGTTCTTTCTGAACCAAGAACTACCTCTTTGCCAAATTTGGTGTAATTCCGTTCAGCAGTTCGGGCTGTAGCCGTGTCTAAAGTTTCCTATGGAAAATTGCATGGGGAAAACACGTTTTGGGACCCCCCTTTTTTTTCAGCCCCCACTTGACGAATCACCCTGAGACTTTCAGGATAGGAGCGGACCGGAGCGGGCCACAAAGTTTGAAAATTTCGCGAAGATTCGTCAACCGGCGCCAAAGTTATTTCAAATAGAATGTTGCGGATTTCCTATGGAAAATAGGTCCTAACTATAACTATCTACTGGCGACCGCAGTGCACGTAAGGGTCTTAGATAATTTAATTCTTTTCTTTTACCCGTGTATATTTGATATATAATTGCAATCTGACTATTCACTTATTTCTGACAATGAAATTGATTTTAGTGATAAGGATTTTTTAAACATATAAAAGCTTTTTAGGTAATAATCTTTTACTTGGGTTTTAGACAAATGAATTGTATTTATATGACAGTTATATGTATTTATCTATTTATAGCATTTATTTACATATTTATGAGAATATATTTATGATTGTGGGAATCATTTTTCTTGACTCAGGTAATATATTAGGTGTTTGCCCATAGCTTATTTTGCACATGCTGTCTGTTGCACATGGTTTTATGTTGCCAGAACAACAACTGATGAGATATTATATTATTAATATAATGTTTTTGGCAATTTGATATGACGGTTTTAACTAGCACTAGCACTTTACATAATTTGCACTAGGTGGGGAATATTTAGGTTTTTTATAAGGTAAATTTTAGGCACGTTGGCAAAATATCTATAGGAACAGGTATAAGCATAGCTCAATACGGTGATGGATAAAGAAAATGCATTGAAGCAAGAAATTTTGACAATAATTATTCATAATTATCTAAATAGGGAAAACAAGTGCCCTTTGTTTCATGTTTTACTAATCCATCAATTTTAATTGGATAATGATTGTATTTAAACAGTTGGGGATTTATGCAGTCATGCAGGAATTGTAAGGATTTTTACTATGTCTATTACTTGGAAAATATGCACTGGCACTTTAAAAGGGGTTTCACGTAAAGCAACGTTGTCATGTGATCAAGGCAGGGATCTGCCGAAACGCGTTATGGCGATGTGATGGTGTGTAGAATAAACTAAGAAATTAGCACTGAACCTGGGTCTGCGCTCGTTCTTTTCCTGGCAAAGGATTTTCAAGGCGAGGATTTGGTATATATATATATATATATTCAAGCTCCACGGGGAATGTCCAACAAGTAGGCAGCACTTGAACACAGAAGAGCTTTCCCCATCGCTTTATTAGTGGTACAACAGTCACGCTACCCAGCGGCAGCAGACCGCAGCCCTGACGCATTTCGAGAAATCCTCTTTATCAAAGGGTGATAGCGGTACAAAGCACAAATGCGGCAACACCTTTATATTTAAACCTATTGTGAGTCCTGATTGGTCGCCTCTGGATGAGATAGTCACGTTGCTTGCTGGGAGGTGTAGTCCGAAATATGTCCTCAGATGGTTGCGCTCGAAATTACTGCAAATTATAGGCTCCACATGAGCCCCGGAAAGCGTGACTGCATTAATCCACCTTCTGTGCCCCACAATTGAAGCCCCTCATGATTAGGAGCTCTGTGGCCCCCATTTCTTGAAGTGGTGCACGCCCTGCGGCAGGACGGCCGCATGTAAATTCAAGCTCCACGGGGAATGTCCAACAAGTAGGCAGCACTCGAACACAGAAGAGCTTTCCCCATCGCTTTATTAGTGGTACAACAGTCATGCTACCCGACCGCAGCTTCTACAAGCGGATCCTCGTCCCTACCTATCATATACAAAGCTGCTGATCGAGTGCTACTCACCAGGTGGACAACCTTTGGAGCAGAATGTAATACGCGGCCGTCCTGCCACGGAGTGTGCACCACCCTGTAATGTTATGAGGGCCACCCGACATGGTAACTATCATGTCGGCTATGTGGACCAGCAGCCGCAAACAGGATTGAGGACGAGTCCACTTGCAGGGTCCATACAGGACAAGATTTGTGTGCTATCCGGACCACATTTCCCACAATGCACAGTCTCATTCGAGCTTCCCATTGGTGGGTGTGCAATATGAAAATGGCGAAGTGGGTTCAGCGTTTGCACACACTCTCTCCGTTCAAGCCTCTGAAGAGAAGCATGTGGAGCTTCGAAACGCGTCAGGCATTTCCATTACGGAGCAGCTTCTACAAGCGGATCCTCGTCCCTACCTATCATATACAAAGCTGCTGATCGAGTGCTACTCACCAGGTGGACAACCTTTGGAGCAGAATGTAATACGCGGCCATCCTGCCGTGGAGTGTGCACCACCCCGTATTGTTATGGGGGCCACCCGACATGGTAACTATCATGTCGGCTATGTGGACCAGCAGCCGCAAACAGGATTGAGGACGAGTCCACTTGCAGGGTCCATACAGGACAAGATTTGTGTGCTATCCAGACCACATTTCCCACAATGCACAGTCTCATTAGAGCTTCCCATTGATGGGTGTGCAATATGAAAATGGCGAAGTGGGTTCAGCGTTTGCACACACTATCTCCGTTCAAGCCTCTGAAGAGAAGCATATGGAGCTTCGAAACGCGTCAGGCATTTCCATTACGGAGCAGCTTCTACAAGCGGATCCTCATCCCTACCTATCATATACAAAGCTGCTGATCGAGTGCTACTCACCAGGTGGACAACCTTTGGAGCAGAATGTAATACGCGGCCGTCCTGCCGCGGAGTGTGCACCACCCCGTAATGTTATGGGGGCCACCCGACATGGTAACTATCATGTCGGCTATGTGGACCAGCAGCCACAAAAAGGATTGAGGACGAGTCCACTTGCAGGGTCCATACAGGACAAGATTTGTGTGCTATCCGGACCACATTTCCCACAATGCACAGTCTCATTCGAGCTTCCCATTGGTGGGTGTGCAATATGAAAATGGCGAAGTGGGTTCAGCGTTTGCACACACTGTCTCCGTTCAAGCCTCTGAAGAGAAGCATATGGAGCTTCGAAACGTGTCAGGCATTTCCATTACGGAGCAGCTTCTACAAGCGGATCCTCGCCCCTACCTATCATATACAAAGCTGCTGATCGAGTGCTACTCACCAGATGGACAACCTTTGGAGCAGAATGTAATACGCAGCCGTCCTGCCGCGGAGTGTGCACCACCCCGTAATGTTATGGGGGCCACCCGATATGGTAACTATCATGTTGGCTATGTGGACCAGCAGCCGCAAACAGGATTGAGGACGAGTCCACTTGCAGGGTCCATACAGGACAAGATTTGTGTGCTATCCGGACCACATTTCCCACAATGCACAGTCTCATTCGAGCTTCCCATTGGTGGGTGTGCAATATGAAAATGGCGAAGTGGGTTCAGCGTTTGCACCCACTGTCTCCGTTCAAGCCTCTGAAGAGAAGCATATGGAGCTTCGAAACGCGTCAGGCATTTCCATTACGGAGCAGCTTCTACAAGCGGATCCTCGTCCCTACCTATCATATACAAAGCTGCTGATCGAGTGCTACTCACCAGGTGGACAACCTTTGGAGCAGAATATATATATATATATATGCAACATATATATATATAATATAATATATATATATATACATTTTTTTTTTTAACTGAAAAAGCCAAAGGTTGAAGCATCATTATAGCTATGTGTTGAAATATGTGAAAAACTAATGTTTAAAAACAAAAAAACATTGAAATTCGCCAGTTCAGTGAGCCATGTACTGCTTATGACATCGCATATTACATCACACATGACATGTTCAATAACATCATTGATGACATCAGGTAGAAAAGGGCCCACAAACATATACGCCATAGATTGACTGCATGTACATGTGTGCATGCATCAATTAGAAATAGTGTAGTCCTGGAAACAAGTCTGATTCAGTATGATATAAGCAGTGCTTAATTTGTGCCGGTGGTTTCCGGTGCTTGGCACTGGAACTTAGTTGTCAGGACCAGTACTTATGACAGTCCACCACATGGTGGCGCTGTCAAATTTTTAACTGAGCAGAACAGTTGTTTAATAATTATTTATACATTAACAATGACTAATACCAGCAGCACAAGCCATTCTTTTAGCTTTGGGCAGCCTGGAATAGGCCAAATTGTCGCCCTTATATAAAAGTGTCCTGGTTAGTAGTCATTATTGCCAGCACAGACAGGGTAAATGGGTGGTGCAAGCAGGCAGTGGCCGCCTGACAAGGGTCCAGGCACTTCTTTTTTTACAAATTAAGCACTGGATACAAGTTATATGGTGGACAATTTAACTACCAGTAAAGTTGTAAATACAAACAGTACTTCATTTAAACAAGGTAAATACTGAGCGCAACTAGTGTGAGTTGCAGACGTACGTTGCAAATAAGTTGTTGCTTAACTCAAAGTCTTTATGCCAAATTATGTGAGAAAAATTAAAACTTATCCTTACAATTCATTATTTACCTGTGGATTTCTGTATGCATGTTGACATTAAAGAGTTTTCATGTATTGCTATTGACAATTTCTATATAAATTGAAGATTTGTAAGGTGCAGAAAAATGATATATTGTTAAAGAATGTATAATGTATAGGTGACTCCCTTACAAACGTCTCAAGTTGCCATATGATTGTAAGCATTGTTTTATTGGTGGATGTCATGCTGCTCATTTCAAGATTATGGGTAAGGTGTCTTTTCAAAGTATGGAAAGTTGTGAATAGGACCTAGCTGTGCATGCCTTATCAGTGGCTAATGCATGGATATGAAGACGTTGACTTAAAACTCTATGCCAGATAACGTATTTAAAAGGTACATCTCAATAAAGTAAATAATGACCTAACACTTTTTTTAACGAAGTTCATAGTTCAATAAATTCCTGATCAAATTAATGTCTACAGAGACATTACGTTTCTTACACACCTAAATATCAGTAAAAAAGAGCATATCTACTGCATGCGGGTGCTTTCACAGATATGCTTTATGTCTTGCATGTCGTAAAAGGTTACACTCATTAGCACCACAGAGGTGATAAATAATTGGGTATAGGTGTAGCTCGCTGAATAATTTAGGTATGAAAATGATATAGCAAACTGTCACTTTCACTGGATGTTGTCATCAATGGTGTCATTTAACGTGCCATGAGTGGCGTAGTATGTGAAGTCATAAGCAGTGCATGGCGGGGACGCAAGTTATAGTTAGCTCACAACTATAACTGCCGTATTTCAGTGTTTTTTGGGTTTTCAAACATTTATTTTTAACTCATTACGGCTTTTTTTTTAAACAAATTGGAGGAAAGTAGGATCTGCTTCTATGGTTCCCCTACTTTTTGCTTGATGTGATGCTGTTTTTGACTAGTCTGACTGGGATCCTGCTAATCAGGACCCCAGTCTATCTGCTTTCTCCCTAAATTGGTTTGTTCAGTTCACCACAGATTGGATCCTGGGGTACCCTTAGAAGTCCCTAGTTTATGGTACCCATGTTCCCAGGGCATAGGTACCCCAGAGGTCTCCCATGGGCTGAAGCATGTATTATGCCACCCATAAGAGACCATTCAAAATGGAACTACAGGCCTGCCATTTCCTATATCTAGGGTCACTGCACTTAAAACCTATAAGTCACCCCTATAGCAGGCCTTTGCAATCCTGAAGGCAGGGTGCTTGGTTCTAAGCGAGAGGGTGCCCCTGCATCAGCAGGACACCCCCGGAGCCTACTGAGGCAAATCTCCCGGATTGTCAGTGAAGCAGCCATATACTATATAGAGGGTCACCGCATAATTACGTGATGACCAGCTAGAAAATGGCTGCACGAATCCTATCATGTTTGCTATCAAACATGTTGAAATCATACCCCCCACACCAAAAATGGTGTGGGAGGTATGATTCCAAGCACTGGAAGAGCCCTCCGTTAGGCTCTCAGTGTTCCCAGTACCAACCTTCTACACCCGGACAGCACAAAATGGTTGCTGCAGACCAGAGACACATTTCTGCCCTCCTCCTGCTGAGCCAAGCTCGAGCAAGGGAAGGCAGAACAATAGGCATCCTGTCACAGGGAGGTGTGACCACCTCCCAGACAGGATTTAGTGTATTGGGACCGGGTGGGTGCGCTTGCCAGCGCCAGAAAGTCTGCATGAGAGGCACATTTGGTGTTCCTGTGCAAAGTCCAGTTCAAACCAGTTCTGGGAGACGTTGGCTCCCGATCTGGCGCGAAACTGGACAAAGGACCTGGGAGTAACATCCCCCCTGTCTAGACCCTCCCCTGGGAGGGTCCCCTGAATCTTCCCAACCCTTTGCCTAGGGTACTTAAGGGCTTACCTGGGTGTAGATCCCTAGATTCATCGTGAGATAAAATTTATATCAGACACCACTGCACTTCTACAGTCTGGGCACTCTGGACTTTGTTTGGGTCTGACTTCGTCTACCTTCCAGTCTGCTGCATCGTCTGTGCCTGTGCAAAATACAGGAACCTTCCAAGGCCTGTGAAGCATCAAAGACACCTGAAGAAATCTCCCTTGGAGTGAAGTAGTCACCCCCCTGCATTTGCAGGCACCGCAGCTAAGTCGACCGGTCTGCAGATTCTGAGCTCCTCCAGACTCCGTGGGCTCTGCAATACAGGTGGTGGTTTTCCACAGCTCCTGAAGCCTGCCCTGCCCTCTCACCAAGTTTGAGGCCAGTATCCATTGTGGGGGTTGCAAAACCGAACCCTTGTGCACCGCGTCCAACTTGCAGTTGCAAAAGCTTGCTTGGCTTCTTTCCAAGAAGATCTTCAGGCTTTAAGTAGCCCCAACCTCGGGCACCTCCAGTGACCAGAATCTTCAGCCACACCACATCGTGTGCATCGTGGCCTGCATCTTTTGGTGAGCTGCTTGAGGTCCTCTCGCTACTCCAGTGCCTCCGGCCTGTGGGTCCATTTGAGGGTCACCTTTGTTTCCTTTGGGCTCCCCTGATTGCTCGGGGCCTGCCCTGACTCCCCTGCTGGTGATGAGTCTCCTGGACCTTGCTGGTCCCAACGTTGCTCCTTCTTTGATTCCTGCGTGGGTTGCTGTTGCCAAGGCTTGTTGGTGCTCCCGCCCGACACCGACCTCTCAGCACTCGACATCCTTCGTGGGACAGCTCGAGCATGGCTCCTGGTCCTCCTCAGCATCGCCCGGTCCTCACAGCTGCAGAGTCAAGGTCCTCGTCATCCATCCTGCAACACCCGACATCGGAAGGCATTAGTCTTCCAAGTCTCCTGGTCACTCCTGAGTGACATAGACTCTGTCCCCTCTGCTTGCAGGTACCTCTCATCAAGAATCCATCCTCGGATCCCACCGGACACTTTCTCCTTCCTCCACAGCGGCACTTTCCTGAAGACCTCCATTGGGTTTGACTGCGGTTTCCGACACCACTTCACACGTATGCACCCTGCTTCCCTGGTGTTGGTAACGTGGGTACTAGAGTATCCACGGGTGGGGTGGCTCTCCAACCTCTGTCATCCATGAGGTTTCTTCAGGGTCCATGGGAAAGGGTCCTTAACCTTTAAAAGTCCAACTGCGACTTACACGTAGAGTTGTACGGAACACGCAGTCGTGTTCCCACAGTGCACACGCTCTCCGTGGGGTTCCTATCTATTCACCTTGGGTGGTTCCTTGGGTCCCCAGCACTTCTACGTCCTCTCGACCCTGTCTTGATCCGAGTCGTGGTTCTTATACCACTTTCTTGGTATATGGTTTGGCCCCCCCCTGGGGCCACTGTGTATTTCATTCTATTTACTGTGTTTCTTTGTTGAAGTATTGTGTGCATTGTGCATATCTTCGGGTAGGAGATATTTCTATGTGTTAGAGAGTATTCTATAATAAATACATATTTTTATAAATACTTGGTGTGGTTCTTTTCACTTAATCTATACTATAAGATTGCATTCTGGTAAAACAAGCTGCTTTACACTCCTTCTGGACTAAGCCTGAAGGCTGCTCTCCACAGCTACCACTTAGAGAACTTTCTAAGGATTTCTAAGACCTCTTAAATCACCATAAGGGTTGTCTGGACTGGTGCAAGGTGTCCACTTGCATAAGTGTACATCATAAACCAGGCCAGCTTCTCACACAAATGATAAGATCTTATTGAAATGCCTAACTATAACGTCTCAAATATCACTTCCCTCTCATTAATTTATTGCTGCCAGTTCATACTAGTATCTCTTAGGCCAGAGCTATCACATCACCTTTTTGACTTGCTTGTATTCTTCTAACACACTTGTTAATGTACCCACCACCAGCAAGCCTTCTCAGCTTTCCTGTTTTTTTGTTTAATCAATGCTTGCTCATTGGCCTGGCAATAAAGTTGAACTATGTGACCATATCCCTACCTTAAATTTAAATGCCATCTTCATAATCGACAACTAGCTTACACACATCTCAGGCCCAGATATTACACTAGTTGTACTTTGTGGATATAAAATGTTACAAGATAGTTACCAGAAATATGCTAGCAGATAAATAATAATGTATCACTCATTAGTCTCTATCACTTTAAGATCATCGGCCTGTTTTGTATGCTGAAACTCTCATTTTCAGAATTCATGTTAATCGGTCTTTATCACTTGCAGATACCCTGATTTAATTCCCTCCATTCCCACTCCACCACCTCCCCTAGTGACCCAACATTCAATTTGGTTCTGAACATGCCTCTTTTCTCATTCGTTGTGTGTGTACAACTTCAAGTTAGAATGACAAGGAACTCTGGCTTGGATGATCCCACTAAGCCAGAATTTTCTACGTTGCTGAATTCCTTATCTGTATTTGGCCTAAAACAATTCGTACTATCCCCTACGCATTCTCTGGGCATCTGTTGGAACTCGTTTTCTCTTCATACAAGAAGCTCAGGGTTTCCAGCCGGTTCCTTATACCTGGGCCACCGACTGTGGTTTTCCATTTATATTCACCCGACCACTTCTTTAACAGATTTGCTTAACTCTTTTCATCTCCTCAAGGTCCTTGGCTAAAGTAACCACATCAAAATGTCAGGATACTGCTATGACTGAGTATCTTCACTTTATAATCTTTGGCGTTGATATAGCTTCTAAACTCATGACTATAATCAGTGGCTTTAGTCCTCGCTTCAAAAAAGTCATTTCTCGCGAAAATTACTGTCAGCATCTTGGTATACTTGTGAGCTGATCTAATCGAAACACCACTGTACAGGTCTGGAAAAAACTAGGAGAAGGGACTACAGTTGCAATGCTGAATGTTTCCCGTTGTAAAACATAGATCTTTCATTAGGAAAGCTCGCTCAACTTATTATGCCTCTAAACTCTAGACAGCAAAGAATTCCATAAGTATATTATTTAAAATTGCTAACGACCTTGCTGAGCCTCAAACTCTTTCCACCAAAATTAAGCCTTCCCCAATCTCTGTGGCTAGCTCTCATGGTTCTTCTCTTATAGAATTAGAAAGATTCGTTCTACTGATTATCTTTTTTTAACTGAACATTTTATTGGGTTTCCATAGAAATCATACATTCAGAAACAAGGCAAGCAGTAGTAGCTGACTAGTTCAGTAATTTCCCAAGTAATTGTCAGTGCTTAATTTGTGAAAAAATAAGTGCCGGGCCCTTGTCAGGAGGCTACTGCAGCTTGCACCACCAATTGCCCCTGTAAGTGCTGCCAATGACTGTATTAACACAACTACTAACTATTACACAATTTCGAGTGTGGCAATTCGGTCTATTCCAGCCCTCCAAAGTTATAAGAATGGCTTGGGGGGCAGGTATTAGTAATTTTTAAGGTATATTGACTTGACAAACAACTGTTATTGTGCTCCTCTCTAAATTAAATAAACAGAGCCACCATGTGGCAGATCATCATATATTCCAGTGTTGACAAATAAATGCCGGTGCTGAGCACCGGAAAATACCAGCTCAAATTAAACAATGAATTGAATCTTTGGTTTATTTAAAGCAAGTTTTTCTGTTATATTAACAGCTCTGCAAACTTCCCTTTCCTCCTTGCCAAAATATTGAGCCTTCCACTCATAATCATGTCATCATAAAAATATTTTCCATAGATTTCCAGAATATGTCAGTAATCCAATTAGCTATCTTACATCACATGGTTTCTGTCTTCCACAACATTTTGGGTGATTTATATGAGGCTTCTCATCGTCTCACCTCCCCTCTCAAAGCTAGAACAGTTTCAGCACCCTCATATTCGGTGGTTTGATACCGAGGAGGTTCCTTCCCACAAATATTTCACTAGGGGTCCCAATCATACTTCAAAGTCTATGGTGTTTTCAGACATGCCATATGTTAGCTTTTGCATGGCCATGATGTTCCAGTTGTGTGAATGCCAGTGTGTAATATCGTGAGCTTTTCAATTTCCTTCCAGGCTACTGCACAAATGGTCTTTGTGACTCCCAAGAAATTCCATAGCAGCAGTTTGTCCCCTTTATACTGGTACTGCATAACGTGTGTCCTGCACCCAAAAGAACATATGATAATTCCTCTGGAACAGTTCAGACATGACCTCCCCCCAGAAGAGCTTTATTTTAGGGCATTCTCACCAAATGTTGAGCATACCGCCCCCCCCCCCTCCTCCCGCACCCAACACCCCACACTCTCCTCCCCACCCTGCAATCCTTTCAGCAGATCGGGTGGACTGTAGGATAAAATTTGAGTAGCTTGGCAGGGTAAAGATACCAATCAAACAGTAATTTATAGTTAGCCTCCCTACCCAGTAGGCTATGTGTAGTTTTGTTTAAGTCTCTCCAGCGATGGGACCATTGCACATCAGTGAGTTGTTTCCCAACGTAGTACCCCATTTATTTTTGTGTTGAAGTTCTTATAGAGTAGAAATGACCTCCACGGTTCCGGTAGCATGGCAGATACATTTCTCTATTGAGGTGAGTTGATTCCTCCTTTAAAGTAATAAACTAACTCAACATTAATGTCAGTTATCTCTTAGCAGAGTTTTCCTATTTTTCGCTGAATAACACTGTCGTGTCTATCCAATCGGGTTTCCCTTGAACCCATGCCTTTTCCATATCATACAGATTGAAACAGGTTATGCTTCAGTTGCTGACTTACCTAACACATATTTTCCTCCTGAATGAAAGCAAGCTTTGGTAGGTCTGCTCCTCAAAATGCCTACTGCTGACCATCAAGTTAGTAGTAACCTTTGCCCTCTATCTTCAAAACTCTAAATGGACCCCTAAGCATTTCAAAAGTTGTTGTACTTGATTACTATATCAATTTGCATGTTAAGTTACTTGTTGTTGTACTGCTAATTGCTGTATGTATGGCGATTAGGACCAAATAAAATAAAAAAGTTATTTTCCACCTTCTCTATAACGTTCCGGAAGCATTTATGAGAGCAGGATATCTTATTTGATACCATAAATCTCTCAATGTGTTGACTACAAAAGTTGTTTTGGTGTGAGCGTGAAAAAATATGTTGGTCATTGTGCAAGAGACCATATTGCTGGCAGTGCAATATTATGTGTTTAAAAACATATTGGGGCATATTCACAAGGACTTATCGCCGAGTTATCGGCACTTTAGCGCATCAAAAGTGGAGACAGATTTATCGCCCCATTCACAAGCGGGTGCAAACTGCAGACATCGCCAGTATTCCCGTGATAACTGCCGCAAAATTTATCTCCACAGGTGACACCACCAACTAACCCTAATGAGATGCAGAGTAGGCGTTCCCGTGCAAAAACACACAAAAACACCACTACATCACTTTCACAACAAACTGCCAGATCTGCGATGCGAACCAAAAACAGGCAATAAGCCGCGGTAGCAGCAGGCATTTAACACCTGCCTTTTGCTGGTGTTAAGCAGGACGACTACCTGCAGTATGAAAGGGAGCCCAGCCCAGAGCCACATCTGAACACCCACAGATGCAATGGAGCCAATGATCATGCAGCTCGGAGACCCATGAGGGCCACAACACCAACCGGCACCAAACCCAGGCCCGCCACCACCCCCAGGACCCGCCCCGCCCCCCGACAACCACAAAGGCAGCGTAGACAAAGACAGCGGACCCACCGTAAACGCACCAGCCGCACAGACCTAACGCCAGAGGAGGTCATTGCCCACTACAGGCTCAAAAGGACAACCATCCTCCGCATCCTGACCCACATCGTCCACAGGCTGACGGTACCAACACAAAAACAACAATTGATGGACAGAATGCAGAACAATGTCATACATTCACCCCAGTGCAGAGATCTGGGCCTAAATCGATCGTTTTTTTGCTCACCATGCCATTCCAGTTTGGACCCAGCCATATGCAAATCAGTCTTGACCCTGCGCAAAATGGGAACAGTCCAGCCCGAACTGCCAGGCCAGGTCCTCCCTGGACTGGAAACAAGCATCCTAGGACCGGTTTCGGGCTTTCAGCCCTCATCAGCCAGGATAGCTTGACTCCAGTGGCATGGAGAGCACGGGACCCACGTCTGGGCATACCCGTCCCACTCGGGGTGACAAATGCAAAAACAATTGATGGACAGAATGCAGAACAATGTCATACATTCACCCCAGTACAGAGATCTGGGCCTAAATCCATCGTTTTTTTGCTCACCATGCCATTCCAGTTTGGACCCAGCCATATGCAAATCAGTCTTGACCCTGCGCCCAATGGGAACAGTCCAGCCCGAACTGCCAGGCCAGTTCCTCCGTGGACTGGAAACAAGCATCCTAGGACCGGTTTCGGGCTTTCAGCCCTCATCAGCCAGGATAGCTTGACTCCAGTGGCATGGAGAGCACGGGACCCACGTCTGGGCATACCCGTCCCACTCGGGGTGACAAATGCAAAAACAACAATTGATGGACAGAATGCAGAACAATGTCGTACATTCACCCCAGTACAGAGATCTGGGCCTAAATCCATCGTTTTTTTGCTCACCATGCCATTCCAGTTTGGACCCAGCCATATGCAAATCAGTCTTGACCCTGCGCCCAATGGGAACAGTCCAGCCCGAACTGCCAGGCCAGGTCCTCCCTGGACTGGAAACAAGCATCCTAGGACCGGTTTCGGGCTTTCAGCCCTCATCAGCCAGGATAGCTTGACTGCAGTGGCATGGAGAGCATGGGACCCACGTCTGGGCATACCCGTCCCACTCGGGGTGACAAATGCAAAAACAACAATTGATGGACAGAATGCAGAACAATGTCGTACATTCACCCCAGTAAAGAGATCTGGGCCTAAATCCATCGGTTTTTTGCTCACCATGCCATTCCAGTTTGGACCCAGCCATATGCAAATCAGTCTTGACCCTGCGCCCAATGGGAAAAGTTCAGCCCGAACTGCCAAGCCAGGTCCTCCCTGGACTGGAAACAAGCATCCTAGGACCAGTTTCGGGCTTTCAGCCCTCATCAGCCAGGATAGCTTGACTCCAGTGGCATGGAGAGCACGGGACCCACGTCTGCGCATACCCGTCCCACTCGGGGTGACAAATGCAAAAACAACAATTGATGGACAGAATGCAGAACAATGTCGTACATTCACCCCAGTACAGAGATCTGGGCCTAAATCCATCGTTTTTTTGCTCACCATGCCATTCCAGTTTGGACCCAGCCATATGCAAATCAGTCTTGACCCTGCACCCAATGGGAACAGTCCAGCCCGAACTGCCAGGCCAGGTCCTCCCTGGACTGGAAACAAGCATCCTAGGACCGGTTTCGGGCTTTCAGCCCTCATCAGCCAGGATAGCTTGACTCCAGTGTCATGGAGAGCACGGGACCCACGTCTGGGCATACCCGTCCCACTCAGGGTGACAAATGCAAAAACAACAATTGATGGACAGAATGCAGAACAATGTCGTACATTCACCCCAGTACAGAGATCTGGGCCTAAATCCATCGTTTTTTTGCTCACCATGCCATTCCAGTTTGGACCCAGCCATATGCAAATCAGTCTTGACCCTGCGCCCAATGGGAACAGTCCAGCCCTAACTGCCAGACCAGGTCCTCCCTGGACTGGAAACAAGCATCCTAGGACCGGTTTCGGGCTTTCAGCCCTCATCAGCCAGGATAGCTTGACTCCAGTGGCATGGAGAGCATGGGACCCACGTCTGGGCATACCCGTCCCACTCGGGTTGACAAATGCAAAAACAACAATTGATGGACAGAATGCGGTACCAACACAGCGGACAACCAACATCCCTCCACAGACAAAGCTGCTGGCTGTGCTGCACATGTTGGCCTCTGGTACCTTCCAACCCACAACTGCCAGAGTCGGAGGAGTCTCACAGCCAGCCCTATCCAAGTTCATCACACCTGTCCTGGATGCCATCATCAGCCTGGTACCCCAGCACCTCCACTTCACCCACACTGCGCAGGAGCAGCTGGAGACCAAGCAAGGCCTCACGTGTTGGGGGCAATCGACTGCACACATGTACTCCTCGTGCCCCTGCCGACACTGCACACAACTACCGCAACAGAAAGCACACGCATTCCATCAATGTGCAGGCATTAGTGGACCACCGGGGACTCCTCAACAATGTTGTGGCCAACTACCCAGGCAGCGTGCAAGATTCATACATCTTCCGACAGTTCATCATCAACCAGCGCTTCCAGGATGGCACCCATGGAAATGAATTGCTCGTTGGTAAGTACAAAATGAACACACCACACACCTCCACTCCACAGTCATGCAACTCACGACACTGGCAATGGGCACGCAGCAAAACTACATGCAACATGCCACACAACATGCCAACTGACCAGACACGACAACACGACTCCATTGGGAACCTGGGCTTGCCATGCACACAACCCAGCCACGGCATGGCACCACAGCCACACAATAGCAGAATGTGAGGAGAGGCTTGGAGCAGGCATGTGCGAGAGCGGCAAGTGACTAATGAATGAGAACCTACCCAATGCCAAGTGTGGCGTGGATGTGCCGGACAGACTTCAGTGTGCAAACCACGGAAATGGCCATTTGGACATTAACTGCTGGTGCATGGAGTGTAGTGGCCAGTGGACGCTACCATGTCACCACAGGCTGTGGGGCAGAACGTGGAAATGTCGCTCGTTACGTCCCCCCCTGTAGGCGCGGGCGGAGTGGGTTGGCCCTGCGTACGCCAGGCCTGCGTAGGGGTGTGAATAAAAACCCTGTCGCACTGGGCGTGGTTCTTTTTCAGCATGGCCAACGTGTCTGCCAGGGCGGCACCTCTCAGCCCGCTACGAGGCCGATGCCGTGAGCGGCGGGGCCTGCGACCCTGTTCGCCTGCTGCACCCCAGGCCGCTGGTCCCCCGACCCCTCTTGCCTGCCCCAGCGCACCAAGGAGGCTCCGCTCACCTACCGACACTGGCGTGTGTCAAAGAGGGCTCACCACGTGCCAGTGCAAGCTCCAAGCCCCAGTCCCGCGACCTTTGCAGCCTCCGCAGACCATCGCTGGCCTCCACGACGCTGGCCCACAGTACTCCTTTTTTGTTGACATACCCCACCGGCGTACTCTTCGGCCCAGTTGTTGGCACATGTTGTACTGAGTCGTGAGTTTTGAATGGCAGTGACCAAAAGTCTGTGGCAGCGTCCACATCACTATACTCCCTCCGATCAGTGAAGCCAAAGTCTGCATCGCAAGCACACGACACGTGGTGCCACTAACCCTGTTCAACGCAAGCCAGCGACACGTGGTGCCACTAACCCTGTTCAACGCAAGCCGGCGACACGTGGTGCCACTGAACCTGAACTACGCAGGCCGGTGGGACCATCCAACGTAAGCTGTCGACACTTGGATGAGGGCCCCTGCTGACCGCTGCCTCAGGCCTACACTGCGGTCCAGTAGGTCCCACATGTGGAACTGTGTCTTGAGTAATTTATGGAGGAGTTCACACCATTGGACACGCCTCATCGCAGGTGGCATCCCCTATCAGCACTGGTGCCACTAACTCTGTGCGCAATGAGTCATGGGCACTCTCTGGTTGAACTTTGGTGGCGTCTGAGTCCATGGCCTGGGGGTTGTCTGCATCATCATCTGGCTGGGACGGACTTGGTGTTCGACATGTGTCTGTTCCATTCATCTCCACCATAGTGACTGTTTCAGCGTAGTTCTGCCCTCTGCATCATGCCATCGGGGTACACCTTCCACTGTCCACCGAGACACTCCGCGACAACCCCCTTTGACATCTACGAGAACCTGCTCTGCTCTCGTGACCCTGCCCCAGTGCACCGCAAATCAGCGGCCCGTGGCGGTAGGCCAGTGCAGGACGCTGTGCATCCGGGGCCACTAACTCTGTGCAGCTCAAGTCATGGAGCCTTTATGGTTGAATGGTTGTGTCTTTTACGATGTACACTGTTGTCGTTTTTTGACTGCACCAGGCACTCCATGACGGTTGGTGTACACACACCCAACACACATCCAACACAGGTGTCACTCGACATGTGAGCCTGCTAATAAAAGTGGCCAGGCGCACGTGCCCATAGCCATTCACACCATCTAAGCAAGTGTGTCCGTGTGGTCATTATGTCAGCATGATGGGCCTGAGCCCTGCAACATCACAGTGTGCTGTGTTCAGCGGACGATACAATGTCACCTCAGCAGTGGCTAAGACCTTGTACATGTAGCTTCGTCCGCACCCACCCCTGCATGCACAAATGGCGTGTGCTGGCCCTGCGTACGTCAGGTCAGCACCGGGGTGTGCTGATTTGGCAGGGGGTTCAGGGCGTGGCTCTGGTCTGGCCTTGAGCAGGAAGTGCGGTAAGCGTGTCTCTGTGTTGGAGTGTTGTCGCCACCAGGGCCACAGTCGTCGATGTTGCAATGTAGCATGCACCCGGAGGGCGGACCCGCACGTATGGGGAAATGTAGGAGCGCAAGACTGCTCGGGGTCTTGGCTCATACATGCCAAGTGTTGTGTGTATCAGTCCTGCGGCTGCATGAGTCAGATGCCTAGCCTCAATCGCAGCACGATCACAGCCAGCCATGGACTGTACACATGTGTCCGCCCTGTCCAGACCATTGGCCTACACTCACGTGGCCGCACACCCTCAACGGCCAGCATCACGGTGTTGTTGGCATGCTGCTGGACATGCGCAGACAGGCATGACAATGGTGTGCGAAGGAGTGCATGTGATGCAACCGCGCAGCGCACACAAGTGTGAAGGCTCGGGGGAGGGAGGAGCAGCTGTGAGGCAACGTAACACACAGTGAGGCCGCTCATGTGCCACGTGCTCGGCATATCATCCATGATTCCCTGGGTCGCAGACATCCCACCCCACACACGACAGGCCTCTGCGCATCTCCTGTATGCAAGCAGATGGTAAACTGACTGTGGGGATGAAAGGTCCTTTGTCTGGACTATCAGGCGGAGCACATCTGCAGCTCTGAGCTGGGACTTGCATGTGCCCAGCACCCCCTGACAGATACAATAGCATTTGCTGATGACTCCCACACTACGCACTGCCCGACGTGAGACCAACGTGTACACATCCCACACACAGAAGTCATTGGTCGTAGTTAGCGTGCGTGAAATGGCCTTCACACGTACTCCCACCCCATCCCAGGCCTGCACCCGTTGCACACAGACACTGCTCATTGATCCGAGCTGTGGCATTTCATCCACAGGACTGGCGCAGGTCAGCAAAGTGCCGCTTCAAGCAGAGCCACTGACAAAATGGCAGACCATCCCAGACACATGCACAACCCCAGTCACGTGGACCGGTACCGTGCACGTCTGCTGCATGTACTGGGGGCACTGCCATTGGCAGTGCTGTGGATCAGTTACCGGCTAAGCTTCCGCCTTGCCAACGTCACCTGTGTTCAGCCTGTGTTGCATTGTCGCTCGTGCATATTCGAGTGGACCATGGATGTCTGCCTCTCCAACGTAACGGTAGCTGAACTGGATTTCGACGTGTGTGTGCGCCCCCTGTTGGCCCACGACCAGGAGTGTCACCGTGATGGCCGTTTATGGCATGCCTTGATGATTGGCATGCATGCTGGCAACTGGACCTGGGAGATTGCACGACTCGTCGTGTGCAGTGACCACATTGATCCGCTCCCCTATTGGGCTTTAGTGCCAATTGGGGCCAGGGGTTGGAGTCAGCACATCTGTCCGGGACAGCTGATGGGTTACGTCGCCGACATGTTAGATGTAGTCGACAACGAGCTCATATTGGAAATGTTTGCCTGCGCTGCTGCACTCGCGTTCATGGACGAGTGACAACGTACCTGCAGCCACAACTGAATGTGACCCATTGCACGTGTCCCGAGGCCTGGTTGCATGTTGGGGATCTGGTCACATATCCCAAGACGACAGTGGACATGGCTGCATTGGCCTGGACTCCGGATACATGCGCGGACAACCAACGCGGGTTGGCACTCACCTGTGTGGGTGATGGGCTCCCCCGGGGTGGACATGGGCGCTTTCCAACGTTCCTCATTCAGACATGCTGCTGCATTGGTCTGCATGTTGTGGCACTTCTCTTGGCCGTACTGACACGCAATTGTTGATGAAGTTTCCGCACCTTCACTTGTCTCCAACTGTGATGAGTGTTGATTTGTATGCCAATGTGTGTGTCACGGACTATCTGGGTCCCTGCCATACATGCATTGCTACACCATCAGGGCTGTGGGTTTGTACTTGTGCATTATCATGTCCCTGTTTCGTGCTTTGCCAGATGCGTATGGCCATTTACCGGCCACAAGCAGGTGCACTTGTGTCCTGTGTTCGGTTGTGCAAATGATGCTGTTTGTACCACATTGTGTTCGATGTTGGGGTGCTCTGCTTCCTATGTGTGTGCTGCATTGTGTGTGAGATGGCCCTTCAGCTCTGATTTGGCTCACCCTTCTCCCTTTCAGGCAGTGTGTTTTTCACTTCTGTGCTTGTTCAGTGGTGTGGTATTGCCGACTTGTGTGACTTGTGCTCTTGGTTGGTGTTGTTACTCTTGGGCATGGTTTGTCTGCAGTTGTGCTGTGCTTAATTGTGCATGTGTGCCATTGTGCCCATCTCCCCCCGTCCCCCCAGTCCCTGGTCGTTCCTCTCCCTGTTGCTGTTGTGTCTGTTGATTTTGAGCAGTTTCCGGGCCCCGACTCCTGCCACCATCTCCAGACTGATGTGGTGGACACCATTTCCTCCATGTCATCCAACTCCTGCTGTGGCGCTGGACTCCCACCTCCGGTGTGCATTGCTGCCTTCTGGTTGTTGGCGTGTTTCTGCTTGTTTTTGCGTTTCGCATCATTCCAGCTGTTCTGATTGTCTTCCATTGTCCTCCTCCGCACTGCGGCTGCATTCAACTTGTCCACGATGGACTGCCATGTACAATGTTTTGTTGCCAATGGTGCTTGTGGGGTTGTGTACTAGCTCCGACTGCCTCCATTGTGCTTCGCTGTTGTTTTCTGTTTGGTTTGTCTTTCTTTTTCCTGCTTTTGTTGTGCTTATTCCCGCCTGCCGTGTGTGTATCGCGGGCCTGGCGCTGCTTATCGCTGCTTCCTCATCGCGAATGGGCTCATCGCACGTTTTTTTGCGTTGGGGTTTGTGTTTTATCTCCGTCGCGGCGGTTGTATCGCGGACATTGGCCGCGTTTTCGGGAAAGTATCGCATGGCACCGCCGTGTTGTGAATTCCACGTTAAGACGGGGTTATTTTCCCGCGATAGGCTGCGATGTGTAAAGTTGCGTTAACCTTTTTTGGCGATGTTTAGCGCACGTTCTTGTGAATATACCCCATTGAGAACTATCAGAAATTCGTACCACCTATTCTGAAAGAGCTGTTCTGCTCTGCATAGTAGAGATGATAGTCAGATAAGAAACAGTGGACATTTAAAATTGTTGTCACGGAAGACGGATGCAGTCAGCTAGCTTTATTTATCACATCCTGGCAGCAATGTGTCGACTTCAAAGAGCAGCGAAGCGTACAATAGCTCTGTGTTTCCTAATATAATTATGCTGGATGAGAGAAAACGACTTGTATTACTATCAATCTTACAGTCGTCTTCTTTGCTCTCTTACGCCATCTTGTGTTCACTTGTAGGTACTTCGCGTGTCACAACAAATTATTTTTCAAGTACAAAATAACATTACAATGTAATCTAGAGATACATGGGCCATCTTGTGCTTTATGTAACCTGCGGATCAATGTTCAATGCTAACGTTTGATGTCTTAACATAGTCAAAGGGGTGTGGCATCATCGGATGTGGCAGTTTTCTAGCTTCTAACTTTGTAGACTTGAAAACGAGTGGTGCCACCGCACTAGACAAGAGACAGTTTCGTTTTCATATGGTGCCCAGTAAATTGCGATCTGAACCGCTCGCGGACATCGCATTTAAGCGCTTTTTGAAAAATGCTCAGACTACCTTCAAGTAATCTTCATTACTTGTAAGTCCCAGTGATCTTCGTTACAGTCTTTACGACAGGAGCTCCGTCTTGACCTGGGTACAACTTTCAATGATACTAAATAAAAATAATTAAAAACCTTTTCCAATATAACTGAACCTATATAACCCCTCTGTATCCTGTTCCCATAACGGCGGGACTAACCCGTACCTCTGCCTGAGACGCAAGTAAAAAAAGAAGAAAAAAAACTTAATTCAAGCCTTCTTTTTTTAATGTTCCCTTTATGTTAAGTAAGATACCTCTTACCGAGCCGGGAAGGGAGGGAAGCTAAGACTATGACGAGGAAGACTAGAACCTGGAGAATTGAACCTTGCCAGTAAGTAATACAAGCACTATCTCCTTGTCTGTCTTCCTTGCCCCAGCCCTCACGTCACAGAACATACCCAAGCTAAAAGAAAAAGATGCATGCAAATTTACAACGAAAAAGGACGGGACAATAGGTTTTTATGCAACACCAAGATGCACCTCTAATAAGTTCAATCAACTTATTTACCATCACTGTTCAGAAGAGAAAACTGATGAAGCAGAAAAAAGGAAACTATGTCGTCCACGTGCAACCTACAGTGAGAGATGATGGCATAAGGAGAGGCCCTTGTAGCTGCAGCGCAAATGTCCTTAATTGTAGCCCATCTAAAGCCTTCCCAAGCAGAGGATACACTTCTCCTACTAGAATTACTCTAGACAATGGATGGAAGAGGCACTTCTGCTTTATGATACGCCAAAGATGTAGTACACCTAATCCACCCACTTAAAGTAGCTGTCGTAGAAGGTTGACCCTTATTAGCCAGGCCGAAACTAAGAAAGAGACATTCTAACTGGCGAAATGAAGAAGTCCTATCCAGGTAGACAATGTCCTATTGAGGTCAATGAAATGCAATTGCACCTCCTGTTCCGAAGAAAGAGAAGAACAGAACACAGCAAATACAAGAGCTTGAGAAGTATTTGCAAGTTTTCTCTCCTTTGTATTTAGGTCGCAGTTTACATCTCATAAAAACATTTACGTCTGGCTCTCCGAATCATCCTTGCCGGGCTAGTTGTTTCACGTAGTAACTCCTATTGTGTCCTCTACCCCAAGATTCAGGAGTTGATTAATTCGCCTCTTTCCACTGCCCAAGGGGCATATTATCAAGAACGGCGTTAAAATTATCGCCGCTTTAGCGGCAGAAAACTGCCGCTAAAGCGGCGATAATGGGCTTGATAATATGCCCTTGAGAATTCCAATAGAAGCCCATGTTGACATCCCCAAGAAACAATTCTACCACAATTGATGAGTACAAAATCAGAGTCCTTATTTCCACACTTTACTGTGCTATATATTTATATGAG
This sequence comes from Calotriton arnoldi, assembly GCA_963921515.1. Classification (NCBI taxonomy): domain Eukaryota; kingdom Metazoa; phylum Chordata; class Amphibia; order Caudata; family Salamandridae; genus Calotriton; species Calotriton arnoldi. The sequence continues at coordinate 1,022,106 of CAWUFW010003666.1, read as the reverse complement.
ACAACGGAAACATTTTATTTCTTGGTGTGCTTCTAGAGGTTTTCAGGTAATTTTTTGTGAAGGGGTAAAATGTTTGAATTTTTTTGAGTTTTTTTTTTATGTCTTGTGGTTTCGGGTTTGTATATTCAGTGGGCAGCCATCAACACCAATAGAAGATCTAGCCATTCTCCTTTTGATGTTTTGGTTTCCCATCGTCTGAAAAGTTTCCTTTTAAGATGTCCTGTGGTTCATACTCTCATGCCATCTCAGGATCTCCACTTAGTGCTTAACGTCCTTCAGCAAGATCCTTTTGAGTTCTTGGGGACTACTTCTCTTATGTTTCTGTCTCGGAAAGATGTACTTTTAGTGTTCATTTCCTCAGGTCGTAGGTTAGGGAAGATTGAAATATTGCTCTCTCAAGATCCTTTTATAAGGTTTTTCTTAACAAGGTGGTTTGGAGACAAGATCCCTCCTTTTTGCTGAAGGTTCTTTCTTCCTTTCATTCTTGTTATGTTATTGTTATGCTGTTAAGTTTATAATCCATGCAAATGCCCTTATGCGTCCTGGCGCTAAATCTAGAGGCAAGAAAGCAATAAGAACTCTAAAGCTGAAAGAGCCGAGGGGCATATTATCAAGGCGGCGTTAATGAATTATCGCCGCTTTAGCGTCCGTTTTCGGACGAAAAGCGGCGATAATTCTATCGCCTAATTAACAAGGACACGCTAGCGCGTGATTCCTGCATTAGCGTCCGTTTTCTGCACGCCTCCCATCGCATCGCTAATGAGATGCAAAGGGGGCGTGCCTGTGAAAACAACATGGGAAAATATCGCTAACCCAGGTATCGCCATATTAGCAACGTGGGTTAGCGATATTTTAAATCGCGTTAAGTATGCCTTAACGCAGGAATTTAACGTCTGCTAAATTCCTGACTAAGGCATACCTAACATGGGGGGTGGATTGTGTGGCTAAGACCACAGGCCCTATCACCAAGGATATCGCCATTTTCCATGGGACATCGCTGGAAAACCAGCGATGTTCCATGGAAAACATCGCTATCACTGGAAAATTATCGCCTTTGCGCTAAGCGTTGTTAATACAGCGCTAGCATGGCGATAATTTCCAGCGATAGCCGGCGATAGGATTCCTCGCGCTAACAGCGGCCAGCGATAATTATCGCTGCCGCTTGATAATATGCCCCCAAGTCTTTTGAAACTTCATCTAAAAGGTCAAGGTGCAAAGCTAAACAGGGAGAACATTCAAAAGAATGGCTTTCTTATATTAGACAGCATTGTCACCATGACAAACTTTGTGAATTTTAGGTAAGCTTCACAAAAAGGTCTGTGCTGAACAAAGGGTGCAGTCACAGCATAGCAGGCAAAGAGCTTTGTAAGAAACTTGGGGCTCATATGGTTCAAATCTTTGAAGACAAGACGCAGACTTCAAGTCACAAATTGTGTGAGGAATTGTGGTGTATTTTATGGTGTGGTTGTGCTACCTCACCTTGGAATACAGTCACAAACCCTTGAGTCCAGTCAAAGCTTGTTTGCTAAACCTTAGCTCAACCCTGAGTAGCTCTGGATGCGAGCAGTCAGGCTTAAACAAAGCTACAGGTGTAAGCATTTAGAAGTACCAAAACAACAAAATAAGAAAGTCACACAACATGAAAGAAATCCGACACAATATAAAAAACAGATTTTATTTTTATGAATTTTTAGACACCAAAATGAACAAAACCCACTAAAACGTTCCGGGGATACAGATTTTTAAGTAAAACGTAAATCTCAGTTTCTCACTCGAACACACGAACATGCATTGGTAACTGCAACATTTGGAAACTTTGTAAAACGTTTAAAGGGTTGTGTTCAGCTACCCCAGACCACTTTGGGTGACCAAATACGACAGAAAAGGTTATGGGTCCAATGAGGAGTAGTAGGACAGTTACCTTGGCACCAAACGAGTTTCACGTCCAATTCCAGGCGCTGTAAGCGAACCATCATAGACTTCAATGAAGTGGTCCTGATGCATGGGATACAGATTTTTTTTTTTTTTAGAGTTTCATATAGCGTGAACTAGACCCGAAGATATCGGGTATCAGAGCGCTTTATATAGCACCAGTTTCGTTACACAAGGACACATTCATTTTTTTAGGCACGGGGAGATTAAGTGATTTGCCCAGAATCACATGATGTTGAGCGTTGTTGCCCAGCTTCGACGTCGACCGCTCTAGCCGTAAGGCTACATCCTCTCCCATGCTGAAGATGCTGTAGGATGCTGAGGATGCTGTGACTAAGGTCTTCTTGGGGCTAATCGAACATATTGACTATTATAAAGTACAGAGACATTGCCCTTCCAATATGGCGGCCGAAATTGACGGAATCTAACTGCAGCTCTTCTTTGTTTTCCACCATTAGGTATTCACCAAGTCAGTAAGATCTCTACTGAATGAGGGACCATCACTGTAAGAGGATGTCCGATAACTATACTCTTGCATCTTTTAATGCTGACACCTACTGCTGCTACAGCTTTAAAAAAGCCAGGCAGCCCTCTGGCTACAGGATCAAGGGTAGCAGAAAAATATGCCACAGGTCTTCGAGCACCCCCATGCACTTGTGTAAGCACTGAGAGAGTGCAGCCCTCCTTCTCACTGTAAAAGAGTATTAAAGCTTTGTTATAATCTGGCATTCCTAGTGCTGGGGCACAATAGAGACTTTCTCTCAGCTCTAGGAACACAATAAAGTAGTCGTTGCCCTATGGTAGCGAATCAGGCACATCTTTGGGTGTCAACCTCTGTAGAGGTTCGGCCACCAAGGAAAAGTTGATATCCACTGTCTACAGTAGCTCACCATTCCCAGAAACATCCCGACTTCTCATTGCGTAGTGGATAGGTTCATTTTCAGAGTGGCAACTATACTCTCTTGTGACACCCTCCTGGTTCCCTTCTTAATGTGATGTGCCACGTATAAGACTTCTTTCTGACAATACTGCAATTTACTCTGGGGCACCTTGTGTCCATTTTTCTCCAAGTGGTTCAACAAGGCAATGGTATCTTGTCAATAAGCTTCTTGTGATTGTGACGCAACCAAAAGGTTGTCAATGTTTTGCACAAGAACTGAATTAAATGGCAAATCTAGGGATTCAAGGTTCTTATTTAAAATCTGATTAAAGATTGAGGGTCTCTCTGTATACCACTGAGGGACATGGCATCATGCCAAAACCCTATTTTGAAATCTAATTCTAAATTTGAAATCTAAAGGAAAAAGCAAAGGACTTTCTTTGTGCAATGGAATGGAGAAGAAAGGCTGGTACAAGTCAACACAAGTGATCGCTCAGCCTCACATGGTAGCTGGAATAATAATACAGCTGGATTCGGTGCCACAGGACAACAGAGTATATGCACACAAGGGAAACCCAAAGATCGTAAGGGACCAAGGGTACTTGAGTAATTCTAGAGACAACGGCCTCTTAACAAAAAGTGAAATACAGTTGTTCTGGATACAAAAATCAGTTCCATAAACAGATTCAATGATCAGAGTTTTCAATTTTATTACTACAATTCGAACAAAAATTTGAATTACCCCAGCCGGAATAATTTCAAAAACCAAAGGTCAAGAGAGCAAACAAACAATGAACTGAAACAAACAATGAGCAAAGAAACAATAATGCACAGAAAACCAGGTGTTAAAAACTGACAACAAAAAACATATATAGACATATACAGGCAAGCAAACAGTGACCAACATTAATTTAACACCTTTAGGTCACTTCATATTAAAAGCAAAACATTACTTCACCCAAAACAAAAATACTACAAAGCATAGTGTAAGAGGTCAGAGTGTATGTCTGCGGCGCTTCGATCCCGTAAAAATATGGGATCATCATCAGGACTGAGGATCAGTTGCCTGGCATGGTATCAATTGATATATTACATGAAGCACCTGATTTTTCAGCAATCTGTAATTAAGCAAACAATAGGCTTTTTCAACACAATTAGTGCCTGTTCATGAGTATCATATGAAGATGAAGCACCTAAAATAAACTAGGCGAGAAAAGGAAGGAATGGGAATGAGAATTAGGAGAATGAAGAAATCATTTTTATTTTTAAGATATGTATATTAGGGCCATGCACCTAGAAAGATGTGTACTGCAAAAATTTCTCTCGAAGTAGTAGAAGCAAAGGACCAAAAGCAATCGTGCATGAACCGTGAGACAAGGGCAACATGCTTTCTTGTGCCCTGGCAACAAATGATTAGTAGTAACGCACCGATCAATAATCCATAGCATAAAGGTGACTCGTAAGAGTGTGATTGCAGTCCCATGCACGTTGTGAAGAATTGAAAAATATAAGGGCAGCTATACCTACAAGGTAGTGCACTGGTGTATCCAAAAATTATGGTGGATTTGGGAGAAATCCAAATATACACCCATATAATGATACGGTCAATTTCTAACATAAAGGAATTGTGTGAGTATAACGTATAATCTGGTGTAAGATGCTAGTATAGTAATAACTCATAAGACCCTTACTAATGCTGCTTCTATTGAAACGCGTTTTCAATGCGATGCAAGAGTAAACCACAAGTGGGAATCAAGACCTGTCCGGAGAGGAATTACAAAAACAAATCTAGCATGAGAACAATGTGTAAAAATTAGTTCCTCCGATTATGGAGAGCGTCCTTTAGTCTATAGGCCCTGCAACCAAATCTACCGTGGCCGAGAAGGACCACCATGCCCACAACAGGAAAAAGTGAAGCACGCTCAGCAAATAAGCGGTTGCCGCGCTGGGGGCAAGGTAAATGCTTGTGTCAAGAACCATGCAATGACGACCCTCCACACATAGTCGCCAAACTGAAAACCACTGCCGCAGAGATCAGATTTGTGCAATATGATCGATATAAAGGTAGGAATCTTGCCACAAGGAAAGGGACAAGCCACTTCACAGGTCCCACAGTCATCAAAAGGCCCCACCTTTCCATAAACCGGGAATACAAGCGTCAGCGGCAGGAATAATTAATTCTCATACTTGTGATACTGTGCCTTGCCCAGTACCCTGCTTTCTATGAGTGAAAAAGGGAAAGGCCTGGAACTCCATACCCGAGAGGTCCCACCTCCCAAGGCTTACCTGAAAAGGGCTCCATAGTCTCCAAAGTCCATAAGTGGTACCAATGAGCAGACTAAGATAACAGGAAGTGTTTTGGGCTTCGACCCTCTTTATCACCGGATTGGTGGGAGAGGCTTGGAGGTAGAGGAGGAGTTTTTTTGCTTTGAACCTTATGATTGGTTCTAGCTAGGACATGTGGTGCCTGGGTAGAGATTGGACACCTCATAATAGTAAGTATTGGTACCAGAAACTTGTGGTTCCTGTGCCTCATCTAGAGGCTGAGGACCCACCATGCTTCTGATAATGGAACCCCAGCTGGCTCCAGCTTCAGAAACCCTAATCCTGACAGTCGAAGTTCATCCACCACATGTCCTCTGGATCACAGTGGCTGATCCCCTGCTCTATTTATGGTTGGACTTTCACCTGTGCTTTTTCCTGCCTGGGAGTGCCATGCAAGGCATAGTTGCCACAGACAGGAAATAGAAAAATGTCCCTGGAGTGTAGAGAGACAATTCCCTATCTGTCAGGCACATTTTCATTTTGTTCTGCAGAGAGAAAACCCTGCATTCAGAGGTTTCTTTGCGTAGAACAAAAAAGAATGCAGAGTGAGAAGCCTGGCATTCAATTTTGCCAAAAGTGCATCCTCTGCTTAGGTAGATGCACCTTTGGCATAACAATTCTTGCAAAAAATTTGGGGATCTTTAAATATGGCAGATGATCCTCAGACAAAGATGGTGGTGACAAGGGACTCCGTCCTAACCTGCAACCTGCTTTGCTGAACACCAAGTGCCAAATAAGTCCCCACATCCTCTTCTCCTGGCCTTGATAAATGAGAATGATGGATTGTGTACATGATTTGCTTGGAGCAACTGATAGTTTCGCAAAGGTGGTCTCCTTGGTGATTATGACACCAGCCTCTACAGCTTTACTGCTGCAGGCAAGGCTTTGACGAACTGAACATGATGTCTACTGTAGACATGTCAAAAATAGAATAAACTGCTACCAAGAATTCTTCAAAGTAAAAGGAAAAGACAGGTGGAAATTAAAATAATTGACTGCCTTCCATGGTCTACCTAGTAATTGTAATTTGAGGAGATCCTGGCCTCTAGAGAAACCAAGAGAGGTTCCAGAATGATGCGACCTATAGGGGAATCTGAGTAGACATTTGAGTGGAATACTTGCCTGGGTGCAGTCATAAATGTACCATCCTCCTGCCCGTAGTCCTATCCCATTTCCTATAAATGTCCACCCTTTACAGCCTTTCCAGCTTCCCTCTAGTCGGTGGAGTGTGTGAATTCTCAGAAGAATCATCAATTGACCACTATACAGAAGTATTTTAGATACCGAAGATTACAATGCTTACACAGGCGTACTGGCTTCTGTATTTTAGGATAATTTAATTATCTGTTGGGAGAGGAATGTCTCCTGCATGGTGACTAGACATGCACCCCGCCCCTGAGTGCCCGACTGCATGTGAAACTGGTATCCTGACTTTAATTATGCCCTGGTGTCAAGCTAATCTAGTGTGTGAGAACAGAGGCTTAGGCATGCACATGACAATGCAATGCCAAGGACTTGTCCTGTAACCTGGAAGTGTGCACCAGGCATGCCCTCCTACAGAAAGTGAACTACTGACCATATCATGGGTGCATCACATAAGGCTGTGGTGGCAGCATATTGTGAATTGCAGCTTAAACAGACATTTTTCTCTGTGTTAAAGTTCTGCTATTATGTGAAACCCAGACACTTGCTCTGACATCCTATGTGCATGTTGAGTTCATATGTGCGTACAGTCAGAGTATGAAACCTGCATGATATTAGGACTCTATGTCTGTGTGTGCGAGGCTGGGTATTGAAGAGTGTGGGATCCATCCTGGATGTCCTTGAGGATGAGGACAGTGTTCTCAGAAAGTGGAAGTGTATTGCTTGCATTCCTATGGCTGGATGGTGAAGATCCAGAGACTGGAGTGAGGAGGATGGAGACAGAGCAACTTTTAGAAATTCCACAACAACTTTGTGATCAAGGGGCTGCTATTTAGTTCTTCCTGAGCACTGCCATTTGGTTGGTAGTTGAGGTGAGGTGTAGGACTGCAGTTACTTTTGTTCAAGGTGATAACGTTTCTAGGTAAGACCTGCCTTTTTGTCTGTCCTTGATTACTGAATCAAGAAGACTGTTGACAGCCAAGTGCAGACAGCTTCCACTTCATTGTGCCCATGTTTGTGGTACTCCTTGCTTGAAACCAGATACATAGCGACCTGCTATGAGAAGAATCACTTTACACCTGTAGAACTGCCTGGAGATTAATTTGAAAAGCAACTAACCCAAATTGGGTCGGAAGCATGAGACAAGGGACCCCTGTCTAGAAAATAGTGTACAATAACGGGATCCAAACCACCCCACTTTATTCCAGTTCCAAGTTCTCAATGAACAAGGAAGGGAGTGGTCCGCAGCATGCTCGATTGACTTTTGTGTGCTCAAGGCTGGTGTTTGCTTACAGTCAATCTACCAGAGGTGAGGGGACACCACGTGAACTCATCGTTTTTCACTGGATGAACTGAGGCTTTGCCTAGCAGCTAGCCAGCTGAGAGGGGGAAGGAGTCTGCCTTATCCTACAGGAGGAAAGACTGTCAAGGAGGAGAAGCCCAGCATGGGTGTAAAGACAAGTGACCTGATTGTGCCTGAACCGGTGGAGTCAGCATAAAGTAATCGGTACCTGTGACAAATTCATACATCTGTTACAGATACTGGAGACGATAATAGGTAGGACCGCACGGGTGGTAGAGAGTATTGGAGAGGGGACGCGTAACGCCCACTGAAGATTGTAACCATGAATAACACTCTATATTGTCTAATCAAATTGCACTGTGTAATATTTAGTTATTCTGTATGATTGAAAGTACTTTCTTTTACATAATGACAAGCACTGGGATGAACATGAAGTTATTGTGTCTGTTGGTTGGCTGTTTAGTTCTGAGCTCTTTTTCCCCACACTCCCTCCCTGAGAAGACTGGCTGCTCGCCCTCGCTACCCTGCGAAGCAAGTGCAGAAAAGGTTGTACTTTTGTTTGCAGAGCCATAGTAGGATGGACCCCAGGACATCAGTGTCAAACTACTTCACTTGAAATGAAAAACAAAGTGTGTACTACCTGCACATCAGTCTCCAAGTTTCGTCTACTTGCTAACTCAGTGACCCTATACTCAAAACACTCAGGGCCTCATTTATGAGGCCCCTTGCGCTGCCGGAATGTCACTTTTTGTGACGTTCCGTGGCGCAGGAGCCTGTTCCATATTTACGAGGCAGTACTAAACCACTTTTTTTGGCTTAATGCTGCCTCGTAAATATTGTTTCCTTTAACGAAGTTTTCTGCGTTACAGGGGCGTGCAATAAGTATTGCTAGGGGCATTCCCAACAACATCCATGGCTTTTTGACACTGCCCCAGATTTATGAGAAATCATAACTCTGAGGCAGCGCCAAAAACCTACGCCTTCCCATGGGAGGCGTAAGGAAGGCACAACGAGGAGAAATATCTTTATTTCTCCTTGTTTTTCCTTTTTCTATGAAAGAGGAAAAAGCCTCTTGTGATTATTTTTGTGAAGGAAGGATTCCCTTCCTGCACAAAAATATTCATCCCAGCAATGCAGGCACCCTTGCACCATGGTGCAAAGGTTCCTGCATTGGTGCTCGGCAGCCTATTGTGCGCCGGTGCAGGGGAAAAGGACAGGAATGCACCATATCTTATAGACACGGCACATTCCTGCCCTTTTCTTTTGCCATAGGGCAGCGCTGAAAGAAGGCCTGCGGCGCTGCCCTACGGCCAAACCTCATAAATTAAGCCCTCAGTGCCTTATTTGTGAGGCCCCTTGCGCCAAGGAACGTCACTTTTTGTGACGTTACGTGGCGCAGGAGCCTGCTCCATATTTTCAAGGCAGTACTAAGCCACTTTTTTGGGCTTAATGCTGCCTCGTAAATATCGTTCCCTTTAATGCAGTTCTCTGCATTAAAGGGGCATCCAATGGGTGTTTCTGGGGGCGTTCCCAGCAACACCCATGGCTTTTTGACACTGCCCCAGATTTACGAGAAATCGTAAATCTGAGGCAGCGCCAAAAACATATGCCTCCCCAGGGAGGCACAACGAGGAGAAATATCTTTTTTTCTCCTTGTTTTTCCTTTTTCTATGTGTGCTGCATTCTGCAGCACACATAGAAAGAGGAAAAAGCCTCACATGATTGTTTTTGTGCAGGAAGGTAACACTTCCTGCACAAAAATAATCATCCACGCAATGCAGGCACCCTTGCACTATTGTGCAAAGGTTCCTGCGTTAGCGCACTGCAGCCCATTGTACATGGGCTCAGGGGAAAAGGACAGGAATTCCTGCCCTTTTCTTTTGCCAGAGGGCAGTGCAGAAGGAAGGCCTGCGGTGCTGCCCTACGGCAAAACCTCATAAATGAGGCCCTCAGACCTTCCCATCCTTAGGGCCTCATTTATGAAAAGAGTTGGGAGAAACCTTTCAGTGAGCCCTCCTTGCGACACCTTGGATGTGGGGTATTTACTGAATAGCGCTCCATGTCGGAAGGATTTACAGATACGTCAGGAATCCTGATGTATCTGTAGGCACAAATGTGACGCATTGCTAGGGTGTGTCTGAAAACAGACGCAAATCCAGCCCCATGTGAAAGGGCCTGCGTCACCCTTAAGCCTGCTGCGAGGCAGGCGTAAGGTTTTGACGCAGAGGCGTCCTAGAAGTGGCGCAGTGAAATCTGATAGCTTTCATTGGGCCACTTCTACGAGGCTTTCTTGCGGGGGAATGCCCACCCAGCATAGATTACACCTGCCGCAGATATAATGTAGCGCAGGGGTTTACAAAGCGACGCATCTTCCTAGATGCTTCACTTTGTAAATATGGCGCAACGTGGCGCATTATTTAAGCCGTCAGTGCGTCAACAAAGTGACGGACCGGCGGCATTAAAGTGCCGCAATGGGCTCATAAATAAGCCCATAAGTTTCCATAGAGGCATGAATCCGCTGCCTCTCTCAGCTGCTGTACGACGTTCAAAAGCGTCGAATGCTAGAGGACGTCAGTGACAGCCTGCCTCCTCTTTAGCTTGAGATCTCATTAATAGGTACCTTTGTGTATAATAACAACAAAAAAATCCACGTGAGAAACTTAGAACACGGGGACAGATCATGACCAAAACGGCTTTCTCTTCATTATGGCCAGATTATAGTCCTTCTTATCGAGACACATTCGCAGAAATTCGTCTGTGATTTATTAGTCCATAAATGAAGCCAAAGCACACTGAGGCTTTTTGTCTAATCTATAGAAAATCTTCTTTTATAGAACAGTTGACAGATGCTTCTGGAAAGGTCTCCAGCCACTTGCTACAATGCTAACACTTAGAGCGCGCAGTTTCCCTCACGTTTAATGAATGAGTCATGTGAGGCTGTCTTAAGCACATCGGGCATTCGAAAAAGAAAATCAATTTGTTAGAGTTTAACACCCTTTCTTGCTTTTTTTTAGCTAAAATTTCGCATGTTCAAGACCAGCCATATTCTTTTTTTGTGTGTTTTCAGTTGTTTTATATACAGTCACAGCACACAGCCTAAAGATCGAGGGGCATATTAGCAAGAACCTCGTTAAAATTATCGCCGTTTTAGCGGCAGGAAACTGCCGCTAAAACGGCGATAATGGACTTGCTAATATGCGTTATAGAATTCCAATAGAAGCCCAGGGGGCATATTATCAACGGCCAGCGATAATTATCGCTGGCCGTGCTGAGCGCCGAATTCCCTAACGCAGGCTATCTCTGGTATTTATCGCCCTGGTAGCGCGTTATTAACAACGCGTTTCCACAGGGCGATAAGAATTCCAGAGATAGCGAGGTTATCGCCGTTTTGCAGGGAACATCGCTGGTTTTCCAGCGATGTTCCCTGCAAAACGGCGAGTAACCTTGCTGATACGACCCTGTGGTCGTATCAGCAGAATCCATCCCCTATGTCTAACATAGGTAAGTCAGATTTTAGCAGACGTTAGATTTTGGCAAAACGGCCGTTTTCGCCAAAATCTAACGTCTGCTAAAATCCTATGGGCTGCCTTGTTAATATCGCGATGTGAACATCAGCGATATTTTCAAGGCAGTCCATCCGGGTACGCCTAGTGACGCCCACTTTGCATCTCATTAGAGATGCAAAGGGGGCGTCGGAAAAGGGTGCTAACATGCGATTATGCATGTTAGCACCCTCTTGTTGATAGGGCGATAGTTTTATCTCCGTTTTTCTGGCTTTTAAAGCCAGAAAAATGGAGATAAAGCCCTTGTAGATATGCCCCCAGGTTAGATGTGCAGGACATCTAACCTGGGCTTCTATTGGAATTCTATAACGCGTATTAGCAAGCCCATTATCGCCGTTTTAGCGGCAGTTTCCTGCCGCTAAAACGGCGATAATTTTAACGAGGGTCTTGCTAATATGCCCCCATATTTATACAGTTCCCATTCGGAATCGGGCGTGATGACTTGTTATCAGAAAATTAAAAAACACAGATATTTAATTTACATCAAATGAGTACCTTGCCTTAAACCTCGCTCCCTCCCCCTTCCAGTCCCCCTACGCCGGGTCCACCCCATTAGGGAATTTTGAGGCACATGAGACATTCATCGGACATCCTGGCAGTGAGTCACACCCCACCCTATGCGTGAATACATACACAGACACGACGCCATTGCATCACTATATCACCATGAATATATGCTGATGGCCACAGTAAAAGGTCAAACACATCCCAGCCATGCTATCTGGTTCCATGCGATATGCACGGGAGCAGGACTGCGGTATCCCAGTGTGCTCAAGGGCATTCACAATTGACAAAGCTGTATAGAAAAGTGACGTCAGAAGAAGTCATCTGAGCGCATCCATAGTTCCCATGTTCTTAAATGTTGCACTTGGATAGATGTCAAACTTAATCTCACATTTTGGCTCATCAGGTCTTTCCATGACAAACACAGGGTCCCTCTCTCTCCTTGCCCTACCAGACTGTGGCCCTGCCTGTTGGGGCCACACCGAGAGGGCCCCCTTCCCAGACCTCTCAACAGTAATCAATATACATTAGTGCATGCAACCAGGTACCCCCCCCCCGCCTCCTCCCCGGGTTCTATGCACCAGGAGGGTTGGTTAAGCACAGCCCAACCACTATCCATGACTGCAGCCTATTGTGCACATCTTTTGCCAGGTGTGCACACAGGAGGATGGAACTGAGACCTTGAAGCAGGGTGGAGCATTGAGGGTACGGCTGGGGTGGGGTGTGGAACTCCAGCCTGTGATTCTGGAACATATACTGAAGCCTGATGCGATTGCCAATACACATTTCTTTTCTCTACAACCAACACCACAACTGGAATCTATGTGAAAATTACATTTCATGATGCCCCTATAGCGAGGAAAAGGGTTGAACCGCCGTTTAGGCAAAGGTATGCACACATGCAAAATAAAATGAGCATGACACAATAAATGGACTCCAGTAGTAGGGGTGCTCAGTGTGCCTGCCTTTTGATGCACACTCCCTGGAAACCATGGCTTCTTTATTGTGCAAAATAGATAGGGGCATATTCTCAAGGACTCATCGCCGAGTTAACGGCACTTTAGCGCAGCAAAAGTTGCGAAAGAATTATCGCCCCATTCACAAGCTGGTGCAAACTCCCCACATCGCCAGAATACCAGCGATAGCTGCCGCAAAAAACATCGCCACGGATGAGAGAGACAACTAACGCTAATGATATGCAGAGTAGGCGTTCCCGTGCAAAAACACACGAAAACACCACTTCGCGATATTCTCAACGACCAGCCAGATCTGCGATGCGACCCGAAAACAGGCGATACGGCGCGTTAGCAGCAGGGATTTAACACCTGCCTTCTGCAGGTGCTAAGCAGGACGACTACCTGCAGTATGAAAGGGAGCCCAGCCCAGAGCCACATCTGAAGACCCACAGATGCCATGGAGACAATGAACATGCAGCCCGGAGACCCAAGAGGGCCACAACACCCACCGCCACCACCCCCAGGACCACCCCCCCCCTCCAGACCCCCTCCCGGACTACCACCGAGGCAGCGCAGGACAAGACAGCGGACCTTACGAAAACGGCATGGCCCCTCAGCCACACAAGTGCAGAATGTGGGGAGACGTGGGAACCAAGTATGTGTGAAGGAGGCAACTCACCCATGAAGAAGAATGTACACAATGCCAAATGTGGCAGTGATGTGCTGGACAGACCACAGAATGCAGAGCACAGACATGTCCATGTGGACATACACTGCTGGTGTGTGTAGTGTTGTGGACAGTGGACGCAACCATGTCACCTCAGGCAGTGGGGAAGATCTTGGACATGTAGCTGTGCCGTCCCCCCCTGTAAGCGTAAGTGCAGTGGGCTAGGCCGGCGTACGCCACTCCAGCGTAGGAGTGCTGATAAAAAGGCCGGGGCCCTGGGCGTGGTCCTCTTCCGTGATGGGCAACGCGTCTGCCAGGGCGGCGCACCTCAGCCTGCCACGAGTCCACCGCCGTGACCTCCAGACTCCGCGACACAGGCCCCCAGCGCATCCAGCTGCACAGCAACACGGAGTCATGTGTGTGCCGGATACTGCCTTAGTCCTACACTGCGGTCAGCAGGTCCCACAATTCAAATCGTGCCACATTTCTGTTAATGGAGGAAACCACTAGTCAACAGACATTGCCCCCAGTGCGGCCCGCCCGGATGACGCATCATCGTTGGCTGCACACCCGCTGAGCGCTCCAGGTGCCACCAACTCAGTGCACCACAAGTCATCATCATGTGGCTGTGGGCCCTTTCTGACTGCTGCCTCCGGCCTACACTGCGGTCAGCAGGTCCCCCAAGTCAAACGACGCATCATCGTTGGCTGCACACCCGCTGAGCGCTCCAGGTGCCACCGACTCAGTGCACCACAAGTCATCATCACGTGGCTGTGGGCCCTTTCTGACCGCTGCCTCCGGCCTACACTGCGGTCAGCAGGTCCCCCAAGTCAAACGACGCATCATCGTTGGCTGCACACCCGCTGAGCGCTCCAGGTGCCACCAACTCAGTGCACCACAAGTCATCATCACGTGGCTGTGGGCCCTTTCTGACCACTGCCTCTGGCCTACACTGCGGTCAGCAGGTCCCCCAAGTCAAACGACGCATCATCGTTGGCTGCACACCCGCTGAGTGCTCCAGGTGCCACCAACTCAGTGCACCACAAGTCATCATCACGTGGCTGTGGGCCCTTTCTGACCGCTGCCTCCGTCCTACACTGCGGTCAGCAGGTCCCCCAAGTCAAACGACGCATCATTGTTGGCTGCACACCCGCTGAGCGCTCCAGGTGCCACCAACTCAGTGCACCACAAGTCATCATCACGTGGCTCTGGGCCCTTTCTGACCACTGCCTCTGGCCTACACTGCGGTCAGCAGGTCCCCCAAGTCAAACGACGCATCATCGTTGGCTGTGCACCCGCTGAGCGCTCCAGGTGCCACTGACAATGTGCAACACAAGCCGACGCCACGTGGCAATATTGAGGCAGAATTCAGTAGGCGAAAAACTATGCACCCAGTGCGGCCCGCACGGACGGCGCATCGTCGTTGGCTCTGCACCTGCTGAGCGCTCCAGGTGCCACTGACCCTGTGCAACACAAGCCGACGCCACGTGGCAATATTGAGGCAGAATTCAGTAGACGAAAAACATTGCACCCAGTGCGGCCCGCAAGGACGGCGCATCGTCGTTGGCTGTGCACCTGCTGAGCGCTCCAGGAGCCACTGACCCTGTGCAACACAAGCCGACGCCACGTGGCAATATTGAGGCAGAATTCAGTAGGCGAAAAACATTGCACCCAGTGCGGCCCGCACGGACGGCGCATCATCGTAGGCTGTGCACCTGCTGAGCGCTCCAGGTGCCACTGACCCTGTGCAACACAAGCCAACGCCACGTGGCAATATTGAGGCAGAATTCAGTAGGCGAAAAACATTGCACCCAGTGCGGCCCGGACGGACGGCGCATGGTCGTTGGCTGTGCACTTGCTGAGCGCTCCAGGTGCCACTGACCCTGTGCAACACAAGCCGACGCCACGTGGATGTGTGCCCTTGCTGACCGCTGCCTCCGGCCTACACTGCGGTCAGCAGGGCTCGCAAATCAAATTGAGTCTTGATTCATTTATGGCAGAGTCCAGTAGGCAACAGACATTGCCTCCAGGGCGGGCCGCCCAGCCGACGCACCCGCCGAGCGCTCCAGGTGCCACTAACTCAGTGCACCACAACACATGGACCCTTCATGATTGAGTTTTGTGCTGTGGACAGCGGACGCAACAATGTCACCTCAGGCAGTGGGGAAGACCTGGGACGATGATGATGTAGATGAGGCAGGTGTACCACACCCCACTGCAGCTGCAGCAGGAATATCCCAAAGGGACCAAATCATTAACAATTCCTACACATGAGCACGCTCAGCTCTGGTGCCCCTACCTCAGTGCACTGCAAGTCATGGACCCTTTATGATTAAATCTGTGTGTGTGATCCGATGATCACTGTTCTAGTTGTCGCCAGCACCAACCACTCCCTGAGGGCTGGCTTACACTCACCCCACACCCATCCAGCACAGGCGTCACTGGACATGTGACCCTGGTAATAAAAAGGGGCCGGGCGCACATGCCCATAGCCAGTTCAACTATCTATCTAAGTGTGTCCGTGTGGTCATTATGTATGCATGATGGGCCAGGGCCCTACCACATTACATTGTGCTGTGGACAGCGGACGCAACCATGCCACCTCAGGCAGTGGGTACGACCTTGGACACGTAGCTTTGTCGTCCCCCCCTGTAAGCGTAAGCGGAGTGGGCTGGGCCGGCGTATGCCAAGCCAGCGTAGGGGTGTGAAGGATTTCCCCGGAGCTCTGGGCGTGGTTCAGTTCTGGCCTGGACAAGGAAGTAACTAATGCGTGTGTCTCTGTTGTAGTGTCGGCGCCACCCAGTCCGCAATCGACAATGTTGCAATGTAGCATGCACCCGGAGGGCGGGCTCGCACGAACGGGGAAATGAAGGAGCGCAAGACCGCTGGGGGTCTTGGCTCATACATGCCAAGTGTTGTGTGTATCTGTATTGCCGCAGCATGAGCCAAATGCCTAGCCTTAATCGCAGCACGAGTTCAGCCAGGCATGAACTCTACGTCTGTGTCTGCCCTATCCTTCCCACAGGCCTACACTCACGTGGCCGCCCACCTCCAACGGCCAACATCACAGTGTCGTTGTCAGGCTTGTGGACATGCACAGACAGGCATGACAATGGTGTGCCGTAGGAGTGCCAGTGATGCAACCGCGAAGCGCACACAAGTAAATAGGCTCAGGGGGAGGGAGGAGCAGCTGGGAGGCAACGTTACACACAGTGATGCCGCTCATTTGTCACATGCAAGACATGTCGAACATGAATCCCAAAGTTGCACATATCCCACCCCACCCCCAACAAGCCACTTCACAGTACCTGAATGCAAGCAGATGAGAAACTAACATTAGGGATGAATGCTCCTTTGTCTGAGCTATCAGGCGGAAGCACATCTGCACCTCCAACCTCGGAATTGCATGTGCCCGGCACCTCCTGACAGATACTATGGCAGCTGATGACGACTCCCACACTACGCACAGCCCGACGATATACCAACGTATACACACCCCACACACAGAAGTCCTTGCTCGAAGTTAACTTGCATGGAATGGCCTTCACACTTACTCCCACATTAACCCAGGCGTACAACCGTTGCACACCAAAACAACTCATTGCTCCGAGCTGTGGCATTTCATCCACAGAACTGGCACAGGTCAGAACAGTGCCGCTTCAACCAGAGCCACTAACGCAATGGCAGACCATTCATGGACACTTGCACAACCCCTGTCACGTGGAACTGTACCGTGCACGTATGCTGCATTTACTGGGGGCACTGCCATTGGTAGTGCTGCGAATCAGTTACCGGCTGAGCTTCCGCCTTGCCAACGTCACCTGCGTGCAGCCTGTGTTGCATTGTCACTCGTGCATATTCGAGTGGTCCATGGATGTCTGCCTATCCAACAGGATGGTAGCCGAACTGGATTTCGACATGTGTGTGTGCCCCCTGTTGGCCCACGACCATGAGTGTCACCGTGCCACCCGTCTATGGGATGCCTGGATACTTGGCATACATGCTGGCAGCTGGACCTGGGAGATTGCAGAACTCCTTGTGTGCAGTGAGCAAATTGAGCCGCTACCCTATTGGGCTGTGGTGCTAATTGGTGAAAGGGGGTGGACGCAGCACATCTGTCCGGACCTGCTAATGGTTAGCCTCGCCGTCCTGTTCGATGAAGTCGACGACGACCTCATGTTGGAAATGATTGCCTACGAAGCAGCACTAGCTTTCATGGACGTGTAACTACGTACCTGCAGACACAACAGTTTGGAACACATTGCACATGTCCCGACACCTTGTTGGAACTTGGGGTTCTGGTCACATCTCCCACGACGGCAGTGGACATGGCTGCTTTCGCCTGGACTCCGAATACATGAGCGGACAACAACGCGGGTAAACACACACCTGTGAATGGTGCGGCACTCCCCCGGAGTGGACAGTGGCGCTTGGCAGCGTTCCACGTTCTGACATACTGCTGCATTAGTCTGCATGTTGTGGCACTTATCTTGGCCGTACTGACACGCATATGTGAATAAAGTCTACGCACCTTCACTTGTATTCAACTGTGATGAGTGTTGATTTGCATGACAATGTGTGTCTCACTGCCTATCTGGGTCACGGCCATACATGCATTACTACACCATCAGGGATGTGGGGTTGTACTAGTACATTATGATTTCACAGTTTCCTACTGTGCCACATGCGAATGGCCATTTTCCACACACAAGCGGCAGCAGTTGTGTCCTCTGTTCTGTTGTGCTGGTGTTGCTGTTTATTCAACATTGTTGTAAATGTTGCGGTGCTCTGGATCTTATGTGTGTGTGCTGCATTGTAGGTGAGTTGCCCCTTCAGCTCTGATTTGGCTGGCCCTTATCCCTTTCAGGCGGTGTGGCTTTCACTTCTGTGCTTATGCAGTGCTGTGATGTTGCAGACTTGGGTAAATTGGGCTCTTGGTTGGAGTTGTGACTCTTGGCCATGGTTTGTCCGCAGATGTGCTCTACTTAATTGTGCATGTGTGCCATTGTGCCCATCTCCCCCGTCCCCCCAGTCCTTGGTGGTTACTCACCCTTTTGCTGTTGTGCCGGGTCATGTTGAGCAGTGTCCGGTCGCCCAACTCCTGCCACCGTCTCCCCACTGATGACTGTGGACACCATTTCCTCCATCTCATCCAGCTCCTCCTGTGGCGCTGGACTCCCACCTCCAGTCTGCATTGCTGCCTTCTGGTTGTCTGCGAGTTTCTGCTTGGTCTTGCGCTTCACATCATTCCAGCGCCTCTTGACCTCGTCCATTGTCCTCCTCAGCACTCCGACTGCATTCGCCTTGTCCAGGATGGACTGCCATATTGTATTTTTTGTTGCCAATGACACAGTGGAGGTGACGTACAGTTGTTGATGGTGTTCTGTCACCTCCGTGATCAGGATGCTGTTTCCCTGCGGACTGAACCGCGTCTTCTACTTCTTCTTCTCCTTGCCCTTCCCTGACCCCGAGGTCCCAGGCTGGTTCTCCGTGGGGCTTGTGGGGTTCTGGTTGTCCTCTGTGCTTGCTCCGGCTACCTCCATGGTGCTTGTTTGTGTTTTGTTTGTGTTTTGTGTTGCCGCTTTTATTGTGCTTTTTGCAGCCTGACTTGTGGGACTTGCAGGCCTGGCGCTGCTTCTCGCTGGATTTTTTTATCGCGGTTGGGCACATTGCAACTTTTTTCACGTTCGGGTTGAGCTTTTTATCGCCGTCCCGGGAGTGTTATCGCGGACATTTGCTGCGATATCGGGGTACTATCGCATGTTACCGCCGTGTTGTGAATGCCACGTTAACACGGGGTTATTTTCCCGCGATAGACGGCGATATGAAAACTTGCGTTAACCTATTTTGGCGATGATTATCGCACGTTCTTGAGAATATCTCCCATAGTTTCTTGGATAGACACATCGAAGTCAGAAGCCAGAAGTGATAAGGTAAAAACCAATCTTGAAGATTTGCAGAGCTCTTGCAATGCTGGGTGGAGGCTTTGATGGCTTGGTAGTGCTGGGATCCACGTGAGCAGGTTGGGTGAGAGACAGCAAGCGGTTGGCTCTGAATGCATTGTAGGACCTGATCATGGTTGGACCATTGTCAACATATACATATTTGTCCTTATCTCTTAGTGCCTGGTCCGTGGCACTAATATCACTGAAGCCCCTCTGATCTTTTATTGGTTTAGACACTGGACACACATGGTACAAGGTAAACATTGCTCATAACTTTTAGGGCTCAACTCATCCTTCCATCTGTGAACGAATAGCTGTTCTAAGTCCTGAACATCAACTGCGAGCACTGAAACAATAACACTTAGGGGATAATTATAATGTCGGTCAGAAAGCCTTCTATCAACATCCCTAGTTTGACATCTGACCGCCGTATTTCAATTACGGCAGTCGGAATTCAAACCGGCCGGTCAATCCGGCTGACTTCCGATGGGTTCGAGGAGCCCGTCGGCCAGTCGGAAGGGCCGCATAATCCTCTGAGGAAAGCGTTTCCGCCTTCGGGATTATGATAGCACTATCCAAGAGCAAATCCATGTCAGCTTTTTCGACATGGATTTGCTGTCGGAAAGGGCCCCCTTCCCCTCTGGTCCCTTCACCGTGTGGCAGGCACCATGAGGTGCCTGCCACACGGCACCTCATGGTGCCTGCCACACGGCACCTCATAGATAAATGGGAGTATGCGACCGCACCATGTGCGTTCGCATTGTAATTGCGGTTTCGGGACCGCCGACCTGAGGTCGGTCGGTCGGTCTCGAGACTGCAACGGTGTCGGGCAGACGTGTCCCTCTCCCACCGAAATCATAATTATGCCCTTAATTCTCTCTCTCTCGCTCTCTCCTCTTAAGTGTGGTTGGCCTTTGGTCTCACAACTCCTGGCTGTCAGCCTGGGAAAAGAGAATACGGTTGATCCTGTCTTCTCTGGAAAAGTATGTTGGACTTTCCCACTGTGGTAATTTTGCAGTTCCCTGTTTCTCACTTTTTCAGTGTTCCTATTTTGGGTTTGTAAGGATATTTTCAACACTATTTTCCTTAAATAAAATATCACAGTGTGACTTGGGCAGCACTCAAATGGGCAGGAGGAGGGTAGTTGTCCCACTGGCCAGAGCCAGCAGCTGAAAAATAAAATGATATTTTATTATCATTTTGTTTTTCAGGAGCTGGCTGAGCCATGCATGTGTAGGGAGGGGCAGGGCCGGGCCATTGCTGATGGGGAGGAGTGGTGGGCACTTTTAATTGTGCATGTTAGTTTGGCCGGCTGTCTTAGGCCGGCCAAACAGACATGCACACTTAGGTTTCTCCAACCCAGCTGTATTCTACAGCTGGGTGGAAAAACAGCACAGGCTCCCTGTGCCTGAGCGAGCATCAAACCAGCCTGCTCAGGCCAATCCGGCACTGCTCTCATAGCATGAGTGCAGCGTCTCGATTGAATGGGGAGTCTGTCACAGAGACTGCCAGGAGCAGCAGGAGAGCAAAGAAGCACCAAGGCGCAAGGCGACCGGCAGCATCAGGTAAGTCTTTTTTTTTATTAATTCCCCTCTCACCCCCCACCGCTGATGCTGCCCTGCTGCCCCTCCACTGCATATTGGCAGCAGCAGTGACTGCAAATGGGCTGTACTGTTGAGCAGGGATTTTGAAGGAGAGTTATGAAAGATACGCGTTGTTAGATCTGGCATCTTTTAGCGTGATTCCCCATGTCTTTTTGCTTTTGACTTCATGTTTTTGACTGTGTGCTGCATTTCGTTTTTGCTGGTTTTAGGACTCTGGGCACTTTACCGCTGCTGACCAGTGCTAAAGTGCAAGTGCTCCCTGTGTAAAATGTATGGTGATTGGTCTATCCATTATTGTCATATTTGACTTACTAGTAAGTCCCTAGTGAAGAGCACCAGGTGTGCCAAGGGCCTGTACATCAAATGCTACTAGCGCGTCTGCAGTACTGATTGTGCCACCCACATGAGTAGCCCTGCAAACATGTCCGAGCCCTGCCACTGCAGTGTCTGTGTGTGCAGCTTTAAACTTCAATTTCTACCTGGCAAGTGCACTTGCCAGGTCCAAACCTTCCCTTTTACCCTATGTAAGTCAACCCTAAGGTAGGCCCAAGGCATCCCCATGGGCAGGATGCAGTGTATTTAAAAGTTAGGAGATGTACTGCTGTGTTTTACATGTCCTAATAGTGAAATACTTCTTATTTCATTTTTCACTATTGTAAGGACTATCTTTCCCATAGGGTAACATGGGGATTGCCTTGAAATATCTTTTAAGTGTAATTTCCCATTGGGAGCAGATAGAGATTTGGAGTTTGGGGTCTCTGAACTCACAATTTAAAAATACTTCTTTTGGTGAAGTTGGTTTTTAAATTGCATGTTTGAAAATGCCACTTTTAGAAAGTGATACCAAAGGGGATGATGGACGGAGCGTTTGAGCTAATCAAACACTCACCCCCAGTCAACTGATCTGGGTTTAATCCATCATCATTCTTTAGCTCACTCCACCACCCCAGTTCAGACATGGCCATATGCAAATCAGTCTGACCCTGTGCCTCATGGGAACAGTCCAGCCCGAACTGCCAAGCCATGTCTTCCCTGGACCGGAAACAAGCATCCTGGGACCGGTTTCTGGCTATTCAGCCGTCATCAGCCAGGCTAGCTTGAATCCAGTGGCAAAGTGAGCAAGGGACCCACGTCTGGGCATACCCTGCCAACTTAGGGCGAACAAAGCGATACCAAAGGGGATGATGGACGGAGCGTTTGAGCTAATCAAACACTCACCCCCAGTCAACTGATCTGGGTTTAATCCATCATCATTCTTTAGCTCACTCCACCACCCCAGTTCAGACATGGCCATATGCAAATCAGTCTGACCCTGTGCCTCATGGGAACAGTCCAGCCCGAACTGCCAAGCCATGTCTTCCCTGGACCGGAAACAAGCATCCTGGGACCGGTTTCTGACTATTCAGCCGTCATCAGCCAGGCTAGCTTGAATCCAGTGGCAAAGAGAGCAAGGGACCCACGTCTGGGCATACCCTGCCAACTTAGAGCGAACAAAGCGATACCAAAGGGGATGATGGACGGAGCGTTTGAGCTAATCAAACACTCACCCCCAGTCAACTGATCTGGGTTTAATCCATCATCATTCTTTAGCTCACTCCACCACCATAGTTCAGACATGGCCATATGCAAATCAGTCTGACCCTGTGCCTCATGGGAACAGTCCAGCCCGAACTGCCAAGCCATGTCTTCCCTGGACCGGAAACAAGCATCCTGGGACCGGTTTCTGGCTATTCAGCCGTCATCAGCCAGGCTAGCTTGAATCCAGTAGCAAAGTGAGCAAGGGACCCACGTCTGGGCATACCCTGCCAACTTAGGGCGAACAAGGCGATACCAAAGGGGAGGATGGACGGAGCGTTTGAGCTAATCAAACACTCACCCCCAGTCAACTGATCTGGGTTTAATCCATCATCATTCTTTAGCTCACTCCACCACCCCAGTTCAGACATGGCCATATGCAAATCAGTCTGACCCTGTGCCTCATGGGAACAGTCCAGCCCGAACTGCCAAGCCATGTCTTCACTGGACCGGAAACAAGCATCCTGGGACCGGTTTCTGGCTATTCAGCCGTCATCAGCCAGGCTAGCTTTTGTCGCCCTAAGTGGGAAGGGTATGCCCAGACGTGGGTCCCGTGCTAACTACACCACTGGATTCAAGCTAGCCTGGCTGATGAAGGGTGATGCCCTGAAACCGGTCCCAGGATGCTTGTTTCCGGTCCAGGGAGGATCTGGCTTGGCAGTTCGGGCTGGACTGTTCCCACAAGGAACAGGGTCAAGACTGATTTGCATATGGCTGGGTCCAAACTGGGGTGGTGTGGTGAGCAAAAGAATGATGGATTTAACCCAGATCCTTGTGACTGGGGGTGAATGTTTGCATTGTCCAGCATTCCGTCCATCAATTGTTTCTTTTGCATTTATCGCCCTAAGTGGGAAGGGTATGCCCAGACGTGGGTCCCGTGCTCACTACACCACTGGATTCAAGCTAGCCTGGCTGATGAAGGGTGATGCCCTGAAACCGGTCCCAGGATGCTTGTTTCCAGTCCAGGGAGGATCTGGCTTGGCGGTTCGGGCTGGACTGTTCCCACAAGGAACAGGGTCAAGACTCATTTGCATATGGCTGGGTCCAAACTGGGGTGGTGTGGTGAGCAAAAGAATGATGGATTTAACCCAGATCCTTGTGAGTGGGGGTGAATGTTTGCATTGTCCAGCATTCCGTCCATCAATTGTTTCTTTTGCATTTGTCGCCCTAAGTGGGAAGGGTATGCCGAGACGTGGGTCCCATGCTCACTACACCACTGGATTCAAGCTAGCCTGGCTGATGAAGGGTGATGCCCTGAAACCGGTCCCAGGATGCTTGTTTCCGGTCCAGGGAGGATCTGGCTTGGCAGTTCGGGCTGGACTGTTCCCACAAGGAACAGGGTCAAGACTGATTTGCATATGGCTGGGTCCAAACTGGGGTGGTGTGGTGAGCAAAAGAATGATGGATTTAACCCAGATCCTTGTGACTGGGGGTGAATGTTTGCATTGTCCAGCATTCCGTCCATCAATTGTTTCTTTTACTTTTAGAAAGTGGGCATTGTCTTGCTTAACCATTCTGTGCCTCTGCCTGTCTATAGAATACATGTCTGGGTTGACTGACAGTTGGGCTCTTGTGCATTCACTCTAGACAGTCACACAAAGGGAGCTGCGGTGTGCCTTGCATATCCTGATGGGCCATCTATTTTCAACAGAAGACCCAATTCACATAGAGACTTATGACTCATAAAGTTAGCAGTGCCGAGTGTCCGCACTCGTGGTGGAATCTCCGCACTCGGGGTGAAATCTCCACACTGAGCACTGCAGTGCAGAGATTCCACCCTGAGTGTGGAGACTCCACACTCGTAACTTTACGAGTTGTAATTCCCTTTGTGAATTGGGCTCTCAAAGTATAAGTGGAATGGCTCGGGACGTCACACATTTGGTCACAGAAATACGCATGCACACAAGCGATCTTCTATGCAGATTCAATTTTGACCCCTTGCGATGGGCTGAAATGTTATTGTTAGATTTGATATTTGATTGAATTTGTTATTTCTGATGGCATTGTTCTACATTTCTTCTTAAAGAGCATTCCCGGGCTGTAAAAATCAGATCACGTCTGGTCCATTGATCGCTTTTCAGAATAAGGATTATAATGCAGCAGCACAAACAGTTTTTCAGAGCTATGCTTATGTCCTTCTTCTGAAAAAGGTTAACACCACTATTTCAATATGGCTGTCAAGGCTGTGCCTTGTGTTTAACTACTTCATGCTTGCCTCCCACCAACTCCCTTCTCTTATCAGAAATTCGGTAAAGTGTTTAATGTCTTCAGGTAGTGCTTTGTAGGGCTGATATTAGCCCCTCCAAAAATACTTTAAAAACTTTTTTAGAGTTTTTGGTTTTATTGAGACTTTCAATATAACGGAGGGTAGTCAAGGATACATCACGTGAGCCATAAAATGAGACACAAGTCCAAAGGAGGAAATGTAGAGCATTTAGCAAGTGGTAGGTGAGCAATATACATTAGTTAGTTTATGAGAAGCAAAATACCCTATACTTCTAATGATGGCTAGGACAGCAAGAGGTCTCTTAGTACACACGATAAACATAGACTTCTTTTCCAGCACTTGCAGCTAAACAAAAGTCAGCCAATCAAGTGAACATCTTAGGCCTACGCTAGAATCATGAAGTTGCTATTAGTAAAACGAGAGGAAATGCCAAAGGATGGCAACACCGAAGTAGATGAAAAGAAATAAAGAATGGCATGCATGGCCAAGAGAAAGAGTCAGAGAGAGCGAGGGACTGCGCAAGGATCTACTCCTGGGTGAGGTCTTGAACTTTTATAGGCTAAAATAAGGCCACTGCCCATGCGCCAACAGTTCACTGATAGAGTCTCAATGTTATGGCGGGTTTGAGCTCTGTAGCTTATATCCAGTTATTTCACAACTTGATAACATTTATGTTTTTAAATTGAGAGGAGTTGAGCCAATTGGAGTCACATTTCCTAGCACAGCAGACCCATGCCTACTAAGAATGTTGTGATGGTGCACTCGCAAAATGCACGTATACTTTTAATGGAAGACTACTTTCACTTCTCGGCACAGCACATTATTAATGTAAATCACCCAAACTTGTTGGTAATTTGGATGCAGCTGTGATCACACAGTACATGCATAGACAATGCTTGCACTTTTCCATGTCTAGGAAAGGAGCAGTGAGAAGGGGTTCATCTCTCCCTGCCTCTGCCATGCTGATCACATTGATGTCAATGAGAGGTAGCCACACCTGAACCACAGCCTTTTGCACAGTGGAAAGCCAGTGTCCAGATTCTGTCTTCTTTGTAACTAAGGGTGGATAGGTTGTGCAGGAAGATACAGATGTCACGTTTGCAGTGTTTGTATTTTGTTGTATTCATGACTTTTTATTGGTGGGTTCTATTTGGAATGTTTGAGGCGCAGCATTCTAGTAATGTCAGTTGAGTGTTGTGGCTGGCACTGGGAAGTCACGCCGAGGCAGGCTGAATAAAGCTCTTCTTAAAATCACCATTTGATGGTCTGGACGATGTTATTACTACATTATTTGATGACGCGTTGTCAGCCCATATTCGGCCTTCTGGGTGACATCGCACACATTGGAACTGGAGGATTGTACTGAGATTGGAGCCGATCAAAGACAGTGCAGGGTGCTGTGGAGCAGGGCAGCTTATCTCTACAATCGGCAGGTACAATTTGGTGGGTTTGTGACAAAACCACCTACTCTTTATTTAAAGGTACTGTGTCAGCATTGTTGGTGACTAAGGTGAGATTTTGTTCATGATCAAAGTGACAGAGTAAGAAAGATTGCCGCAAGCAGGGCAGCTTTCCTCTTTCTTTGGCAGAGACATGTGAAAGGCTTAAAATCGCTTAACCGCGCAGACTTTGGTATTTGTACCAGGCACCTGTACGAGTTACCGTTATTAGTGGGCGGTCTGCGGCAGTTTAAAGGCCATGTATTACCACGAGCGGGGAGGGGGGGCGGTAGCGAGGATTTATTCTATTGCACATTGACCGCGAGACCTGATTTGCATACCTTTACCACACGAACATGGCATAGTCCTCGAGTAAAGCCAGCGCATCTTCACACATATGTTCAGTCTTGCCAGCTTTTGAGACCCATCCCAAGCCCAAAGCTCTCCAGGTTCAAGACCACATTCAGCCCAGCGCAGACTACTGTCGGCCCAAAATCCCAGCCCAAAGTTGCAACCGTCAAAGTATGCAAAAACAGCCTTCCGGAACAGTCTGACATAAATCTAATTTCAATTCAATATGCGTATAACGGGAGGAGTTTCAATGGGCACCTACGCACTTCTGCAATCATGTCCAAATTTTATCAATAATTACTGATTTTGAAGATTGGTCCCCTCTATGACCTTCTAACTGGCATTTCTATCACCACAAATCAAAACCTGAACCTGGCACTGATGGATGAACTTTACAGGAGCAGACTATACCCCATCGTAATTAAGCCCAAGTGTGGAAATGTTTAAACTCTTTAAGTAATGTGGCTCCTACAACAGTATATTTAACCAGTATATTTAATGGATCTCGCAGGGTTAACACCACGCAATTATACACATATAAAGAAACCACCCTGGGGCTAACGCAATTCCAGCATGGTTAATTTGGCAAGCTGAAAGGGTCATCACAGTATAACAAGAGGCCCATTCCTTTTAGTTAAAATGCTAGAACTGAGATAATCATATACTCCGATGAGTTCCCTGCCCTCCACTCCAAAGTTCTTCACTGTGACCACTTACTCTGGCACTAAGGGGCCGATTATGATGTCAGGCGGAAAGCCTCCTCCCGACAGTCGGAATCTCCTCGATCGCGTCAGAGCCCTTCCAACCGTCTCGGTTAGTTTACATTCCAACCGCCCGATTACAATGTTCGCAGTGGGATTGTAAACCGCGCGGTCATTCCGAATCGGTTCTGAGCGACTCGAAGAGTAACCGTGTCAGTTGGAACCGCATCGTACACCCCTATAGACAGCGTTTACGCCCTCGGGATTACGATGTCTTTTTCAAACAGCCTTTCCCGCGTCGGCCTGTCCGACATGGAAAGGCTGTCGAAAAGTGACTTGGGGGGCCCCTGGCAGGGCCCCCTTGGCCCCACGGCCTACGGGTGATGGCCGAGGGGGTACCTAAGGGACCCCCCTCTAAAACCCTGCACTGTGTGGCAGGCACAATGGAGTGCCTACAACAGGGTGCAGGGTTTTCCGCAAACACCCCATTTCCCCATAGGTGCCTGTGTTACAGCCCGTTGTCGGGTGGAACACGAGCTCCCATAGGGTACAATGGGACTCCGACTGAACAGTGTTCGGTCGCATCGTAATCCGGCGGTCGGAACCGCCAACCACAAGTCGGTCGGTCCCGATTCCGGGTAGGTGTCGGGCGGAGGCTTTCCGCCCGACATCACAATCGGCCCCTAAATGTTTTACAGGACCTTTGTCGGTGCCTTTGTGTTGCATCACAGACTAGATTAAAGCTCCTAGTGCTGGAAAGAAGCTGCTGGGTTTGTTTGGGGACCAAATGAAAGCAAGGCTTTTGGAGCCGAAAGGAAAAAGAACCCTTTCCCGAAACCTTTAGTGATACCCTCCCCCAACATCTTAACACTAATGCTCCGTCAAGCCTGCTGACACCATCATCACTCCCCTTGCCCCATCCCACTCCTCTTCCTCATTAGCACTGTCCCACTCACTTTTTACCTCTAACCTATACAGTCTTATTTGGCTACACAGCTCACTTACATCTATCACCCAGCCTGGGCTTTAAGTAGCGCAGGTCCTAAAACTAACTTTGAAATGGGTCCCTAAAGTGGCCTGTGTTCATTTTTTTAAACAATTTTTATTGGCTTTTTCACGTTAATTTACATAAATGCAGACATAACAGTTGGCCTGATTGTTACAATTGTACATTACATTTCTACTGACCTATCAAAGGAGTATAATGAGGTAACAGGTTTGGTTATTGATCACCCTATTGCGGTCGTGCAGTGTCGTAGTGGGCCTTAACGCATTTTCGATAAGGAGCTATTCTTTTGAAAAAGCGTCCGGTCCCTCGATCTACCGCCGTGCGTAACTAACTAGGGATGTGAACCTGGAGTGAGCGGGTCAGGGCAGACTAGAACCACTCCCACGGGTGTCTAAAAATAGGAAGGATTCTGTTGTTACATGCCTTTATAAGGGGAGACGGGGGCAGGGGAATGGGATTCTCCAGGAGCGCGGTTCACTCGAGCTTGGGCACTTTACGTGGGTCTCTATGCTCGTGGGGGTGCTGCAAAATCATGTACCTTGGTGGGGTCTGGGATTTTAACTGTGTCCGCACAAGTGTTTGGGGGGGACTTGGGTTGTGTATCTCAGCTCGGGCCTTCAGGCGCAGTTGTTAGTGGTGGTGGTTGTTGAGTGCTAACTGTGTGGTGGCAGAATTGGTATAGTAGTGTAGCCCACTCTGTAGGGATGTGTTTCCTTTCCTACGCACACCTTTTGCCTCCTCCCGCCTGATTGTGTCTTCCTCTGCCGAGCCCAACTTTCCAACTGCTCCCGTCCAGGCTGCCAATGGGGGTCCCTCCGGGATTCTCCAGTACATTGTAATCCCTCTCTTCGCCAGCAGGAGGGTTAGGGAGGCGAAGCGTGTTTGAACTTTGAGGGCTTTACATCTGCGAAGATCCCTATCCTGCTGGCCTTCCAAGTGTTAATGTCAGTGAGCCCTGCTAGTTCCCGCAGTGTCTCGTGTATTATACTCCAATAGGGCTGTATTGTGGGACATAGCCAAAACATGTGTTTGAATGTTGCATGTAGGGATTGACACCTCGGGCATACAAATCGTGTGTCTGGATAAAAGTGTTGGAGCCTCACCGGGGTAAGGTAGGCGCGATGTAGTATGGAGAACTGTATATTTTTAAACCGCCCGTTCCCAGACACCTTCTTTGGGTAATCCAAGGCGCGTTCCCATTCCTTGTCATGCGATGGGCGTCCTATCTCCTCCTCCCATTTCTGTCGCAGCGGGGCAAGTGTGGTGGCGGTGAGATCGCGGATTGCTTTATAGAGCCATGTAATTAAGTGTCACCCCAGGCCCATGTGAAGAATTTTGTGGAGTACTGGGTGTGTTGCTGGTTCCCCCTCAGAGAGATCTCAAATGTGGCTGCTGCTGCGGACTATTTGTCTGTGCAGCAAGAACTGCCCTGGTGGGAGACCTGTCTCTTCTGAGATCTGATCGAATGGTAGCAGTTGCCTTGGCGAACAGGGATCCTACCTCCAGGACTGAGTGACTTGTCCAGACTTTCATTGCCCGAGCGGAGTTGTATCCATAGTTTCTGGGCAGGCCGGCCAGCGGGAATAAGGGGGTGTATAGGGGAGTCCTGCCAGACATGCGGTGAAGTCGTAATATGCATGCTTGCACCACCATCACCTGTACGGAATGCGTTGATGCAGGGGGAGTGCCTGGGAGGAGCAGGCAGCACAGGGCTTGTACTGGCCCAGATCCTCCCTCCGAGGCGGTCTCCGCCAGATGTCACCCCGCTGTCCAGCTGGACAGCCATTGGAGTTGTGCCGCAAGAAAACAGGCCTCAAACGATGGCGCTCCCAGTCCCCCTTGATCTATCGGGAGTTGCAACTTTGAGAGGGCTACTCTCCGGCATCCGCCGCCCCATATAAGGGAGCTTA
The DNA here is from genome assembly GCA_963921515.1 of Calotriton arnoldi. Classification (NCBI taxonomy): domain Eukaryota; kingdom Metazoa; phylum Chordata; class Amphibia; order Caudata; family Salamandridae; genus Calotriton; species Calotriton arnoldi. The sequence continues at coordinate 992,072 of CAWUFW010003666.1, read as the reverse complement.
ATAGGGTGTCTAGCTCTTGAAAGAAGGAGCGCAGAGGGATAATGGGGGTATTGGCAAAGTATTACAGGAATTGCGGCACTAAGATCATTTTGGCTAAGGCTGCTCTACCTATGGGAGCTAAGGGCAGGGTCTTCCAAAAATGTACTTGAATTTTGGCTCCTGCCAGAGCTCTACGATAATTGCCCTCAATTAGGTCCGCGGGGGAGTGATAGAGCCTGACGCCAAGGTATCGCGGAGCGCTATTGCTCCAAGCAATTTGTGAACTCCCAACTTCTATCTCTCGTGGGGGAAAATCTGGACTTAGGGGCTATATAGTGGATTTTGCCCAATTGACTTTGAGTCCTGCTGCAGACGCAAAGTCCGAGAGTATGTTCCATATGGGGCTGAGATCAGCTGCGATGTTTCGCACATATAGCAGCAAATCATCCGCGTATAGGGACACAATATGTGTGGTGCCCCCTATTGGGATGTCACAGGCCTCTCCTTCCCGACGCAGCCGGATCGCAAGAGGCTCCATCGCCATGGTGAACAAGAGAGGAGAGAGAGGACACCCCTGCCGGGTGCCTCTCTCTATCCGAAGGGACAGGGAGATGTGTTTGCCCAGTTGCACTCTGTACGTGAGCTTCGTGTAAATAGCTTTATGTGCGCTCTGAAGACAGGCCCAAGCCCCATCCGCCTCAGCGCCTTGAAGAGGTACGGCCAGGTCAGGGTGTTGAACTCCTTTTCCAGGTCCAGGACCAGGCAAGCTGCCCTGGGGTAACGGCCTGAGCCTGGTCCTGCACCTGAAACAGCCTGCGAATATTTTGGGACGTACTTCTGCCCGGCACAAACCAGTTCTGATCCGGGTGTATAAGTCGCGGGAGCATTGGGCCTAATCGGTCCGCCAGGATCTTGCCCAGGATCCTGCAATCAGTGGATAATAGTGTTATTGGCCTATACGAGGCCAGCTGCGTCGGGTCTCGGTCAGGCTTTGGAAACGAGACTATGATAGATTCCCGTAGTGAGCTAGGCAGCTCCCCCTCTTCCAGTGCTGCCTCATACATGGTGGCTAGTTTTGGCGCCAATAATGTGGCAAAGGTGCTATAGTACTCTAGGGGCTTTGTTCCGGGCCAGGGCCTGGATTGCCTATTTCACATCCGAAGGTGTGATTACGGTCTCCAGGAGGGCTTTATCTTCACTCGGGATCTGGGGTATGGTGAGAGGTGCTAGGAAGTGATCAACTAGCCCCTGGCAATTCTGTGTAGGGTTCTGCTATATCTTTGTATAGTGGTCATGAAAGAGTCGCAGGATATCTGTCTGGGAGGTGGCAACTCCGCCAGCAGGGTCAGCAATTTCCGTGATTGGCCGTGTGTCCTGGGCCTGGCGGGCTAGCCTGGCAAGGAGTGCTCCCGACTTGTCCCCTTCTCTATGTTTCTTGGCTGCATATAGTTTGAAGTTATATCTCCGCAGGTCTGCTAGACCCTCCTCATATGCCATCTTGGCCTCCACGACTTGGGTTGGGGTCACCGAGTTTGAGTCCGCTGCCTTAGTCATGGCCGCGAACTCAAGTTCATCTTTTTGTAGGCTTCGGTCGAGTGTCCTGCGGACTCCCAATATTTGCCTGATACAGGCCCCCCGAATGACCACTTTGAAAGCGTCCCATTCCAACGTCCTGGTAGACGCCGTGTTGGTATTGTTAATGAAGTATTCTTTGATACTCTCTTCTTGATTGCGATGAAATACTGGATCTTCCAGGCATTCTCGCTGTAATTTTCAGGCGGGGACTGGCGGGTGGGGTAGCCACCACCTAAGGGTTAGAAGGTGCGCATCATGATCAGAAACCACTCTTCCCAAGTAATCTGCTTGTTGGGCCATAGGGAGTATCGCTGGTGAGCAGAGGAACCGGTCGAAGCGCACCCGTAGATTATGGGGTATTGAGTGAAAGGAGTATAGCCTGGAGGTTGGGTTCCGGCTCCTCCACACATCTGTTAGGGACCAGTGCTGTATCCACGACCGGAAAGCTTCCATCTGTGCTTGGGCAGAGGAACCAGTGCTTGGGGGGTGCAACCAGTCTAAGAACAAGTCTAACACACAGTTATAATCACCCCCCAGTACCCATGGCGATGTCGTGAATTGTGTCAGGACTGCCGATAATGAGTCCCAGAACTTCCCCTGGTCGATGTTTGGGGCGTAGATGCTGCCCAAAAGTAGGGGCTGCCCGTGTAGGAACCATTCCAGAAGTGCGTATCGTCCCTCCCTGTCTACCACTCTACGGATTTTCTTGAATGGGACCCCCGGTTTGAGCCAGATCAACGCTCCACGTGCAAACGCGGAGTATGTGGTAGCACAAAAGGTGCCACGCCAGCGTCTCTGCACTCGGTCTAATTCAGTCTTTGTGAGGTGTGTTTCCTGTAACAGGATTATCTGTGCTTTCTGACGCTTGGCATAGGAGTAAACCGAGTAGTACTTCCATGCTGTGTGCATTCCCCTGACATTTAGGGACAAAAGACTAATATCTGCGTCCATTGGCATAATTCAGCGTATTTTGGGAGTTGGGGGGGTTGAGTGGGGGATATTGCGTGGTAACCCTGATCCTGACCACTCTGCATGTGATTCTGTTGAGTGAAGGCACACTCCCTGGGTGGGAGTGTATTCGTGGGAATTGGGGGTAACTGGGAGAAGGTTTAACTGTTGCTGAGGAACCGGGTTCCAACATTGTGGACCTATCACAACTGGTGATACGTCCATACTGTACATATAGCTAACGTTTTAATGTATTATGGGGAGTTATATTCTCGGGGTCCTGTGTCTGTTGCCTAATGTGGCCTATGCTCCTAAATGTGTTGACGGTGGGGTCTATTGTGCCCATGAAGGAATTTGCGTGGTGGTGGGTGACAACATGGCTTCAGCATGTTTTCCTGGGCATGTGTTGAGTAGGGGCTTCGTCAGGAGGGGAGGGAGTTGTGATCCTGAGTGTCAGCTCCTTTCAGATTAGTGTATCTGCTGTTTGGGGGGGGCCCCCGCGGTGTCGACAGTTTCTGGGGTGGTTCTGTGGTTTCTCGTGTCTGGGCCCGTGCTCTGCTAGGTGCTCTCTATCTCCCTTGCACCTCGTGGCTGTTCGCTGAGCAGTAAGATATCTGCGGGGTGCTGATGCGTCCCCAGGTGGGCACAGGGTGCCGCCCCTCCACCTCACTCTGAAGTCTCAGGGGTACTCGGGGGCTTCCGGGGATGTCTTGTCTGCCCCCACCTGCGGATGGCTCACTGGAGGGTGCCAGGTAAGTCAGGGATTCCAGTCAGGGGTCGCACGCCTACCCCAGCGGGTTACGCAGAGCACTGGATTTAGCAGTGGTGCTCTGCGTTGGCTCCGGTAGACTGGGAGGGTTCCCCTTGTTCCTTTCCTCCCCCACATGGAGCTTGCCGGTATCCCCGGTCACTCACTGTGCACGAGGGTCAGTCTCTGGATGCTAGGTGGCGGGCGCTCTCTTCTGGGTAGCTCTCAGTACTCTGGGTTGGCTCCCATAGACTGGGGGGTCCCCTTGTTCCTTTCCTCCCCTACACGGAGCTTTCCGGTATCCCCAGCCCCTTACTGTGCACGAGGGTCAATCTCTGGGTGCTAGGTGTTAGGCGTTCCCTCCCCGGTGGTTCTTGGCTATTGTCTGGGGCTTCTCAGTCCGCCCCCACCCCTGGATGGCTCTCTGGGGGATGCTGGGTGTGGCAGGGACTCCAGCCGGGTGCCGCACTCTCGCCCCGGTGGGATCAGTCAGTGTGTAGAACGCTGGGTTTAGTTGTGGTGCTCAGGGGGGGTCCCCTCGCTTCGTTTCTTCCCCGTGTAAAGTTCGCCGGTGTCGCCGGATCCCTGTTGTGCCCGAGGGTCAGTCACTGGATGCGAGGTGGCAGGCGCTCTTTCCTGGGTAGCTCTCGGCTGCCTTCTGGGACTTCTCTGTTCGCCCCCATCCTCAGAAGGCTCTCTAGGGGTTGCCAGGTAGATTGGGGGCTCTAGCCGGGGGTCGCGCCCTCACCCCGATGACATCAGTCAGTATACTGGGCCCTGAGCAGTCGCAGTGTTCCAGGACGGCTTCCGCAGGCCAGGGGGATGTCTCCTCACTTCCCCCCCCACTCAAGGTGTGCCGCTGTCTTCAGCTCCTCGTTGTACTCGAGGGCTAGTCACCAGGTGTTGGGCGGTGGGGCGCTCCCTCTGGGCAGTTCCCGGCTGATGTGCCCAGCTTCCCCCTTGCTCTTGCTGCCAGGTCCGTGTAGGCCTGATTTCGCCCTGGCACGCCCCCGGTCTCCAACGACATGTGGTTCAAGCGCCTCCGGTTCACCTCTCACCTGATTGCCGCTCGTCTGTGATGGCTCTTGCCTCAAGCCCAGTGTAGGTCGGACCCCCGCTCCACTCCGTGCCAGCGCTTCGCACCCACTCTTGATCTGCGGGTGGCGCGCAGCTCAGCTCCCCAATCCTCCAGCAGCCCGCCGCTTGCCTCGGGCCTGCTATTTTGGATGATCGGCCGCGATTCTCAGGCGCCCTGTTCGTTTCCACGTGGCGCTGCGCTACTATCTGCGACAGCTCCCAGGTGTCTGCCAGGTAGCTGGTGATATGCAGCCGTCGTTTTACCACATTGCTGGGCTCCACCGATCAGGATGGGTATTGATTATTGAGGCCAGCGGCCGGAGCTCTACTCGAGCGTGTCCGCCATCTTGGCTGGCTTAGCCACGCCCCCAAAGGGCCTATGTTCATATCCTTACATTTTAAGGCAAAAGCATGGATTTATTTCTCAGTACTGCATGTAAAAAACCATAAGGTAATTCATGTCTGCAAAGCAGTCCCTGTTTACATTTTACCTTCATTTTCATTTCATCCTTCATTTCCTAAGAGTATTTGCTTTTTTTTACGCATATCTGAAGTTTTATTTTCATGCAACATATGACTCTTGTATAGTGCACATTGTGATCTGAGTCACCTCCAGGTGTCTACGTGAGTCCAGATTGTGGGTTGGTATTTATTACGGAGCACGAAAGAGTCCTGCGGCTGAAAGCAGTATGAGTTCCTCACAGTGCTTGCCAGTGTCCCATTAAGAGGTTTAGACTACATCCAATTCTTGCCCTCTCTGCAAAGTACACAGAATGGTGGTCACATGTAAATGGCACCTGTTAAAAAGTACTGAAGAGGCCAGAAAAGAAAGTCACTTATTCTGATCAATTTCCTTCCCTTTCTTCCACTCCAAAGTCCTTCAACATCAGCACATAATCTGCCAATAAAAGTTATACAGTTTTTTATAAGTATGAATATTTGTTTTTTCCAGATGTTTTGTTTCTGTATTTTTATTTTAATGCAACATGTGACTTGTATAGTACATATTGTGAATAAGGCTGGGCGTAGTTCGCGAAGTAATGCTTCGCGAAGCTACGCAAAGTGCAGTTCGCACTACGCAAGCTTCGCGTAGCACTACGCGAGCTGCGTAGCGCACTGTTCGCAATGATTGCACAGTGCCGGATGCTTGTCCGCACTGTGCAATCATTGAAAACGGCAACTTGCACAGTGCGAGCTGTCTTTACTGCCGCTCGAGTAGATTTTTACTCGAGCGGCAGCTTTCTCAACGCGGACTGGTAGTTTCTCATCGCGAGCGGTCGCGAGCATACGCGACCACTCGCAATGAGAAACCTGACCTCCCCGCGTTGAGAATCTCGCCGGGAGGTTTATTTTCCACGCTCGCGATCGGCAACTTGATGTTGCTGATCGCGAACGAGGAAAAGTCTCGCCGGGATGTCATTTTGCTTGCTCGCGGTCGCCAACTTGACGTTGAGGACCGCGAGCAAGCAAAAATGACCGCGGCACTACGCTACGCTACGCGTGTTTGCACTGTGCTACTTGCAATTCGCGTTGTGCGAAGTAGCGCAAACTTCGCAAACTACGCGAGCGTAGCGTAGCACTTCGCCCAGGGTTAATTGTGAACCGAGTCGCCTCTTGGCCTCTGGGTGAGTTCAGATTATGGGTGGTCATTTATGATGGGTGTGGGAAGCTGGCCTGGTATATGATGTCCACTAATGTAAGTGATACCAAAGGGGATGATGGACCGTGCGTTAGAGCAAATCAAACACTCACCCCCAGTCAACTGATCTGGGTTTAATCCATCATCATTCTTTAGCTCACTCCACCACCCCAGTTCAGACATGGCCATATGCAAATCAGTCTGACCCTGTGCCTCATGGGAACAGTCCAGCCCGAACTGCCAAGCCATGTCTTCCCTGGCCCGGAAACAAGCATCCTGGGACCGGTTTCGGGTTCATAACCCTCATCAGCCAGGCTATCTTGAATCCAGTGGCAAAGTGAGCAAGGGACCCACGTCTGGGCATACCCTGCCAACTTAGGGTGAAGAAAGCGATACCAAAGGGGATGATGGACGGAGCGTTAGAGCAAATCAAACACTCACCCCCAGTCAACTGATCTGGGTTTAATCCATCATCATTCTTTAGCTCACTCCACCACCCCAGTTCAGACATGGCCATATGCAAATCAGTCTGACCCTGTGCCTCATGGGAACAGTCCAGCCCGAACTGCCAAGCCATCATCCCCTTTGGTATCGCTTTGTTCGCCCTAAGTTGGCAGGGTATGCCCAGACGTGGGTCCCTTGCTCACTTTGCCACTGGATTCAAGCTAGCCTGGCTGATGACGGCTGAATAGCCAGAAACCGGTCCCAGGATGCTTGTTTCCGGTCCAGTGAAGACATGGCTTGGCAGTTCGGGCTGGACTGTTCCCATGAGGCACAGGGTCAGACTGATTTGCATATGGCCATGTCTGAACTGGGGTGGTGGAGTGAGCTAAAGAATGATGATGGATTAAACCCAGATCAGTTGACTGGGGGTGAGTTAGCAGAGATACTTTGACGGAGGACTGTTGTTTCTGCACCTCACATCAGTTTCATTTATATCAAATGTTCTTGCGCAACAAGCCCTGGCAACAGCCGTCAATTGATGCCTCTGTAAGTCAGATCATAAGCAGTTAAGAGGTTGGGCGTGCGCCAAGTGAAGAAGTCCAAGGAATCAGTACTTAGTTTTCTAGTAAGTCTTTATTTGTAATCAGATAATTCACTTGAAATTGTTGATTTTACGGTCAGCCAACGCGTTTCGTTCTCAGGTGAGAACTTCGTCAGGGCTTAGTGGTTGTGTGTCCTTAAGGTGAAATAAGGTTTATTGAGAATTACCACTCCTAAAGTACAGTGGAAGCAGTGCAGACTAGCTCCAACTAGACCTGCAAAATTATAAACCGAAACAGCCTCCTGCTCAGAACATGAGTAAGTGATCCATCAATCCAGTTGGTGTTCCAGGCAGTAACTCTGGAGACACTATGGGTATCACAGGGCCTCGGTCGGCCTTAGAAGTGATTCTTGAATAAGCTGTCCTCCTGCCACGATGAGCTCATCTGAAATAAGCCGGGTGCATAGGTGTGAAGTGGCGTCGGAAACTGCAGTCGAACCCAATGGAGGACTTCAGGAAAGTGCCGCTGCTGGAAGAGGAGAAGATGTCCAAAGGAATCCAAATGTGGATTCTTGAAGACGAGTACCTGAAAGCAGAGGGGACAGAGTCTATGTCACTCTGGAGTGACCAGGAGCCCTAGAAGGCGAATAACCTCCGATGTCGGGTGCTTCAGGAAAGATGACGGTGACCTTGACTCTGCAGCTGCGAGGACCAGGCGATACTGAGGATGACCAGGACCCATATACAAGCTGTCCCACAAAGGATGTCGAGTGCTGAGGGGTCGGTGTCTGGCGGGAGCGCCAACAAGCCTTGGTAAATGCAACCCACGCAGGAAGTCAAGAAGGTGCAACATTGGGACCAGCAAGGTCCAGGAGACTCACCACAAGCAGGGGAGTCAGGGCAGGCCCCGAGCAATCAGAGGAGAACAAAAGAAAACAAAGGTGACCCTCAAATGGACCCACAGGCTGGAGGCACAGGAGTTGCGAGAGGACCTCAAGCAGCTCACCAAAAGATGCAGGCCACGATGCACACGATGTGGTGTGGCTGAAGATGCTGGTCACTGGAGGTGCTCGAGGTTGGGGCTACTTGGAGCCCGAGGATCTTCTTGCAAAGATGTCAACAAGCCTTTGCAACTGCAAAGGGAACGCGGTACTCAGGGGTTCGGTTATTGCAACCCCTACGAGGACTACAGGCCTCAAACTTGGTGAGAGGGTAGAGCAGGCCTCGGGAGCTGTGGAAAACCACCACCTGTGATGCAGAGCCCACGGAGTCAGGAGGAGCTTAGGATCTGCAGACCGGTCGACTTAGTTGCATGCCTGTGAATGCAGGGGAGTGACTCCTTCACTCCAAAGGCGATTACTTCGGTATTTGTTGATGCTTCACAGGCCTTGAAAGGTTCCTGTATGATGCACAGGCACAGATGATGCAGCAGACTGGAAGGGAGACGAAATCAGGCCCAAACGAAGTCCAGCAAAGTCCAGAGTGCCCAGACGGTAGAAGTGCAGTGGTTTCAGTTCTGAATCTTATCCCATGACAAATCCAGGGACCTTCACCCAGGTAAGCCCTTAAGTACCCTAAGGAGAGGGTTGGGAAGATTCAGGGGACCCTCCCAGGGGAGTGTCTGGACAGGGGCGAGGTTACTCCCATGTCCTTTATCCAGTTTCGCGCCAGAGCGGGAGCCAACAGCTCCCAGGACTGGTTTGAACTGGACTATGCACAGGGACACCAAATGTGCCCCTCGTGTAGACTTTCAGGCACTGGCAAGCGCACCCACCCAGCCCAAATACACTAAATCCTGTCTGGGAGGTGGTCACGCCTCCCTGTGACAGGATGCCTATTGTTCTACCTTCCCCTGCTCAAGCTTGGCTCAGCAGCAGGAGGGCAGAAATGTGTCTCTGGTCGGCAGCAACCATTTTGTGCTGTCCGGGACTAGAAGGCTGGTACCGGGAACACTGAGAGCCTAACGGAGAGCTCTTCCAGTGCTTGGAATCATACCTCCCACACCGTTTACGGTGTGGGGGTATGATTCCAACATGTTGTGAGAAAGTGCCATCTTTCTTGCATGGTATGCCCCCACTTTTTGCTGAATTGATGATGTACTTTGACTGAGTGTGCCCTGGGCTCCTGCCAATCAGGTGCCCAGGGCCTGTGTTCCTTCCCTAAAACTGCATTACAGCCTAAACCCAATTGGCACCTCTGGCCACATGTCAGCCCCTGGTAAATGGTACCCTAGGTACCCAGGGCATTGTGACCAGAGAAGACCTCTAAGGGCTGCAGCACTTATTGTGCCACACTTAGAGGCCCTGTACCCTGACACACACACACTGCCCTTGCAGGCTGAGTGTCTTGGTGCAGAACAAAACAGAGAGTCGACATGGCACACATCCCTGTGTGCCATGCCCACAAACCCACTGCCCTGGCATACCTCAGTCACCCCTCTAGCTGGGTGCCCTATGCCAGTGGTGAGGGTACAGGTGCATGAGCCCTGTGCCCCTACAGTATCCAGGCCCATTCCTGGGCACTGTAAGTGCAGTGCTGCCATTCCGAGTATATGGGGCTGGGAGGTCGTCAGCACGAACTCCACAGCACCATGATGGCTACACTGAAGACTGAGAAGTTTGGTATCAAACTTCTCAGCACATTAAACCCACACTGATGCCAGTGTGGGATTTAATGTAAGATGCACGACAGAGGGCAACTTAGAGTTCCCCCTGAACCTAACCCACAATCCACGTCCTGTCTGAGAGGCTGCCTAGGCTGCCACCCAGCAGACATGTTGCTGGACCCCTGGGTAGAGAGCCATCCGCTCTCCCGGGCCTGCAACAATGCACGTCCTGGGCGAGGTGCTAGGCCTCCTCCCCCAGGATGGGCAGGGGAAGCTTCAAAGGCATTCCGCCTTTGTGAGCTTCCCCAGACCACTTGCTGTACTCAGCAACTGGTCACCACTGGTTCTAGCCCCCACTCTGGCGGGAAGACTGGCGGGAAACACCAAGGGAGGAAAGGGGTGTGCCAGCCTCTGCCAACCCCACCCCTCAGGTGGGGGAGGCGAGGTGAAGCACATCTCCGGGCTCTCGCCATCTTGAAGATGGGGAGCCCTACCCAATCAGGACTAGGCTCCTGCCCCCCTCCCACTGGAGAGTGGCAGGATAGGGGGTGTACCCACCCCAGGGAAAGGACCCATTGGTCCCTGCCCTTTACCTACCTGTAACGCCCCTAAATCTAGTATTTAGGGGCACCCTGAACCTTCCTTCCTTAGATCCAGATTCCGAAACAAGAAGGAAGAACAAGAAACAAGAAGACCTGCCGTGCAGCTGCTAACAAGAGGAAGACACCAACTGATTTGGCCCCAGCCCTACCGGCCTGTCGACCCTCGAACCTGCTCCTGCTAAACCCCGGCGTCTCCAGTGGTCAGCAACCTCAAAAACCCCGGAGGACCTGACTGCCTTGTGACTCTAACTACCTGGGACTCCCACGAGCAGTGGTACTGCTCAAAGCAAGTAACAAGCCCCTGGCATCAGCCAGGAACCGCGAACCCTGCACACTCTGCACCCGCCAAGCCTGGCCTGTGCTGGAGTGAACAAAGACCTCGAGGACGTCCCCCCGGTGACTGTGACCCCGAATCCAGCACCCAAGGACCCACCTCGACGCTCCTGACGACGCCTGCAGCCTCAGAACCAGGGACCCCTCCAACCGCGACCAGCTGAGGGTAAGATTTCCAGACGCCAAAAGGCACCCCTGCACCCGGCGCCCTGCGGCCCCCTGTGCCCAACTCCTGGGTGCCTACCTATCCTCCAACTACCCAACTTACCCCTCGAAGTGGTGGTCGCACCTGAAGAATCTTCGTCCCCGAGCTTGCAGCCTTTGTTCGTTCTTGAGCTCCTCCATTGAAATCCATTGAGCGCCCGACGGCTCAAAAGCACCCTGCACCCAGCCGCCCGAGTGCCCCTGGCAGTGCAACCTCTACTCTAAGCTACTTCCCCATTTGCCCTGAGCAAGTGACCAGGAGCCCAGCTCCCACAGCCGCGTGGCCTGCTAGCCAGCAGCCACCAACCAAAGGCCCCCTGCCTCCCTTAGGATAACACTGGGCCTAACTCACTCTGCACCCGGCCGCCCCTGTGCCGCTGAGGGTGTAACAACTGTACTTACCTGACCCTGGGAGACCCCTGAGTCTATGCCCAGAAGCTTAACTCTGCCAGTCGAGTACTTACCCAAAAGCCGATAACTCACTTTTCTTCCATAGGGTAACATTGACTGGTTTCACTCGGAAATTCTTCTAAGTGTGGAGTTTCTAAACTTTAAAATATTCATCTAAAATCAGCCGAATTACGAAAACGAATTTACTCACCTGTTATCAGGAGAGATCCCAGTGCTGGATCTTGGTGCCCAGCACTGACCCTGAAAAGTAATCATAACTATACTTACCGGTAACTTGAATTTCCTTCCATAGGATAACATTGCCTGGTTTTTGCTGAAAAAGTTTCTAAGTGTCAATTTTGCAAACTTACAAATATTCGTTAAAAATCGCCTGTATAACAAAAACACATTCTTCCAACTGTTTACAGGAGATGCACCAGTGCTGGATCCAGGATCCAACACTGAGTTAGAAAAAGTAACAATAACCCCACTTACCTGCTAAGTGAATTTCCTCCCGTAGGATAACATTGGTGATTCTATGTGAAAACGTTTCTGTCAACTTTTAAAATACAATAATATTCCTTAAAAATCACAACTGTAACCAAAACGTTTTTACTCAACTGTTTACAGGAGATGTCCCAGGACTGAACCTAGGATCCAGTCCTGTGGTAAGAAAAGTAATCCAAAAAGTAATCTATTGCATTTAACTAGAAATTCCCATTGAGCTCAATGTATTATTGTGTTTGAAATTGTGTTGCCTATTGCAACAACTGTAACTATTGTATTCAAAAGTCTATTGCCTATTTGAAAAGTATTTAACTAAAGTAACTCATTCTGAGAAAGTATATTTTGATACCTATTGTTGGTTCTAAAATAAAACAACTATATATTTTGATACAAAACCATTGGCCTAGAATTCAGTTCTTGAGTGTGTGAGACCATTTGCTGACTGAGTGTGTACAACAAATGCTTTACACTGTCCTCTGATACCGCCTTACTGCTCGACCAAGCTACCATTTTAGAGAGTAAGGTTATATCTAACTTTAGCCTCTGCCAAACCTCTGGGGACTGTGGACTCTGTGCACACTGAACCTTACTTTAGTGCAGTATATACAGAGCCACTTTCTTACATTGGTGGATCAGCGGTGGGATACAAACTTGCATTTGTTGGACTACTTGGTTACCATCTGATCACACGACAGAACTCTTAAATTGCCTTTAGAATTCAGATTTTTTTAAATTGGCATTTTTTCCAAATTACTAAAAGTCTTGTTAGGGCCTTGCTTAAGTCCCTTTAGAATTTTAGAAAATAAAAAGTCACTATAGTCAAGGGTAGAGGGGTTAGAACTTTTTGTTAGAATGTCTCAAGAAAAGAACCCAGCTTTTAGTGAAAATAATAATGACATACAGGACATGGTTGAGGAGCTCGACCTCACCCCTTATCTTCATTTGTCTTTCAAAGAGATAAGGTCCTTATGCAAACTTAAAAAAATACCAATGGGCCAGCATCCAACCAAACAAGGGCTCCAGGAGCTCCTGGCTGAGTATGCCAAGGCCCACCCCTCTGAGCATGGTGATGACCAACCAGAGGAGGAAGGGAGTGAGGAGGATGGAGATGGTAACCCACCTCCACCACTTCCTAGGGAAGACAGGGTCACTGAACCCTCATTTCCAAGAGTTAACCTCTGGGGACCTAGGGGCCACCTAGGTGGTTCAGGTCCCAGAGAGGACACTGAGGATAGCCTCAGTGAGGAGGACAGCCTTTTAGCAAGGTTGGCCAAAAGACTGGACCTAGAGACCAGACTCCTGGCTCTAGAGAAGGAAAGACAGGAGATGGGTTTAGCACCCATCAATGGTGGCAGCAATACTAAAAATAAGGATAGGGAGGAAACTTCTGATCCTAAAATCCCCAAAGGGATTGTCCCTAAATTTGAGGAAGGTGATGACATCACCAAATGGTTCACAGCCTTTGAGAGGGCTTGTGAAATGAGAAAGGTAAAGAAACCTCTCTGGGGGGCACTCCTGTGGGAACTGTTGTCTGGTAACTGCAGACAGGCTTCTGACCCTCTCTGGGCCAGATGCAGGGTCCTATGACCTCATGAAGAAGACTCTGATTGAGGGATTTGGGCTCACCACTGAGGAGTATAGAATTAGATTCAGGAGGGCTCACAAAACCCAGACCCAGTCCTGGATTGACTTCGTAGACTACTCAATAAAGACACTGGATGGTTGGTTAGCTGGACATAATGTGCATGATTTTACTGGACTTTACAATTTGTTTATGAAGGAACATATACTAAGTAATTGCACAAATGAAAAGTTGCATCAGCATTTGGTAGACCTAGGTCTAATTTCTCCCCAAGAATTGGGAAAGAAGGCAGACCACTGGGTCAAGACTAGGGTGACAAGGACAACCACTGGGGGTGACCAGAAGAAGGTGGTTACAAAACCCCCCCAGGGGATAGGTGGTGAGAATCCCCAAGATAAAAAGTCTGAGTCTTCTAAAGGGCCCCAAAAACCTGTTCAGGGGGTGGGTCCCAAACTACTCCCTATGTGCCTCAGCCTTATAGGGGGAAGAACTTTGATCCCACAAAGGCCTGGTGTAACAACTGTAAGAAGTTGGGACACTTAACTGTAGATGAGTCTTGCCCCCACAACCAGGCCCCTAAGGCAACCAGTACAGCTACACCTAGAGTGGCAAGTCTACAGATGGGATCAACAGTGTGCTCAGAGCAAATCAGGATGCACACTGAAGCAGTTCTAGTTTCAGAAGGGAAGTTGAGTTTGCCACTGTAGCTGTGTGGCCACCCAACTTAAAGAAGTATTTACAGTACCCCTGGGTTAATGGAACTAGGATAGAAGCTCTGAGGGATACAGGTGCCAGTGTCACTATGGTGAGAGACACACTGGTTTCCCCTGAGCAATACTTGATTGGGAAAACCTACCCAGTCACCAATGCTGACAGTGTTACCACTAATCATCCAATGGCTATGGTGACATTAGGCTGGGGAGGGGTTACTGGCCTGAAACAGGTAGTGGTCTCTCAGAAATTACCAGCTGCATGTCTGCTAGGAAATGACCTGGAAACCTCAGCCTGGGCTGAGGTTGAGCTAAAGACCCATGCAGTCATGCTGGGTATCCCTGAATTGGTGTGTGTGCAAACCAGAGCATAGAGCAAGAGGAAGGGTGAAAAAGTAGGTTTGGAGCCTGAAAGTATGGCCCAACCAACCAAGAGAAAAGGTAAGAAGACTGGGGAACCAGCTTCTGTACAGCAAACCTCTCAGGACCCCTCTCCTCAGGGAGAGGACTTGGACACCCCAGAGGGAACTGAGCCCATGGAGCTTGACCCTTACCAGGTTGAACTCTTGGGCCCAGGGGGACCCTCTAGGGAAGAGCTGTGCCAGGGTCAGCAAGACTGTCCCACTCTTGAAAGCCTGAGGCAGCAAACTGTTTCAGAAGCAAAGGGAGATGTCAGTGGTACCCACAGAGCCTATTGGGAAGAGGGATTACTGTACACTGAGGCAAGAAACCCCACTCCTGGAGCCACCAGGAGGGTGGTAGTGCCACAGAAGTACAGGGAGTTCCTCCTAACTTTGGCTCATGACATCCCCCTAGCTGGACATCTGGGGCAAACCAAAACTTGGGAAAGGTTAGTTAGTCACTTTTACTGGCCCCAGATGCACCAAAAGGTGAAGGAGTTTGTCAGCTCCTGTGTCACCTGTCAGGCCAGTGGCAAGACAGGTGGCCACCCAAAGGCACCCCTCATACCACTGCCTGTGGTGGGGGTGCCCTTTGAAAGGGTAGGTGTGGACATTGTGGGTCCACTTGAACCTCCCACAGCCTCAGGGAACAAGTTCATTCTAGTAGTAGTGGATCATGCTACTAGGTACCCTGAAGCAATTCCACTTAGGACTACTACAGCTCCTGCAGTAGCCCAGGCCCTCCTGGGTGTCTTCACCAGGGTAGGGTTTCCTAAGGAGGTGGTTTCAGACAGAGGTTCCAACTTCATGTCTGCTTACCTGAAGCACATGTGGAAGGAGTGTGGAGTGCAGTACAAGTTTACTACACCATACCATCCACAAACCAATGGCCTTGTTGAGAGGTTCAACAAGACATTAAAGGGCATGATCATGGGACTCCCTGAAAAACTCAAAAGGAGATGGGATGTCCTGTTGCTATGCCTGCTTTTCGCTTACAGAGAGGTGCCACAGAAGAGAGTAGGGTTTTCCCCCTTTGAACTTCTGTTTGGTCACCCTGTGAGGGGACCACTCTGTCTTGTGAAAGAGGGTTGGGAGAGGCCTCTCCAGGAACCCAAGCAAGACATTGTGGACTATGTACTTGGCCTAAGGTCCAGAATGGCTGAGTACATGGAAAAGGCATCCAAGAATCTTGAGGCCAGCCAGGAGCTTCAGAAGCACTGGTATGACCAAAAAGCTGCACTGGTTGAATTTCAACCTGGGCAACAGGTGTGGGTTTTGGAGCCAGTGGCACCAAGGGCACTCCAGGACAGATGGGGTGGCCCTTACCCTATCCTGGAGAAAAAGAGTGAGGTCACTTACTTAGTTGACCTGGGCACTAGCAGGACACCCAAAGGGGTTATCCATGTGAACCGCCTTAAGCTCTACAATGACAGGGCTGACATCACCATGCTGATGGTGACTGATGAGGAACAGGAAGCAGAGAGTGAACCTCTCCCTGATCTCATCTCCTACAGCCCAAAAGATGGGTCAGTAGATGGAGTAGTCTTTTCAGACACCCTCTCTGCCCAACAGCAGGCTGACTGCAAGCAAGTCTTGCAGCAGTATGCGAGCCTCTTTTCCCTGACCCCTGGTCTGACAAACTGGTGTACCCATGATGTGGACACTGGTGACAGTGCACCTGTCAAGAACAAGATCTATCGACAGTCAGACCAAGTCAAGGAAAGCATCAAAGCTGAGGTCAGCAAGATGCTGGAGTTAGGGGTTATTGAACCCTCTGAGAGCCCCTGGGCCAGCCCAGTGGTTCTGGTCCCCAAACCTCATCCACAGGGTAGAAAGAGAGAAATGAGGTTCTGTGTGGACTATAGAGGGCTCAACTCTGTCACCAAGACAGATGCTCACCCCATTCCAAGAGCAGATGAGTTGATAGACCAACTAGGGGCAGCCAATTTTCTCAGTACCTTTGACTTAACTGCAGGGTACTGGCAGATTGGCATGGCCCCAGGAGCAAAAGAAAAGACAGCATTCTCCACACCTGATGGGCACTATCAGTTCACTGTGATGCCTTTTGGGTTAAAGAATGCCCCTGCCACCTTCCAGAGGTTGGTGAATCAAGTCCTTGCTGGATTGGAGTCCTTTAGTGCAGCTTATCTTGATGATATTGCTGTCTTTAGCTCCACCTGGCAGGATCACCTGATCCACCTTGGGAAGGTTTTGAAGGCCCTGCAAACTGCAGGCCTAACTATCAAGGCATCCAAATGCCAGATAGGGCAGGGCACTGTGGTGTATTTGGGCCACTTTGTTGGTGGAGGCCAGGAACAACCCTTACAACCCAAGATCCAGACCATCCTGGACTGGGAAGCCCCCACAACCCAGACTCAAGTCAGGGCATTCCTTGGCTTGACTGGGTACTACAGGAGGTTTGTGAAGGGGTATGGGTCCATTGTGACTCCCCTCACAGAACTTACCTCCTAGAAAATGCCCAAGAAGGTTAACTGGACCGTTGGTTGCCAAAAGGCTTTTGACACCCTGAAAGAAGCAATGTGCTCAACACCAATTCTAAAAGCTCCAGATTATGCCAAGCAGTTCATAGTGCAGACTGATGCCTCTGAGCTAGGGATAGGAGCGGTCCTA
Organism: Calotriton arnoldi; assembly: GCA_963921515.1. Classification (NCBI taxonomy): domain Eukaryota; kingdom Metazoa; phylum Chordata; class Amphibia; order Caudata; family Salamandridae; genus Calotriton; species Calotriton arnoldi. The sequence continues at coordinate 975,156 of CAWUFW010003666.1, read as the reverse complement.
TCCCAGACCAATGATGAAGGCCAAGACCAACCTGTTGCTTTTATAAGCAGGAGGCTTCTCCCCAGAGAGCAGCGTTGGAGTGCCATTGAGAGGGAGGCCTTTGCTGTGGTTTGGTCCCTGAAGAAGTTGAGACCATACCTGTTTGGTACTCACTTCCTGGTTCAAACTGACCACAGACCTCTCAGATGGCTAATGCAAATGAAAGGGGAAAATCCAAAACTTTTGAGGTGGTCCATCTCCCTACAGGGAATGGACTTCGAAGTGGAACACAGACCTGGGACTGCCCATGCCAATGCAGATGGACTTTCCAGGTTCTTCCACATAGACAATGAAGACTCCATAGGGCAAGGTTAGTCTCATCACCTTTCGTTTGGGGGGGGTTGTGTGAGAAAGTGCCATCTTTCTTGCATGGTATGCCCCCACTTTTTGCTGAATTGCTGATGTACTTTGACTGAGTGTGCCCTGGGCTCCTGCCAATCAGGTGTCCAGGGCCTGTGTTCCTTCCCTAAAACTGCATTACAGCCTAAACCCAATTGGCACCTCTGGCCACATGTCAGCCCCTGGTAAATGGTACCCTAGGTACCCAGGGCATTGTGACCAGAGAAGGCCTCTAAGGGCTGCAGCACTTATTGTGCCACCCTTAGAGGCCCTGTACCCTGACACACACACACTGCCCTTGCAGGCTGAGTGTCTTGGTGCAGAACAAAACAGAGAGTCGACATGGCACACATCCCTGTGTGCCATGCTCACTAAACCCACTGCCCTGGCATACCTCAGTCACCCCTCTAGCTGGGTGCCCTATGCCAGTGGTGAGGGTACAGGTGCATGAGCCCTGTGCCCCTACAGTACCCAGGCCCATTCCTGGGCACTGTAAGTGCAGTGCTGCCATTCCGAGTATATGGGGCTGGGAGGTCGTCAGCACGAACTCCACAGCACCATGATGGCTACACTGAAGACTGAGAAGTTTGGTATCAAACTTCTCAGCACATTAAACCCACACTGATGCCAGTGTGGGATTTAATGTAAGATGCACGACAGAGGGCAACTTAGAGTTGCCCCCTGAACCTAACCCACAATCCACGACCTGTCTGAGAGGCTGCCTAGGCTGCCACCCAGCAGACATGTTGCTGGACCCCTGGGTAGAGAGCCATCCGCTCTCCCGGGCCTGCAACAATGCACGTCCTGGGCGAGGTGCTAGGCCTCCTCCCCCAGGATGGGCAGGGGAAAGCTTCAAAGGCATTCCGCCTTTGTGAGCTTCCCCAGACCACTTGCTGTACTCAGCAACTGGTCCCCACTAGTTCTAGCCCCCACTCTGGCGGGAAGACTGGCGGGAAACACCAAGGGAGGAAAGGGGGTGTGCCAACCTCTGCCAACCCCACCCCTCAGGTGGGGGAGGCGAGGTGAAGCACATCTCCGGGCTCTCGCCATCTTGAAGATGGGGAGCCCTACCCAATCAGGACTAGGCTCCTGCCCCCTCCCACTGGAGAGTGGCAGGATAGGGGGTGTACCCACCCCAGGGACGGGACCCATTGGTCCCTGCCCTTTACCTACCTGTAACGCCCCTAAATCTAGTATTTAGGGGCACCCTGAACCTTCCTTCCTTAGATCCAGATTCCGAAACAAGAAGGAAGAACAAGAAACAAGAAGACCTGCTGTGCAGCTGCTAACAAGAGGAAGACACCAACTGATTTGGCCCCAGCCCTACCGGCCTGTCGACCCTCGAACCTGCTAAACCCCGGCGTCTCCAGTGGTCAGCAACCTCAAAAACCCCGGAGGACATGACTGCCTTGTGACTCTAACTACCTGGGACTCCCACGAGCAGTGGTACTGCTCAAAGCAAGTAACAAGCCCCTGGCATCTGCCAGGAACCGCGAACCGTGCACACTCTGCACCCGCCAAGCCTGGCCTGTGCTGGAGTGAACAAAGACCTCGAGGACGTCCCCCCGGCGACTGTGACCCCGAATCCAGCACCCAAGGTCCCACCTCGACGCTCCTGAGGATGCCTGCAGCCTCAGAACCAGGGACCCCCTCCAACCGCGACCAGCTGAGGGTAAGATTTCCCGACGCCCAAAGGCACCCCTGCACCCGGCGCCCTGCGGCCCCCTGTGCCCAACTCCTGGGTGCCTACCTATCCTCCAACTACCCAACTTACCCCTCGAAGTGGTGGTCGCACCTGAAGAATCTTCGTCCCCGAGCTTGCAGCCTTTGTTCGTTCTTGAGCTCCTCCATTGAAATCCATTGAGCGCCCGACGGCTCAAAAGCACCCTGCACCCAGCCGCCCGAGTGCCCCTGGCAGTGCAACCTCTACTCTAAGCTACTTCCCCATTTGCCCTGAGCAAGTGACCAGGAGCCCAGCTCCCACAGCCGTGTGGCCTGCTAGCCAGCAGCCACCAACCAAAGGCCCCCTGCCTCCCATAGGATAACACTGGGCCTAACTCACTCTGCACCCGGCCGCCCCTGTGCCGCTGAGGGTGTAACAACTGTACTTACCTGACCCTGGGAGACCCCTGAGTCTATGCCCAGAAGCTTAACTCTGCCAGTCGAGTACTTACCCAAAAGCCGATAACTCACTTTTCTTCCATAGGGTAACATTGACTGGTTTCACTCGGAAATTCTTCTAAGTGTGGAGTTTCTAAACTTTAAAATATTCATCTAAAATCAGCCGAATTACGAAACGAATTTACTCACCTGTTATCAGGAGAGATCCCAGTGCTGGATCTTGGTGCCCAGCACTGACCCTGAAAAGTAATCATAACTGTACTTACCGGTAACTTGAATTTCCTTCCATAGGATAACATTGCCTGGTTTTTGCTGAAAAAGTTTCTAAGTGTCAATTTTGCAAACTTACAAATATTCGTTAAAAATCGCCTGTATAACAAAAACACATTCTTTCAACTGTTTACAGGAGATGCACCAGTGCTGGATCCAGGATCCAACACTGAGTTAGAAAAAGTAACAATAACCCCACTTACCTGCTAAGTGAATTTCCTCCAGTAGGATAACATTGGTGATTCTATGTGAAAAAGTTTCTGTCAACTTTTAAAATACAATAATATTCCTTAAAAATCACAACTGTAACCAAAACGTTTTTACTCAACTGTTTACAGGAGATGTCCCAGGACTGAACCTAGGATCCAGTCCTGTGGTAAGAAAAGTAATCCAAAAAAGTAATCTATTGCATTTAACTAGAAATTCCCATTGAGCTCAATGTATTATTGTGTTTGAAATTGTGTTGCCTATTGCAACAACTGTAACTATTGTATTCAAAAGTCTATTGCCTATTTGAAAAGTATTTAACTAAAGTAACTCATTCTGAGAAAATATATTTTGATACCTATTGTTGGTTCTAAAATAAAACAACTATATATTTTGATACAAAACCATTGGCCTAGAGTTCAGTTCTTGAGTGTGTGAGACCATTTGCTGACTGAGTGTGTACAACAAATGCTTTACACTGTCCTCTGATACCGCCTTACTGCTCGACCAAGCTACCACTTTAGAGAGTAAGGTTATATCTAACTTTAGCCTCTGCCAAACCTCTGGGGACTGTGGACTCTGTGCACACTGAACCTTACTTTGGTGCAGTATATACAGAGCCACTTTCTTACACATGTTTGATACCAAACATGATAGGATTCGTTGCAGCCGTTTTCGAGATGGTCATCGTGCGAATACGCGGTGCCCCTCTATATAGCATATGGCTGCTTCACTGACAATCTGGGAGAATGGACTCCGTAGGCTGCAGGGGTGTCCTGCTCATGCAGGGGTACCCTCTCACTTAGAACCAAGCACCCTGCCTTTAGGATTGAAAAGGCATGCTATAGGGGTGACATAGGTTTTAAGTGCAGTGACCCTTAGATATAGTAAACCTATATCTCTAGTAAGTGGTGCATGCACCAACTTACACAGGCTGCAATGGCAGGCCTGTAGTTCCATTTTGAATGGTCTCTCATGGGTGGCATAATACATGCTGCAGCACATAGGAGACATCTGGGGTACCTATGCCCTGGGTACATGGGTACCATATACTAGGGTACCCCAGTATCCAATCTGGGATGTACCTAAGTACTGAACACAACAATTTAGGGAGAAAGAAGATAGACTATCGTCCTGATTAGCAGGATCACAGTCAGACTAGTCAAAAACAGCATCACATCAAGCAAAAACTGGGGGTAACCATAAAAAAGCAGATCCTACTTTCCTACACAACCCCCTCCCAAATGTAAGGAGATGAGACTAACCTTGCCCAGTTGAGTCTTCATTTTCTAAGTGGAAATATCTGGACAGTCCATCTGCATTGGCATGGTTACTCCTAGGTCTATGTTCCACTGTATAACCTGTAGGGCAATGGACCACCTCAAAAGTTTGGGGTTTTCACCCTTCATCTGTTTTAGCCATAAGAGGGGCTTATGGTCTGTCTGAACAATGAAGTGAGTGCCAAACAAGTATGGCCTCAGCTTCTTCAGAGCCCAAACCACAGCAAAGGCTTCCCTCTCAATGGCTGACCAACGTTTCTCTCTGGGGGTCAACCTTCTGCTAATAAAAGCTATGCTTGATCCTGGCCTTCTGCATTAAGTTGTGACAACACAGCCCCTACCCCCAACTCAGATGCATCTGTTTGGACAATAAATTGCTTGGAGTAGTCAGGACTCTGCAGAATGGGAGCAGTGCACAAGGCCTGCTTGAGATCATCAAATGCCTTCTGACAGCTAACTGTCCACTGAACTTTCTTGGGCACTTTCTTGGAGGTGAGACCATTCAAGGGAGTCACTATGGACCCATATCCTTTTACAAATCCCCTGTAATTCCCAGTCAGGCCCAATAAAGCTCTGACCTGATTCTGGGTAGTTGGAGCAACCCAGTCCATTATGATCTGGATTTTGCTCTGAAGTGGTTGAACCTGGTTTCTACCCACAAGGTGGCCCAGGTACACAACCTTGCTCTGCCCTATCTGGCACTTAGTAGCCTTGATAGTGAAGCCTGCTTTCTGCAGAGCCTCCAAAACATTCTTCGGGTGGACCAGGTGATCCTCCCAGGTGGAGCTAAAGACAGCTATATCATCAAGATAGGCTGCACTATAGGCTTCCAGACCTGTGAGAACTTTGTTCACCAGCCTTTGGAATGTGGCAGGTGCATTCTTCAAACCAAAGGGCATCACAATAATATGATAATGCCCACTAGGAGTAGAGAATGCTGTTTTTGGTTTGGCATCCTCAGCAAGTCTGATTTGCCAATAACCAGCAGTTAGGTCAAATGTGCTCAAGAACTTGGCTGAGGCCAAAGTGTCAATAAGCTCATCTGCCCTTGGATTTGGATGAGCATCAGTCCTAGTGACTGCATTGAGTCCCCTGTAGTCAACACAAAACCTCATCTCTCCCTTACCACCCTGGGTGTGAGGTTTTGGTACCAAGACCACTGGACTAGCCCAAGGGCTGTCTGAGGGCTCAATCACTCCCAACTCCAGCATCTTTTGGACCTCTGTCCTAATGCAATCTCTGACATGGTCAGGCTGCCTGTAGATTTTATTCTTGACAGGTAGACTCACATGTGTCCACTTCATGGGTACACCAGGTGGTTTGACTGGGTGTCAAAGAAAACAATTGCCTATATTGATTGAGGACCTTCCTACAATCAATCTGCTGTTGGTCAGTGGGGCTGCCTGCCAAGGCTACACCATCAACTGACCCATCATCAGGGTTTTGTGAGAGGAGATCAGGGCAAGGGTCACTCTCTTCCTGCTGTCCCTCATCAGTTGCCATGAGCAAGCCCATGTCAGCTCTGCCCACAAAAGGTTTCAGCCTGTTCACATGGAGCACCCTGTCAGGGCTCCTGGGAGTGCCAAGAAGAACTGCCGCACTCTCGAGAAAGCCTGGCGACTCGACCAGACCACAGACAACAGGACCGCCCTCAAGCACGCCACCCGCAAACACCACCAGCTGATCCGTGCCACCAAGAAGTCGGCACTCAAAGAACGACTGGACAACAACGCCCACGACAGCAAGGAACTTTTCAGCATCGTCAAAGAGTTCTCCAACCCCAGCGCCGGAAACAACGACATCACCCCCTCGCAAGACCTCTGCAACTCACTCGCCGCGTTCTTCCACCGCAAGATCACCGACATACATAACAGCTTCGACGCACAGACCACGCACCCTACCGCCGAACCAACGCCCGCCACCACCACCCTCTGCAACTGGACCCCGATCAGCACCGAAGACACCACCCGCACGATGAACTCCATCCACTCCGGATCACCAACCGACCCCTGCCCACACCACATCTTCAACAAAGCCGACGCCACCATCGCACCCCATCTCCGGGACATCATCAACTCCTCCTTCCACACCGCCACCTTCCCGGAGAGCTGGAAGCACGCCGAGCTTACCGCCCTCCTGAAGAAACCAACGGCGGACCCCACCGACCTCAAGAACTACCGTCCCATCTCGCTCCTTCCGTTTCCGGCCAAAGTCATCGAGAAGACCGTCAACAGACAGCTTGCCGCCTTCCTCGAGACGAATGGATCCCTCGACCCCTCGCAGTCCGGGTTTCGGGCCAACCACAGCACCGAGACCGCCCTTATCGCAGCCACCGACGACATCAGAACCCTAACCGACAACGGGAAACAGCAGCCCTCATCCTCTTGGACCTCTCCGCGGCGTTCGACACCGTCTGCCACCGCACCCTAGTGAAGCGCCTCAGCAACATCGGAATCCGAGAGAAAGCACTGGAATGGATCATCTCGTTCCTCGCCGGAAGAACCCAGAGAGTCCGCCTCCCCCGTTCAGATCCGAGGCCACCGAAGTCATCTGCGGCGTTCCACAAGGATCTTCACTCAGTCCAACCCTCTTCAACGTCTACATGAGCCCCCTCGCAGCCATCGCACGCCAACACAACCTCAACATCATCTCCTACGCCGACGACACCCAGCTGATCCTCTCCCTCACCAACGACCCCACCACCGCCAGAGCCAACCTACACGACGGGATGAGAGACGTCGCCGACTGGATGAGGAACAGCCACCTTAAACTGAACTCAGACAAGACGGAAGTCCTCATCCTGGGCTCATCACCCTCCGCCTGGGACGACTCTTGGTGGCCCCCGGCCCCTGGGCACCGCACCCAAGCCAACGGACCACGCACGCAACCTGGGCTTCATCCTGGACTCCTCCCTGTCGATGACCAGACAAGTCAACGCCGTCTCATCTTCGTGCTTCAACACCCTGCGCATGCTCCGCAAGATCTTCAGATGGATCCCCACTGAAACCAGGAAGACCGTCACCCAGGCACTCGTCACCAGCCGACTGGACTATGGGAACACCCTCTACGCCGGAACCACAGCCAAACTTCAAAAAGACTCCAGCGCATCCAGAACGCCTCCGCACGACTCATCCTGGACATCCCCCGACACAGCCACATCACCGGACACCTGAAAGACCTGCACTGGCTCCCCGTCAGCAAGAGAATCACGTTCAGACTCCTCACCCACGCACACAAGGCCCTCCACGACCTGGGCCCCAAGTACCTCAACGACCGCATGACCTTCTACACGCCCACCCGCCAGCTACGATCAACCAGCCACGCCCTCGCCACCGTACCACGCATCCGCAGAGCCACCGCCGGAGGAAGATCCTTCTCCTACCTGGCAGCCAAGACCTGGAACTCCTCCCCACTCACCTTCGGCGAACCCAGGACCATCTCTCCTTCAGGAAGCAGCTCAAGACCTGGCTGTTCGAGCAGTAACTTACCCCCTCCCCCAGCGCCTTGAGACCCTCCCGGGTGAGTAGCGCGCTCTATAAATGCCGTGATTGATTGATTGATTGAAGGTCCACCAGGTGGGTGACCTCACCTTTTTGCTCAATGATAGTGTGGGGCCCACTCCATTTATCTTGGAGAGCTGCTTGGGCCACAGGCTCCAACACCCACACCTTCTGGCCTGGCTGGTAAACAGTCAGGACAGCCTTTTGGTCATGCCAAGCTTTTTGCAATTCTTGACTGGCCTCCAGGTTTTTACTTGCCTTCTTCTTGTACTCAGCCATCCTGGAGCGGAGACTAAGTACATAGTCCACTAAGTCTTGTTTGGGAGGTTTGAGAGGTAACTCCCATCCCTCCTTCACCAAACACACAAACACAAGGGACCCCTAACTGTCCCCCTAACACAGCCCCTAACACAGCCTTACCCCTCCTGCTTCTTCTTTTGGAAGGCACCTGGTCCATTGTTCCAGGATCCAGGGCCTGTTCAGTGGATGTCAGTTTGGCTTGTGACCTAGTCACAGCAAACACATCTGCAGAGATGCCCAACATTGCTGCATGAGTCCTAAATTAAACTTCAGCCCAGGCTGAAGTCTCCAATTCATTGCCCAAAAAACAATCTACTGGTAGGTCTGAACTTACCACAACCTTTTTAGGGCCAGTTACCCCTCCCCAGCTGAAATTAACAACTGCTAAGGAATGGTCAGTCCTGACATTGTTTGCATTGGTCGCTTGGTACATTTCACCAAATATGATCTGTCCAGGAGACATGTTTCTCTGTCACCATGGTGACACTGGCCCCTGTGTCCCAGAAGCCATTGCCTCTGTTCCATTGATCAAAGGCTGTTGTCTGTACTTGCCCAGGGTACTGGGACTTACAAGTAAGGTGGCAATATCCATGCCCCCATCACAGACTAGAACAGCCTGAGCTGGAGTTCTGACTAAGCCAGAACCCACCTCAGATCCCAAGGGTAACCCCACTAATCCCTTGTTCCCTGTACCACCACTTGTACTTGTGCTAGGGGGAGCAGTTGCTTTAGGGGCAGTGGTGGTAGGAGTAGTTTCCTTGACCTTTGGACAGTCAGCATCTCTTGTCCAATGGGTTCTCTGTTTACAGAGATAACACCAAGGTTTCTTTTTGCCTTTTCCCTTGTTGGATTGTGACTCCCCCCAGATGCAGGTTTTTAGGGCCCTGATGAAGATTCTTTTTTGTCTTTACCCTTGTCCCCAACCTTATCTTGAGTTTTTGAAGAATCTTGCTTCTTCTGGTCACCACTATTGTTCTGGTTTTTCTGCTTCACCCTGGTCCTGACCCACTTATCTGCCTTCTTTCCCCATTCTTGGGGAGAAGTCAAATCTGAGTCCACCAGGTATTGATGCAATAGCTGATTTTGGCAATTATTAAGGATCTGCTCCCTCATAATCAAATTGTACAATCCTTCAAAATCATGCACTTTGCTGCCAAGCAACCAACCTTCCAGATCCTTAATAGCACTATCCACATAGTCTACCCAGTCCTGATTCTGTGCCTTTTTGGGTGTCTCTGAACTTAATCCTGTATTGTTCAGTGGTTAAGCCAAACCCATAAATGAGAGCACTCTTCAAAACTGAGTAATTGTCAGCATCCTCTTAGCTAACAGAGAGGAGCTTATCTCTACCTTTGTCAGAAAAGGAGAGCCACAAGATAGCTTCCCACTGTTCTTGAGGGACCCTCTGCACTTTACAGGCCCTCTCTAAAGCAGTTATCCATTGGTGGATGTCATCCCCAGCATGGTAGGGAGGGACAATCTTGCTCAGGTTAATATGGTCAAAGGAATGTTCCATACTTCTAGGGACACTGTTGCTGCCACCATGGGACTCTAGTCCCAATTTCTTCCTTGCCTTCTGGACTTCTAGGGACTCTCTGTCAAGGGCCAACTGCTCTTTCCTGAGCCTAAGCCTAGCTTTCTCAAGTTCAAGCCTTTGGTACTCCCTGTCAAAAGAGTTCCCCCCTTTACTAGAAATGGAGGTCCCTACTGACTGTCTAGAAATATTGGATTCTGCAGAGGAGGATCTAGACCTTCTGGGTCTACTCTGCACCTTCCCAGGAGGATAAAGAGGGCATCCTCTTGGCCCTCTGTGTTCTCCTCAGGGAGGTCTGAATTGTCCAGGTGGAAGTAAGAATCAGAATCAGAATCAGAATAAGCTTTATTCGATTTCAGTCATATAAAATCACAAAAGCATACATAACAGATAAAAAAGGAAGACAATTTGAACATTATTAAATCTGGATATAGACGTACAATGTATCCAAAAATTCATTTTCACATGATTAAAAAATTTAAAAGAAATGCGCATAGCTCTAAAAGTTAAAAGGCAGGATTATTATGCAGAACATGTGTCACAGACAAATCAAACTTACATATTTTGATTAATTCCAGGTCTTAACAGAGGTTCAGCATTTGTACTTTTTCTGGCTCTGAGCACACTTTTTAAAAACTGGCCATAGCTCCAATACAGCAAACACTGTCTAACAACTGCAAATATAAGAAAGCTGGTCGACATTGCCTCCATCCCACTGACCGTAGTAGAGGCAAAATCCATCTCGATCTCTCCTTTGTATAAAATTTACAAAAAAGAACCACATGTATAGTTGATTGTGGAGATAAGTCATCACAAGGACAGCAGCAAGATTCTCTAGACCAGTTATTCACTTCTGGATAACTAATTAATCGATGAAAGTTTCCAAATCTAAAACGAGTTAAAACATATCTGTTGTATCCACTTAGACTACATAGTAGATAAGGTTGAATGTCATATGTTGTTAGGATCAATTGGTGCTGTACCACTGTTGGTTTGTTTACCTCCAGGGCAAATGTATTTGCCTCCAGATGACTCATACAGATTTTCTTGAACTCCTTCCTAGAAACAGAATTCAGCGGTTATAATAATCAGGGTGCCCGAGGTCATACATAAAGTTTTTTATATAATTTAGCCAGGAAATCTTGGCAGCATGGTCCAGCTTCATTGAATCTTTAATTATTTCTTGACTCAGACCTGTACTACTAGAGGTCCAAATCCTGTGCCAAAGTAACACTGGCTGTGCTTTAATAACATCGGCAATATATGGAATGCCCAACTCACTGTGACAGTTGTAAACAGAGGTACTGCCGGGTACTACTAAAATGAACTTTAAAAAGGCATTCTCGACAGTCTGAATGGGATATGAATCATAAAAACTCCACACACACGCACCAAAGGTAGCAATGCTCACACATTTTGCCTGATAGATTTTAAGGAGTATTTCAGGGGGTCTTCTTCCCAACCTTTTTGCAAAATTGGCCACTGCCGCAGTCGACTTCATAAAAAGAAGACTCCTACTTTTGACAGCCTGGCGCCATGAACCAGTACAATCAAATAAAATGCCTAAATACGTGAACATTTTAGTGGATTCTACCCTACTGCTCTCAAGAGGTATGCTTCTACATTGCTGTCTCCCTTTACCACAGATCATGACGTATGTTTTTTTTGGCATTCAATTTTAAGCCCAAATTATCCATAAAAGTGGAGTATGAAGCGAGGGCTTTTTGTAGGCCCATCTGTGTGCGGGCCATCAGTACTGCATCGTCTGCGTAGAGAAGGAAGACTATCGGGCGTTTGTTGATATACGGTGGGTCCCTCGCCTTTTCCACCAATTCCTGTTCCAGGGTGTTTGTATATAGGGTGACCAAGAATGGCGCCAGGACACAGCCCTGTCTTACCCCCCTCTCTACTCTAAACGACGCAGTACATTCCCCTTTGGTTCCATATCGAACCTTAGCAGTCGCCCCGCTATACAATTGTCGCAGAAACTGAACCAGTAATGGGTCCACCTTCAATTCCACCAGAATGTCCCATAATTTGCTGTGTATAACACAGTCAAAAGTGGCTGTGAGGTCTACAAACACCAGATAAAATTTCCCTGCCTTAGCCTGGGTGTATTTTCCTATTAAAATACTGAGATTTAAAACCTGCTCCGTAGTTCCCAGCCCCTGCCTAAAACCGTATTGCATATCTGTTAAAATATTAGTTTCCTCTGCCCATGTTTGAAGTCGGTTTAAAACAATTCTTCCTGCTACCTTCATCAGAGAATCTAATAGAGATATTGGGCGGTAGCAGGCTGGATTGTCCCGATCCCCCTTCTTGAAGATGGGTACGATTATTGACTCCGACCATGTTTTAATAAAACCCTTCACGCAGCCGGCCTGAAGGACCCGTGTTATTAGCGGAGTCCAGAGTGGAAGATTAGATTTAAACAAGTCAATTGGCACCCTGTCTGGACCGGGGGCCTTTCCGCTCTTGCTTGCCTTTATCGCCCCAATGACCTCCTGATGTGTGAATTGGAGATCAACAGATGAAAAAACATGGGCGCATCCCCCCATCTGACGCAGAGGAGCTGTATCCCTTTCGTTGTCTTCCTGCGGGTTATAAACACCTGAGAAAAAATCAACCCATTTCTTCTCATCTATTGCAGCCTCTACAGACGGGTTATTAGACTTGCTATACAACGGCGCATTTACTGCCCGCCAGAAAGAGGTACTATCTTTACTCAGAGAGGCTTCATAAAGACTAGCCCAAGCTTTTTCTTTTAACTCCTTCATTCGTGTTCTCCGTGCATGATTATATACCTTCCTGCTTTCTCCTATTTCTTCCTTGTCCCTCACTGCTTTATGTAGGGCCATCTTTAGCTTCGCGTAAGCTCTAGTAAAGTTGGTATCAAACCAACCCTGGCTACGGGTACGTGTACCTTTACTTTCCGCCCTAAGCAGATTTTGAATAACTGATGTTATTTGAGAAAATGCTACTAATGTGTCTTCATGTGAGGCACTTTCCTCTAAGCATATTAGGATTGAATTATAGGCCTTGGTGACAATTTGTTTATTTAACTCCTCTGTGTTCCGGCTAGACCATTGTAAGATGTACCCGTTTAACTTTCCCAATGATATATTCTGGGTCCAAGCTATTTGTTGATTTTGTTGTCGCTCTAGCATAGTAGGAAATGTGATCCTAATGCTTAATGGTAAATGATCACTTATTACATTTTTATGGATTTTATAGTTTGACTCCGGAACTTAACTCCGGAAAAACGGAAGTGGTGCTTTTCGGTAATGACCCCAGCTTTTGGACTCCTGCCTGGTGGCCGGACTCACTGGGCCCCCTACCCAACCCCAAGAAAAAAGCAAAAAATCTTGGGGTCTGGGTTGATGATAAACTCAGCTTTAAAGACCAGGTGAATGCGGTGGTCTCCTCTACCTCCTATACTCTCAGAGCATGCAGGAAAATAATGCCATACCTCCCCAAAGACAGTATACAAACAGTCATCACTACCCTATCCTTGTCTAGGCTTGACTACTGTAATGGGCTCTACCTCATGCTGCAGGAAGGGCTCATGCACAAACTACAAATCCTTCCAGAATGCAGCGGCTAGATTGATTACAGGTACACCAAAATATGCCTCTATCTCGGCTGAGATTAAAAGGCTTCATTGGTTGCCTATAAGAAAATGGATTCAGTTTAAAGCCCTGTGCTTGGCTCACAAAGCACTCCAGGGAGTCGGCCCCGACTTCCTTAAACAACAATTTTTTTGGTATGTACCTAAAAGATCGTTACGCTCAACAGAGGCAAAGCTGATTTCGGTACCCAGAGTGCGCAAAGCTAGCTGGGGGGATAGAAGTTTTGTGGCCTGCGCAGCAAAGGCCTGGAATGGCCTTCCGCTACATCTTAGATCCACAACAAACTTACTCTCTTTTAGGAAGGCCTTAAAAACTTGGCTTTTCTCTTCGTAATTTCGTGATTGGTCTTCTCCCACGGGCCTCCATAGGACTTCACACAGCGCCAGGACACCCTTGGGTAACAGTTGCGCTCTATAAATTGCAATAACATTAACATTAACATATAGTTAGCATAACAATTAGGACCGATTATAAAATCTATTGTTGATTCCAGTCCCCTACCAATGAAAGTATTCTCAAAATCCACTCTAGGTGAACATAAACAGTTAGCAAAACCAAGGTCGTGTGAGAATAAAATCTCATTTAATAGGTCTCCCCGGTCAGAATGCAAAAAATGAGTCAAGGGGTCCTTATCTTCTAGTGTAAGACCACATTTTCCCGCCCCACCTAGGGGACATAGACCTATATTAAAATCACCACCCCAGATGATAATCATATCGCGGGCCTTAACTTCCTTTATCTTAACCATATCTTGATTAAGCATCTTCAAAATTACCCCGAATTGCTCTTTTGGTGCGTTATTGTAAAAGTTAATCAAAACCAGAGTACACTTGCAATCAATGTGGATCATGACAATTTGATAATAAACTTCAGATTTTAACATTTCAATCTTAAGTACCCTGACCAGATTTGAAACATAAATACAAATTCCTCCCTTAGATCTCCCATACGTAGAATGGACTGCTGGAGTGTGGTACGTCTTAAATCCATTTATATGAATTTCCTCTACAGCCCAAGTTTCTTGTACACACAAGATGTTAAATTTCTCAATGAAATCCGCCCAAACAGAATTATTCAGTTTGTTGCGCAAGCCTGCCACGTTCCAGAAAAGTGCTCTCAGAGAAACAATCATAGGTAATACTGAACCAAGGACAGCTTCAGTCTGGCACGTGGGTTCTAGCCTAGCCTGTGCAACTCTACTAAGTTTACATTCCCCACTCTGTACCTGTATACCACTAGTTATACTTCCTGACCCAAAAGCCTGATGACCACTACAGTGAGGTATCCTCTTTACGATAGTTGGTATGGTAGCCTGTTCAGTCAAGTTAGGGCCACAAGTAATCTGTGTATTTTGTCCTCTTTTTGGCGCACTCTGCATTGTTTGTTTAGGTAGTCAGTCAATCTCGCCCAATGTTTGAAGGGCCACAAATCTGTTCGAGACCTCTAAATTATAAGTTGGGAAGTCAGAGCCCTGTATAAATGGATGACTTTCATTTTGCCTAGTACTATGCTTGGGCTGATAAAAGTAACCCAGTGGTAAAACATTAATACCGTTATGGGAGATATTTTTATCCTGAGCTCTACTTAGAATTTGTCCTACTAGAGAGGGGGTTCCAAAAGTAAGAACAACACAGTCTCCTTGTTAAGTTTTTCTGCTGTTACCAACCCACCCAATTCTCCTGACCATCTTAAATTCTTTAAACATAGCATTGGCCAATCCTATCCTATTCCCCAGCCAATGTATGGCTTTGTTCCGCAACGTAACCAAGGATTCATTTTCCCCTGGGCAAAGAGACGGAACGTTAGCCAGAATTACAACGAATGGTGTTGCGGCAGGAGGTAGGTTTAAATTTTGTGTGCTCATTGTGCTTTCCTTATAAGAAAAAGGAGTCGGGGAACTCTTGTTGATGACTCACACACTTGTCTCTCACCCATGTGTCTTCCGTTCCCTCCTACCCCCGTGTTAATAGGCATCTCTCCCCTACCTAATAAACTACTCCGCGAGCTTACTGACGTTTTTACATGTGACTTGAACCCCTTAGCCTTGCTCCCATCATCGGGCTTTGACAATACATCCTTTGAGCTCATGATATGAAATTTAGAAGGAGCAGTTGTTAGTTCATAATTCTGTATCTTGCCCTTTGGATCGACTGGGTTCTGATTACCAAACACTTTCTCCAGACTGGCCTCAATCTTGTCCAGCCTGTTTGTCAGTGTAGTAATAGACTGTTTTACAAGATTGGTAATTCGGTTAGTAAATTTGTCACATTCCCAATCTCACTGGGGGATACATGGCAGCTATTCTTTGGGCAGGGAGTAAGATCCGAACTCAATCGAGTTTGTGTTTTGCCTTTGTTGCTCTGCTGTTTTTTCGAGTATATTTTGGGCATTCTGGGCTCTGTAGGGATGACATGCGTGGTACTCACGGTAGTCTCAGAACTAGCTATTGTCTGAGAATTACAAGATCTTTTGGGGGAGGTAAAATTTCCGAGTCCAAATCACTAATTGAGATGTCGTCGGATATGATCTGGATACAACCATTTTTTAATGCCACAACCTTATTACCCCGATTACAATTTTCACCCACCCCCTTATCAGCCACGCTTTGTACTTTGTCACTAATTTTCGATCCTAAAGGATCCATACACAATGTCTCTTCCACCGAGGAGATTTGCTTTTCAATAGCTCCGACAGCCCCAGTGAGATAGTTAAGCAAAGTAAAACTCGCAGTTTTGGGCTTACTAAAGGATTTCGGCGAATGGCTAGCTGTAGTCCTTCTTTTCCCCATCCTAGTAACCCAGCTCGGTCAAATATATTAATAAAAATTCGAAAGACCTTCGTTTTAGAATGGGCCACCAGTACTAAAACCGCAATACAACAATACAAATAGGTCTCAGTGTCTACTAGATCTTCATGTGCATTACCAGCCTGGTATGGACTTTGTGCCTCACGACCCCCAGTTCATATATTATAACTTTAAATGTCGTACTGTTCGTCTTTCAGGCAGCCAGTGCACCCTTTGTCCAGCGGTATGTCCAAAACAATGTTAAATATTTGAGACGCCCGTACACACAGCCAAGAGGGGGAGGGCCCAGCCCAGCCTCCTACGGGCTCTGACGGGCTAAGACGGGCCCGTCTTGGCCCCGCGCGCGTTCCGCGCTGCGGGTCCGGCGTTGGCCTTTTCAGGCGTCCTCGGCCCCTCCCCTCCTCTCCTCCAGGCAGGGGTCGGGGTAAAGTGCTGGTGCTTCGGGCCAGGGACCGGCAGGGACCGGCGAAAGTGACGAGTGCTGTCTCCCGCGCTGCAGGACCGGCGTTGGCCTTTTCAAGCGTCCTCGGCCCCTCCCCAACTCTCCTCCAGGCAGGGGTTGGGGTAAAGTGCTGGTGATTCGGGCCAGGGACCGGCGAAAGTGACGAGTGCTGTTTCCCGCGCTGCGGGACCGGCGTTGGCCTTTTCAGGCGTCCTCGGCCCCTCCCCTCCTCTCCTCCAGGCAGGGGTCGGGGTAAAGTGCTGGTGCTTCGGGCCAGGGACCGGCAGGGACCGGCGAAAGTGACGAGTGCTGTCATCAGGCTCCAATGGTCAGTGTTAGATTCTAGATCAAAGAGGGGTTCCCCTCATGCCCTATCTTCATTCCCTGGCCCACCCACTCTGTCTTGTTAATCTGACCCAGAGGCTTTCCTCAGGTCATCCAACAGTAACACCTCTACCAGGCATTAAGTGTTGGCACTTCTCCCTGTCTTCAGCTTTCTAGATGCACACAGTGCTTTCAGTTCTTGGAACGAAAGTTCACTGTATCTAGTAGGCAGAGAGCCATTGGCTTCTCCTTTAGTAGACATACTAAGTGAGGTGTGGTGTTGCACCTACCTAACCTAGTGGGAACTAAACTCTCTGAGGTTGGAGAAAGGGTGTGCAAGACCCTTGACTTAACCAACCCTAAGTTCAGTAGATATGTGCCTAGTACTAGTGATGGTTTTTCAGTTAATCAATACAAAGATTTATCTGGTAAAACAATGCAGGCTTGAATCCCAACCACTGCACACCAATGTGTGAAGCTGGCCTGGTATATGATGTCCACTAATGTAAGTGGGCACCTTGCACCAGTCCAGCCTACCCTTATGGTGATTTAGGAGGTCTCAGACAACCTTAGAAAGCTATCCAAGTGGTAGCTGTGGAGAGCAGCCTTCAGGCTTAGTCTTGAAGGAGTGTAAAGCAGCTTGTTCTACCAGAATGCTATCTTAAAGTATAGATTAAATGAAAAAGAACCAGACAAAGTATTTATAAAAATATGTATTTATTATTTAACACTATCTAGTATGTTACAGTATCTCCCACATGGAGATAGACACAAAGCACACAAAAGCAAAGGAATCACAGCAAATTGCACTAATACACAGTGGGCCCCAGGGGGATCAAACCATATACTAAGAAAGTGGTATAGGAACCACGACTCGAGTCAAGACAATGTCGAGAGGACGTAGAATTGCTGGGGACCCACAGAACGACCCAAGGTAAGTAAATAGGGACCCCACGGAGAGCGTGTGCAGTGTGTGAACACGACCGCGTGCTCCATACAAGTCTATGTGCAAGTCGCGGTTGGATTTTTAAAGATTAGGGACCCTTCCCAGTGGACCCTGAAGAAACCCCATGGAAGACAGAAGGTTGGAGAGCCACCCCACCCGTGGATACCCTGGTACCCAAGTTACCTATGCCAGGGAAGCCGGGTGCATAGGTGTGAAGTGGCGTCGGAAACCGCCGTCTGACCCAATGGAGAACTTCAGGGAAGTGCTGCTGCTGGAAGAAGAGAAGATGTCTGAAGGAATCCAATTTGTATTATTGAAGAGGAGTACCTGAAAGCAGAGGGGACAGAGCCTATGTCAGTGGAGAGTGACCAGGAGCCCTGGAAGACGAATGCCCTCCGATGTCAGGTGCTTCAGGAAAGATGACGGTGACCTTGACTCTGCAGCTTCGAAGACCAGGCGATGCTGAGGACAACCAGGACCCGTATACAAGCTGCCCCACAAAGGATGTCGAGTACTGAGGGGTCGGTGTCCGGCGGGAGCACCAACAAGCCTTGGCAAATGCAACCCATGCAGAAAGTCAAGAAGGTGCAACGTTGGGACCAGCAAGGTCCAGGAGACTCACCACAAGCAGGGGAGTCAGGGCAGGCCCCGAGCAATCAGTAGAGCCCAAAAGAAAACAAAGGTGACCCTTAAATGGACCCACAGGCTGGAGGCACAGGAGTTGCCAGATGACTTCAAGCAGCTCACCAAAAGATGCAGGCCACAATGCACACGATGAGGTGTGGCTGAAGATTCTGGTCACTGGAGGTGCTCGAGGTTTGGGCTACTTGGAGCCTGAAGATCTTCTTGCAAAGATGTCAACAAGCCTTTGCAACTGCAAAGGGGAAGCTGTACTCAGGGGTTCGGTTATTGCAACCCCCACGAGGGCTACTGGCCTCCAACTTGGTGAGAGAGTAGACCAGGCCTCTGGAGCTATGGAAAACCACCACCTGTGATGCAGAGCCCACGGAGTCCAGAGGAGCTCAGGATCTGCAGACCGGTCGACTTAGTTGCAGTGCCTGCGAATGCAGGCGAGTGACTCCTTTACTCCAAGGGAGATTACTTCGGTAGTCCTTGATGCTTCACAGGCCTTGGAAGGTTCTTGTATGATGCACAGGCACAGACGATGCAGCAGACTGGAAGGGAGATGAAGTCAGGACCAAACGAAGTCCAGCAAAGTCCAGAGTGCCCAGACGGTAGACGTGCAGTGGTTTCCGTTCTGAATCTTATCCCACAATGAATCCAGGAACCTACACCCAGGAAAGCCCTTATGTATGCTAAGGAGAGGGTTGGGAAGATTCAGGGGACCCTCCCAGGGGAGGGTCTGGACAGGGGGGAGGTTACTCCCATGTCCTTTGTCCAGCTTCGTGCCAGAGTGGGAGCCAACGGCTCCCAGGACTGGTTTGAAGTGGACTATGCACAGGGACATCAAATGTGCCCCTCATGCAGACTTTCAGGCACTGGCAAGTGCACCCACCCAGCCCTAATGCACTAAATCCTGTCTGGAAGGTGGTCACACCTCCCTGTGACAGGATGCCTATTGTTCTACCTTTCCCTGCTCGAGCTTGGCTCAGCAGCAGGAGGGCAGAAATGTGTCTCTGGTCGGCAGCAACCATTTTGTGCTGTCAGGGACTAGAAGGCTGGTACCGGGAACACTAAGAGCCTAACGGAGGGCTCTTCCAGTGCTTGGAATCATACCTTCCACACCATTTACGGTCACCATTTACGGTGTGGAGGTATGATTCCAACTTGTTTGATACCAAACATGATAGGATTTGTTGCAGCCGTTTTCGAGATGGTCATCGCGTAATTACGCGGTGCGCCTCTATATAGTATATGGCTGCTTCACTGTCAACCCGGGAGAATGAACTCCGTAGGCTGCAGGGGTGTCTTGCTCATGCAGGGGCACCCTCTCACTTAGAACCAAGGACCCTGCCTTCAGGATTGTAAAGGCCTACTATAGGGTTGACTTATAGGTTTTAAGTGCAGTGACCCTATATATTTAGTAAGTGGTGCATGCACCAACTTAAACAGGCTGCAATGGCAGGCCTGTAATTCCATTTTGAATGGTCTCTCATGGGTGGCATAATACATGCTGCAGCTCATGGGAGACCTCTGGGGTACCTATGCCCTGGGTACATAGGTACCATATACTAGGGACTGACAATGGTACCCCAGTATCCAATCTGGGATGTACCTAAGTTACTGAACACAACAATTTAGGGAGAAAGCAGATAGACTGGGGTCCTGATTAGCAGGATTCCAGTCAGACTAGTCAAAAACAGCATTACATAAAGCAAAAAGTGGGGGTAACCATAAGAAGCAGATCCTACTTTCCTACAATGGGCATGATTGAGAGCACTAATGCTGAATGCTTTAAGGTGTTCAGACTAAATGCACATGCAATCCTGGGCCTCTGTGCAGAGCGCACATGGCGATGGTCACATATATGCCAATTGCAAATGAAAGAAGTACTGCAAGTGTGCATCAGGCCAGTTTTGCATGCCCATCTGGGCAACGTGAGGCCAGGGCTGTAGGCCCCTTTCATCCCTACATCTTTTTTAAATCATCCATTTGCATACCTCATGTCACACCTTTCCTCTTCAGCACCAGTTTCCACTCTCTTCTTCTGTACTTATTTCTTTTAATCAGTGCAGGAAATTAGAGGATCAGGTGGCGATTATTGAGCTGGATCAAGGCCAACATCAATGCAATATGTTGAAATTGTCCCTGTGTAATTTGTCTGCTTTACTTTCATAGCAGCAATCTGTAGAGGGTAAGGAGGGTTGTATGTCTGTATGAGTATTTTCACTAATGATGTAAATACCACTTACTAATGTACATTTACATTTAATTTCTTTTATGGTGTTATTTCTCCTATTGTAGGGTGTCATAGAGCTTTATATTACACACACATATTGTACAGAGACAATGAATCATACAAGTGTGTAAATCAATGTCTATGGGATTTTCACATAAGGCAATGAGGGGTAGGGGGTATAGGAGCCACAAACTGGTAGGCATTATATGTGACGAGCACCTGCTCTGGAGAAATAAAGTCAGGTTCTAAAACATAAAGCAGTGGTTGCCTGTGCTAATAAGACTTTTTGCTACCCAAAAGAAATGTTTTTTAGCAACCTGGGAATAACGAAAGCTTGAAATAAGCAAGGGTCTAATCCTATGCCTTGCAGTTTGCATGAAGCTCTGTGATGCTGGTTCATAGCTCAATGAGCTATATTGGAAGGAATCTAACTTTTTAACTTCATGTAACTTCAGGATCTGCATGCAACAAGTAGGGTTGCCATCTGGCCAGTATTTTAAGGTTGGAGCTGGTAAACAATCGCTAATAGCCAGAAAATGTTCCCCTCATCCGTACATACTTTAAAACAGTAAATATTACAAGGAAGCACTTTAAAATGTGCTGCAGAGCTGCCTTAATGATCTGTGACTGCTAATTAGTATGTAAAAGAACAGAAAAGCCACATTGAAAAGGAGTACAGGGGATTTTATGTAAACTTCTATTTAACTGTCACACCTGGGCCTCTGAAGAATCTTAAAAAGTGGAACTGTTTCCATGGGAAAAGTGGCAATCCTACAATTTGTGTTTTGCGCCAACCACATTAACGCTCTATGATTCTTTATGGCAGGTAAACCTGTGACTAGAGAAAACATTGATCTCTCTAGCAAGATAATTACCCATGAGAGTTATCTTACCATTGTTTTTGTACCCTGGAAATTACTGGGCACACATGGACCCTCAGGCTCAGCAGAGCAGGAGCAATGTGCTGGACGGGTTAACAAGACAAACTTGGCTCTCAGACAGCCAAGCATACATACCCTGGAGTCCTTAACCGCCCCAGTGCTCCCACCTTTTTTCAGTACTTGCCCAGGTCCTCAATTCTCTTTAAAAAATCCCGTCCGAGTGTCACGTCCCCTTTACTGGAGTGTTGCACCACACAGCTCGGTACGACTCTCCTCTCGTGCCCCTGTGCAGCCCCAGCAACTTAAAGCAGAATCACAGATGCTCAATGGATACGAAGGGATGCACCTCTCAATAACAGCTCTCCCTGGAGGTCTGGATCGTTCTACACACACCTTAATCAACCTCTGGGAACCTGCCCGCATCTAATGCTACCTGCAGCATCCTCTCTGCCCAGCCCTTCCAAGTGTCAGTCTTCAGGGGTTAAATTAACTCATATAGGCACCTATCCCACATTAAAATTAAATGTCATGCAAATTAAAGCCGCTCACCCTACAGTCCGTTGTGATTTGTCAGCAGAGGTCAATTCCCAGAGTCTGGCTCTGACGCTCAGGGCTCTGACAGCTTTCTTGGACTCTAAGAAAAGTGGTTGTCAGGGGTTATAGTTGCTCTGTTAGGCCCTATTCCCCACCCCCCACCTGTACTGTGCCTGAGAGATATGTGTGACCACCTGCAGTCACAAATTGTGCCCCAGCTATTAATGCTGGCAGTTGCTGTAGTCTCTAGTAAACTTAATTTGGCTCGAGCCAATCGTCTCGATCTGGAGACTGATGGATAACAGCTGTGCAGGAGAAGCTCCAGTTGTGGTCAGTTTGTGGATTTCAGGTAAGCGAAGAGGGGCTCTCGAATCAGTCCTCGAATTATGTCTTTCTGCTCATATTTTATGAGCACTTGTGTCCTATAAGCTTGCTCTTCACACATAAGTAAAACAAACTAAAAATAAAAAAAGCACATTGTCTGTTTCTACTAGCAGGTACAATTTTGGTTGGAGTAGCACAACAGGCGCACTCCTCTCAGAGTTCAGGCTTACCTGATCCTGGCCGTGTGAGATCTGCCCAGAAGCGCCCATGCTTTGTCTGTAGAAGTGAGAGCGGGACACTCAGAGCTCATTATGTTACACAGGTGCTAGCAAGTTAGCGAAAGCCCAGTCCCCTGTTGTTATATGTTTGTGTTCTTCATGGCGCTATGTCCCACTCAACCAATGCCCCCTCTTTTATGGATGTTTCCCAAACTTTGGGGGAAACTCCCTCTCTCCTCCACATTAACTCCCTCCCATATTCACCTTCCTCTTGCTGGCATGCTATGACGGCTGAAATGCCAGAAACCGGTCCTAGGATGCTTGTTTCCGGTCCAGGGAAGACATGGCTTGGCAGTTCGGGCTGGACTGTTCCCATGAGGCACAGGGTCAGACTGATTTGCATATGGCCATGTCTTAACTGGGGTGGTGGAGTGAGCTAAAGAATGATGATGGATTAAACCCAGATCAGTTGACTGGGGGTGAGTGTTTGATTGGCTCAAACGTTCCGTCCATCATCCCCTTTTGTATCGCTTTGGTCGCCCTAAGTTGGCGGGGGTATGCCCAGACGTGGGTCCCTTGCTCACTTTGCCACTGGATTCAAGCAAGCCTGGCTGATGACGGCTGAAATGCCAGAAACCGGTCCTAGGATGCTTGTTTCCGGTCCAGGGAAGACATGGCTTGGCAGTTCGGGCTGGACTGTTCCCATGAGGCACAGGGTCAGACTGATTTGCATATGGCCATGTCTTAACTGGGGTGGTGGAGTGAGCTAAAGAATGATGATGGATTAAACCCAGATCAGTTGACTGGGGGTGAGTGTTTGATTGGCTCAAACGTTCCGTCCATCATCCCCTTTTGTATCGGCATGCTATTTCTTGCATCATATTCTGAATTATTGTGCATTAAGTTATCATTAGAGCACTTTAGAGAACACCACTTTTGGCTAGAGCGGTGGGCTGTGGGCAGGGCCGGCTTTAGTGCTGGTGGCGCCCAGTGCAACAATGTTTGTTGGTGCTTCCAATGACCTCCTTCCCTACGGATTCCCTACCACCCTTTAACAGTGCTCCTCAAGTCTCCATAACCACTCTCTCTCACATGCCTTTCTTTTGTTTTATAGCGCCACTCGTGCTAGTGTAGGGTGTCAGAGCTCTTTATATCACACATTACACAGAGACAATGAATCATATGTGTGAGAATCAGTGTATAGGAAATGTTACACAAGACACAAGGTGTAGGAGTCACATGTCATCCATTCTGGTAGGCAGTATAGTTTAAGAGTGCTTGGTCTGGAGAAGCACAAACTCAGAATTTAGAACAAAATACCATGGCTGGGGGTTCTCTTTAATAATAAGAATTAATTTCTCCTCAAATTAACTCTTTTTGCGACATTAGGATAATGAAAGACCTGGTAAGAAAATATAATGTACTAATCTATACCTTGAAGTCTACATGCTGCTCTTTGATGACAGTTATTAGGTCACTGTTCTATGTTAGGATTTTAGCTTCTAAACTGCAAGTAACATAAGGATCTATGTGACAAAAGCAGTAACCCACTGAACTATTTACATTATATGCACTTCTGTGATCTGCATGGTGGACGTTCTTTGCAGCAGGCATATTAACCCTCTGCGTTACCTTGTGATGCATCAAAACTTCCACTTGGCAAAACTCCGATCTCTCTCCGGAAGGCCCATTAATCACCAGTTATCTCGACATTTTTATTGTTGCCTGGAAATTGCTGAAGGCAAAGAAGCTGAAGCAAGTGCTTTTACATCCACAATATATTTGAAACTACAGTGCCCTCCGAAGTCAGCGCCCGGTGCCGTGGCACCAGTCGCACTGCCCTAGAGCGGACCCTGGCTGTGGGGTTTACAGGTGTGGTTCAATGCGAGTCCTTTATTTATTTCTTTTTTATACATATTACTAAATAAAGTAGTGTGGTCAAACTCCGTTACGGCATAGATACAGATAGCATAGCATGCTCTTCATGTTGTGCACACGGTAAGCCCAAACACCTCGAGAAGCTATACCCTCCTACTTTAGAAACAGTGACGGTCAAAGATGAGGCATTGACAATTCTGGAGTCTAAAGTCATTCTTGTCAGCAGTCGCCCCTCCCACCGGTAACAATATGGGTTAGTGAACCAACAAATTTTGACATGGCACATACATTCTGCAGCTAACAAACAGTTCAACGACTGGTCTATTTTATCCTCCAAATATAAACACTCTTTCAAATGAAAGTGGAAAAACTATGTACCTAACATGGAAACGGATTATTGGCGCTGTTTACGGCACTTTCTAGTCCACAATCTTGCATACAAGAAGGAAATATGGAAATGACGGCTTTGTTTTACCCTCAATAAAATGTCACACAAGGTGTCACACATTCCACCTGCTAAAACATGTAAATGTCACACATAAGCAAATTACTTGGTAGCTATGTCTGCTGCACATCCCACAACTGCGGCATCGCCCACCTGGCTATTCTCCCAGCTGCAGCTGGCCGCTTGCCTGGCTTCCTTTCGATCCCAAGCGAAGTTAGCGTGCCTTGTGGGCGGCCCCCCCAGACCATGGCCAGACCAATAATAAAAGAAATGAATAATAGGCCTGCCCCTCATGACATTCTGGGGGCAGGCTAACAGCATGGAGCAGGGCCGTCATGGCTAGCTCTTTCACGCTGTCAATGATTTATGCCCCAGCCAAGCTGCGTACAGTGGCCTGAGGAATGTTTTCCCTCATTCCCTGGAGGTGCCGCTCTATCAAGAATTTAGCACACAAATTGGCAAATAAATCCTAAATTTGTACAACCCGCCAAGAGAGTTATTTTCCGTACAAATGGGAAAAATTTCACCCATTTGTGTGGGAAATAGCCCAATCTGGCAACACAGCCTATGTTGGCTGTTTGTGCAACCTCTTGCAAGTTTCGGCAAAAACGCGGTGACACAGAAACCTTAAAGGGGTCTTACCTTCAGTGGCATTACAAATGCCACCGCAGCAACCATGGTGCGGGGGCCTGAGCTCCAGGTCCCCCTCCAGCATTGGCAGGTCCCAAGACTGAGAGCTCCGGACTGGGTCCGAAGCTTGGGTGGCCCCCCTGCATGTACTTTGCAGGGGGCCCCCCTCAAGTTCTGTTAGGCCACTGATTACCATGTGTATTAAAGGGATCTATTGTTCTCCGGCCACACTGTGAGCAGTGTAACACCGCGTTGAAAGTCTATTAGGAGCGCAGTGACGCGCACACCTTCAAAGGATCTCCCAGTTTATTAAAGGGATCAGCGGTATCGGCGACTGCACTGCGAGCAGTGTAAACCTCTCGTTGAAAGTCTTTTAGGAGCGCGGTGACATGCACAACCTCAAGGAATGCGGCTGTCCGCAGCCCCCGCAGGGGGCCACCTCAGCAGGGCGGCCCTTTAGTGCCATTTTGGCACTGCCCACCCACTCTAGTCTTTGGAGGGGTTCTGTGGAGCCCTCTAGCTAGGTCGCCTCTGTGACGTCCTTCCGGTGCGACAAGGGGGGGGAGGGCATATATGCCTCCTCTGCCCCTCCTGGCGGTCTCTGTTCGCCAGCCACGCCGTCTTGACTGGTTGTCTCGCGTCGGCCGGCGTTGTTGCGGTCTCCTCCTCCCCCCCCCGCGCTGGAAACGTTGTCCAGGCTCGCCGGGGTGATCACGTGCGGGAGAACCATTTCAAATCCCCCCGGGAGGCCCGAAGATCACCAGGGGGTCACAGAGCAGGTGCACTCTGCTCTTAGCATAGTAGGTCGGGCTGCATCACCCCACCTAGGATGCAAGCACTTCTTTGAGTGCTGGGTGGACCAAGACAGGACAGCAAGTAATAATTGAGCTATGTTAACTGCTGGTGAAGATCATTTTATCGGGGAGCAATCGAGCGCTGCAGGTGGCCATTCCTTGCTTGCGATAGATGTTAGCTTAGGTCCCTGATAGTACTCACATACTGGTCCAGTGGCTACCAGGCCATCGCATCCCAGGTTGGGGGGGGTCAACCCTGTTAAATCCTAGGGTGGACTAGGAGGGTACGGGACTGGTGCTTAGGAAACCATGACGGAGCTGGGGAGATGCTGGCAGTAGGCCCAGCACTTCCCCTGTTCCCCCCCACCAGTGGTATTACAAGTATCCCCAATTTTCACCATGTGAACTCCACATAAGAAGGCTTGGGATAAAATTTCACTGGTCCGCTGAGCACAGCAGGCCGTTCCGTTTAAGGGAAAACTACAGCAGAGACTGGTAGGGGGAGGTCCCCCAACACATCCTGCTCATCCTCTTTGCTCTTCACAACAACTGCGCATGTGGGAGGCCATTTACCTGTGCATAGTTCATTCAGACTCGCAGTATCATTTCAATTAAACAATCGCTGTAGTTACAAGTTGCAAGCGTGAGATTCCCCCAAGGTAAACTGGTCACATTATCAGCAATAATGCTGCCTGGGAAGTCTGGGTGCAGCCACCACAGATCAAACTGAACAAGCCACAGTCCGGCAGGAAAGGATGGATGTTGAATTGATTGCCCACTTAGCAATTGACTACTGGGAGGGGGGGTTTCACCACAGAGGGAACTGAGCAGGCGAAATTCCCATAAGGAATAAGGGATGCATGGCAAGGGAAGGAGGGCACCCTCGATCATTGGCACATACTTCCAGTTATGACCATGCCCATGCGTCATGATTTAGACAGCAGAGGGACAGTGCAAACGTTAAGCACATTTCTCCTCGCCCGAATAGCCAAAGTAGGCAGGCGGGGTGGGGAGCGGTTACCTAACCAGTGGGCTGCTGTCCCATAGATGGGGACACAGGTGTTCAGGCACACACGGTGCTAGTAGGACGGCAGCTAGGTGATATCAGCAAATAGATGGGGCAATGTGAGCCATGGTGTCTGAACGCGGCCCGCCCAGAGTTGGCACGGGGCTGGGTCATGTGAGGCAGTGGAACGTTCCCGCAGGAGGGGATTAGTTCTTGGCACAGGTTCACAGGCCAGAAGGGCCTTTGGTTTCATCAGATACTAGCTGATCCAGGCTAACGTCAAGGTCTATTGTGATATTGATGGGGCCCATCTATCACCAGTAGGGAGGATCCCTTTCCTTTAGATTTGCAGGAGCCCTGGAAATGAGCTGTTTGGTGAGAAATGAGCTGTTTGGTGAGATCAGCAACTACATGGGTCAATGTAACTCTGGTGGTCCGAGATGATCCCCGCAGAGGTGGCACAGAGCTAAGTCAGAGGAGGCCGTTGAACATCCCTGTAAGAGTGAACAGTTCATGGCGTAAGTCCTGGACCAGAGACTAGATGATCCAGGCTAATGTTAAAGGCTACTTTGCTAAAGATGGGGTCCATTGCCACCATGCCATCCAGGCGTACGCCTAGGTTAGGGTTGACTAACTTGGGGTGCAATTGTAACAGGTGGGCATGGATACTTTCCACTGGACATGCACGAAGCCTTAGAAAGCAGGTTGCAGGTCGGAAATGAGCTGTTTTGGTGGGGGGCTCTCGCGGCGACGGGAGCCGCCTCCAGAGCTGTGGCGGAGTTACAGGGCGATCTGGAAGCAGACTGGTACAGTAAGGGTACCTCTGCGGCAGACCGGTACAGTAAGGGTACTCTCTGCGCGGCACAGTAGGGGTGCCAGAGCCAAAGACCAGGAGCCTCAGGGCAGGTTCCTGGAAAACCGCGACGGCACCCCGTTAGTCCTTCGGGCGGTTGGGGGCCTGACCAACCGGGGGTTTGCCCTGCTACGCTCCGCCCTGAAAAGGGCAGGAGTAGAACAGACCAACGTGTCACGTGATCCGGAAGAGGATCATCAAAGGTAGCACTGACGGGGTGCCCCACAGTGCTGGCTCACCAGGCGGGCGGGGGCAAGTTGGTACAGCTGCCCCGCCCTTGGATCGCCCGTAAGATAACCCACATATTGCATACTCCTGTATGGAATAAACCTGCAGCAATATTTTCCCACTACAAAGTTGTCTTGTGTACTTATTCATTCTTGCATGCTCAGACGGGGGGTGGGAGAAGTTGCCGATAATGGCACTATGCGGCTGTCCGCGGCCCTCGCAGGGGGCCACCTCAGCAGGGCGGCCCTTTAGTGCCATTTTGGCACTGCCCACCCACTCTAGTCTTTGGAGGGGTTCTGTGGAGCCCTCTAGCTAGGTCGCCTCTGTGACGTCCTTCCGGTGCGACAAGGGGGGGGAGGGCATATATGCCTCCTCTGCCCCTCCTGGCGGTCTCTGTTCGCCAGCCACGCCGTCTCCCACCCCACCTCTTACCCGGCATCCTGGCTGGTGGACAGGGTACTCTGAATGCTTTAATGTTTTCCTTTTGTGTTGCAGGCGGAATTACAGGGCGATCTGGAAGCAGACTGGTACAGTAAGGGTACCTCTGCGGCAGACCGGTACAGTAAGGGTACCTCTGCGCGGCACAGTAGGGGTGCCAGAGCCAAAGACCAGGAGCCTCAGGGCAGGTTCCTGGAAAACCACGACGGCGCCCGTTAGTCCTTCGGGCGGTTGGGGGCCTGACCAACCGGGGGTTTGCCCTGCTACGCTCCGCCCCTGAAAAGGGCGTGAGTAGAACAGACCAACGTGTCATGTGATCCGGAAGAGGATCATCAAAGGTAGCACTGACGGGGTGCCCCACAGTGCTGGCTCAGCAGGCGGGCGGGGGCAGCATAGGTTGGTACAGCTGCCCCGCCCTTGGATCGCCCGTAAGATAACCCACATATTGCATACTCCTGTATGGAATAAACCTGCAGCAATATTTTCCCACTACAAAGTTGTCTTGTGTATTTATTCATTCTTGCATGCTCAGACGGGGGTGGGAGAAGTTGCAGATAATGGCACTATGCAGCTGTCCGTGGCCCCGCAGGGGCCACCTCAGCAGGGCGGCCCTTTAGTGCCATTTTGGCACTGCCCACCCACTCTAGTCTTTGGAGGGGTTCTGTGGAGCCCTCTAGCTAGGTCGCCTCTGTGACGTCCTTCCGGTGCGACAAGGGGGGAGGGCATATGTGCCTCCTCTGCCCCTCCTGGCGGTCTCTGTTCGCCAGCCACGCCGTCTCCCACCCCACCTCTTACCCGGCGTTTGGCTGGTGGACAGGGTACTCTGAATGCTTTAATGTTTTCCTTTTGTGTTGCAGGCGGAGTTACAGGGCGATCTGGAAGCAGACTGGTACAGTAAGGGTACCTCTGCGGCAGACCGGTACAGTAAGGGTACCTCTGCGCGGCACAGTAGGGGTGCCAGAGCCAAAGACCAGGAGCCTCAGGGCAGGTTCCTGGAAAACCACGACGGCGCCCGTTAGTCCTTCGGGCGGTTGGGGGCCTGACCAACCGGGGGTTTGCCCTGCTACGCTACGCCCTGAAAAGGGCGTGAGTAGAACAGACCAACGTGTCACGTGATCCGGAAGAGGATCATCAAAGGTAGCACTGACGGGGTGCCCCACAGTGCTGGCTCACCAGGCGGGTGGGGGCAGCATAGGTTGGTACAGCTGCCCCGCCCTTGGATCGCCCGTAAGATAACCCACATATTGCATACTCCTGTATGGAATAAACCTGCAGCAATATTTTCCCACTACAAAGTTGTCTTGTGTATTTATTCATTCTTGCATGCTCAGACGGGGTGTGGGAGAAGTTGCCGATAATGGCACTAAGTACCTTGGGAGTGGGACTCACGTAGAAGTCATTGTATTAAAGTCTGAAAGACTATTTGGAGTGTGGTGACAAGCACACCTTCAAGGAACATTGTGATTTTCTCTTCAGCCATTGTGGTAAAGGTTCAATCTGAATCACGGTGATGTGCACACCTTAAAGAAAAGGCTTTTGCCCACTTAGTAAAAAACCTTCGTTCTTAACCACCATGGAGCAAAACGTGATTGCTACACCCCCACCATTTCCACCTAATCAAGGGGCTCAAATCATTCATCTGGAAGACTGGATTGACATATTTGATAACTACCTATTGGCGTTAGATGGCCAAAACTTTAGTCCTGAGAGGAACAAAGCTATCTGGTTAAGTTCATTGGGAGGTGAGGGAAACATGTATTTAAGTTCCTTCCTGAAGCATTAGATAACAAGCACTTGCAATGTAATAGGTCTCGCATTTACGTGAGTTTAAGCTGTAGTGAGCGTGGGGGCTGTGGAGTAGTGAGACTGTGCTCCCTCACTGAGCGTGGGGGCTGTGGAGCAGTGAGAGCTGCGCGGGGGCTGTGGAGCAGTAAGACTCCGCTCCCTCAGTGAGTGTGGGGGCTATTGAGCAGTGAGACGCTGCTCCCTCAGTGAGCGTGGGGGCTGTGGAGCAGTGAGTGTGGGGGCTGTGGAGCAGTGAGACTCTGCTCCCTCAGTGAGCGCGGGGGCTGTGGAGCAGTGAGACTCTGCTCCCTCAGTGAGCTTGGGGGCTGTGGAGCAGTGAGACGCTGCTCCCTCAGTGAGCGTGGGGGCTGTGGAGCAGTGAGACTCTGCTCCCTTAGTGAGCGTGGGGGCTGTGGAGCAGTGAGACTCTGCTCCCTTATTGAGCGTGGGGGTTGTGGAGCAGTGAGACTCTGCTCCCTCAGTGAGCGTGGGGGCTGTGGAGATGTGAAACTCTGTTCTCTCAGTGAGCGCAGGGGCTGTTAGGCAGTGAGACTCTGCTCCTGTACTGAGCGCGGGGGCTGTGGAGTAGTGAGACTCTGCTCCCTCACTGAGCGTGGGTGCTGTGGAGCAGTGAGAGCTGCACGGGGAATGTAGAGCAGTGAGACTCCGCTCCCTCAGTGAGTACGGGGGCTATGGAGCAGTGAGATGCTGCTCCCTCAGTGAGCGCAGGGGCTGTGGAACAGTGAGACACTGCTCCCTCAGTGAGCACGGAGGCTGTGGAGCAGTGAGACGCTGCTCCCTCAGTGAGCGCGGGGGCTGTGGAGAAGTGAGACGCTGCTCCCTCAGTGAGCGCGGGAGCTGTGGAGCAGTGAGACTCTGCTCCCTCAGTGAGCGCGGGGGCTGTGGAGCTCTGAAACTCTGTTCTCTCAGTGAGCGCAGGGGCTGTTAGGCAGTGAGACTCTGCTCCTGTAGTGAGTGTGGGGGCTGTGGAGTAGTGAGACTCTGCTCCCTCACTGATCGTGGGGGATGTGGAGCACTGAGAGCTGCATGGGGGCTGTGGAGCAGTGAGACTCCGCTCCCTCAGTGAGCACGGGGGCTATGGAGCAGTGAGACGCTGCTCCCTCAGTGAGCACGGGAGCTGTGGAGCAGTGGGATGCTGCTCCGTCAGTGAGCGCGGGGGCTGTGGAGCAGTGAGACGCTGCTCCCTCAGTGAGCGCAAAGGCTGTGGAGCGGTGAGATGCTGCTCCCTCAGTGAGCATGGGGGCTATGGAGCAGTGAGATGCTGCTCCCTCAGTGAGCATGGGGGCTGTGGAGCAGTGAGACTCTGCTCCCTCAGTGAGTGCAGGGGCTGTGAGCTGTGAAACTGTTCTCTCAGTGAGCGCAGGGGCTGTTAGGCAGTGAGACTCTGCTCCTGTAGTGAGCGCGGGGGCTGTGGAGTAGTGAGACTCTGCTCCCTCACTGAGCGTGGGTGCAGAGGAGCAGTGAGTGCTGCGCGGGGATGTGGAGCAGTGAGACTCCGCTCCCTAGGTGAGCACGGGGGCTATGGAGCAGTGAGATGCTGCTCCCTCAGTGAGCGCGGGGGCTGTGGAGCATTGAGACTCTGCTCCCTCAGTGAGCGTGGGGGCTATGGAGCAGTGAGAAGCTGCTCCCCCAGTGAGCGCGGGGGCTGTGGAGCAGTGAGACGATGCTCTCTCAGTGAGCGCGGGGGCTGTGGAGCAGTGAGACGCTGCTCCCTCAGTGAGTGCGGGTCTGTGGAGCAGTGAGACTGTGCTCCCTCAGTGAGCATGGGGCTGTGGAGCAGTGAGACTGTGCTCCCTTAGTGAGCATGGGGGCTGTGGAGCAGTGAGACTCTGCTCCCTCAGTGAGCATGGGGGCTGTGGAGCTGTGAAACTCTGTTCTCTCAGTGAGCGCAGGGGCTGTTAGGCAGTGAGAAGCTGCTCCCCCAGTGAGTGCGGGGGCTGTGGAGTAGTGAGACTCTGTTCCCTCACTGAGCGTGGGGGCCTTGGAGCAGTGAGAGCTGCGCAGGGGCTGTGGAGCAGTGAGACTCCGCTCCCTCAGTGAGCACGGGGGCTATGGAGCAGTGAGACGCTGCTCCCTCAGTGAGCGTGGGGGCTATGGAGCAGTGAGACGCTGCTCCCTCAGTGAGCGCAGGGGCTGTGGAACAGTGAGACACTGCTCCCTTAGTGAGCACGGGGGCTGTGGAGCAGTGAGAGCTGCGCTGGGGATGTGGAGCAGTGAGACTCTGCTCCCTAAGTGAGCACGGGGGCTATGGAGCAGTGAGATGCTGCTCCCTCAGTAAGGTTGGGGGCTCTGGAGCACTGAGACTCTGCTCCCTCAGTGAGCGCGGGGCTGTGGAGCTGTGAAACTGTTCTCTCAGTGAGCGCAGGGGCTGTTAGGCAGTGAGACTCTGCTCCTGTAGTAAGTGCGGGGGCTGTGGAGTAGTGAGACTCTGCTACCTCACTGGACGTGGGGACTGTGGAGCAGTGAGAGCTGCGCGGGGGTTGTGGAGCAGTGAGACTCTGCTCCCTCAGTGAGCATGGGGGCTATGGAGCAGCAAGACGCTACTCCTCAGTGAGCACGGGGGTTGTGGAGCAGTGAGACTCTGCTCCCTCAGTGAGCGCGGGGCTGTGGAGCAGTGAGACTCTGCTCCTCAGTGAGCGTGGGGGCTATGGAGCAGTGAGACGCTGCTCCCTCAGTGAGCGCAGGGGCTGTGGAACAGTGAGACACTGCTCCCTCAGTGAGCACGGGGGCTGTGGAGCAGTGAGAGCTGCACTGGGGATGTGGAGCAGTGAGACTCTGCTCCCTCAGTGAGCACGGGGGCTATGGAGCAGTGAGATGCTGCTCCCTCAGTGAGCGTGGGGGCTGTGGAGCAGTGAGACGCTGCTCCCTCAGTGAGCATGGGGGCTGTGGAGCTGTGAAACTCTGTTCTCTCAGTGAGCGCAGGGGCTGTTAGGCAGTGAGAAGCTGCTCCCCCAGTGAGTGCGGGGGCTGTGGAGTAGTGAGACTCTGTTCCCTCACTGAGCGTGGGGGCCTTGGAGCAGTGAGAGCTGCACAGGGGCTGTGGAGCAGTGAGACTCCGCTCCCTCAGTGAGCACGGGGGCTATGGAGCAGTGAGACGCTGCTCCCTCAGTGAACGTGGGGGCTATGGAGCAGTGAGACGCTGCTCCCTCAGTGAGCGCAGGGGCTGTGGAACAGTGAGACACTGCTCCCTTAGTGAGCACGGGGGCTGTGGAGCAGTGAGAGCTGCACTGGGGATGTGGAGCAGTGAGACTCTGCTCCCTAAGTGAGCACGGGGCTATGGAGCAGTGAGATGCTGCTCCCTCAGTAAGGTTGGGGCTCTGGAGCACTGAGACTCTGCTCCCTCAGTGAGCGCGGGCTGTGGAGCTGTGAAACTGTTCTCTCAGTGAGCGCAGGGGCTGTTAGGCAGTGAGACTCTGCTCCTGTAGTAAGTGCGGGGGCTGTGGAGTAGTGAGACTCTGCTACCTCACTGGACGTGGGGACTGTGGAGCAGTGAGAGCTGCGCAGGGGTTGTGGAGCAGTGAGACTCTGCTCCCTCAGTGAGCATGGGGGCTATGGAGCAGCAAGACGCTACTCCCTCAGTGAGCACGGGGGTTGTGGAGCAGTGAGACTCTGCTCCCTCAGTGAGCACGGGGGCTGTGGAGCAGTGAGACTCTGCTCCCTCAGTGAGCGTGGGGGCTATGGAGCAGTGAGACGCTGCTCCCTCAGTGAGCGCAGGGGCTGTGGAGCAGTGAGACACTGCTCCCTCAGTGAGCACGGGGGCTGTGGAGCAGTGAGAGCTGCACTGGGGATGTGGAGCAGTGAGACTCTGCTCCCTCAGTGAGCACGGGGGCTATGGAGCAGTGAGATGCTGCTCCCTCAGTGAGCGTGGGGGCTGTGGAGCAGTGAGACGCTGCTCCCTCAGTGAGCACGGGGGTTGTGGAGCAGTGAGACTCTGCTCCCTCAGTGAGCGTGGGGGCTGTGGAGCAGTGAGACTCTGGTCCTGTAGTGAGCGCAGGGGCTGTGGAGTAGTGAGACTCTGCTCCCTCAATGAGCGTGGGTGCTGTTGAGCAGTGAGAGCTGCGCTGGGGATGTGGAGCAGTGAGACTCTGCTCCCTCAGTGAGCACGGGGGCTATGGAGCAGTGAGATGCTGCTCCCTCAGTGAGCTTGGGGGCTGTGGAGCAGTGAGACGCTGCTCCCTCAGTGAGCACGGGGTTGTGGAGCAGTGAGACTCTGCTCCTCAGTGAGCACGGGGGCTGTGGAGCAGTGAGACTCTGCTCGTGTAGAGAGTGCAGGGGCTGTGGAGTAGTGAGACTCTGCTCCCTCAATGAACGTGGGTGCTGTGGAGCAGTGAGAGCTGCGCTGGGGATGTGGAGCAGTGAGACTCTGCTCCCTCAGTGAGCACGGGGGCTATGGAGCAGTGAGATGCTGCTCCCTCAGTGAGCGTGGGTGCTGTGGAGCAGTGAGATGCTGCTCCCTCAGTGAGCGCGGGCCATGGAGCAGTGAGACGATGCACCCTCAGTGAGCGTGGGGGCTGTAGAGCTGTGATAACTTGCTCCCTCAGTGAGCGAGGGGCTGTGGAGCAGTGAGACTCTGCTCCTCAGTGAGCGCGGGGCTGTGAGCTGTGAAACTGTTCTCTCAGTGAGTGCAGGGGCTGTTAAGCAGTGAGACTCTCCCCTGTAGTGAGCGCGGGGCTGTGGAGTAGTGAGATGCTGCTCCCTCAGTGAGCATGGGAGCTGTGGAGCAGTGAGACTCTGCTCCCTCAGTGAGCACGGGGGCTATGGAGCAGTGAGATGCTGCTCCCTCAGTGAGCATGGGAGCTGTGGAGCAGTGAGACTCTGCTCCCTCAGTAAGCATGGGGCTATGGAGCAGTGAGACGCTGCTCCCTCAGTGAGCGCAGGGGCTGTGGAGCAGTGAGACACTGCTCCCTCAGTGAGCACAGGGGCTGTTAGGCAGTGAGACTCTGCTCCTGTAGTGAGCGCAGGGCTGTGGAGTAGTGAGACTCTGCTCCCCAGTGAGTGTGGAGGCTGTGGAGCAGTGAGAGCTGCACGGGGTTGTGGAGCAGTGAGACTCCGCTCCCTCAGTGAGCGCGGGGGCTGTGGAGTAGTGAGACTCTGCTCCCTCACTGAGCGTGGAGGGCTTTGGAGCAGTGAGAGCTGCACGGGGGCTGTGGAGCAGTGAGTCTCCGCTCCCTCAGTGAGCACGGGGCTATGGAGCAGTGAGATGCTGCTCCCTCAGTGAGCGTGGGGGCTGTGGAGCAGTGAGATGCTGCTTCGTCAGTGAGCATGGGGGCTGTGGAGCAGTGAGACTCTGCTCCCTCAGCGAGTGCAGGGGCCGTTGAGCAGTGAGACTGCTCCCTCAGTGAGCGGGGGCTATGGAGCAGTGAGACTCTGCTCCCTCAGTGAGCATGGGGGCTGTGGAGCAGTGAGACCCTGCTCCCTCAGTGAGCACGGGGGCTGTGGAGCAGTGGGACGCTGCTCCCTCAGTGAGCGCGTGGCTGTGGAGCAGTGAGACTCTGCTCCCTTAGTGTGCGTGGGTGCTGTGGAGCAGTAAGACTCTGCCCCTCAGTGAGTGTGGGTGCTGTGGAACTGTCAAACTCTGTTCTCTCAGTGAGCACAGGGCCGGTTAGGCAGTGAGACTCTGCTCCTGTAGTGAACGCGGGGGCTGTGGAGTAGTGAGACTCTGCTCCCTCACTGAGCGTGCGTGCTGTGGAACAGTGAGAGCTGCACGGGGATGTGGCTCAGTGAGACTCCTCTCCCTCAGTGAGCACGGGGGCTATGGAGCAGTGAGATGCTGCTCCCTCAGTGAGCGCGGGGCTGTGGAGCAGTGAGACGCTGCTCCTCAGTGAGCACAGGGGCTGTGGAGCAGTGAGATGCTGTTCCCTCAGTGAGCGCGGGGCTGTGGAGCAGTGAGACTCTGCTCCCTCAGTGAGCGTGGGGGCTGTGGAGCAGTGAGACTCTGCTCGGTCAGTGAGCGTGGGGGCTGTGGAGCTGTGAAACTCTGTTCTCTCAGTGAGCGCAGGGGTGGTTAGGCAGTGAGACTCTGCTCCTGTAGTGAGCGTGGGGGCTGTGGAGTAGTGAGTCTCTTCTCCCTCACTGAGCGTGGGGGCTGTGAAGCAGTGAGAACTGCGCGGGGGCTTTGGAGCAGTGAGACTCCGCTCCCTCAGTGAGCGCGGTGGCTATGGAGCAGTGAAATGCTGCTCCTCAGTGAGTGTGCGGGCTGTGGAGCAGTGAGACTCTGCTCCCTTAGTGAGTGCGGGGGCTGTGGAGCAGTGAGACGCTGCTCCCTCAGTGAGCACGGGGCTGTGGAACAGTGAGACGCTGCTCCCTCAGTGAGCACGGGGCTGTGGAGCAGTGAGACTCTGCTCCCTCAGTGAGCACGGGGCTGTAGAGCTGTGAAACTCTGCTCTCTCAGTGAGTGCAGGGGCTGTTAGGCAGTGAGACTCTGCTCCTGTAGTGAGCGCGGAGGCTGTGGAGTAGTTAGACTCTGTTCCCTCACTGTGCGTGGGGGCTGTGGAGCAGTGAGAGCTGTGCGGGGCTGTGGAGCAGTGAGACTCTGCTCCCTCAGTGAGCGCGGGGCTATGGAGCAGTGAGATGCTGCTCCCTCAGTGAGTGTGTGGGCTGTGGAGCAGTGAGACTCTGCTCCCGCAGTGAGTGCGGGGGCTGTGGAGCAGTGAGACGCTGCTCCCTCAGTGAGCGTGGGGGCTGTGGAGCAGTGAGACTGTGGAGCAGTGAGACTCTGCTCCCTCAGTGAGCATGGGGGCTGTGGAGCAGTGAGACGCTGCTCCCTCAATGAGCATGGGGGCTGTGGAGCAGTGAGACTCTGCTCCCTCAGTGAGCGCGGGGGCTGTGGAGCTGTGAAACTCTGTTCTCTCAGTGAGTGCAGGGGCTGTTAGGCAGTGAGACTCTGCCCCTGTAGTGAGCGTGGGGGCTGTGGAGTAGTGAGACTCTGCTCCTTCACTGAGCGTGGGGGCTGTGGAGCAGTGAGAGCTGCATGGGGGTTGTGGAGCAGTGAGACTCTGCTCCCTCAATGAGAGCAGGGGCTGTAGAGCAGTGAGACTCTGCTTCCTCAGTGAGCGCTGGGGCTGTGGAGCAGTGAGACTCTGCTCCCTCAGTGAGTGCAGGGGCTGTGGAGCAGTGAGACTCTGCTACTGTAGTGAGTGTGGGGGCTGTGGAGTAGTGAGACTCTGATCCCTCACTGAGCATGGGGGCTGTGGAGCAGTGAGAGCTGCACAGGAGCTGTGGAGCAGTGAGACTCCACTCCCTCAGTGAGCGCGGGGGCTATGGAGCTGTGAGACACTGCTCCCTCAGTGAGCGTGGGGGCTGGGCGCTGCTCCATCAGTGAGCGCGGGGGCTGTGGAGCAGTGAGACTCTGCTCCCTCAGTGAGTACAGGGGCTGTGGAGCTGTGAAACTCTGTTCTCTCAGTGAGTGCAGGGGCTGTTAGGCAGTGTGACTCTGCCCTGTAGTGAGCGTGGGGGCTGTGGAGCAGTGAGACTCTGCTCCTCAGTGAGCGAGGGCTGTGAGCTGTGAAACTGATCTCTCAGTGAGCGCAGGGGCTGTGGAGTAGTGAGACTCTGCTCCCTCACTGAGCGTGGGGGTTGTGGAGAAGTGAGAGCTGCATGGGGGCTGTGGAGCAGTGAGCCTCTGCTCCCTCAGTGAACGTGGGGGCTATGGAGCAGTGAGACTCTGCTCCCTCACTGAGCGTGGGGGCTGTGGAGCAGTGAGAGCTGCGCGGGGTTGTGGAGCAGTGAGACTCTGCTCCCCAGTGAGCACGGGGGTTGTGGAGCAGCGAGACGCTGCTCCTCAGTGAGCACGGGGGCTGGGGAGTAGTGAGACTCTGCTCCTCAGTGAGTGCGGGGGCTGTGGAGCAGTGAGACGCTGCTCCCTCAGTGAGCGTGGGGGCTGTAGAGCTGTGAGACTCTGCTCCCTCAGTGAGCACGGGGGCTGTGGAGCTGTGAAACTCTGTTCTCTCAGTGAGCGCAGGGGCTGTTAGGTAGTGAGTGCGGGGGCTGTGGAGTAGTGAGACTCTGCTCCCTCACTGAGCGTGGGGGCTGTGGAGCAGTGAGAGCTGCGCGGGGGCTGTGGAGCAGTGAGACTCCACTCCCTCAATGAGCGCGGGGGCTGTGGAGCAGTGAGACTCTGCTCCCTAAGTGAGCATGGGGGCTATGGAGCAGTGAGATGCTGCTCCCTCAGTAAGGTTGGGGGCTCTGGAGCACTGAGACTCTGCTCCCTCAGTGAGCGCGGGGCTGTGGAGCTGTGAAACTGTTCTCTCAGTGAGCGCAGGGGCTGTTAGGCAGTGAGACTCTGCTCCTGTAGTAAGTGCGGGGGCTGTGGAGTAGTGAGACTCTGCTACCTCACTGGACGTGGGGACTGTGGAGCAGTGAGAGCTGCGCGGGGGTTGTGGAGCAGTGAGACTCTGCTCCCTCAGTGAGCATGGGGGCTATGGAGCAGCAAGACGCTACTCCCTCAGTGAGCACGGGGGTTGTGGAGCAGTGAGACTCTGCTCCCTCAGTGAGCGCGGGGGCTGTGGAGCAGTGAGACTCTGCTCCCTCAGTGAGCGTGGGGGCTATGGAGCAGTGAGACGCTGCTCCCTCAGTGAGCGCAGGGGCTGTGGAGCAGTGAGAGCTGCACTGGGGATGTGGAGCAGTGAGACTCTGCTCCCTCAGTGAGCACGGGGGCTATGGAGCAGTGAGATGCTGCTCCCTCAGTGAGCGTGGGGGCTGTGGAGCAGTGAGATGCTGCTCCCTCAGTGAGCACGGGGGTTGTGGAGCAGTGAGACTCTGCTCCCTCAGTGAGCGTGGGGGCTGTGGAGCAGTGAGACTCTGGTCCTGTAGTGAGCGCAGGGGCTGTGGAGTAGTGAGACTCTGCTCCCTCAATGAGCATGGGTGCTGTTGAGCAGTGAGAGCTGCGCTGGGGATGTGGAGCAGTGAGACTCTGCTCCCTCAGTGAGCACGGGGGCTATGGAGCAGTGAGATGCTGCTCCCTCAGTGAGCTTGGGGGCTGTGGAGCAGTGAGACGCTGCTCCCTCAGTGAGCACGGGGGTTGTGGAGCAGTGAGACTCTGCTCCCTCAGTGAGCACGGAGGCTGTGGAGCAGTGAGACTCTGCTCGTGTAGAGAGCGCAGGGGCTGTGGAGTAGTGAGACTCTGCTCCCTCAATGAACGTGGGTGCTGTGGAGCAGTGAGAGCTGCACTGGGGATGTGGAGCAGTGAGACTCTGCTCCCTCAGTGAGCACGGGGTCTATGGAGCAGTGAGATGCTGCTCCCTCAGTGAGCGTGGGTGCTGTGGAGCAGTGAGATGCTGCTCCCTCAGTGAGCGCGGGGCTATGGAGCAGTGAGACGATGCACCCTCAGTGAGCGTGGGGGCTGTAGAGCTGTGATAACTTGCTCCCTCAGTGAGCGAGGGGGCTGTGAAGCAGTGAGACTCTGCTCCCTCAGTGAGCGCGGGGGCTGTGAGCTGTGAAACTGTTCTCTCAGTGAGTGCAGGGGCTGTTAGGCAGTGAGACTCTCCCCCTGTAGTGAGCGCGGGGGCTGTGGAGTAGTGAGATGCTGCTCCCTCAGTGCGCATGGGAGCTGTGGAGCAGTGAGACTCTGCTCCTCAGTGAGCACGGGGGCTATGGAGCAGTGAGATGCTGCTCCCTCAGTGAGCATGGGAGCTGTGGAGCAGTGAGACTCTGCTCCCTCAGTAAGCATGGGGGCTATGGAGCAGTGAGACGCTGCTCCCTCAGTGAGCGCAGGGGCTGTGGAGCAGTGAGACACTGCTCCCTCAGTGAGCACAGGGGCTGTTAGGCAGTGAGACTCTGCTCCTGTAGTGAGCGCAGGGATGTGGAGTAGTGAGACTCTGCTCCCCAGTGAGTGTGGAGGCTGTGGAGCAGTGAGAGCTGCACGGGGTTGTGGAGCAGTGAGACTCCGCTCCTCAGTGAGCGCGGGGCTGTGGAGTAGTGAGACTCTGCTCCTCACTGAGCGTGAGGGCTTTGGAGCAGTGAGAGCTGCAAGGGGCTGTGGAGCAGTGAGACTCCGCTCCCTCAGTGAGCACGGGGGCTATGGAGCAGTGATATGCTGCTCCCTCAGTGAGCGTGGGGGCTGTGGAGCAGTGAGATGCTGCTTCGTCAGTGAGCATGGGGGCTGTGGAGCAGTGAGACTCTGCTCCCTCAGCGAGTGCAGGGGCCGTTGAGCAGTGAGACTGCTCCCTCAGTGAGCGCGGGGGCTATGGAGCAGTGAGACTCTGCTCCCTCAGTGAGCATGGGGGCTGTGGAGCAGTGAGACCCTGCTCCCTCAGTGAGCACGGGGGCTGTGGAGCAGTGGGACGCTGCTCCCTTAGTGAGCGCGTGGCTGTGGAGCAGTGAGACTCTGCTCCCTTAGTGTGTGTGGGTGCTGTGGAGCAGTAAGACTCTGCTCCCTCAGTGAGCGTGGGTGCTGTGGAACTGTCAAACTCTGTTCTCTCAGTGAGCACAGGGCCTGTTAGGCAGTGAGACTCTACTCCTGTAGTGAACGCGGGGGCTGTGGAGTAGTGAGACTCTGCCCCCTCACTGAGTGTGCGTGCTGTGGAACAGTGAGAGCTGCACGGGGATGTGGCTCAGTGAGACTCCTCTCCCTCAGTGAGCACGGGGGCTATGGAGCAGTGAGATGCTGCTCCCTCAGTGAGCGCGGGGGCTGTGGAGCAGTGAGACGCTGCTCCCTCAGTGAGCACAGGGGCTGTGGAGCAGTGAGATGCTGTTCCCTCAGTGAGCGCGGGGGCTGTGGAGCAGTGAGACTCTGCTCCCTCAGTGAGCGTGGGGGCTGTGGAGCAGTGAGACTCTGCTCCCTCAGTGAGCGTGGGGGCTGTGGAGCTGTGAAACTCTGTTCTCTCAGTGAGCGCAGGGGTGGTTAGGCAGTGAGACTCTGCTCCTGTAGTGAGCGTGGGGGCTGTGGAGTAGTGAGTCTCTTCTCCCTCACTGAGCGTGGGGGCTGTGAAGCAGTGAGAACTGCGCGGGGGCTTTGGAGCAGTGAGACTCCGCTCCCTCAGTGAGCGCGGTGGCTATGGAGCAGTGAAATGCTGCTCCCTCAGTGAGTGTGCGGGCTGTGGAGCAGTGAGACTCTGCTCCCTTAGTGAGTGCGGGGGCTGTGGAGCAGTGAGACGCTGCTCCCTCAGTGAGCACGGGGCTGTGGAACAGTGAGACGCTGCTCCCTCAGTGAGCACGGGGCTGTGGAGCAGTGAGACTCTGCTCCCTCAGTGAGCACGGGGCTGTAGAGCTGTGAAACTCTGCTCTCTCAGTGAGTGCAGGGGCTGTTAGGCAGTGAGACTCTGCTCCTGTAGTGAGCGCGGAGGCTGTGGAGTAGTTAGACTCTGTTCCCTCACTGTGCGTGGGGGCTGTGGAGCAGTGAGAGCTGTGCGGGGCTGTGGAGCAGTGAGACTCTGCTCCCTCAGTGAGCGCGGGGGCTATGGAGCAGTGAGATGCTGCTCCCTCAGTGAGTGTGCGGGCTGTGGAGCAGTGAGACTCTGCTCCCGCAGTGAGTGCGGGGGCTGTGGAGCAGTGAGACGCTGCTCCCTCAGTGAGCGTGGGGGCTGTGGAGCAGTGAGACTGTGGAGCAGTGAGACTCTGCTCCCTCAGTGAGCATGGGGGCTGTGGAGCAGTGAGACGCTGCTCCCTCAATGAGCATGGGGGCTGTGGAGCAGTGAGACTCTGCTCCCTCAGTGAGCGTGGGGGCTGTGGAGCTGTGAAACTCTGTTCTCTCAGTGAGTGCAGGGGCTGTTAGGCAGTGAGACTCTGCCCCTGTAGTGAGCGTGGGGGCTCTGGAGTAGTGAGACTCTGCTCCTTCACTGAGCGTGGGGCTGTGGAGCAGTGAGAGCTGCATGGGGGTTGTGGAGCAGTGAGACTCTGCTCCCTCAATGAGAGCGGGGGCTGTGGAGCAGTGAGACTCTGCTTCCTCAGTGAGCGCTGGGGCTGTGGAGCAGTGAGACTCTGCTCCCTCAGTGAGTGCAGGGGCTGTGGAGCAGTGAGACTCTGCTACTGTAGTGAGTGTGGGGGCTGTGGAGTAGTGAGACTCTGATCCCTCACTGAGCGTGGGGGCTGTGGAGCAGTGAGAGCTGCACGGGAGCTGTGGAGCAGTGAGACTCCACTCCTCAGTGAGCGCGGGGCTATGGAGCTGTGAGACACTGCTCCCTCAGTGAGCGTGGGGGCTGGGCGCTGCTCCATCAGTGAGCGCGGGGCTGTGGAGCAGTGAGACTCTGCTCCTCAGTGAGTACAGGGGCTGTGGAGCTGTGAAACTCTGTTCTCTCAGTGAGTGCAGGGGCTGTTAGGCAGTGTGACTCTGCCCCTGTAGTGAGCGTGGGGGCTGTGGAGCAGTGAGACTCTGCTCCCTCAGTGAGCGCGAGGGCTGTGAGCTGTGAAACTGATCTCTCAGTGAGCGCAGGGGCTGTGGAGTAGTGAGACTCTGCTCCCTCACTGAGCGTGGGGGCTGTGGAGAAGTGAGAGCTGCATGGGGGCTGTGGAGCAGTGAGCCTCTGCTCCCTCAGTGAACGTGGGGGCTATGGAGCAGTGAGACTCTGCTCCCTCACTGAGCGTGGGGGCTGTGGAGCAGTGAGAGCTGCGCGGGGGTTGTGGAGCAGTGAGACTCTGCTCCCCCAGTGAGCACGGGGGTTGTGGAGCAGCGAGACGCTGCTCCCTCAGTGAGCACGGGGGCTGGGGAGCAGTGAGACTCTGCTCCCTCAGTGAGCACGGGGGCTATGGAGCAGTGAGATGCTGCTCCCTCAGTGAGCTTGGGGGCTGTGGAGCAGTGAGACGCTGCTCCCTCAGTGAGCACGGGGGTTGTGGAGCAGTGAGACTCTGCTCCCTCAGTGAGCACGGGGGCTGTGGAGCAGTGAGACTCTGCTCGTGTAGAGAGTGCAGGGGCTGTGGAGTAGTGAGACTCTGCTCCCTCAATGAACGTGGGTGCTGTGGAGCAGTGAGAGCTGCGCTGGGGATGTGGAGCAGTGAGACTCTGCTCCCTCAGTGAGCACGGGGGCTATGGAGCAGTGAGATGCTGCTCCCTCAGTGAGCGTGGGTGCTGTGGAGCAGTGAGATGCTGCTCCCTCAGTGAGCGCGGGGCTATGGAGCAGTGAGACGATGCACCCTCAGTGAGCGTGGGGGCTGTAGAGCTGTGATAACTTGCTCCCTCAGTGAGCGAGGGGGCTGTGGAGCAGTGAGACTCTGCTCCCTCAGTGAGCGCGGGGG
This sequence comes from Calotriton arnoldi, assembly GCA_963921515.1. Lineage (NCBI taxonomy): Eukaryota > Metazoa > Chordata > Amphibia > Caudata > Salamandridae > Calotriton > Calotriton arnoldi. Next base: position 931,357 of record CAWUFW010003666.1, on the reverse strand, counting down.
CTGTGAGCTGTGAAACTGTTCTCTCAGTGAGTGCAGGGGCTGTTAGGCAGTGAGACTCTCCCCCTGTAGTGAGCGCGGGGGCTGTGGAGTAGTGAGATGCTGCTCCCTCAGTGAGCATGGGAGCTGTGGAGCAGTGAGACTCTGCTCCCTCAGTGAGCACGGGGGCTATGGAGCAGTGAGATGCTGCTCCCTCAGTGAGCATGGGAGCTGTGGAGCAGTGAGACTCTGCTCCCTCAGTAAGCATGGGGGCTATGGAGCAGTGAGACGCTGCTCCCTCAGTGAGCGCAGGGGCTGTGGAGCAGTGAGACACTGCTCCCTCAGTGAGCACAGGGGCTGTTAGGCAGTGAGACTCTGCTCCTGTAGTGAGCGCAGGGATGTGGAGTAGTGAGACTCTGCTCCCCAGTGAGTGTGGAGGCTGTGGAGCAGTGAGAGCTGCACGGGGTTGTGGAGCAGTGAGACTCCGCTCCCTCAGTGAGCGCGGGGGCTGTGGAGTAGTGAGACTCTGCTCCCTCACTGAGCGTGAGGGCTTTGGAGCAGTGAGAGCTGCACGGGGGCTGTGGAGCAGTGAGACTCCGCTCCCTCAGTGAGCACGGGGGCTATGGAGCAGTGAGATGCTGCTCCCTCAGTGAGCGTGGGGGCTGTGGAGCAGTGAGATGCTGCTTCGTCAGTGAGCATGGGGGCTGTGGAGCAGTGAGACTCTGCTCCCTCAGCGAGTGCAGGGGCCGTTGAGCAGTGAGACTGCTCCCTCAGTGAGCGCGGGGCTATGGAGCAGTGAGACTCTGCTCCCTCAGTGAGCATGGGGGCTGTGGAGCAGTGAGACCCTGCTCCCTCAGTGAGCACGGGGGCTGTGGAGCAGTGGGACGCTGCTCCCTCAGTGAGCGCGTGGCTGTGGAGCAGTGAGACTCTGCTCCCTTAGTGTGTGTGGGTGCTGTGGAGCAGTAAGACTCTGCTCCCTCAGTGAGCGTGGGTGCTGTGGAACTGTCAAACTCTGTTCTCTCAGTGAGCACAGGGCCTGTTAGGCAGTGAGACTCTGCTCCTGTAGTGAACGCGGGGGCTGTGGATAGTGAGACTCTGCTCCCTCACTGAGTGTGCGTGCTGTGGAACAGTGAGAGCTGCACGGGGATGTGGCTCAGTGAGACTCCTCTCCCTCAGTGAGCACGGGGGCTATGGAGCAGTGAGATGCTGCTCCCTCAGTGAGCGCGGGGGCTGTGGAGCAGTGAGACGCTGCTCCCTCAGTGAGCACAGGGTCTGTGGAGCAGTGAGATGCTGTTCCCTCAGTGAGCGCGGGGCTGTGGAGCAGTGAGACTCTGCTCCCTCAGTGAGCGTGGGGGCTGTGGAGCAGTGAGACTCTGCTCCCTCAGTGAGCGTGGGGGCTGTGGAGCTGTGAAACTCTGTTCTCTCAGTGAGCGCAGGGGTGGTTAGGCAGTGAGACTCTGCTCCTGTAGTGAGCGTGGGGGCTGTGGAGTAGTGAGTCTCTTCTCCCTCACTGAGCGTGGGGGCTGTGAAGCAGTGAGAACTGCGCGGGGGCTTTGGAGCAGTGAGACTCCGCTCCCTCAGTGAGCGCGGTGGCTATGGAGCAGTGAAATGCTGCTCCCTCAGTGAGTGTGCGGGCTGTGGAGCAGTGAGACTCTGCTCCCTTAGTGAGTGCGGGGGCTGTGGAGCAGTGAGACGCTGCTCCCTCAGTGAGCACGGGGCTGTGGAACAGTGAGACGCTGCTCCCTCAGTGAGCACGGGGCTGTGGAGCAGTGAGACTCTGCTCCCTCAGTGAGCACGGGGGCTGTAGAGCTGTGAAACTCTGCTCTCTCAGTGAGTGCAGGGGCTGTTAGGCAGTGAGACTCTGCTCCTGTAGTGAGCGCGGAGGCTGTGGAGTAGTTAGACTCTGTTCCCTCACTGTGCGTGGGGGCTGTGGAGCAGTGAGAGCTGTGCGGGGCTGTGGAGCAGTGAGACTCTGCTCCCTCAGTGAGCGCGGGGGCTATGGAGCAGTGAGATGCTGCTCCCTCAGTGAGTGTGCGGGCTGTGGAGCAGTGAGACTCTGCTCCCGCAGTGAGTGCGGGGCTGTGGAGCAGTGAGACGCTGCTCCCTCAGTGAGCGTGGGGGCTGTGGAGCAGTGAGACTGTGGAGCAGTGAGACTCTGCTCCTCAGTGAGCATGGGGGCTGTGGAGCAGTGAGACGCTGCTCCCTCAATGAGCATGGGGGCTGTGGAGCAGTGAGACTCTGCTCCTCAGTGAGCGCGGGGGCTGTGGAGCTGTGAAACTCTGTTCTCTCAGTGAGTGCAGGGGCTGTTAGGCAGTGAGACTCTGCCCCTGTAGTGAGCGTGGGGGCTCTGGAGTAGTGAGACTCTGCTCCTTCACTGAGCGTGGGGGCTGTGGAGCAGTGAGAGCTGCATGGGGGTTGTGGAGCAGTGAGACTCTGCTCCCTCAATGAGAGCGGGGGCTGTGGAGCAGTGAGACTCTGCTTCCTCAGTGAGCGCTGGGGCTGTGGAGCAGTGAGACTCTGCTCCCTCAGTGAGTGCAGGGGCTGTGGAGCAGTGAGACTCTGCTACTGTAGTGAGTGTGGGGGCTGTGGAGTAGTGAGACTCTGATCCCTCACTGAGCGTGGGGGCTGTGGAGCAGTGAGAGCTGCACGGGAGCTGTGGAGCAGTGAGACTCCACTCCCTCAGTGAGCGCGGGGGCTATGGAGCTGTGAGACACTGCTCCCTCAGTGAGCGTGGGGGCTGGGTGCTGCTCCATCAGTGAGCGCGGGGGCTGTGGAGCAGTGAGACTCTGCTCCCTCAGTGAGCACAGGGGCTGTGGAGCTGTGAAACTCTGTTCTCTCAGTGAGTGCAGGGGCTGTTAGGCCGTGTGACTCTGCCCCTGTAGTGAGCGTGGGGGCTGTGGAGCAGTGAGACTCTGCTCCCTCAGTGAGCGCGAGGGCTGTGAGCTGTGAAACTGATCTCTCAGTGAGCGCAGGGGCTGTGGAGTAGTGAGACTCTGCTCCCTCACTGAGCGTGGGGGCTGTGGAGAAGTGAGAGCTGCATGGGGGCTGTGGAGCAGTGAGCCTCTGCTCCCTCAGTGAACGTGGGGGCTATGGAGCAGTGAGACTCTGCTCCCTCACTGAGCGTGGGGGCTGTGGAGCAGTGAGAGCTGCGCGGGGGTTGTGGAGCAGTGAGACTCTGCTCCCCCAGTGAGCACGGGGGTTGTGGAGCAGCGAGACGCTGCTCCCTCAGTGAGCACGGGGGCTGGGGAGCAGTGAGACTCTGCTCCCTCAGTGAGTGCGGGGGCTGTGGAGCAGTGAGACGCTGCTCCCTCAGTGAGCGTGGGGGCTGTAGAGCTGTGAGACTCTGCTCCCTCAGTGAGCACGGGGGCTGTGGAGCTGTGAAACTCTGTTCTCTCAGTGAGCGCAGGGGCTGTTAGGTAGTGAGTGCGGGGGCTGTGGAGTAGTGAGACTCTGCTCCCTCACTGAGCGTGGGGGCTGTGGAGCAGTGAGAGCTGCGCGGGGGCTGTGGAGCAGTGAGACTCCACTCCCTCAATGAGCGCGGGGGCTGTGGAGCAGTGAGACTCTGCTCCCTCAGTGAGCGCGGGGGCTGACAAATGCCAGAAGTGCAATCTGCAGACAGAGTCACCTGTGAAACATGAGACAGGAGCACGGCGCCTCAGCCACTTCATGCTGGGGGTGGCAGAGAAGGTGACAGCGATGCTGAAAGAACCCGCCCCCACCCTCCCTGGAGTCGTGACAAGATGCTGAACTTCCCTCTTTATTATTACTTCGATTAATAAGCTACCAGTGACTCAGCACGGGCAGGAGCGGTGACGATGCCAATGACATCCTTTTCATATTCCAGATGCAAGGGGGGTGACAAAGAGCGCATTACCACTGCATGCAAATGTTTCATTCGAGCATCTAAGGAACCTATTGACAATTGCACTGCATCACGCGGCGCCTTTGCCAAAGCCGAATGGAAAAAAAAAGTGCTTACTGAAAAGTGCTTACCGACTAATTGAAAGAGACAGTATAACGCCACAGGTAAAAGATCCAGTCCTGATGGGCGGTCCCAAAAGGAGACAGGGCGGTAACAAGGAGGGACTAAGAAGCCTCATTATCAATCGGAAGCCAGCATTTACCATGGACGATGATGCCAGCCAATGAAAAATATGGGCGGGGCTTCCACACCACTTCTAAAACATACCCTAATACAGCATGCCTCCCAAAGCGAGCAGCGCATGCGCTGCAACGCTAGGCTCAGCCTAAAAATGGGTTTAGAATACCGGATGTATATAAAGAGGCAAAACTGAGACTTGAGAATTTGCCAAAGAAGCAAGTGTTGTAATGGCCAGATATAAGTTTTATACTCAACCACAACATTCTGTTAAATCAATTGATGAATTTGTCTGAAGACTGTGAGAGTTATCTATGAAATGTCAATTTGGTGGTAAGGGAGATGAATTAATAAGCGACCGACTAATTGTTTAATGTAAGAGCAAGAAAATCCAGGAACAATTGTGGGCAGAAAAAAACCCACTTTGAAGAATACTATTGATATAACGAAAGTGTTAGAGTAATCAAAATATTGTATGCACGACATGCGCAAGGGAGGTGGTTCTACGTTGGGGGACAAAGACGGGATAGTGGCTGTTGGGGATGTAGAGAAGACAAAGAATGGTGTGGGTGCTGTGGCCAGAGGTTCTGTTAAATCACAAAAACCTATGGGAGCTAAGCAGAACATGAAACTCTGCCACAGGTGTGGTATCAATTTTCATGCAGGTGATTCAAAAACTTATTACACTATAGCTAAAGATTGTAGGAAGTGCGGACGCAAGGGACATTTTGCACGCATGTGCAAAGATTTGCCTAAATCGAAGGTGGCTGTCATGGAAGAGGTTTGGGGTAAACAATGTGATCACATAATGGGCTAGGTGAGGATGAAGGGTGTGAGAGAGGGAAAAACAGGCCCAAGGCTTTGTTCACTGTGTTGGGGAGAGATATTGAGCTGATGGAGGATACAGGTTCTAGGTACACCATCCAGTAGATATGTTTAAAAAAGCATGGTCTAATGTTAAACTCCTACCCAAGGACATATGCCCAGTGGGAAATCAAGGGTGGGAAATCACCATTGTAGGACATTCTGTTACCAATATTAAGTTCTTCACCAGAGAAACTGAAGAAAAGGCGTATGTTGCAGGGAACTATCAATTCTCGGATAGATGCATCAGTATGACTTGAATATTATTGTGAATCCCAGGGCTCTTGAACAGGTGATGATTGTGGAGGAAATTAATTAATATTACTGACATTTTGGAGAATTGAAGGACTTAATATTTGCTATGGTGTTGGTGGTTGTTTTTTCGAAATGGATGAAGGCAAATTTATGTGTGAAATATCCACGAAGAATACTATTTCTGTATTGCAAGAGATTTTCAGGACGGAGGGTTTTCCCAATACATCAATCATTGATAAGGGCACTCAACTTCCGTCAGTGGAGATGAATAAATTCTTGAGCGGCAATGGCATTAGTCATCATCGCACAGCTCTATATAACCCTCAAGCTAAGGGTATTGCGGAAAGGACGAGTCGTATGGTGAAAAGTACAATTCAAAAGGCAGTGCAGAATGGTTCTAATGTGCCCAGTGCTGTTAATGAATTAGTTTAGGCACATTGTACTACAGTGAATAGGGTGCTGCTACTTTCACTATTGGAGGTCATGAGAGGTCAGAAACGTAGGACCAAATTGGTACCAAGTTGGTTGGAGGTTAGTGATGAATGTAAGTGTCTTGGTCGGCAGGTTTCCCTGTCAGGTATCATTGAATCAGGCGATTGGATAAAAGTGAAGGATGGTCGTATAAAAAGAGGACTATCAAAATTCAGCAGTACTTTTAAGGTCGAGGAAGTGCAATAATGGCATGGGGTGTGGGAGAATGGGGACAAATGGAACAGCATAGACTAGTTCTGTACCAGAAAGGAGGGGAGTGTAAATCTGACAATGCTGGAGGAAGTGGTTGCAGTGGCTTTATGCTAATGGGGGATGATGAGCTGGGTATGGGTTTGAGAAGAGGCTCCCATTACGAAAGGGAAGTCAACAGTAATTGGACATCTGCATCTGGAGGTGGGGATTGTGGAGGAGAATGAAGAAGTAGGTGTATGGGAGATGGGGAAAGGAGTGTAGGTCATGCAAGGAGAGAACGGACACCACCCACATATCTGTAGGATTATGTTCAAGAATTAAAACCATAAATTGTTTTTTACAATCTCTTGTACTGGTATTCCATTACCTTTATTTTAAGAATGAATTCCATAACGTGTATGTGCACCCTCTTGTACTTGTTTTCAATTACCTTTATTCTTTTGTTCGGTCTTTATCTGCTTTGAATTATACTTCTTCATTATTGGTTTTGTTTTAATGTGAACAGGGAAGGATATGTTGTATTCATGACATGAGTTATTCAGACGTGGGCGGCACAGGTAACAGGGGTGGGGCAGTGGGGGGGGGGAAGTGGACAGATGATTAAACCACTTACCTTACACTCGCCGCATCGCCGGCTCGGCGATTCGGTGAGTGCAAGGTAAATAGATTATTTCTTTTTTTTATTTTACTTTCCCTATCCCGTTGTCTGTCCACTTCCCCCCCACCGCCCCGCCCCCGCTCCACCCCACCCACCGCTGTTACCTGTGCCAGCCATGCCTTGTGTTATTGGTGAGTACCATTAGGAATGTTTGAGGCGTGACCATCTAGTAATGTCAGTTGAGAGTTGTGGCTGGCACTGGGAAGTCACGCCTCAAACATTCCTAATGAAACCCACCAATAACACGTCATGAATACAACAAGTTACTGCTCCTCACCCCATCTTGAAATAATGAATTCCATAACTTGTTTGTGTAACCTCTTGTACTCTTGTACTTGTTTTCCATTACCTTTATTCTTTTTTTCAGCCTTCCTTTGCTTTGTATTATATGTCTTCATTATTGGTTTTGTTTTAATGTGAACAGGGAAGGATATGTTGTATTTATGACGTGTTCTTGGTGCGTTCCATTAGGAATGTTTAAAGGCGTGACTTCCCAGTGACTTCCCAGTGCCAGCCACAACTCTCAACGGACATTACTAGAATTACAGAGAAACCCACGTTGTTTTGACAAATCTCCACCAACTCTGTGTCTCTCATTAAGTTTCCGGATTTTGACAGGTAACGCCACTTCAATTCTTAGTGAGTTTCTGCCTGGCACTGTACTCCTTCTATATCATCTTTTTGGGTTCCCCCTCAGCACATATGTAAACACTTCCCCAGCCTCTGCAGCCCACTCTCTGCACTTTTGCTAAAACTATAAGATTTTCGATCGGGTGCCTACTTTAAGATGCAAGAAAATATATAGAAAGTTTCATTTTTCAAAGGGGCATACATTTTCCCTTACCAGAGGTACCTCATGAAGTTCTGAATATGCTTTCACGACTCCTTAGATTATATTTTTCCATAAAACATCATTGACTACAAATGCTAAAATGAATAGCTTAAATCAGGCCTGGGAGAGGCACTCCCACGTGACATTCATTGGCCAACTTCAGATATCTGATAAAATCACAGTGTATAATAGTAAAATAATCACTCCTTACCTCAAGCCCAGGAGGCGGGATTTAAGCACATGTTCTGGGACTGTCCCACAATACAGCAGTACTGGGACTACATACACAAGGCCGTCCGAGTAACGACAAAAATGACAGATATATACACATGGGAGGCATGTGCACTAGGGGTATTCAGAAGGAGAAAGTCTGATAAAGTGCGGAGCCGCTTCGCATCTCTTGCTATTCTCCTGGCGAAAAGAGGTCTGGCTATGTACTGGCGGTCCCCGAAGGGACCCCCAGAAGAGGCCTGGGTAGGTGCGATGAAGAAATGTGGCGCAGCTGAAGAAGAGGTACTGAGAGACGAAGAAGTAAGGGGAACACGCAAAAACCCCATCTCTATGGAATGGGCACAACTACTCCACCAATTCAAACAACAGACCACATGCGCGGGCACACCCAAAGCATCCCAGCCCCAGGCACCACATCTGTCCCCAGCTGAATCATTAGACGAACACAATGAGACAAACCAGGCACACCGAGGAGGGCATAACGCAGTAGTCCCAATCAGCAGTACCACACTATAATCTAAGGACGCCCGATATGACCCCCCCACACGTACGCAACCATACACTGTGGTCACTATATGAACATCCACACGGACGACCCTCACCGGCACCTATCCCCGCCGACCCCAAATAATTACCCCAGTTTACTTTCAAAGTTAGCAGTTAACGTTCTAAGCCGGTAGTTCCGAAGCCGGTGTTCGCTAAAAGGGAACGCACCCGCTCTACGAAGTATTGCACTGTACCTATAAACATATGTGGGGGCAAACACGACTCCATAAGCAAGGGAATGCTAACCCAGTCATGTTACTGAAAGCATACTGACAAGGCAAATGGACTTACCAAGTGTGTAGTGACTGAAATGTAAGAACGACAAATGCTGATTACGTACTGTACGAAAAACTATCACAAATCTGAAAACCTACAGTTGTTCACAAATGCACGCTTGTACTCTGTATCAGAAATTTGCCAAACTGTATGTGAAATATTAAAACCCAATAAAAACATTTAAACAAAAAAAAAAATCACTCCTTACCAGTACTGCACTTGCCGTGCAAGTGTACATTGTTTTGGCAGGAGTTGCTTTAATACAGTACATCATTACTTACACCATCATGTATTGCTTTGGACGCTGACATCCCCCTCACCTCCTACTGCCGCCTCTTCCACTTGCTTCTGTTGCAGACGCTGTTGCTCCGGCAGATGAAGCATGGGACCAAACCATCATCAAGAAAGAGTTAAGCGTGCATGAAAAGTTCGAGGCTAGTTTGGAGTCTCTTTTCATCCTTATGTTTTGAAATATTTTGCAAACGAATGCAGCAGTGGGTCTCTCTTTTTTAGCTTTGACATGGTGGTGCCACGAGAAAATTACTGCGTTGGGATAACAAGAGTGGGGAATGGGAGAGGAAAGTATAGCATGCTTCTTACTTACTACTTCTGCAAAAAGTGATTCCTTTGTGGTGCATCACAGCATAGGGCCTGTTGCAGTAAGGAACACTGGGGCATATTAGCAAGAACAGCGTTAAAATTATCGCCGCTTTAGCGGCAGGAAACTGCCGCTAAAGCGGCGATAATGGGCTTGATAATATGCCCTTGAGAATTCCAATAGAAGCCCAGGATCACAGCAGAACATGGGCTTCTATTGAGTATTCTCAAGGGCATATTATCAAGCCCATTATCGCCGCTAAAGCGGCGATAATTTTAACGCCGTTCTTGCTAATATGCCCCACTGATCCTTTTTTATGCACATCCATGATTCGGGAATGTTGGAACAGGAGCAACTTGTTTCCCACAATATGAGGAGAATTATTGCCTTCCCTCACGAGGAGCTCAGCAGCTTGTGCCTCCATGCTCAGTCGGTGATTGGACAGAATATACGGAAAAAAATATTGTGATACAAAAAATATGTGTCAAGAATATCGGGACAACAAAAATATCGTCGACAGGAATACCAAAGTAAAAATATAGTTTTTTTGTGTTGCTTTTAATATCACTGTAAAATATATAGATGTAGAAAATATCATTGTATCTAATATCGTTTGTGTCAATTAGTATGTAAATTACTGTATTATTTTTTTTTTTATCTGTTTATATTTTTGTAGATTAGTGTTTTTAGTCAGCTACATTTTTCGTCATGATATTTTTTAATTTTGTTTATTTAGTTGTATTAATAAATATAAAAAAGTTAAATATTTTTTTATCAGCAGGATCCTGGGTTTTTATAGGATAAGGATTTTTTAAAAAATATATATGTATTTTAAAATATTATTGTTAATGATTTTGAAAAAATGCAAATTTATCAATTAGATTTTTGTAAATTGTTTTGTTTTTAATATTTAGCAAACATTTTTCTGTTAAGATATAAACTAATGGTATAAGGAAATATATAAAAAAATATAACAAAAGTGTTCATAAAAATAATATTTAGATTTTTTTATTAAAAATTTAGGGGCATATTAGCAAGACCGGCGATAAAATTATCGTCGTTTTAGCGGCAGGAAACTGCCGCTAAAACGGCGATAATGGGCTTGCTAATATGCGTTATAGAATTCCAATAGAAGCCCAGGTTAGATGTCCTGCACATCTAACCTGGGCTTCTATTGGAATTCTATAACGCATATTAGCAAGCCCATTATCGCCGTTTTAGCGGCAGTTTCCTGCCGCTAAAACTGCGATAATTTTATCACCGGTCTTGCTAATATGCCCCTTAGAATTTTATAACTTTTGTAATTTTTTGTTAAATTGCTGAAATGTGTTAATGGTTTTTAAAATTGTTATTTTATTTTAAAAATATATTTTAAAAGCATAAAAATATAACTTTTGCAATACTTTTTGATTTTATGATTGTTAATTTTGAAACCATATTTTATTTGTTATTTTATGGTTTATAGTTTTGGAAAGGTTGAAAAAGAATTGAATACATATTGTAATTATTAATATTAATACCATGATTGTTTTTCAGTTTTAATAGGTTAGTTTTATGTATTAGTTTGTAGTTTAGGTTAGTTTGTTTTTAGATAAAATGATAATTGATAATATTTTTTTTAAATGTGCATGATTATAGAGTATTATTTTACAACATTGATCATATTACAATAACATACTCCCCCCCTACCCGCTATGCTCCATTGCACCACTCCACATGACAAGATACATTACATCAACTGAAGACATTGAGATCTGTTGAGAGTGAAGACATGTGCAATATACTTTAAAAAAACTCCTGTTCTTCTCGGATACACATTGCAATGTCAACCACCCACCCTCCAACCAGACATTCTCATCAAAACTGGCATTATAATCATTGCATCATTCTGATCGACCTTCACGGTGTCCTTGCGTTGAGCGGTTTAAGCAACTCAGTGAGTATCGCCCCCCATGCCTGCAAATCATCCGCTAAATTATTTGCAGGTTTTACAGGCAGTCATCCAACAATGGCGGGTTAGGGGAGAGACATTCGTTCACCACCCTATGCTTAGTAAGTACTAGCCCCAGAATAATTAATTTCCTACTAAGTTTTTTCTTTTTTCATACCAGCACCATACCAAGCAAACACAGTTTGACATTCTTTGGTGATGGTCCATTCCGTAACTCCATTCAGCCTAGTGACCACTGCCTGCCAATAAGTGTCAAGCGTGGGAGACCCCCAGATCATGTGTAGGAAATCTGCTCCGGCCATAAAACAGTGGGGATAGGAGGAAGCCCGCCCAGGATAAATAGCATGTACCGTTTTAGGGGATAAATACACCTGGTGCACTACATTGTACTGTATGAATTTAAACTTTGCATTGGTGGATGTCCCCCTCATCTCCTTGCGTATGACCTCCCATTCCTTGTCCGTTAGCGGGTCACCAAGCATCTCCTGCCATCTACCCTGTATCGACAGGGTGTGTGACCGAAAGTCCTCCCGTAGTGCCCTGTACACGTGTGAAATCAACTTCCGTCCACCAGCCATATTAAGCAGAGTGACCAGAGTTTTGGATTCCAGCGGTGTCTCCGGGAACGTTGCCCAAATTCCCCACGCTGAAGCCACAATCTTAGCAAATTGCAAAAACTGCCCCTGTCCCAGCTTAAAGGTACCCATCACTTCGGCCAGTGTTCTGAATTTATCATTGGGATAGGGGTGTCATAGGGTCTTGTAACCCCTGGCCTCCATTCGTCGATGGACATTATTCATTTAATCTGTGCAAAGGTGTGCAAATTCCAGATACACATTCTGGTGCATATGGTGTGCAAAGCAGTACCCGCCGGACTACCTGCTCCCATGTTCGACCTACCTGCCTGACTACGTAGGGCCTTTTTCTGGGAACCACCGCTCCCAACATCAAGAGCCTCGCCACTGGTCCACTGTATATCAGCTTCACCCAATCGATGAAAGATTCCCCGAATCCCAATTTCCTTAGCACCTGCCAGAGAAAGTCCAGGCAATGGAGTCAAATGCCTGCTCTATGCCGAGCAGTGCCAGCGCATACAGATCATCTGCCAGGTTCGGGGCATACAAGACAAGAAAAAGACATCTCAAGTTACATAAAGTGTTCCGACTTGTTATGAAGCCGCACTGATCGGCATGAATAAAAGTTGGTAAATATTTCAACAACCTTGTTGCCAGAATCTCACTAAGTATCTTTACATCGACATTCAGCATTGAGAGAGGGCAATATGATGAAACCTCCCAAACATCCCTGTCAGGTTTGGGCAACATTACCACGAGTGCCTCCCTCATCGACTAAGACAACAACCATGGCCATAGGCCTCATTGTAAACTGCTAATAAGCCATCAGTGAGCACCGCTGCCCTTTTCTGATGTAACTTAGTCAGAAGGCCATTCCCCCCGAGTTTTTAGCTGACTTCAAAGCCCGGATCGCCACTACAACTTCTTCTTTGGTGCATCCAACCATGCCTGACCCTCACCTGGGAGCCAGGCCATTGACAGCCCGGACAAGTATGCCTCCCCCGTTTCAATGAGGTCCCCTACAGGCTCAGCGGGAAACAGCGTTTACAACGCTGTTTTTACAACAAAGTACCATTACAACGCGGTCATTACAACGACTGCGTTGTTAGTACGCAATACCTTTACATCGCAAGTCATTAGAACGACTTGCTGTAGGGGGCGCTAAGGTATTGGATATGAAATTCAACACCTTCCCTGCTGTTGCGAAAACTGGAGTAGGAATAGTAAATAATACTATTCCTAAGTCCTGCGCGCCCCCTACAGCAAGTCGTTGTAATGACTTGTGATGTAAGGGTATTGCGTACTAACAACGCGGTCGTTGTAACGACCGCGTTGTAAAGTACACGTTGTAAAAGCATGCGATGTAACATGCTATATTCGGCTCAGCACACATGCTCTGTAGATGCGCAGCAAATGCCTCTGTGATGCTATGTTGTGAATACACCTCCTTTCCCTGAGCGTCCTGCATCCCTGTAATGGGAACTCTCCGGACCTCATTTCAGAGGAGGGTAGCAAGCATCCTACCCACTTTGCCTCCTTCCGTGTACAGCTTCTGTCTATGGCTGGTATAAATAAACTTATCAAGACGGGCCCATGTGTCCAACAATTCCCTCTTGCACTCCTTCCATCCGTCAACTGCTCCGGTTGTGCAGCCACAAATCCTTCCAGGGTGCCTAAATGCTTCTCCTGCACATCCAGGGTCCACAGGAGGTTTTGCTTAACACCATACACCACCTTCATACACTTCCTATGCAAAACCACCTTCATGGCATCCCATTCAGTGGCTCTATGAGCCGTAATATTCCAGGTCTCCTCGAAATAGTGGTCGAGTACTTCAGAAACAGTTTGAGCAAAAAATGGGTCTGGCAGTGCCTCCGCCCTCAACTTCCAAAGCGGGACCCTAGGGGCTCTCCTACCAACACTGTAGGTTATAAATAAGGGGGGATGGCCTGATAAATATCATGTTAAATAAGATATTTCTGCCACATTAGGAACCATGCTACCGGACACCAGCCAATAGTCAAATCGAGTGTGGTGCACCCTCCAAATATCCTGTAGCCCCACTCCTCTGATGACCTCCCGGAGGGTTTTTGTGTCCGTCTTTGGTGGAGAGCTATCCACCATGCAGTCCAACACAAAATTTAGGTCCCCAGCTAGCATTACCTCAGAACCTAAGTAATCAGCAGCTGCTCCCAACACTGTCCCGTATAAAAGTCAGCATCTTGTAAATAAGGTGCATATATGTTCACAAAACAGATTTCCCTGCAGATACAATCACATACCTTCCCTCGGAGTCCACTTTCACCCCTCTAGCACAGAACGGAGTGTCTGGCACCACCCAGATCAAGGCCCCCCAAGCAAAACACGAATAGGAGGTCGCAAATATTTGTCCTCTCCACCTACGTCTCAGCTGTCCAATACAATCCCCCCATATGTGTCTCCTGGAGAAAGGCCACTGACACCCTGTAGCACCTCACATATGAGCACACTCTACGCCGCTTGGTCAATTGTCTCAAGCCACGAAGGTTCCACATTAGGAACTTCTGGTATCTAGTATTGCATTCCCTGTTGCACCCATCTCCATCTGTGCTCTCAACACTGCCATACTAGTTAATCTCCAATCAATCTGTCCCCGCACAGTAGAGCATTTCCGTACCCCAGAACTCAACAACAAACCTCATCAAGAACCCCAAAAACTCATCCCCAGCTTCAGGCAGTGAACCTGGACCACTGTATCAACAAGCAGCATCCACCACTCCATCCACCCTTTAGAGGCCATAGCCTCAACCTCCCCACATGCATTTCGCAGAGCAAGTAGCATCCCGCAGGGGAGGCAAGGCCAAAGAGCGCTCTAACCGCCCCCAGGGGAACCAGCCCTTACTGACTGCCTCCCGGCAGTAGTCTGAGTTCCACGTACATCAACTTTGCAAGTAAATATTACAATTATTTATCCCCCACATCCCCACAACATTATGCATATGAAAACCCTCCCCTATTGCTTACATGCCCCTACAGACCCTGGAGTAACTTATTTGCGTCACAGTAGCCATTAAAGCAGCACTGTACTCATGTCACAGACAACACCACCCCAGCACTTGACTGCTGCCAGCAACTCCATACAAGGGCCCCTGTGCAAACATTGCTTCCACCACAGTGTGGGGCAGCTGGAGCTGGAGCTGGACCAGGGCACAGTCCCAGCGTGCCTCCCTCCTTTTAGCCCAGATCCATGCTGTCACTTAGAGAGTCTCGCTCTCTCCTTCTATGCAAAAAAGATTCTCATTTTCAGACACATAGTTCGAATCCTCCAGTATGCCGTCGGGACAGATCACAATTCTGCCCATTTGTCTGCCAACACCAGATGCACTCTTTCAATTGTAAAAAACGTTGAGAGCTTTTTAGGTTTCAAAGAGTTTGTAGTCCAATGCTCCAAGAATAGCTCAGTAGATTGCCCTTCAGCACATTCTGGGAACCCGACAAATCTTGGGTTATTCTGGAGGGAGTGCCCTTCTGAGTCTTCGATCTGCTCCTCCATTCGAGCCGAGTGGGACTGAAGCGTAGTAACCGCTTTCTTTAAATCCACCACCTCCTGCTGCAGTTCATTGACATTCCTTTCTGTATCCGCAACTCTGTCTGTCATTTTTCGAATGTCTGCTCAAAGAAAATGTTCTTCAATGGCCACCCTATCGATCTTGACTAGCATGTCCTTGCTGGAATCCCCGAATTTATGCCAGGAGGTCTGCCAGCATCTGATCCACCACTACCTTCTTTAATGCCCCCTGGGGTTGTTACTCCACTGTACTGCCTGCCTTCATGGGGTGGGTATAATTGCCTATTTTGTTGGACTGTGCCCTTTTGGTGAGCTTGTCCTTCCCCATCTCAAATTGCAGTCAGACCCACTCAATGTAAGCCCAAACACTTTCCTCTCCACCCCACAGTGGATTGCAAGCCAATGGCGAGCTCCCTCCCAAGCCCACCAGCCACCTTCCACTGTTACTGGGTGGACAAGAGAAGTGCTCATGCTACAACCCGGGAACCTCAGGGCAAGCAATCAACTCACTCTTACTATGTCCCCAGCCCAAGGCCAACTGGTGTCTGCTACCGTCTCTCGCATGTCCTCTGCCTCTCCATTACAGGAGTAGGCCTCATTATCGAATCTGTGATGGTGCGGTGATTGTCGTGGGCGTGGGTAGCCCCTTGCCTGCTACTGCGGCAGAAGTGGGCAGTCCACTCCACCTGGGGTGCAGATGCCAGGGGGGATGCTCGTCCTCCCACCCCCTGTAGCTGCAACTGGCTGCAGTCATCAACTCGCAGCCTCCTCCGTGATGTGGACTGCAACTTCCACCCTCCAGACTGCTTTCCTGAGTTCAGGAGCACCGAGGACTAACTGGACCAGGCACCCAGGAGCTCCCTTGCGACCCTGTGGACACCCCTCATGTCTGCACAGGGCCCCGATGCAGCAGCAGCCCCTCGTGGGCAGCAGGACCCCGCCTCAGCTTCCGGACTGCCGCGCAACCCTGTCACCTACTCTCAATCCACATCCATGGCCTCTAGGCCTCAATGGCGCCTCGTTCTCTTCAGGCCGATCTCAAGAGCATGTGACCCAATGGCAGCCACTTGAGCAGGCGAGGCAAGTCACTCAAGAAACAGGGCACTCTTGGGGGGGTTAGATGATTGCCGCTGGCTCAGGATTATAAAGGATTTTAATTGTGCCAGCGGTAGTCGTCTCCGACTGTGACTAGTCGGTCATCTTGCTGGCCTCACCCCCCATCGAATATTGATTGTTGTTTGAAATTGCTTAATTTGTATTGCTTTCTGTACAATTTTGTAAATTTCACATCTTTAGCATCCAACACCTTTTCATATATCCTTAGATTGGAGTGGGATTAGTAAATGTTACCTTTTAGTGTCCAACACCTTCCTCCAATATAGTTGGACTGGAGTGGGAATAGTAAATTTCACCCCTTCAGTGTCCAATGCCTTCCCCAAATTGGTTTAGATTGGAGTGGGAATAGTAAATGTCACCCCTTTAGTGTCCAATAGCTTCCCCAAATTGGTTTAGATTAGAGTGGGAATAGTACATTTCACCCCTTTAGAGTCCAACACCTTCCTCAAATTGGTATGGATTGGAGTGGGAACAGTAAATGGCACCCCTTTAGTGTCCAACACCTTCCTCAAATCAGTTTGAATTGGAGTGGGAATAGTAACTTTCACCCCTTTAGTGTCCAACACTTTCCTCCAATAGGGATAGATTGGAATGGTAGTAGTAAATGTCATCCCTTTGGTGTCCAATACCTTCACCATATTGTTTTAGACTGGAGTTGCTTTATTTGTTTTGAGCCTATTATCTCTGTTTCCAGCACACTCCAGAATAAAAAAAAAAATGTACTTCAATTTTGCTTTCCTAACTGCTGAATGTATAGAGTTCATTTACAGGTATTTACATCTTCTTGTGCGTTGCAAAAACAAGACATCCTAAGATTGTCACATAATTCTCCCTTTACAGTCAGACAAAGAAAAGTATACACCAATCCCTTGTTAAAAGGATAAGCATAAACTTGTCAGAAGACACAGCCTAACATTTGACCTCTGTGTTGAAGCACCGCGAATGTGACAAGATAAATGCATAATTTAAAGGCATCTTTATGTATTGCTCTGACTTTCCCGACCCACCAAAGATCGGTTGGGAACTTGAAACACTGACTTACTACCAGCATGCTGAAAACCATAAAACTGTGTATCTGTCTCTTATACTTCATCATCCAACACACTGCTATGCACTGCGTCCCATAACACGATAACCGCACCTCGTGATCAAGCACAACATGGAAACAGTTCCCCCATAGGATCAAAACAAAAACAGCATCCTTCCAACCGCACCCCTTACACAGTGTAGCTTGCTACTGATGTAGGCAAGTGCTTCAGCACCTGACATAGAGGTAGTAAGCACTATATAAATGCTGCAATACGATATAATACAAACTCAATGAAACACATTTTACCCACTTCAAAAAGATGCAAGGCTGAATAGTCCCTGCAGTTTACACACAGTTCTCTACAGATACCCATTAGCTCTCTTCTCTTTCTTACCACACAAATGCAGCCTGACAGAGGAATATATTAACCGAATGTATAGCACATAGCACAAAGTGAATAGCCTCTTGGTAATTTTATTCATGTGTTATTAATAGGAGTGGATGAAAGTTTTATTATGCCTGGCTAGACTTAAATTTGTGTCCCAAATCCACCATATGTGCCATACGAGTCTCTGACACCTTCAAAAACAAAGTTCATTCAACAAAGATGTAGGGCCTGATTTAGATCTTGTTGGATGGGTTACTCCATCACAACAGTGATGGATATCCCGTCCACCAAAATATAAATCACTTTATATCCTATGGGATTTATATTTCGGGGACTGGGATGTCCATCACCATTGTGAGGGAGTAACCCATCCTCCAGGATCTAAATCAGGCCCTTAAAAAAACTTGCAAGGTGTTTCAATGTCACTTTATTTCACCTGCCTATGTGCAAGATACCTGCCTATATGTTTCAATTCCACCCATCCGTTCATCGACTACATACAACACACACCATCCAGGTAGATACCTACCTCTAACATAACACAAACCTTGAAACCTAACATGGGATCTGTCGAATCAAATATATACACTGGCCAATTCCAATGACATTTTGTGCTCCTGTCTCTCACACCTCGATACCGTTGCATGACGGGTGCTATATCCCAAGACAAGAGCACCTCTCTGATCACCCCTGGTCACCAAAATGCTTGCATCTGGGATCACAACAAATACAACACTAGGCCAATGACGCACTTAACCACAGTATATGAAAAGGTGCTACACATCCGAAAAGGTACTTCAGCATCCCAATGGGGGTAAGAAGTGATATATAAATGCTTCAATGCAATACAATAGTATTTGGTTAGCAAAAAACAGTATTTCCTATAGATTTTTAAGTACTACTTCATGTTGGACAGTTGGCAGGATTAGGTGATCTTATTAAGGCTCTTTCGAGATGTCTCTTATAGATCCGTTAAATGGTTTTGAGATGTCTCTTATAGATATGTAAAATGGTATTAGAAACCTATAATACTTGGAGTCCACAATTCCAGAATAGAAACCCTTCTCTAATTTCCTTATGACAGACAGCTTGCGAAGCATCCAATCGCCTGTAATAAAGAAGTGACATGGATGTCCTTAGTCATAAGTAATTACAGTTGAGTTACGATGTCACAATGCCTATTTCCTTGACACCAGAACCTGGGCTTCTATTGGAATTCTATAGGGCATATTATCAAGCCCCTTATCGCCGCTTTAGCAGCAGTTTCCTGCCGCTAAAGCGGCGATAATGTTTGCGCCGTTCTTGATAATATGGCCCATAGAGTATGTGCTGGAGAGAGCTGAGGTTTTTTTTCCTACTCCTGCAATATCCTTATAATATACGACAGGGGGTATTTTATCCCATATATATTTTCAAAACCGACATTTCTGATTTAGCCAACAAATCTCTTACTTTTTACAAATTCTTGTGCTATTTCATTAGCACCTAGCAGAGGCACTACTGAAACTACATGTTGCAGCAATAAAAGACATCAGGCTGCTTACGTATGCAGCCTATTCGCAGCTACTGGTGCAAGCTGCATGAAAATAAGACCCACCACAAAAGGCATTTTTTTCTGAAAGTCAGAGGCAACTTTGCTCTTGTTTGACAAACAGCCATTTCGTGTCTAGAAATATTGAGTTCGTATTATGTTCCTTTCTGGTATGCGCACGTTTGATGTTGACAGAATGCACCGGGGTAATAATATCAGTTGCCCAGAGAGAGCTATTTGTATATACATGGGGAATTTAACCTCAAACACAGTTCACCTGCTTGTGAGCGAATGATCTTGCCTCAGGCTATTAGGCAGACAGCAGCCCTTTGAAGTTGAAAAAAAGGCCCCTGCAACTGGTCTTTAGAGAGCCGTATGATGTCTCTATCAGGCTGTCAAGAGAAAGCTCGTTGCTAAGCTGGTCTCCCTCGCCACTCTTTCCCTCTCTCTCCTCCTTGGCTTTTTCGTCCTATCAGGAGAGCAAAGGGCTGTGCGCATTACATTTCTACCTTGCTCACGAGAGGCTCAAAGTGAAATGCTGGTCTGACTGGAACTGTTACAGTGTTCGAACCCTGATTGAAAGTTCCACGCAAAGAGATATGGCTCATGGTAATTAGCCCTGCGTCCATCGACAAACAATTCATTTTTCCAGTAGCACAGAAATAGAAATGCAAATTTTCGGCCAGTACTTTGAGAACAGACATATGTTGAAGCAATCGACAGTGAATCAAGCCTGCTTTCTGTTAATGTAAAAAATTCATCAGCCAAGCTGTGCAATACCAACACCTGGTAATGAAGCGAAGAATAGGATAACAGAAAGCATCATTTCTTTTAATTAAATGTATCTTCTTGCACCAACAGTTGCCACCTTTCAGCCATATCAGGGTATTTTTACTTTCCATAAACTTAAAGAACTGCAAAGAAAAGTGGAACTCAGAAAGCACAGAGAGTTGCATATTGAGAATGTGCATCGTGCAACAGGGGCGCAAGCAGGGTCGTCCTGCAAGAGGGGAAGGACCTGCAGGAGGGGTTCGCAGCATACTCGGGTATACTCCTGATCCGTGTATATTCACAGAACGTAATGACAGAAAATTCATAGACTAACCATAGGAAAGTGAGCGCTCTAGTGGCAGGGGCAGTGATGCGCTCAGGGGCGCCATGATGGGAGGGGAGCATACACAATTGCTCAGTATTCACTTACAACAGAGCAGGCAAGGTGACTGTAATGTTGTGAGGACAGTGGAAGCCTCCACGTCCCTCACGAGACAGAGGGGTGGTCCTGTTGACCCACCCCCCCTGTGAGCGCACACGTTATGAGCCAGCCCGGCGTACGCCGGCGCGACGTACAGGTCTGAATAAATAGCCCAGGGCTCTGGGCGTGGCGCGGTCTGGAGCTGGCCACCAAAGTACTCACGTCTCCAGGTCTCATTATTGTAGTGACCCCAGGCCTAGGCCACTACTTTACATTGGCGACGAGGTGGTCCTGCAGCCAGCTGCACCGCCTCTTACCCACCGTGCCCGCCTCTGCTGCACCGCTGGGAGCGCCCCTGCCGTGCCTCCCAGGCCTCCATTCCGGCGCGCCCCTGCCGCGTGACCGCTGGGCCCTGAAGTCCGCGCCGGAGCTGATCTCCCGCCGGACGTGACCGCCTCGCTCTGTGGCCCGTGCCGGAGCTGATCTCCCGCCGGCCCTGGAGCCCCGCAACGCTGCAACGTGCTCACCAGCCACCCGCCCGCCGCATACGCATCCTGCGGCTCAGCGGACGGGCGCACGTGGTAGCACATCCTCAGCCTCAAGCCCGTGTGACACCGCGGCGGCCCGCATTCCACCAGTGCGCTCGACGGAGCCGCGCACCAACTACCGGTAGGCTGCTTTGCCCGCTGCCGCCTGCTGCCATCTGCCAGCCCAGCGCTGCCTGCGCTGCTACACGCGCCACTACGCCCACGCAGGCCCAAGCTCCTGCCAGTTCCCCGGCCCGCGTGGCCTGCCTGCCGCCTGTGAACTGCCTCTCCCGCCCACGTTGAAGGCCCCAAGGAGACTCCCGCTGCGCTCACCCTTCTGCCACAAGGGGGTGCGGCTGCCTGCAGTGCGTTCCTGGCTCGTGCTCGAGCCAGCATGACATCCATCCCGCCACTGGAGTCCTTCACCATAACAGGGCCGCCACCCTCCCAAGCCGCGCGATGGAAGGCGTGGGTGGAGCGCTTGGAAACATTCTTCGACGCGGCGGACATCCCTGCCCCACGGCGGAGACCCATGCTCCTCCACCTGGGGGGGGCAGACATTCACAAAATCGCAAAGACTGTCCGCGAAGCTGGGCCCCGAGAAACTATGCCTCGATGCGGGATGCCATCACCGCCCACTTTGAGCCCTACGCCAACGCAGATTATGAACGCTTCCTTCTCCGCCAGGCGAAACAGCAGCCAGATGAGTCTGTCGATGTCTTCTTCAGCCGCCTTAAAGAACTGGCGAGCACGTGCACCCTCCCCAATGAGGACGACGAAATCCGAGCGCAATTCATCCAAGGCTGTGCCTCCTCCAAGCTACGGGAGCGTGTCCTCCAGGAACACAACATGCCGATGAGGGACATCCTGACCCTAGGACGCTCCAAGGAACTCTCCAGAGTCAGAGCAGCCCACATGGAACTCAAAGCCGCAGTGGCCATCAAAGAGGAGCCCGTCTGCGCTATCCGCTCAGACGCCCGCGACTCTCCACAGAAGTCCAAGAGACCTCCGACCCAAGCCTCCAGACAGAGCCCAAGACCTCGGCCCTGCGGATGGTGTGGCGGCCCGTTTCCCCACGACGGCGCCTGCCCAGCACACGGAAAACCCTGCAGTGCGTGTGGCAAGCTCAATCATTTTTCCAAAGTCTGCCGCTCGATGCCACGACGACCAACGAAAGGCCCACCCCGCCATGTGCGAACACTCGAACCGCTCTTGGAGGACTCTTCAAGCGGCGACATGGACGAAGACGAGGCGGCAACAGTTCATGTGGTACACATGCTACACGCCCTCACAGCCTCCCCGCAGGCAGCGCCCATGTGCACCATCAACGTGCAAGACACTCCAGTGGCAGTGCTCATCGATACGGGCGCAACCATTAATCTCATGTCTGCCAGCGTCTACCAGCGCCTGCCCGGCCTACCGGCCCTTCACCACACCAACGTCCAGGTGTATGCATTCGGCACCCACACCCCGCTCAAGATATGCGGGGTGTTCCAGGCTGGCCTCTCCCATGACAATGTCCACCAGCGGTCCAGGGTCTACGTATCACAGGAAGGGTCTGGGTTCTTACTCAGCTGTCGCACTGCCCAAGACCTTCGTCTCATTCACTTTGCCTTCAATGTACATGCCCACGACCTAGGACGCCTGCTGACCGAGTTCACACCTCTCTTCGAAGGGATCGAATGCCTCCACGGACCGGCAGTCCAACTACACATAGACAAGTCGGTGGCTCCCATTGCCCTCAGACACCGGAGGATCGCCTTCCACCTCCGCCCGAAGGTCGAAGTGGAGCTCCGCCTCCTGGAAGCTGCTGGAATCATTGAACGAGTGCGCGGCCCCACCCCGTGGGTGTCCCCCATCGTCGTCGCGAAGAAACCGAAGCAGCCCGACGCAGTCCGCATCTGCGTAGACATGCGGATCCCGAACCTCGCCATCAAACGCGAGCGCCATCTGACGCCCACAGTTGACGACATCATTGGCGAACTTGCAGGGTCCAAGTGGTTCTCAAAGATGGACCTTCGCTCAGGATACCACCAGGTCCCTCTGCACCCGGACTCCCACCCGATCACTACGTTCTCCACCCATGCTGGTCTCTGGCGCTACACCCGCCTCAACTTCGGGATCTCGAGCGCGGCCGAAGTATTCCAGAACATCATCAAGACCGTCCTGCAAGGGCTAGAGGGGGTGCTCAACGTGAGCGACGACATCTTAGTACACGCTGCCTCCCTGGAAGAGCATCTACTACGCCTCACTGCCGTGTTCAATCGCCTACGAGACTGCGGGCTGACCCTGCACAGGGAGAAATATGAATTCTTGCGGCGAGACATCAGTTTTTTTGGTTATCGTTTCTCGGACAAAGGCATCGGTCCAGACCCCGACAAGGTGAAGGATGTCCAGGAGGCGCCCGCCCCCACATCAGTGTCCGGAGTCCGCAGCTTTCTGGGCATGGTCACATACTGCGGGCGATTCATCAAGAACCTTTCGGATCTAACAGGCCCCCTGCGAGATCTCACCAAAACCACCAGCCACTGGACGTGGGGTTCAGAACAGGAAGAAGCGTTCCAACAGACGAAAGCTGCCCTGTCTGCTGATACCACGCTAGTCTACTTTAACCCACGACACGACTCCCAATTAGTGGTAGACGCCAGCCCCACAGGCCTAGGTGCTGTCCTAGCGCAACAACAAGACTGTGGCGAGTGGGCCCCTGTCGCTTATGCCAGCTGAACCCTCACACCTACGGAGCAACGGTATTCTCAGATCGAGAAGGAAGCCATCGCGATCCTATGGGGGTGCCGCCATTTCCATATATACCTATACGGTCACCCATTCACCGTCATCACAGACCACAAACCGCTGATCCCACTGTTCCGCGGCTCTTCGTCTCGCCCTCCCCCACGGATCGAGAAGTGGATCCTGCAGCTGCAAGAATTCCAGCTGACAGTAGAATACCGACCTGGCTCCCGCAATCCTGCTGATTTTCTGTCGCGGCACGCTCGACCAGTCACCCCTCCAGAAGCAGATGAAGCGGCGGCCACAGAAGACTACGTACGGCTGGTGGTAGAACGGTCTCGGCCTCTCCCAATGTCTCTGCAAGAAGTCATAGCAGCCACACAAGAAGATGACTGTCTCCAAATCGCTATCCAAGCTGTCACCTCAGGCGACTAGAGGCTCCTACAAAGTCCCTCACCACGACGGACCGCGTCGGCCCAAGCAACATTGAAGTCCCTGCACCTAGTCCAGCAGGAACTGTCTGTGTCCGCTGATGGCTGCCTCCTGAGAGGCCCGCGCCTCGTCCTTCCTGAAAGCCTAACTCGACAAGCGGCTCTTCTTGCGCATGGCGCGCACCAAGGAATCGTCAAATCCAAAAACAGACTCCGCAGCAAAGTCTGGTTGCCCGGCCTGGACCAACAAATTGAGTCAGTAGTGCAGCACTGCCCGGTGTGCCTTGCAACGAGCCTACCCAGCAGGCCAGCACCAATAATCACGGAAGCAGCTCCGAGCGCCCCATGGGAAAGAGTTAGTGCTGATTTCGGCAGCCTGCCCGGTGGAAAGTACATGCTGGTGGTGGTGGATGATTTCTCACGATATCCAGAAGTCGAGTTCATCCCATCTACGTCCGCTGTGGAAGTGATTCCTAAACTCGAGAAGCTGATGGCGACTCATGGACTATTCGGCGAGCTCCGCACGGATAATGGACCACCGTTCACCAGCGCGGATGTGGCAGAATACCTCGCCTCCCATAAAGTGAAGCATCGCAAAATCACACCAAG
Organism: Calotriton arnoldi; assembly: GCA_963921515.1. Classification (NCBI taxonomy): domain Eukaryota; kingdom Metazoa; phylum Chordata; class Amphibia; order Caudata; family Salamandridae; genus Calotriton; species Calotriton arnoldi. Next base: position 906,711 of record CAWUFW010003666.1, on the reverse strand, counting down.
ATGGCCCCAAGCCAATGGGGAAGTAGAACGGCTGATGCGGACATTGAACAAGACTATTCAAATCGCCCTAGCTGATGGGCTCAATCTCGAGCAAGCCGTGTATCAATTCCTCCGAGAGTACCGGCTCACACCCCATTGCACTACGGGTATATCCCCAAGCCGACTGTGTTTTGGCCGAGTGGTTACAGATACCATCCCTCATCACCCGGCGTGGGCAGAAACACCAAACCCCCCAAACCAGTCAGACTCCCGGCGTGCGAAGAACAACAAAGCAGCATCCCAGAAAAGACACGCCAAAGAGAGCCCCATTGCAGTTGGCGACAGCGTACTTATACGGGACCGATACCCCGGAGGAAAGTTCCGGTTACCCTTTGAACTCAACCCCTGGACTGTCACGGCTGTAAAAGGCACCATGGTGACTGCCCAAAGAAGACACGAAAGAGTAACCCGCAACATATCTTTCTTTAAAAAAATCCCCTTTGACGATGAAGACGACCTCCCAGTGATCGACAGGCACAACGAGACATTCCCAAATGAGTGCCCAAGTCCTGACGGCAGAGCGTGTGGACCTGGCCACCCAGCCACTGAAGATCCACCCTTGAATCCAGTAACCACGTCGACACAAGACCTGGGTCCTGAGCGTGAACTGCGACTCCCAACCTGCGGCAGCCCACTCGAGCTGTCACCGACACCTACCCCACGAGGCAGCCAGAACCGATACAACTTGCGGCCTTGTCCGAAGCCATCTCAGAAGTACAAAGACTATGTATCCTGTGGCTAATCGGCGACAGTAGAGCGGGTCGCAGCCTGAGGAACAGCCGCATGTGGAAACCAAGTAAGACTGTTTCATGTGTACCCCACCCGTGGGGTTGTGTTTTCCTGGACTAGATGTTTCATTTTTGTTCTGCCATACATACCCGTTGGTATCTTGTTTCAGTTGACTTTGTCCCTCCTGGTAAAGGAGGAATGTAATGTTGTGAGGACAGTGGAAGCCTCCACGTCCCTCACGAGACAGAGGGGTGGTCCTGTTGACCCACCCCCTGTGAGCGCACACGTTATGAGCCAGCCCGGCGTACGCCGGCGCGACGTACAGGTCTGAATAAATAGCCCAGGGCTCTGGGCGTGGCGCGGTCTGGAGCTGGCCACCAAAGTACTCACGTCTCCAGGTCTCATTATTGTAGTGACCCCAGGCCTAGGCCACTACTTTACAGTGACTGGAAGTAAAGCCTCCCACTCAGCTTTAGGCCATCACTGGTGACTTACCTGCCAGTGATTGCTATGGCGTTGTCTGCTGCTCATGTAAGCAGTGAACATACTGAATACAAGAATTAGATTCATCGATTTTTCTGTCCTTGATAAGGATACTGCACGAGACAGGTCCAGGTGAGTCCAAGACACTACACTGATGATGATGAAGGTGAACCTGAAGTGGTGTGCTACATACTCTGCTGCATATATCCTGCTTACAGCACCTCTGTTGCATTGCTTTATCGATCATGGCCTGTCGTGCTGTCTGATTCTCACATGAGCCTACTTTCAACCAGTAAGTCTGTAGTATTCTGTTCATGTGAATGTCCTGCCATTATCCCTCTACCTGCTCAGCCAGTGTGAATGTGCTGTGTGCTGCATGGAATGTTGGAGTGATGAAGTGTATTGGAATGTTGGGTGTCTGTGAGGTGAAGTGTGACAGTTGGAGAATGGGCTGAGCAGCAGGCAGGCTGCTCCTGGTGGGGCTGCTACATTAGAGCTCTTCTACTTGTAACTTACTTTAATAAATCGGCTTAAACTACATCCTACCTGCGTGGACTTCATTACTACAAAGTCCTCTGTGATGTCTGCCTCCATAACCTCTGAACCTCTCTTGGGGTTACCCTTGCCTTTCAGTCTGGCCGACACAAACAACCTAAGTACCAGGTGATGCCAGTGGACGAAATACTTTGACATTCAAACAGGAGCCCCTGGAGTGGAGAATGGAAAAACATTGATGTGCCTTCTCATGCATTGTTTTGGGCCTGACTCACAAGACATCGTCTACCAATTTGAAGACATTGACATCTTATCATATGGTGATTTCATACAACAGTTCAGGGCCTAGTTTATTCCCAAGAGGAATGTTGATTATGAAAGGTATTTTGTTGTACACAACAGTACGGAATCATGGTGAGATAATTGACACATTTGTGACAAGATCAGTGGCGCAACTAAACCTTAGGAGCCCTCCCTCCAAGGTACTATGAGGGGCCTTCCATATACAATCATCACACCACCTTCCGTTTATCAGCGCCTTACCCCTGCAATCTACCCCCAAGGCATCGCAGGAGTTTCATTGATCTAAACAGCTTCAAGAAGATCAATTTACTCTGCAGTCAGGTTGATATCATGGAATATCAAAAAACGTTTTAGGTGTTACTAATATACAAAATGGAGGATTATGTATTGACCATGCTGAAATGAATGAAAACTGGAGCCACTTCCTTCTTCAATCTGTATTTGACTTTTTATAGAACCATTTTTCACACTGTGTGGTGCCACTGGTAAAGAAACACTTTCTGTCTGGGATGAAATATTACCTCATAGCTAAAGGGCCAAGGAGACTTGGGTTTGGCTAGCAATTCTCCAAATTCAGTTATTCTTGGTTGGTCACAGTAGCTTACAGCATCTTGGTTGCCTTATGTGTCTAATTGGGATTGCTTAGAGGTGAATAAATCAATCAAGAACATTTAAGCGCACGCTAACAAAGCTGACCAGAAAAGATTGAAGGCTCACACCGCTATTCCCCTTGCTTGAAGAGCCAGGTTTTCAGTGCCTTTCTGAAATCCTGTTCGGCATACGAAGGTGGTGGGGTAGGGCATTCCAGAGTTTGGCGGTCCTTACTGTAAAATACCTGCCCCCTGTCTCATTTTAGAAAAGCAAGAGACAATCAGGAACCGCTGATGGTTGGATCTTAGAGTCCGCTCCTGGCGATACAGGCTAGGCCGCTGCCTAAGGTAGCCGGGGCCCTTACCCTGGATGGCACAAAAAGCGAGGGCCTTGAATTCAATCCTCCTGGCTACCAGAAGCCAGTGGAGCTGTCTAAGATGATGGGAGATGTGCAGGCGCATCGGGAACTTGTGGGGGAGCCTTGCCGACACATTCTGCACTGTCTGGAGCCTTTTTATCAGGTACCCTGGCATCCCCAGGTAACGACGTTGGCGTAGTCAAGATGGGATGCCGCAAGGGCATGAACCATGATCCTGCAGCTCTCTTTCGGCGGGAAGCCTAGACATTTTCTGATAGATTTCATGTTTCCGAAGCATGCTGCCGAGATTTGCCGGACTTGTGCCGCGAGGGCCAGGTCATTGTCCCATCTGACTCCAAGGTTTTTAACCAAGTCCTTAGGGGAGGGCGGGGAGCCCAGCTCCCCAAGCCACCAAAGGCATGGTGGAGGAGGTGATGCTTGATTAGAAAATAAGACCTCCGTCTTATCGGCATTCAATTTCAAGCAGTTTTCATTCATCCATCCTGCAAGGTCTATCAGGCAGTCTTTAAAAGAATCAAAGGCCGCCGTAGAATGTTCTCTGAAGGAGAACACCAGCTGGGTGTCATCCGTGTAAGGGACTGCCTTGACCCCTCTCCTAGAAATGAGGGCTGCCAGCGGGACAAGGTAGGTATTAAATAGCAACGGGCTCAAGGCCGAGCCCTGGTGGCACTCCACATCTGAGTTGCTTAGCTGCTGAAGTGGAAGGGTGGAGAAAAACTTGCTTACCATGGTCTTTAAGGTAGGGAGAGATCCATTCAAGTGCCACCCCCTGAGCTCCTATAAGTTTGAGCCGTTCCAGCAAAATTGCATGTGACACTGTGTCAAATGCTGCCGAAAGATCTAATAACACTAGCATGGCTGCGGAGCCCCCATCCACTGTCATTGAACTTAGTCGGCAACTTCTATCAGCGCAGTCTCAGTGCTGTAGCCTGCGTGGAAGCCCGATTGAGAGATATGAATACGTTTGTTGGCTTCCATATAGTTGGCTAATTGTTGATGAGCCATTTTTTCTAGCACTTTGGCTGGTGCCGATAGCAAGGAGATAGGTCTAAAATTGCTTGGTGTTTCCGGGTCAGCAGTGGATTTCTTCAGTAGTGGCAACAAATAAGCTTGCTTCAACGTGTCTGGGAAGATTCCGGTCCTAAACGAGGCATTCCAAATCTGGTTAAGGACAGGATTAAGCTACCCGGCCAACAATCTGAACCACCACGCCGAGCAGGGATCCCCAGGAGAGCCTGATTTACATTTCCTAAATTTGCCTGATTTACATTTCCTAAGTTTGTAGATGAGGTGTAAATATCATATCAATCAGAAAAAGGGGGAGGAGGAGGATTGGGCTAGGTTCACCCTCCTGTGTGATCAGAATACATAAAAAAGAATCCGTAGATGCGGTCTGCCTTGGGACTGAATAGGTCGTATTGACGGAGGGTTGCTGAGCACAGGTTTCTACAGGCCCCTCCACCCAGACAGACCATGAGGCGCACTTTTGCCAAAAAATAATTACTACGTGTTCAGAAGCAACCGTATGTATATATTTTTCCCAATGCTCACACAATAGGTGTGCATTAATAATTTTTCACTTCACTTTATTATAGGTCCGGCACGGAGCGGTACACAAAGGGCTGGTCCCTTTGTTGTCCTGAAGAAAAGGTTTAGGGGATACCTTGAAACATGTTGACATAATACAAGGGATTATAATTACATAACAGTTACATTTCCCTTTTATTAACCCCCTTTTTATCCCTACCAACTATGGGCAGGAATAAAACGACAGCTCACTAGTTAGGTAATTTTTTAAAACATCACTTACACCACTCCCCCCTACACTGCACGACACATAGCCTCACAAGGTAAGTGCTCCTACGTAAATCCGCAAGTCGCAGCACGCCCCAATCAGTAGATGTTTGGGATGGCCCCAATGATGAAGCATGTCACCTAGGGGCAACCCTGGGTGAGTGAGGGGACACAAGAAAAGAAATTTTTCTTTTCTACCAGTAGAGGTGGTCTTCACCCCAATTGGTGAACCCGCCCTTGTTTCTTGGCTAGGTTCTTTTGATCCGTCACCTACGGATTCTTTTTGGTGTAAATATCATACCCATGTACTAATGCATGGGCAAGCCGATTTCCAAGGAAGAGTGTGAGGCAGAGGTGGCTCCCTTTTCCCGAAACCTTGGAAAAAGTGGTGCCAAACTGTGCTCTTTAACACACAATTTTAAAAAGAAATATGTATTAAATCTTGGGTTTTATAGATTAGTTTGAAGGGGTGCTCAAGGCACTTCATTACATCCCGACCACAGCATACATTTTCATGCAAGCTACCTATCACTATTAGGCATGATTGAAATTGAAATTATGGTATGGTAGTTGTGTAAGTTGGGGAATTTTGTGTTACGCTTGTTATGCGAAAGACTTTAAACAATGCCACATTGCATAATTTTGCCGCCTTCTGTGGAAAAATTGGAAACAACGTGAACAACCTGAACGTGATAAGCTTTTGTCCCCAGCATCATTATCTATCCGGACAATATCCTCATAATGTCCAAATGTCAAACACAAATTCTAAAAGACTTGGACACAGTGATATCCCTCCTGGAGAGCTTGGGCTTCATTAAAAACAAGGAAAAGTCTATTCTAACACCCTCGAAAATCCTAGAATTTCTGGGCTTCTCTATAGACACAGTGAAATCTATTCTCCTTCTACCCCCAAAGAAGGTTGCCGAAATTTGCAAAGAAATACGCTTTGTACTGAAACAACATAAGCTAACCCTGAGAGAACTTGCCAGACTACTGAGCCTCCTGTCTTCTTCCATCCAGGCCATATTTCCAGGCCCCCTTCATTACCGTGCTCTCCAGATAATAAAAGCAAGAGCTCTTCAATCTCCTTGGATCAGGAATCAAGATCAGAGCTAAGTTGGTGGCTGAACAACCTGGATGCCTGCAATGGACGTGCAATCATTGGACCATCTCATTACATTCTTAAATCCGATGCGAGCCTCCTTGGATGGGGTGCTCATCTGGGGACCGAGAATACTGGGGGACTGTGGTCCCACACAGAGAGGTCTCACCATATAAACTTTCTGGAATTAACCACAGGCCTTTATTTTTTGGTGAATTTCAAGCATTCCTTACAGGGCAGATCAGTACTGCTGAAAATCGACAGTAGTTGTTAGAAGCTGTGCATAAGTTGTCCTCCCATTGTTGAAGTCTTTTGGGAGGCTGTTGTTTCTATAGGTGGAAATATGAGGATTCTTAGGCCTCTTGGAATGACGTCATGCTCCGAGTATTTTTTAAGGGAGGCTCCTTCCTACCATTTTGAGGCCTAAGAATCCCCATATTTCCACCTATAGAAACAACAGCCCCTGAAAGACTTCAACAATGGGAAGACAACTTACGAACAGCTTCTAACAGACGAACTAACTCTAGAAAACAATATTTCCGGTTCAACTGTCCTGCTGTAAATACCTGTTGAATGACACCATGTGCAAAGTTTTGAGAACTTTGATTTATTAATTAATACAAGACCCTTGAGAAAGCCCCAGGCCAATGGGCCAATAGGGAGTGAAACAAGTGTCAGCTGCCCCAAAAAAATCACCCACCTATGAAATATGCTATGAACATGATGAAAATCTCTGACTGAGAATTAAATGAGAAATACCACAAATAAAACAGGACTTGATTTTATTCTTGCATACCATAGTCGCACGATAAGAATTAAAAATCATCTTTAATCAAACAGACGCGCTCAACCTTTTCGCAATTTCTTTTGTTAAACCTTTCAAAGCAGTGACTTGTGCAACGATAGCTCGATGGTTTAAAGGAACTATGCAGTTAGCAGGCGTCGACCTCAAGAGATTTCAAGCACATTCCCTGAGGAGCGCTATGGCTAGTCAATCCTTTTGGAAAGGTGGCAGGCTAGAGGACATCCTTAGAGCTGCTGATTGGTCAAACTCCACTACATTTGCAAAGCACTATTGGAAACGGATAGAACACATGTCAAATGTAGTTCTGCAGAGCTACTAACATGTATCCTCCGGTCTTGTAATGAAATAGCGATTCTCCTAATTACCATGCCAAGAGAATCTGAATTTCATTAAAGACGCGGAGGCTAACATTATCCCACCCTCCCAGTCCTGCAATGAATAAAGAACAGAAAAACAAAAAAAGAAGGAAAACAAGTAGAGCATCAGTACATTTCAAATGAAGATAATATAATATGTAATGCTTTAATACAATTTCAAACTATGGTGCATGCATTCTCAAGTGCTTTACCATGAGATTTCTTACTTATATATGTAAAGGATGTTCTACTATCCGTCTTTTATTTCAGACAATCCTCAATAGTCCGGAGGTTTCTCCCTACACCGCCTGGAAGGCACCACAAACTGGGTGCCCGGCTTCCTGGATCATGGACGCAGTTTCTTCGCTTTTAAGGATCTTTCATTTTCCTGTTTTACCATGTGGTTTCCAATACTTTCATAATATGTGATGAAGAAGTTTATCCACATTTCAAAGAGGCAGATTGTACTTTGCACATGGCTAGTATAGCCTAGCTGTATTATTTCTAGAATAATCTATATTGTGATGTAATACTTCAAAGTGGCTGCGTGGAGTTGGCAGAGCTGGCATTAAAAGATTTATGCATAATGTTAGCCTGAGCGTCTTTAATGAAATTCAGATTCTCTTGGCATGGTAAGTAGGAGAATCGCTATTTTGTGCATCTCGGGTTTGCCACCTGGTGCACAACTGGATAAAAACTGGGCAGAGAAACACATATGAGTTGCGTACAGTCAAACACACAACAAAGCTACAAAGCGCTGCTATAACAAACATATGACTTCCATTTACATGCAAATTTTCAAACACCTTGACATGTCTCTTTGGGGAGGTGAAGGGAGTACCTGTGAAGTATAACTATGATTAATATCCCTGTTTGACAGCGGGGACCAGGCACGATAGTGAAGCACATACTTGGAAGGAATTGGAAAGGAGCAGTACTTGGCAACACATTAAGATTCTAGGGCACAGGTATAGGGCTGTAAGCGTATCATAGACAACGGCAGGGAAAATCTTCTGCCTTTTTATTGTTGAAAGTACATTCACAATTCAGCAGTACACCTTGTGACCAGTCCTTTCTATCTGTCATTGTTCTTTCCACCTTTCTAAGTCTACCCCTCATCTTTAGGTCTACATCTCTTTCCTCTATCAATCTTTCTCCTATTATCACTCATTTGTTCATTCTTTCATCACTTCTACTCTCACCAGTACATGAAGGCCCCCTTCTTGCCCTCACTGTTGTCATCTTCTTCTATCATTCCCCTGTCTGTCATTCCCAGTTTTCCTCCCTCCCATCCTCTTCTCCCTCTTCCATTTCCCCTTTTAACTTCATCTATGTCTTCTTATTACATCCATCTGTTTCAATTATCCTTCCCTCTGAACATTTCTGTCTCTCATTCTCAAACTTTTACCATGCTCCCTTACAGCTCTCCTCATTTGCTCACATCTGTAACTAAAAGGTTTTGCACTTGCCTCTACTTCTCTTGAGTTTCTTTGCAACTCCAGCTTCATTATTTTTATATCCTATCTCTTCAGGTTTGCTTCTTGTCTTCAACCATTGCTTAACTTGTAAAAAGATAAGTGTCAGTCATCAAAATGTGAGAGCCAAGCCTTACCTACCTCACTTTGTAATATGAGACATCTCAAAATGACTAAATTGCAGTGATGATGTACTTGTCTATGGAAAGACTGTAGAGGAGCATGATACAGCCCTTTCAAGTGTTGCAAAATGCCAATCTAACCCTCAACAAAGACAAGCGCACCTTTCAAGCAAATTCTCTCAATTTCTTTGGACACATCTTTTCAGCTAATAGTATGTGACCTGATCCTGGAAATGTTTCAGCCTTGGAGGCGGCATGACAACCATCCAATATTCCCACCCTTCGTTCATTCTGGGGCTTGTCATTGTCTGTGCCTGTGATGATTTTCTTCTCTTTATATACAGAAAATCTTTTACAGTTGTGACTGACCATCAAGCTCTAATTACCATATCTGGTAATCCTAGGGCCAAGGGGCCTCCTTTCATTGAGATAGAATGCTCACAACACCCTCCATTGCTGAAGAATAAGATACCTCATCAGACAATCCTGTCCCTGTGCACTTAGAAAGTGAGATCTACTTCAAACCTCTAAGCAGGACTTCAGCATGAATGCAGTGGTAGACCTCATTGAATGGCAGAGATGGAATGAGCTTGAAAACGTATGCAAATTGCATTCTAAGAGTGTCATACGGGACCTCAGGGGCTTTAAATACGTGAGAGGGGAGTTGGCTTGCCACCCAAAAGGTCTAATATTACAAGTAATTTATCTGGTCATTACTCAAAAGGTTCAAGATCAAGTAATAGAACTGGCATATAAAGGTCACAAAGGGGTGGGAGCTTCCAACAGAATCCTGCAGCAAAAGGTTTGCTTTCCCCAGCTTGATCAGCTTGTGGAGGAAAAGGTAATTAAGTGTCATGTGTGCCAAGCCCTTAGTAAAGATAGACAACTTGAATCACCCCAGATTCCAATAAAAGTGTTTAGAAAAGTAGCTGTTTTTTTCAGCCCATTAGCAACTGGTCAACATTCACTTGTGTCATTGATGAATTCTCCAGATTTTCAGAAGTGATGGTCATACCCAGCACATCATCGAAGGTGACCATTCCTGCACTAAACAAGATATTCTCAGCTTTTGGCATTCCTGTCATTGTAAATACTGGTACTGGCCCTCCATTCTGAAGGAAAGTGTTCAAAGACTTTGGAAACTAGATTTCAAGCATCACAATTTCACACCCTGGTGGCCCCAAGCCAATGTACTCGTTGAGTGCGTCATTACATCCTCAAAAGAATGCTGTTCAAGTTGCAAAGATCCCAAACCAACCTCTGCCCGAGGTACTCTGCAGGCACTACGTGACTACAGAGACACTTCTCATAGCACCACTGCAGTGTTCCCCAGCTGAGCTAATGTTTGGAAGAAGATCTGCACTAAACTCTAGAATATCCAATTTATTTCAATGAAGGGATGCTACTGTTAAAAGCAAAATGAAATGTTCTTGTAAGAAATTGGTTTGTTATATGGTGTGGCTGACTTATTACCTCATGGAATAATCACAACCCTTATCAGGGAAAACTCAAAGTCACTAAACTAACCTGAGCTCCACTCCCTGGTAGATATGGCACAGAACAGACAGGCTTAATTCAGGGCACTGTGTAAAGGATTTATGCAGTGCTTAAACAGTAAAAAAAAGTCAAAATACAAAACAATAAAAATCTCAAACCAAGTTAGAAAAATAGAGTGAAAGTTAATAAACACAATGACACCAAAATGACAAATATTAAATAAAGGGAGATGGAGGTATCATTTTTTAAAGTTTTAAGTAGAAATAGTGCCAAAAAACACTGAGAGCCAATGATAGTCAATGGTCCCGCAATTTGAGGCTGACCGCAATGCAGCGCGGGTCAGATACACCCGTCAGGTTCCTCCTGGTCAAAGATTTTATCTTCTGGCTTAGTCCTTTAAGTACCAATCTGCCACTTCTAAAGCTTCCCAGGACTAGGGGTTGGAGTAACTCGTGTAATCATGCGGATTACCTAAAAATTCCACGAAAATACGCAGAATTAAGTGAAAAGAGTAATTCCAAAATGGGTGTGAGGATGGATTTTGCACTAAGAATATAACGCTCAATGGAACAGAACATAAACAGCAGCACAAGCAGCCACTTGTGAAGAGCTAACTGTGCTCTCACTGGAGGAATATTTCCCCCAAATTACTCTTAATTACGTGAGAGGACATAATCGCATTATTATTGGCAATTCCAGGTCAAAGAATAACAGGTCACAGACAGCAGATCCAAGCCTATTCTGTTCTACCGAAGGTCCAGGAAGTATTCTGAAGTGGGCGCCTGGAGGCTCAATATTTATACCTGGTTAGTGGGTGAGAATGACTCTGAGGCACACCCTAACCAATGGGGTAAAAGTTCCCAGGGCCTACCCTACACACTTGGAGCATTTTTGAGATCACGAAAGTCTTCAGCCATACCAAACTTGGGCTCTGAGTGCTAGGAGTGTGCACAGGGAGTGTTATATGGCACTGGCAATCCTTGTATCTTTCCACATACAACTCTAAAATCCACTTTAGAGGAGGGACCATAAACCCAGAGACAGAAATATGGCAGGGCAAAATTAGAGTCCTTCAGCAACAAGACAGTGGATCCATAAGAATTGCTTTGGCATCCTGTTCTCTCCCATTTCAAGTATACCCCAATTATTATATGTGAACCAAGCGCACTTGCCAAGCAGGATTTGATGCTCAAGCAGGGTCTGACACTGTAATGTCAAAAAGGATGCCCACAGTCACCACCCTGCATATTCAGAGGAGGAATATCTGCCCATTCAAGTCAGCCTATTGTTTGCTCCTGGGAGGCATTTACCCATTTAAGTCAAATTACTGGCTGGGAAAAGCTAGCGGGGCAATGCAACATAGCATCCAGGAACTTCAGACTAGAAAAATATAAATTTCTAACAATGTTATTTCCATTTATTAAAAATCTGACTTCACCATTGAATTGGATTTTAGAATTGTTGTTTACTTATTTTTCTAGCTGGTCGCATTCGTGAGATACAGTTTTAGTATTTTATGCTCTACTTTGGTTTTCTGCATAGGGCAGCTGTGAGAAGTTGGCCTGGTATATGCTGCACACTAAGGAAAGTGGGCACCTTGTACCAGTCCAAACAACCCTTATGGTGATTAGGTCAAAGATAACCTTTATTGAAAGCTATCCTAGTGGTAGCTATGGAGAGCAGCCTTCAGGCTAAGTCTTGAAGGAATGTTAAGCACCTTGTTTTACCAGAATGCAACCTTATAGTATTGGTTAAATGAAAGGGAAACCACACAGTAGTTATAAAAATATGTATTTATTATATATAACACTCTCTAGTATCCTCTACACGAGGATAGAACACAAATCAAATAATACAGTTGCAAAGAATCATATGTAAGTAGCACAATACACAGTGGGCTCCCGGGGGAGACCAAACCATATACTAAATAAGTGGTATAAGAACCACGACTCGGGACTAGACCTAGTCTAGATGGTGTAGAATTGCTGGGACCCCAAGGAACCATCCAAGGTGAGTGAATAGGGACTCCACGGAGGACGAGTGCAGTGTGGGAACATGACCGCGTGCTCCGTACAATTCAATGGGAAAGTCGCGGTTGGAAAATCAGAGATTAAGGACCCTTCCCAGCAGATTACGAAGACAACCCTTGGAACTTAAGAGTTTGAAGAGCCACCCCACCCGTGGATACCTTTGTACCAGAGTTGCCTATCCCAGAGGAGCCGGGTGCATAGGCGCGAAGTGGCGTCGGAAACCCTCGTCGTTTTCTATGGATGTCGACAAAGAAATGCTGCTGCTGGAAGAAAGAAAAGTGTCCGGTGGAATCCAAACGTGGATTCTAGATGATAAGAACCCAAAAGCAGAGGGGACCGAGTCTGGGTCACTTTGGAGTGACCAGGGGCTCGGTAGACGAATGCCCACCGATGTCGGGTACTTCAGGTGTGTTGGCAGTGATCTTGACTCTTCAGCTGCGCAGACCAGGAGACGTCTTGGACAACTTGGATACGAGCTGTCCCCCAAAGGATGTCGAGTGCTGAAGGGTCAGTGTCTGGCGGGAGGACCAATCAAGCCTTGATAGCGGCAACAATGTAGATGGTCAAATTCGGTGTTGATCTGGCCCAACAAGGACCAGGAGACTCACCACAGCAAGGGGAGTCAGGGCAGGCCTGGAGCAACCAGGGGAGCCCAATTAAAGCAAAGTTAACCCTCAAGGGGACCCACAGGCTGAAGGCACAGGAGTCGCAAGGGGACCTCAGGCGGTTTCACAGGATACCAGCTAGCAGGGCACAGAGTGCGAGGATGCCAAAATCCTTCACAGAAAAGATGCGCTGGGGTCAGGGCTACAAATGGCCCAATGCACAGAATTGTTGCATGACAACAAGCATGTGCAGCTGCAAATGGACGCGGTGCACAGGAGTAAGGGTATATGGTCCCCACGAGGGATATCTGCCTCAAACTCAATAAGAGGGCAGTTCGACCTCGGAGACCTTCAGAAACCCACCTCCTGTGTTGCTGGAGCCTTCAGAGTCCGCAGGAGCTAAGGGTCAGCAAACTGGTCAGATGCATTACGGTGCCTGAGTTTTCAGGGGAGTGACTCCTTCACTCCAAGGGAGATTCTTCTGTTGTCTTGGAGGTCCACAGGGTCCTGCACAGAGCCTGTATGGATCACGGACTGTGGCGAGACTGGGGACGGCAAGGAAAACGAAGTCGAGCCCAAGGGAGGTCCAGCGAAGTCCAGCGTGTCCAGACGGTCAAAGTGTAGTGGTATCTTCTTGCAGAATCTTGTCCACGTAAAATCTAATGTCCTGTAGCCAGGTAACCCATTTTATACCCACGGGAAAGAGTTGGACAGATTCTAGGGACCCTCTTAGGGGATGGACAGGACAGAGGGGTGGCTACACCCATGTCCTTTGTCCAGTTTCGCGCCAGAGCAGGAGCAATTGGCTCCTAGAACTGGTTTGAACTGGACTATGCACAGGGACACCAAGTGTGCCCCTCGAGCAGACTTTCTGGCACTGAGACAGTGCACCCACCCAGCCCCAATACACTAAATCCTGTCTGGGAGGTGGTAACACCTCCCTGTTACAGGATGTCTATTGTGCTGCCATCCCCTGCTCGAGCTTGGGTCAGCAGCAGGAGGGCAGACTCGTGTCTGTGGCTAGCAGCATCCATTTTGTGCTGTAAGGCTTGAGAAAGTTGGTACCGGTAGACTTAGGTGCCCCCACAACCTCGGTTCTGAGGGGAGGAATCATACCTCCCACACCAGTTACTGGTGTGGAGGTATGATTCCAAGGTGTTTGACACCAAACACGACATACTTCGTTGCAGTTGCTTTCGAGATAGCATTTACCGCGAGGTTATAATGCACCTCTACCTATATGTCTGGTAGTATCACGTACAGCCCGGGAGAATGGTCTCCGAAGACTGCAGAGGGGCCCTGCTCATGCAGGAGCACCCTCTCATGTAAAACCCAGCACCCTGCCTTCAGGATTGTTAAGGCCTGCTATAGGGGTGACTTACAAAGTTTTAAGTGTAGTGATAGATATAGATATAGTGAACCTATATCTAAAGTAAGTGGTGCAATCACCAACTTACACAGGCTGCTGTAGCAGACCTAGAGTTCCATTTTGCATGGCCTCTCATGGGTGGCATAATACATGCTTCAGCCCATAAGAGGCCTCTGGGGTACCTATGCCCTGGGTACATGGGTACCATATACTAGGGACTTATAAGGGCACCCCAGTATCCAATCTGGAGTGTACCAAAGTACATATGTTGCAATGTAAGGGAGGAAGCAGATAGGCTGGGGTCCTGAATAGCAGGATCCCAGCCAGTCTAGTCAAAACAGTGGGTGCAAAAAGCAAAAAGTGGGGGGAACCATAAGAAGCAGATCCTACTTTCTTACACAACCCCCCCCAAACGAAAGGAGATGAGACTAACCTTGCCCAGTTGAGTCTTCATGTTCTAAGTGGAAATATCTGGAGAGTCCATCTGCATTGGCATGGTTACTCCCAGGTCTATGTTCCACTGTATAGTCCATCCCCTGTAGGGAAATGGACCACCTCAAAAGTTTGGGGTTTTCACCCTTCATCTGTTTTAGCCACAAGAGGGGCTTGTGGTCAGTCTGAACAATGAAGTGAGTTCCAAACAAGTATGGCCTCAACTTCTTCAGAGCCCAAACCACAGCAAAGGCTTCCCTCTCAATAGCTGACCAACGTTTCTCTCTGGGGGTCAGCCTTCTGCTAATAAAAGCTACTGGCTGATCCTGACCCTCTGCATTCAATTTTGATAACACAGCCCATACCCCCAACTCAGATGCATCAGTTTGAACAATGAATTGTTTGGAATAGTCAGGACTTTGGAGAATGGGAGCAGTGCACATGGCCTGCTTGAGGTCATCAAATGCCTTTTGACAGCTAACTGTCCACTGAACTTTCTTGGGCATTCTCTTTGATGTAAGATCATTCAAGGGAGTCAATATGGACCCATAATCCTTTACAAATCTGCTGTAGTACCCAGTCAGGCCCAAGAAAGCTCTGACCTGAGTCTGGGTAGTTGGAGCAACCCATTCCATGATGGTCTGGATTTTTCTCTGCAATGGTTGAACCTGGCCTCCACCCACAAGGTGGCCCTGGTGCACAACCTGACTCTGCCCTATCTGGCACTTAGTAGCCTTGATAGTGAGGCCTGACTTTTGCAAGGCCTCCAAAACATTTCTCAGGTGGACCAGGTGATCCTCCCAGGTGGAACTAAAGACAGCAATATCATCTAGATAAGCTGCACTATAGTCTTCCAGGCCTGTGAGAACTTTGTTCACCAACCTTTAATATGTGGCAGGTGCATTCTTCAAGCCAAAAGGCATCACCACAAATTGGTAGTGCCCACTAGGGGTTGAGAATGCTGTTTTTGGCTTAGCATCCTCAGCTAGTCTGATTTGCCAGTAGCCAACTGTAAGGTCAAAATTACTCAGAAACTTGGCTGAGGCCAAAGTGTCTATGAGTTCATCTGCCCTTGGAATAGGATGAGCATCAGTCCTAGTGACTGCATTGAGTCCTCTGTAGTCAACACAAAACCTCATCTCTCTCTTACCATCCTTGGTGTGAGGTTTAGGTACCAAGACCACTGGACTAGCCCAAGGACTAGTTGAGGGCTCAATGACTCCCAATTCCAGCATCTTTTGGACCTCAGTCCTGATGCTATCCCTGACAGGGTCAGGTTGCCTGTAGATTTTGTTCTTTACAGGTAGGTTTTCACCTGTGTCCACTTCATGAGTACACCAGGTGGTCTGACTTGGAGTCAGTGAGAACATTTGCCGAAACTGATTGAGGACCTTCCTGCAATCAGACTGTTGCTGCTCAGTAAGGCTGCTTGCCAAAGCTACACCATCTACTGAGCCATCATCAGGGTTCTGTGAGAGGAGATCAGGGAGTGGGTTACTCTCTTCCTCCTGTCCCTCATCAGTAGCCATGAGCAAGCCCATGTCTGCCCTGTCAACATAAGGCTTCAACCTGTTCACATGGAGCACCCTGTGGAGGCTCCTGGGAGTTCCAAGGTCCACCAAGTAAGTGACCTCTCCCTTTTGCTCAAGTATGGTGTGGGGTCCACTCCACCTGTCTTTGAGAGCTGCTGGGGCCACAGGCTCCAGCACCCACACCTTCTGTCGTGGCTGGTAAACAGTCAGGACAGCCTTTTGGTCATGCCAGGCCTTTTGCAATTCCTGACTAGCCTCAAGGTTTTTGGATGCCTTCTTCATATACTCAGCCATCCTGGAGCAGAGACCAAGTACATAGTCCACAATATCCTGTTTAGGAGGTTTGAGAGGTAACTCCCATCCCTCCTTCACCAAACACAGTGGACCCCTAACTGGGTGACCAAACAAAAGTTCAAAAGGGCTGTAGCCAACCCCCTTCTGTGGCACCTCCCGGTAGGCAAAGAGAAGACAGGGCAACAGAACATCCCATTTCCGCCTGAGCTTTTCTGGGAGCCCCATTATCATGCCCTTTAGGGTTTTGTTGAACCTTTCAACCAAGCCATTGCATTGAGGATGATAGGGTGTGGTGAACTTGTAGTTGACACCACACTCTTTCCACATTGCAGTTATGTAACTAGACATAAAGTTTGTACCTCTGTCTGTTAAGACCTCCTTAGGAAAACTCACCCTGGAGAAAATCAACAGGAGGGCCCTTGCCACCACAGGTCATAAGGGGAATAGCTTCTGGATACCTGGTAGCATGGTCCACCACCACCAGGATGTAAGAATGTCCAGATGCTGTTGGAGGGTTCATGGGACCAATTATGTCAATCCCAACCCTCTCAAAGGGAACCCCCACCACAGGTAGTGGTAACAGGGGGGCCTTTGTAGTACCACCTGCCTTACCACTGGCTTGGCAAGTGATACATGAGCGACAAAACTCCTTTGTGTCCTCTGACATATAACGCCAGTGAAAGTGAGGGACAAGCCTGTCCCAAGTCTTGCTTTGGCCTAAGTGTCCTGCTAGGGGAGTGTCATGTGCTAGGGTGAGTAGGAAGCCCCTAAACTTCAGAGGTATAACCAACCTCCTGGTGGCACCAGGCTTGGGGTCTCTGCCCTCTGAATATAGAAGTCCCTCATCCCAATATATCCTGTGGGACCCACTGACATTCTCTGCAGCCTCAGCAGCAGCTTGCTGTCTGAGGGGTTCAAGAGAGGGGCAGGTTTGCTGCTCCTGGCTCAGCTCTGCCCTAGAAGGTCCCCCTGTCCCCAAAAACTCAACCTGATCAGGTTGAAGTTCATCTGAGACAGTTCCTTTTGTAGGACTGGAGTCATCTTCCTCAAAAGACTGACCCTCACTCTGGGCCTGGGGGAAGACTCAGCCGTACCCCTCCTGCTTCTCTTCTTGGAAGGCACCTGGTCCATCTTTTCAGGATCCAGGGCCTGTTCAGTGGCTCTCTGTTTGGCCTGTGACCTAGTCATAGCAAACACATCTGCAGTGATGCCCAACATTGCTGCATGAGTCCTGAGTTCCACTTCAGCCCAGGCTGAAGTCTCCAAATCATTGCCCAACAAGCATTCCACAGGGAGATCTGAACTTACCACAACCTTCTTAGGGCCAGTTACCCCTCCCCAGGTGAAATTAACAACTGCCAAGGAATGGTCTGTCCTGACATTGCTAGCATTGGTCACTTGGTACATCTCACCAAGTATGATCTGGTCAGGGTCCACAAGATCTTTTGTCACCATTGTGACACTTGCACCTGTGTCCCTGTATGCCATGGCCTCCTTACCATTGATCAAAGGCTGTTGTCTGTATTTGCCCAGGTTACTGGGACTGACAAATAAGGAGGCAATATCCATGCCTCCATCCCAGACCAGAACAGCCGGAGCTGGAGTTCTGACTAGGCCAGAACCCACCTCAGAGCCCAAGGTTAACCCCACTATTCCCTTGTTCTGTGTACCACCACTTGAAACTGTGCTAGGGGGAGCAGTTGCCTTAGGGGCAGTGGTGGTAAGAGTAGAATCCTTGGCCCTTGGACAATTGGCATATTTTGTCCAATGGGTCTTCTCTTTACAGATGTGACACCAAGGTTTCCTTTTGCCTTTTCCCTTGTTGGATTGTGACTCCCCCCCCAGTTGCAGGTTTTTGGGGCCCTGATGAAGACTTTTGATCTTTAATTTTGTTCCCACCCTTATCTGAGTTCTTAGAGTCTGGTTTCTTCTGGTCACCACCATTGGTCTGAGCTTTCTGCTTCACCCTGGTTCTGACCCACTTATCTGCCTTCTTTCCCAATTCTTGGGGAGAAGTCAGAGATCAGAGTCAACCAGGTATTGATGCAACAACTGGTTTTGGCAATTATTAAGGATCTGCTCCCTCATAATCAAGTTGTACAATCCTTTAAAATCATTCACCTTGCTACCAAGTTACCAGCCTTCCAGAGCCTTAATGGCACAATCAACAAAGTCTACCCAGTCCTGGGTCTGTGTCTTCTGGGTGTCTCTGAACTTAATCCTGTACTGTTCAGTGGTTAAGCCAAACCCTTCAATGAGAGCACTCTTCAGGACTGAGTAATTATCAGCATCCTCTTCTCTAACAGTGAGGAGCTTATCTCTACCTTTGTCAGCAAAGGAGAGCCACAAGATAGCTGCCCACTGCTCTTGAGGGACCTTCTGAACTTTACAGGCCCTCTCTAAAGCAGTTATCCATTTCTGGATGTCATCCCCTACATGGAAGGGAGGGACAATCTTGCTCAGGTTCCTATGATCAAAGGTGTGTTCCCTAACCCTAGGGACACCATAGCTGCCACCATGGGACTCTAGTCCCAATTTCTTTCTAGCCTTCTGGACCTCTAGGGACTCTTTATCCAGGGCCAATTGCTGTTGCCTGAGCCTAAACTTAGCTTTCTAAAGCTCTAGGAATTGGCACTCCCTGTCATAAGAATTGTCTCTCTGGTTAGAAACAGAGATCCCTATAGAATGTCTAGCATGATCTGACTCAGCAGAGGGAGACCTAGATCTCCTTAGTAGACTCTGCACTCTCCCTGGAGGACTAAAGTGATGGTCCTCTTGACCCTCTTCATCTTCTGCCTCCTGGGGATCTGAGTTGTTCAGGGGTGGATCATATTGATCCTCCTGTCCAAGGTTTGACTCTAGGTCATAGAAGGTGTCCGCTCCTGACCTATCTTCTTCCCCTGTACCACCCACTCTATCCTGCTCAGCTGACCCAGGAGTCTTCCTAATGTCATCTAGCAGTAATGCATCAATGAGACGTCGAGTGTTGGCATTTCTCCCTGTCTTCAGCTTCCTAGATACACACACTTTTAAATCAGTGAATGGAAAGCTATCATATTTAGGAGGCAGGATGCCACCAGTGGTATTCCCAGTAGAAGACATACTAAGTGAAGTGTAGTGTAGGCACCTACCTAAACTAGTGGGAACTAAACTTTCTTAGGTTGGAGAAAGGGTGTGCTAGACCCTTGGCTTACCCAACCCCAAGTTCAGTAGAACTTACTATCTTAAGCTAGTATTATATGTTCCTAGATACTAGTAGTTTTTCAGTTAATCAATACAAAGATTTTTCTGGTAAAACAATGCAGGCTTGAATCCCACCGCTGCCACCAATGTGAGAAGTTGGCCTGGTATATGCTGTCCACTAATGAAAGTGGGCACCTTGTACCAGTCCAAACAACCCTTATGGTGATTAGGTCAAAGATAACCTTTATTGAAAGCTATCCTAGCGGTAGCTATGGAGAGCAGCCTTCAGGCTAAGTCTTGAAGGAATGTTAAGCACCTTGTTTTACCAGAATGCAACCTTATAGTATTGGTTAAATGAAAGGGAAACCACACAGTAGTTATAAAAATATGTATTTATTATATATAACACTCTCTAGTATCCTCTACACGAGGATAGAACACAAATCAAATAATACAGTTGCAAAGAATCAAACGTAAGTAGCACAATACACAGTGGGCTCCCATATACTAAATAAGTGGTATAAGACCCACGACTCTGGACTAAACCTAGTCTAGAAGGTGTAGAATCGCTGGGACCCCAAGGAACCACCCAAGGTGAGTGAGTAGGGACCCCATGGAGGACGGGTGCAGTGTGGGAACACGACCGCGTGCTCCGTACAATTAAATGGGAAAGCCGGGGTTGGAAAATCAGAGATTAAGGACCCTTCCCAGCAGATTACGAAGACAACCCTTGGAACTTAAGAGTTTGAAGAGCCACCCCACCCGTGGATACCTTTGTACCAGAGTTACCTATCCCAGAGGAGCCGGGTGCATAGGTGAGAAGTGGCGTCGGAAACCCTCGTTGTTTTCTATGGATGTCGTCAAAGAAATGCTGCTGCTGGAAGAAAGAAAAGTGTCTGGTGGAATTCAAACGTCGATTCTAGATGAGAAGAACCTGAAAGCAGAGGGGACTGAGTGTGGGTCACTTTGGAGTGACCAGGGGCTCGGTAGTCGAATGCCCACCGATGTCGGGTGCTTCAGGTGTGTTGACGGTGATCTTGACTCTTCAGCTGCGCGGACCAGGAGACGTCTTGGATGACAAGGAGCCGGATAAGAGCTGTCCCATGAAGGATGTTGAGTACTGAGGGGTCTGTGTTTGGCAGGAGCACCAATCAAGCCTTGGCAGCGTCAACAATGTTGTTTGTCGACTCGGTGTCGATCTGGCCCAACAAGGACCAGGAGACTCACCACAGCAAGGGGAGTCAGGGCAGGCCTGGAGCAACCAGGGGAGCCCAATTAAAGCAAAGTTGACCCTAAGGGGACCCACAGGCCGAAGGCACAGGAGTCGCAAGGGGACCTCAGGTGGTTCACAGGATATGAGCTAGCAGAGCACAGAGTGCAAGGATGCCGGAGTCCTTCTCAGAAAAGATGCGCTGGTGTCAGGGCTACAAATGGCCTAATGCACGGAATTGTTGCACGACAACAAGCATGTGCAGCTGCAAATGGACGCGGTGCACAGGAGTACAGGTATACGGTCCCCACGAGGGATATCTGCCTCAAACTCAGTAAGAGGGCAGTTCAACCTCGGACACCTTCAGAAACCTACCTCCTGTGTTGCTGGAGCCTTCGGAGTCCGCAGGAGCTCAGGGTCAGCAAACTGGTCAGATGTGTTACGGTGCCTGCGTTTGCAGGGGAGTGACTCCTTCACTCCAAGGGAGATTCTTCTGTTGTTTTGGAGGTCCACAGGGTCCTACACGAAGCCTGTATGGATCACGGACAGTGGCGAGACTGGGGACGGCAAGGGAAGACGAAGTCGAGCCCAAGGGAGGTCCAGCGAAGTCCAGCGTGTCCAGACGGTCGAAGTGTAGTGGTATCTTCTTGCAGAATCTTGTCCACATAAAATCTAATGTCCTGTAGCCAGGTAACCCATTTTATACCCACGGGAAAGGGTTGGACAGATTCTAGGGACCCTCCTAGGGGAGGGACAGGACAGAGGGGTGGCTACACCCATGTCCTTTGTCCAGTTTCGTGCCAGAGCAGGAGCAAATGGCTCCTAGAACTGGTTTGAACTGGACTATGCACAGGGACACCAAGTGTGCCCCTCATGCAGACTTTCTGGCACTGAGAAAGTGCACCCACCCAGCCCCAATACACTAAATCCTGTCTGGGAGGTGGTAACACCTCCCTGTGACAGGATGCCTATTGTTCTGCCTTCCCCTGCTCGAGCTTGGCTCAGCAGCAGGAGGGCAGACTCGTGTCTGTGGCTGGCAGCATCCATTTTGTGCTGTAAGGCTCGAGAAAGTTGGTACCGGTAGACTTAGGTACACCCAGAACCTCGGTTCTGAGGGGAGGAATCATACGTCCCACACCAGTTACTGGTGTGGAGATATGATTCCAAGGTGTTTGACACCAAACACGACATACTTCGTTGCAGTCGTTTTCGAGATAGCATTTACCGCAAGGTTATAATGCACCTCTAACTATATGTCTGGTAGTATCACGTACAGCCCGGGAGAATGGTCTCCAAAGACTGCAGAGGGGCCCTGCTCATGCAGGAGCACCCTCTCACGTAAAACCCAGCACCCTGCCTTCAGGATTGTTGAGGCCTGTTATAGGGGTGACTTACAAAGCTTTAAGTGTAGTGATATATATAGATATAGTGAACCTATAGCTAAAGTAAGTGGTGCAATCACCAACTTACACAGGCTGATGTAGCAGACCTAGGGCCATATTATCAAGAACGGCGTTAAACTTATCGCCGGTTTAGCGGCAGAAAACTGCCGCTAAAGCGGCGATAATGGGCTTGATAATATGCCCTTGAGAATTCCAATAGAAGCCCATGTTCACACCAGAACATGGACTTCTATTGAATTCTCAAGGGCATATTATCAAGCCCATTATCGCCGCTTTAGCGGCAGTTTTCTGCCGCTAAACCGGCGATAATTTTTAACGCCGTTCTTGATAATATGCCCCTAGAGTTCCATTTTGCATGGCCTCTCATGGGTGGCATAATACATGCTTCAGCCCATGGGAGGCCTCTGGGGTACTTATGCCCTGGGTACTTGGGTACCATATACTAGGGACTTATCAGGGCACCCCAGTATCCAATCTGGAGTGTACCAAAGTACATATGTTGCAATTTAAGGGAGAAAGCAGATAGGCTGGGTCCTGAATAGCAGGATCCCAGCCAGACTAGTCAAAACAGTGGGTGCAAAAAGCAAAAAGTTGGGGTAACCATAAGAAGCAGATCCTACTTTTCTACAGCAGCTAGACCTGCACCATGCCTTCTGGGCTATAATGCCTATTTAGGAGTCACTTATCAATATTTTAAAAAAAGGATTTTCACCTGTCAAAAAGTTTTTTTTGACAGGTTGCAGAGCAGGGTTAGCACTGTTACAGTCTGGCTACAGTGGTAAGTGTGAAGTCAACTTTGACTGCCACTATAGTGGATGGCGCAATCAGTGCTGCAGTCCACTTGTGAAATTTAAATTCCAGGCCCTGGGTAAACTTTGTACCATAAACCAAGGACTTATAGGCATATTAAAAATGCCAATAAGGAGTAGGCCAATTCAATCATGTTAAAAGGCGGAGCACAGGCACCTTACTACTGTTAGCAGGGGTAAAGTACACAGAGTTCTAAAGGCAGCAAAAATATAGGGTCCAGCAAAAGCAAAAAATCTGGGGCGACCAAGCAGAAAAGGCTGATTTCCTTCTGTTATGCTCACAATCGCAGCACAGCTAACTCCTCAAACCTCCAACAGGGTGATCTTGTACTTGCCAAATCAAGCATTCATCGCAAAGATGATGCGAAGTTTGATCCTCAGTCTTAAGTGATCACAGACATCTGGGGCACCATGGTCATGGTCTGGCATGATGTGCATACCCTCTCTCACAACTCATCAGACTCAGTGGCAGCTCGCATAGGGCGTGCTGCGGGTGGTGGCGGCGGGGCGGGGAGGGGCAGGGTGGGGTAGTAAACTCAAACATACGACAGAACGGAGGAAAGTAATTATTACGTTCCTCCGTTCCGTCGTATGTCCGAGTTTATTACCTCCCACCCTGCCCCTCCCCCACCCCGCAGCACGCCCTATGCGAGCCGCCACTGATCAGACTTTAAGACCTTGAAAGGGGAAGAGTGTGATCTGCTGATGACAGATGACTTTCAGGATGACGCCAGTGACTCTGTGTCACTAGATGTGGAAGGGGGAAATTCTGAAGACCTTGCAGGGCCTGCCCCTGAACAAACAGTGTAATTTGCTGCCTTCCCCAATCATTTCTCCTCATGTTTCAGCCACATCCTCCCCTTTAACTGTGTCTCTTTCTGTTTATAATGCCTCCTTTGCAGTTGGTCCTATTATCACCCACTTCTCAGGGCCCGGAAGAAACACCAGACCTCCTGAACGACTTATCATGGTGATAGACTAACTTGAACCGCATCATGTATATGTTGGGGTTGTGGGGATGTAGGATAGTGAGCGCTCTAGCTGTCAGGAAGTGTCCTCTTCCTATTGCAATAATGCACAGAAGGGCACCGGACTGGGAGGAGAGCACACGCATGGGTGGCAGGGAATCACTTACAACAGCGTGGAGAAGTCGATCAGAAGTCAAGTCACCACACGAGCCACCGAGGCCTGCTTTGACAGAAAGGCTCATGCCTTAGACATCACATTAACTTACCTGCCAGTGATTGCTATAACATGCTGTGCTACTCGTTTTAGCTGTGAACAAACTGAATAGAAGAATTAGATCCTACGATTTCTCCTGTCCGTGAGTCCTTAAGCATACTGTGCAAGACAAATCCTGGTAAATCCAAGACACTACACTAACCAGGCCATATTTGTACTCATTGCTCACAAATGCCTTTGGAGTCTAAATTGTATTATGGTACTTTTTTTCTGAAATATTAAGTGTTTTTCCCTGCCTCTGCTCATACCATTCATGAAACAAACGAAGCACTCCTTTGCAATCAGATCCCATGAACACTCTGGTTTTAGAGTTTTCGTCACCTCTGTGAGTTCCTCCTTTGGACCCCTCTCCTCATGCCCATATAGAAGGCATCTCAACCCATGGCATCTCCTGTTCTTTTGTTTATCATACTTCATGTCGGCAGGTTCAAGGCTAGCACGTGAACCCGCTTCTAGATCCCGCTCTTCAAACCGGAGGATGGAGGCAGCTGCTTTGCTTATGGGGGCCTGGAGGGATGGCATGGGCCCTTAGATTCCTTCCCACGATTTTCATTGGTCTGCATCCATGTGGAAGTCTGGTGGTTGTGACTGTATGTCAAGCAGTCCCTCAGCAAGTCATAGAAGGTGTCTGCTGGGACGTTTCCCGGCCGAGGAGATACCATGGCGAGAACCAGCTTTTTATTAGGCTCTCGGTCAGGAAGTGTAGGGTGCCGATCGAGTGGCCTGAAAGGTGGTGATTGTGGGCCTTATCGAAATCTCTACATAAATCCGAGGCCACTGTCTGAGGTTGTCTTGCTTTTGATCTGGTTCTCACTCTCTTTTCCTATTTCTGCTCACCCAGCGGTGCCAGTGATCCCTACTACAGTTTTTTGTACACATACATAATTATTGAAGGATCCTGACTTCTCTTTTTGCCTTTTGTCTAAACAAAGGGTGACCCAGATGTTGGCTAATGTTGCAGACAATAAAGGCTTGTCTTAATTGGACAATAAGCCTGTTGATGATGTTGACCTTTTTGATAAATATATGTACTTCTGTACTATACAAGCTGCCTCTGCATTGTTCTGTGAAGTCTATGGTTCTCAGAGAATGGAAAGATCTGGAGAAACTCACCTTTCCCAAGATTATGCTGTAGCTCTACTCTACTGTGAGTGAAGAGATAGGTCTAGAAGATGCTTTTACAGTAGATGTTATGCTTCTCAGTCTGGCAGGGGCTGTCCATCTCTGTGTAGTGCATGTCTCCAAAGGGCCCAGCTGACTAAAAAGTTAAATTGGTGTTCTAAAAGGTGTACAAAAGCTATGTGTTATTTCCATGCTGTCCTTGTGGGCTGGGGTGTGTATAGCCTATGTTGGAAAGACCCTCAGGAAGGACTTCTTGGCTCTCTATAATTTGATTCACGATGGGGCTGACTGCTCTGTCATACTGAAGGCCAAGGGAGAATAAATTGCGTATATGGCAGATGTTGCTTCTGACTCCATTAAGGCTTCAGCTTTTACGGAAGGGTTCTCAGAGACAGCTAAATGCAATATCTAGGTTTAGGACTGTAAGACTGTCTCCTCTGAGAAAAACCTTTGTCTCGTATGCTATTCAAAGGTAAGAAGCTGTTTGTCCTGCTCCAGATGGCTTTTGAGAACAGAAAGTATACCTTATTCCTTCCAGAAGAATCAGCATCCAGTATTAGCAATCTGGTTCAACCTAGGTCAAGGCTCCAAGATTGTTCAAATTGCGTTATGTGCCTTCCACCTGCTCAGAAAGTGAAATCTTGTTTCCTGACTGGAGGACTGATCAGTTGCAGGGTATTCTGATATGGGATGTCTTTGGCATTTCCACTTGACTTGAAAACCTTCAGTAATGGGTTGCTAGGCCCTGAGCGTGGTATTTCAGGGTTATGGCATCAAATTAATTTCTTAAATATCAAGAGGAGAGCGAGGAAATAAGAGCAGCTTGTTCCTTTCCCCTGTATTAAACTAAATCAATCAAAATGAACAGGCTCGTAACGAAATCAATCCGTTTGCTGCAACGCTGTAATTCAGGCGTCGCAGCACACCCAGGGTGCACTCGGTGCCTTGGGTGGGAACCCGATGATGAAGCATGCCACCAACTAGGTTGGTGGGTGAGGGTTCTTTTAAAAAAACAATCGGTTTTTCAAACACAAACTAATAATCGAATGTATCAAATTCATTTCACCTCACCCAGGTCGGAGTGACATAGTCAACCCTTGGCCTCTGAATACTGTTTGGCAGTCAGTGCTGTAACAGGGCTTTGAAGATTTGCTATCCAAGAATCATTATCCTGGTTTTGGCTTCAAAGTGTGGATTGCATTCATTCATCTTCACTGGTCCCCAGTGTCACTGGAAGGTTCAGGTTATTGTTGGGCCTGACGGATTTGAACACATGGATCTCTAGTTTGCTCTTCCAAATAGTTGCAGTGCTGCATTTTGTTCGATGGTCCAGGCTGGGGATTTTCGTATATCTCTGGATCTCCTCGACATGTACCTCCAGGTTCCCCTGAACAGGAGTCAAAAGAGAAAAAAACTATTTGTCATAAATTCAGAATTAATTAATCAATCACATCATGAAATTAAGTCATGTTCATACTAAGATAATTTATAAAATATCTAATTTATTTAGTGTTCCTGTGTTGAAATCTTTCTTGAGCGCTTAAAAACAACTAAATGAACTAACATTTTTATAAATGATCTTAGTATGCACATGACTTAATTTCATGATGTGACTGATGAATTACTACTGAATTTATGATGATTTTATTTTCCTTTTGAATGTTTTTGGATCCATCCCTATAAGTTTTACAGGATCAAACCATGTGAGAATAGACCCCTGAACAGGAGAGGCAGGACATTTTTCCAAGTTCTCAAGTGACATTTTTAGGGTTTTTGTACTTCATTTCAGTCATGAAAATGGTTCTAAGTGTGTTCACAAAGGTAGTCGCTCCATTGGTGGATTGTCTTCGTTTGGAGGGTCTGAATGTTTTTGTTTGCCAGGACAATTGATTGATCAGGGCTCATGGCTTGCTTTGATGAATGGGATGACTTCAAAGATCTGGTGCTCATTCTTCAAACACTGTTGCTGAATTTGAGGACATCTTTTCTTAGCCCTTCTCAATCCCTGGAGTTCATCAGGGCTCTCTGTGAGACATCAGCAGGAGGCTTTTCAGATGTCCCTGTAGTATCTGCTCCAGCCCAGTTTCGCTCTGGTCAGACTCTGGTTCTGGCTGCAGGGGCATGCAACTGCCAAGCTGTTCATGATGCCTTGGGCTTGTCACCATCTCAAGTCTCTCCTCTCATATCTTCTGGTGCACTGGGAAGGAACATCAGGCTTGTTCGAGTTGCCTCTTCTTTGTATCCAGCTACTGTGGTGCCTTCATACTACCAAGCAACACTTGTGGAAGGTATTTCAGAGTTTTGGGACCGCCTGCATGGATCTGTTTGCCTCCAGAGACTAAAAAGTGTTTTCACCCTTCTACACCCACTACCCTGAGCCTGTTGATTAGGTAGCGGGTGGATGCTTCGTTGATCTGGTGGCCAAAGGGTTTTTTTAAGGATTTTCCTCTGCTCCGAAAAGTGCTGGACAAGGTTCACATCAAAAGGACAGCGGTGCAGTTGGTGCTTCTTGGTGGGTTCAAAGAATGTGGTTTCTGCTATTGCTGGGCTTGGCTTTGTTGTCACCTTGGGTGTTTCATATAGGAATGTCCCAGCTGTGCTCCCCTCTGCTCTCGCATCCCTGGCTGATGGTCCTCAAGTACGCTGTCTGGAGACTGAGATGTCACATTTCAGAAGTACGTATCTTATTCACAGATGGCTGAGGTGATGCAACTTTCTCACAGACTTTCCACCATTTACGCCGTTGACCAGCTTCATGTGTCTTTATAGTCTCTCTCTTTCTGTCTCTTTCATGGTCTACAGTCTCTTTATTGTACTTTCCCTGGGATTTGAATTTTTTGTTGAATGGTTTCCAGGTATGGCTGGCAGTGACTTCAGTGAAGCTTCAGTGGGCTGCCATTCAAGCCTTTCAAGAGCTTTGTGTTAGAAAGCACGGCTTATTGCTAACTATGAGATAAGTGCATCTTGTACTGAGACTGCCTGCACTCAGACCAGCTTACGAGTGGAAAGGCTGGCTGTGCACAGAACGTGTCAGAGCAGCCTGGAATAAGGCTGTGCACTCATTGGAGGTTACTCTATGTGACACTGCCTGGCAATGAACTACAAGTTCCAGAACCCTAGCTAATCCCACAAGGGTTGGAGATGGTGGACGCCATCTTGAATATTCAGGTATAACTTTCATCTTGTTTCACAGCATCCTTGTTAGGCAATGGAGCTTTGAATTTGCTGGAGTCAGGACCTTGCTTCATGGATTTGAGTTTTTGAATGAAGTATAATACTTAAGGACCAGTGAGATCTATTTGGCGTTTTCAGAGAAGTATTCTCGAATATTAGGTCGGTTGGAATATCATCATTGAACTGTACTGTAAACTTACACTTTGAACTTGAATTCTTTTGTGAAATGTAAGAAAGAAGGTTATTAATTGTGGAGGAAGTGGGTCCTTCACAAGTGTTAAGACTGCACCCTTTCTTCTACTGGGAACAATGTACTCCATTGTAGCACTTGACTGTCTCAGGCTAGCAACGGATTGCAGTCGAAGGCTTAATTAGGGGAGGTGGTGTGGACTAGTACTCATGTCAGAAGGCATGCAACAAATAACACCCAATAAACTCTTGTCCATACAGTGCTTTTACTTATAAAAAAAGAAAAGTACTTTATTAGACACACAATACTCAATACTGCACATTCATTCATAAATATATTCAACAGCTGGGGAAATACCTATAGTGATACCATCCTAAAAGTTTATATCTCTAGTAATTCCTGGACCCTACACCCACAATACCCCTGCATATTCTTGACACAATATAAGGGGGGTGTAGCTATCAAAAAGAGGCCTATTTTTGTCAGGGTGTTACTGCATCAATAAAAGCAGAATTAGGTCATAATAACCCACCGCAAATCCACTGAAATCACTATGGATGATACCATTTTTCAGTACCATTCATTAGGCAAGTAATGGATCTCGGCTTACTTTGTGATCATCAATAAAGCATTAGCCTGTCAGTGAAACCTTTGAATCCGCTTCATTAACACATGTAATGATTCAAAGCTAAGCTTATAATTGTCAATAAAGCATTGTACTTTTCAATTAAATCTCTGCATGAGTTGTTAATTTACTTTCAGCATGCTACAGTACAGCCTTAGGACCCATCAACAAAGACCACCACATTCTAGAACCTTTAAGCAAAAATCTAAGATACAGGAGTACCTGAAAACCAATGGGACTTCTCTCGGGGCCATCGATTCAACCCCTGAGAAACATAGGTTGACTATAAGAAAATGCAAAGTAGAGGCTCCTTTGGGGAGGCAGCACATCTGGCAGCCTCCAGAACAACTTTGTTTGATGTTGCTGGTGCCCCTGCCCTTCCTGGGGTATCACAGAGGACAAATATGCAAATTTGTGAGTGCTCCAGATGCTTAAGGTGCACTTCTTTCTTTAATCTGATTGGCCATGACAGCTTAAGGGGCGATCTCCTACCCCCGTGACTGTGTCCTTTTGTCTTTTGTTCTCTTTTTACACAAAATTTTTTAAAATGGACTGGAGTATCCAACTCCTTTGTGGAGCACCCGGGACCCTGGTTGCCCTGGGCCGTACTGGGAGCCCAAGCCTGGTTAGCTGACACTGAACAATACCAGCACAGGAGCCAGCTTCAGTGGCTGTGGAGTGCGGGCTTTGTTGTGCTTCCTGCCCCCCCAATCCTGACATGGGCACCGTGGGAGAGGAGGCACACTAACTTGCTCCCTGGGCTTTGGCCTCCATGAGAGCAAATATCAATGGGAGCGCTGAGGCTCTCCATCTTCTGAATTTGGCCCCCAAGGGTTTGGTGGACCCCAGTGGCAGAAGGAATGGTTGGGCACTTTTTATTCTTCTTTTTTGTTGTGTTGTCCCTTGGGAAGATGTGAATCACCGGGGACATCATAGAGTTATGGTAGACCATGCCCGGATCTCCCTGAAGAATTGTATTTCCTCCCAGGGGTCTTGAGTCTTACTAAGAAGCTTGATAAAGCAAGGCCGGAGAAGTTACAAGCATCTTAGGCAAACTGGATCCCCAGGGGACAGCTCTTGTTTTCTCATTTTCTCCAGCCCTTTTGGGCTGATTTGGGTGATTATGGTTCCCCTTTGCGTTTAGTGACCAGCCCTAGCCACTAGAATATTTGGCTGTCAGCAGTAGCATGATCTGACTCAGCAGAGGGAGACCTAGATCTCCTTAGTAGACTCTGCACTCTCCCTGGAGGACTAAAGTGATGGTCCTCTTGACCCTCTTCATCTTCTGCCTCCTGGGGATCTGAGTTGTTCAGGGGTGGATCATATTGATCCTCCTGTCCAAGGTTTGACTCTAGGTCATAGAAGGTGTCCGCTCCTGACCTATCTTCTTCCCCTGTACCACCCACTCTATCCTGCTCAGCTGACCCAGGAGTCTTCCTAATGTCATCTAGCAGTAATGCATCAATGAGACGTCGAGTGTTGGCATTTCTCCCTGTCTTCAGCTTCCTAGATACACACACTTTTAAATCAGTGAATGGAAAGCTATCATATTTAGGAGGCAGGATGCCACCAGTGGTATTCCCAGTAGAAGACATACTAAGTGAAGTGTAGTGTAGGCACCTACCTAAACTAGTGGGAACTAAACTTTCTTAGGTTGGAGAAAGGGTGTGCTAGACCCTTGGCTTACCCAACCCCAAGTTCAGTAGAACTTACTATCTTAAGCTAGTATTATATGTTCCTAGATACTAGTAGTTTTTCAGTTAATCAATACAAAGATTTTTCTGGTAAAACAATGCAGGCTTGAATCCCACCGCTGCCACCAATGTGAGAAGTTGGCCTGGTATATGCTGTCCACTAATGAAAGTGGGCACCTTGTACCAGTCCAAACAACCCTTATGGTGATTAGGTCAAAGATAACCTTTATTGAAAGCTATCCTAGCGGTAGCTATGGAGAGCAGCCTTCAGGCTAAGTCTTGAAGGAATGTTAAGCACCTTGTTTTACCAGAATGCAACCTTATAGTATTGGTTAAATGAAAGGGAAACCACACAGTAGTTATAAAAATATGTATTTATTATATATAACACTCTCTAGTATCCTCTACACGAGGATAGAACACAAATCAAATAATACAGTTGCAAAGAATCAAACGTAAGTAGCACAATACACAGTGGGCTCCCATATACTAAATAAGTGGTATAAGACCCACGACTCTGGACTAAACCTAGTCTAGAAGGTGTAGAATCGCTGGGACCCCAAGGAACCACCCAAGGTGAGTGAGTAGGGACCCCATGGAGGACGTGTGCAGTGTGGGAACACGACCGCGTGCTCCGTACAATTAAATGGGAAAGCCGGGGTTGGAAAATCAGAGATTAAGGACCCTTCCCAGCAGATTACGAAGACAACCCTTGGAACTTAAGAGTTTGAAGAGCCACCCCACCCGTGGATACCTTTGTACCAGAGTTACCTATCCCAGAGGAGCCGGGTGCATAGGTGAGAAGTGGCGTCGGAAACCCTCGTTGTTTTCTATGGATGTCGTCAAAGAAATGCTGCTGCTGGAAGAAAGAAAAGTGTCTGGTGGAATTCAAACGTCGATTCTAGATGAGAAGAACCTGAAAGCAGAGGGGACTGAGTGTGGGTCACTTTGGAGTGACCAGGGGCTCGGTAGTCGAATGCCCACCGATGTCGGGTGCTTCAGGTGTGTTGACGGTGATCTTGACTCTTCAGCTGCGCGGACCAGGAGACGTCTTGGATGACAAGGAGCCGGATAAGAGCTGTCCCATGAAGGATGTTGAGTACTGAGGGGTCTGTGTTTGGCAGGAGCACCAATCAAGCCTTGGCAGCGTCAACAATGTTGTTTGTCGACTCGGTGTCGATCTGGCCCAACAAGGACCAGGAGACTCACCACAGCAAGGGGAGTCAGGGCAGGCCTGGAGCAACCAGGGGAGCCCAATTAAAGCAAAGTTGACCCTAAGGGGACCCACAGGCCGAAGGCACAGGAGTCGCAAGGGGACCTCAGGTGGTTCACAGGATATGAGCTAGCAGAGCACAGAGTGCAAGGATGCCGGAGTCCTTCTCAGAAAAGATGCGCTGGTGTCAGGGCTACAAATGGCCTAATGCACGGAATTGTTGCACGACAACAAGCATGTGCAGCTGCAAATGGACGCGGTGCACAGGAGTACAGGTATACGGTCCCCACGAGGGATATCTGCCTCAAACTCAGTAAGAGGGCAGTTCAACCTCGGACACCTTCAGAAACCTACCTCCTGTGTTGCTGGAGCCTTCGGAGATCCGCAGGAGCTCAGGGTCAGCAAACTGGTCAGATGTGTTACGGTGCCTGCGTTTGCAGGGGAGTGACTCCTTCACTCCAAGGGAGATTCTTCTGTTGTTTTGGAGGTCCACAGGGTCCTACACGAAGCCTGTATGGATCACGGACAGTGGCGAGACTGGGGACGGCAAGGGAAGACGAAGTCGAGCCCAAGGGAGGTCCAGCGAAGTCCAGCGTGTCCAGACGGTCGAAGTGTAGTGGTATCTTCTTGCAGAATCTTGTCCACATAAAATCTAATGTCCTGTAGCCAGGTAACCCATTTTATACCCACGGGAAAGGGTTGGACAGATTCTAGGGACCCTCCTAGGGGAGGGACAGGACAGAGGGGTGGCTACACCCATGTCCTTTGTCCAGTTTCGTGCCAGAGCAGGAGCAAATGGCTCCTAGAACTGGTTTGAACTGGACTATGCACAGGGACACCAAGTGTGCCCCTCATGCAGACTTTCTGGCACTGAGAAAGTGCACCCACCCAGCCCCAATACACTAAATCCTGTCTGGGAGGTGGTAACACCTCCCTGTGACAGGATGCCTATTGTTCTGCCTTCCCCTGCTCGAGCTTGGCTCAGCAGCAGGAGGGCAGACTCGTGTCTGTGGCTGGCAGCATCCATTTTGTGCTGTAAGGCTCGAGAAAGTTGGTACCGGTAGACTTAGGTACACCCAGAACCTCGGTTCTGAGGGGAGGAATCATACGTCCCACACCAGTTACTGGTGTGGAGATATGATTCCAAGGTGTTTGACACCAAACACGACATACTTCGTTGCAGTCGTTTTCGAGATAGCATTTACCGCAAGGTTATAATGCACCTCTAACTATATGTCTGGTAGTATCACGTACAGCCCGGGAGAATGGTCTCCAAAGACTGCAGAGGGGCCCTGCTCATGCAGGAGCACCCTCTCACGTAAAACCCAGCACCCTGCCTTCAGGATTGTTGAGGCCTGTTATAGGGGTGACTTACAAAGCTTTAAGTGTAGTGATATATATAGATATAGTGAACCTATAGCTAAAGTAAGTGGTGCAATCACCAACTTACACAGGCTGATGTAGCAGACCTAGGGCCATATTATCAAGAACGGCGTTAAAATTATCGCCGGTTTAGCGGCAGAAAACTGCCGCTAAAGCGGCGATAATGGGCTTGATAATATGCCCTTGAGAATTCCAATAGAAGCCCATGTTCACACCAGAACATGGACTTCTATTGGAATTCTCAAGGGCATATTATCAAGCCCATTATCGCCGCTTTAGCGGCAGTTTTCTGCCGCTAAACCGGCGATAATTTTTAACGCCGTTCTTGATAATATGCCCCCTAGAGTTCCATTTTGCATGGCCTCTCATGGGTGGCATAATACATGCTTCAGCCCATGGGAGGCCTCTGGGGTACTTATGCCCTGGGTACTTGGGTACCATATACTAGGGACTTATCAGGGCACCCCAGTATCCAATCTGGAGTGTACCAAAGTACATATGTTGCAATTTAAGGGAGAAAGCAGATAGGCTGGGTCCTGAATAGCAGGATCCCAGCCAGACTAGTCAAAACAGTGGGTGCAAAAAGCAAAAAGTTGGGGTAACCATAAGAAGCAGATCCTACTTTTCTACAGCAGCTAGACCTGCACCATGCCTTCTGGGCTATAATGCCTATTTAGGAGTCACTTATCAATATTTTAAAAAGGATTTTCACCTGTCAAAAAGTTTTTTTGACAGGTTGCAGAGCAGGGTTAGCACTGTTACAGTCTGGCTACAGTGGTAAGTGTGAAGTCAACTTTGACTGCCACTATAGTGGATGGCGCAATCAGTGCTGCAGTCCACTTGTGAAATTTAAATTCCAGGCCCTGGGTAAACTTTGTACCATAAACCAAGGACTTATAGGCATATTAAAAATGCCAATAAGGAGTAGGCCAATTCAATCATGTTAAAAGGCGGAGCACAGGCACCTTACTACTGTTAGCAGGGGTAAAGTACACAGAGTTCTAAAGGCAGCAAAAATATAGGGTCCAGCAAAAAGCAAAAAATCTGGGGCGACCAAGCAGAAAAGGCTGATTTCCTTCTGTTATGCTCACAATCGCAGCACAGCTAACTCCTCAAACCTCCAACAGGGTGATCTTGTACTTGCCAAATCAAGCATTCATCGCAAAGATGATGCGAAGTTTGATCCTCAGTCTTAAGTGATCACAGACATCTGGGGCACCATGGTCATGGTCTGGCATGATGTGCATACCCTCTCTCACAACTCATCAGACTCAGTGGCAGCTCGCATAGGGCGTGCTGCGGGGTGGTGGCGGCGGGGCGGGGGAGGGGCAGGGTGGGGGTAGTAAACTCAAACATACGACAGAACGGAGGAAAGTAATTATTACGTTCCTCCGTTCCGTCGTATGTCCGAGTTTATTACCTCCCACCCTGCCCCTCCCCCACCCCGCAGCACGCCCTATGCGAGCCGCCACTGATCAGACTTTAAGACCTTGAAAGGGGAAGAGTGTGATCTGCTGATGACAGATGACTTTCAGGATGACGCCAGTGACTCTGTGTCACTAGATGTGGAAGGGGGAAATTCTGAAGACCTTGCAGGGCCTGCCCCTGAACAAACAGTGTAATTTGCTGCCTTCCCCAATCATTTCTCCTCATGTTTCAGCCACATCCTCCCCTTTAACTGTGTCTCTTTCTGTTTATAATGCCTCCTTTGCAGTTGGTCCTATTATCACCCACTTCTCAGGGCCCGGAAGAAACACCAGACCTCCTGAACGACTTATCATGGTGATAGACTAACTTGAACCGCATCATGTATATGTTGGGGTTGTGGGGATGTAGGATAGTGAGCGCTCTAGCTGTCAGGAAGTGTCCTCTTCCTATTGCAATAATGCACAGAAGGGCACCGGACTGGGAGGAGAGCACACGCATGGGTGGCAGGGAATCACTTACAACAGCGTGGAGAAGTCGATCAGAAGTCAAGTCACCACACGAGCCACCGAGGCCTGCTTTGACAGAAAGGCTCATGCCTTAGACATCACATTAACTTACCTGCCAGTGATTGCTATAACATGCTGTGCTACTCGCTTTAGCTGTGAACAAACTGAATAGAAGAATTAGATCCTACGATTTCTCCTGTCCGTGAGTCCTTAAGCATACTGTGCAAGACAAATCCTGGTAAATCCAAGACACTACACTAACCAGGCCATATTTGTACTCATTGCTCACAAATGCCTTTGGAGTCTAAATTGTATTATGGTACTTTTTTTCTGAAATATTAAGTGTTTTTCCCTGCCTCTGCTCATACCATTCATGAAACAAACGAAGCACTCCTTTGCAATCAGATCCCATGAACACTCTGGTTTTAGAGTTTTCGTCACCTCTGTGAGTTCCTCCTTTGGACCCCTCTCCTCATGCCCATATAGAAGGCATCTCAACCCATGGCATCTCCTGTTCTTTTGTTTATCATACTTCATGTCGGCAGGTTCAAGGCTAGCACGTGAACCCGCTTCTAGATCCCGCTCTTCAAACCGGAGGATGGAGGCAGCTGCTTTGCTTATGGGGGCCTGGAGGGATGGCATGGGCCCTTAGATTCCTTCCCACGATTTTCATTGGTCTGCATCCATGTGGAAGTCTGGTGGTTGTGACTGTATGTCAAGCAGTCCCTCAGCAAGTCATAGAAGGTGTCTGCTGGGACGTTTCCCGGCCGAGGAGATACCATGGCGAGAACCAGCTTTTTATTAGGCTCTCGGTCAGGAAGTGTAGGGTGCCGATCGAGTGGCCTGAAAGGTGGTGATTGTGGGCCTTATCGAAATCTCTACATAAATCCGAGGCCACTGTCTGAGGTTGTCTTGCTTTTGATCTGGTTCTCACTCTCTTTTCCTATTTCTGCTCACCCAGCGGTGCCAGTGATCCCTACTACAGTTTTTTGTACACATACATAATTATTGAAGGATCCTGACTTCTCTTTTTGCCTTTTGTCTAAACAAAGGGTGACCCAGATGTTGGCTAATGTTGCAGACAATAAAGGCTTGTCTTAATTGGACAATAAGCCTGTTGATGATGTTGACCTTTTTGATAAATATATGTACTTCTGTACTATACAAGCTGCCTCTGCATTGTTCTGTGAAGTCTATGGTTCTCAGAGAATGGAAAGATCTGGAGAAACTCACCTTTCCCAAGATTATGCTGTAGCTCTACTCTACTGTGAGTGAAGAGATAGGTCTAGAAGATGCTTTTACAGTAGATGTTATGCTTCTCAGTCTGGCAGGGGCTGTCCATCTCTGTGTAGTGCATGTCTCCAAAGGGCCCAGCTGACTAAAAAGTTAAATTGGTGTTCTAAAAGGTGTACAAAAGCTATGTGTTATTTCCATGCTGTCCTTGTGGGCTGGGGTGTGTATAGCCTATGTTGGAAAGACCCTCAGGAAGGACTTCTTGGCTCTCTATAATTTGATTCACGATGGGGCTGACTGCTCTGTCATACTGAAGGCCAAGGGAGAATAAATTGCGTATATGGCAGATGTTGCTTCTGACTCCATTAAGGCTTCAGCTTTTACGGAAGGGTTCTCAGAGACAGCTAAATGCAATATCTAGGTTTAGGACTGTAAGACTGTCTCCTCTGAGAAAAACCTTTGTCTCGTATGCTATTCAAAGGTAAGAAGCTGTTTGTCCTGCTCCAGATGGCTTTTGAGAACAGAAAGTATACCTTATTCCTTCCAGAAGAATCAGCATCCAGTATTAGCAATCTGGTTCAACCTAGGTCAAGGCTCCAAGATTGTTCAAATTGCGTTATGTGCCTTCCACCTGCTCAGAAAGTGAAATCTTGTTTCCTGACTGGAGGACTGATCAGTTGCAGGGTATTCTGATATGGGATGTCTTTGGCATTTCCACTTGACTTGAAAACCTTCAGTAATGGGTTGCTAGGCCCTGAGCGTGGTATTTCAGGGTTATGGCATCAAATTAATTTCTTAAATATCAAGAGGAGAGCGAGGAAATAAGAGCAGCTTGTTCCTTTCCCCTGTATTAAACTAAATCAATCAAAATGAACAGGCTCGTAACGAAATCAATCCGTTTGCTGCAACGCTGTAATTCAGGCGTCGCAGCACACCCAGGGTGCACTCGGTGCCTTGGGTGGGAACCCGATGATGAAGCATGCCACCAACTAGGTTGGTGGGTGAGGGTTCTTTTAAAAAAACAATCGGTTTTTCAAACACAAACTAATAATCGAATGTATCAAATTCATTTCACCTCACCCAGGTCGGAGTGACATAGTCAACCCTTGGCCTCTGAATACTGTTTGGCAGTCAGTGCTGTAACAGGGCTTTGAAGATTTGCTATCCAAGAATCATTATCCTGGTTTTGGCTTCAAAGTGTGGATTGCATTCATTCATCTTCACTGGTCCCCAGTGTCACTGGAAGGTTCAGGTTATTGTTGGGCCTGACGGATTTGAACA
Organism: Calotriton arnoldi; assembly: GCA_963921515.1. Taxonomy (NCBI): domain Eukaryota; kingdom Metazoa; phylum Chordata; class Amphibia; order Caudata; family Salamandridae; genus Calotriton; species Calotriton arnoldi. The sequence goes on along the minus strand of CAWUFW010003666.1, from coordinate 868,583 downwards.
CATGGATCTCTAGTTTGCTCTTCCAAATAGTTGCAGTGCTGCATTTTGTTCGATGGTCCAGGCTGGGGATTTTCGTATATCTCTGGATCTCCTCGACATGTACCTCCAGGTTCCCTGAACAGGAGTCAAAAGAGAAAAAAACTATTTGTCATAAATTCAGAATTAATTAATCAATCACATCATGAAATTAAGTCATGTTCATACTAAGATAATTTATAAAATATCTAATTTATTTAGTGTTCCTGTGTTGAAATCTTTCTTGAGCGCTTAAAAACAACTAAATGAACTAACATTTTTATAAATGATCTTAGTATGCACATGACTTAATTTCATGATGTGACTGATGAATTACTACTGAATTTATGATGATTTTATTTTCCTTTTGAATGTTTTTGGATCCATCCCTATAAGTTTTACAGGATCAAACCATGTGAGAATAGACCCCTGAACAGGAGAGGCAGGACATTTTTCCAAGTTCTCAAGTGACATTTTTAGGGTTTTTGTACTTCATTTCAGTCATGAAAATGGTTCTAAGTGTGTTCACAAAGGTAGTCGCTCCATTGGTGGATTGTCTTCGTTTGGAGGGTCTGAATGTTTTTGTTTGCCAGGACAATTGATTGATCAGGGCTCATGGCTTGCTTTGATGAATGGGATGACTTCAAAGATCTGGTGCTCATTCTTCAAACACTGTTGCTGAATTTGAGGACATCTTTTCTTAGCCCTTCTCAATCCCTGGAGTTCATCAGGGCTCTCTGTGAGACATCAGCAGGAGGCTTTTCAGATGTCCCTGTAGTATCTGCTCCAGCCCAGTTTCGCTCTGGTCAGACTCTGGTTCTGGCTGCAGGGGCATGCAACTGCCAAGCTGTTCATGATGCCTTGGGCTTGTCACCATCTCAAGTCTCTCCTCTCATATCTTCTGGTGCACTGGGAAGGAACATCAGGCTTGTTCGAGTTGCCTCTTCTTTGTATCCAGCTACTGTGGTGCCTTCATACTACCAAGCAACACTTGTGGAAGGTATTTCAGAGTTTTGGGACCGCCTGCATGGATCTGTTTGCCTCCAGAGACTAAAAAGTGTTTTCACCCTTCTACACCCACTACCCTGAGCCTGTTGATTAGGTAGCGGGTGGATGCTTCGTTGATCTGGTGGCCAAAGGGTTTTTTTAAGGATTTTCCTCTGCTCCGAAAAGTGCTGGACAAGGTTCACATCAAAAGGACAGCGGTGCAGTTGGTGCTTCTTGGTGGGTTCAAAGAATGTGGTTTCTGCTATTGCTGGGCTTGGCTTTGTTGTCACCTTGGGTGTTTCATATAGGAATGTCCCAGCTGTGCTCCCCTCTGCTCTCGCATCCCTGGCTGATGGTCCTCAAGTACGCTGTCTGGAGACTGAGATGTCACATTTCAGAAGTACGTATCTTATTCACAGATGGCTGAGGTGATGCAACTTTCTCACAGACTTTCCACCATTTACGCCGTTGACCAGCTTCATGTGTCTTTATAGTCTCTCTCTTTCTGTCTCTTTCATGGTCTACAGTCTCTTTATTGTACTTTCCCTGGGATTTGAATTTTTTGTTGAATGGTTTCCAGGTATGGCTGGCAGTGACTTCAGTGAAGCTTCAGTGGGCTGCCATTCAAGCCTTTCAAGAGCTTTGTGTTAGAAAGCACGGCTTATTGCTAACTATGAGATAAGTGCATCTTGTACTGAGACTGCCTGCACTCAGACCAGCTTACGAGTGGAAAGGCTGGCTGTGCACAGAACGTGTCAGAGCAGCCTGGAATAAGGCTGTGCACTCATTGGAGGTTACTCTATGTGACACTGCCTGGCAATGAACTACAAGTTCCAGAACCCTAGCTAATCCCACAAGGGTTGGAGATGGTGGACGCCATCTTGAATATTCAGGTATAACTTTCATCTTGTTTCACAGCATCCTTGTTAGGCAATGGAGCTTTGAATTTGCTGGAGTCAGGACCTTGCTTCATGGATTTGAGTTTTTGAATGAAGTATAATACTTAAGGACCAGTGAGATCTATTTGGCGTTTTCAGAGAAGTATTCTCGAATATTAGGTCGGTTGGAATATCATCATTGAACTGTACTGTAAACTTACACTTTGAACTTGAATTCTTTTGTGAAATGTAAGAAAGAAGGTTATTAATTGTGGAGGAAGTGGGTCCTTCACAAGTGTTAAGACTGCACCCTTTCTTCTACTGGGAACAATGTACTCCATTGTAGCACTTGACTGTCTCAGGCTAGCAACGGATTGCAGTCGAAGGCTTAATTAGGGAGGTGGTGTGGACTAGTACTCATGTCAGAAGGCATGCAACAAATAACACCTAATAAACTCTTGTCCATACAGTGCTTTTACTTATAAAAAAGAAAAGTACTTTATTAGACACACAATACTCAATACTGCACATTCATTCATAAATATATTCAACAGCTGGGGAAATACCTATAGTGGTACCATCCTAAAAGTTTATATCTCTAGTAATTCCTGGACCCTACACTCCACAATACCCCTGCATATTCTTGACACAATATAAGGGGGTGTAGCTATCAAAAAGAGGCCTATTTTTGTCAGGGTGTTACTGCATCAATAAAAGCAGAATTAGGTCATAATAACCCACCGCAAATCCACTGAAATCACTATGGATGATACCATTTTTCAGTACCATTCATTAGGCAAGTAATGGATCTCGGCTTACTTTGTGATCATCAATAAAGCATTAGCCTGTCAGTGAAACCTTTGAATCCGCTTCATTAACACATGTAATGATTCAAAGCTAAGCTTATAATTGTCAATAAAGCATTGTACTTTTCAATTAAATCTCTGCATGAGTTGTTAATTTACTTTCAGCATGCTACAGTACAGCCTTAGGACCCATCAACAAAGACCACCACATTCTAGAACCTTTAAGCAAAAATCTAAGATACAGGAGTACCTGAAAACCAATGGGACTTCTCTCGGGGCCATCGATTCAACCCCTGAGAAACATAGGTTGACTATAAGAAAATGCAAAGTAGAGGCTCCTTTGGGGAGGCAGCACATCTGGCAGCCTCCAGAACAACTTTGTTTGATGTTGCTGGTGCCCCTGCCCTTCCTGGGGTATCACAGAGGACAAATATGCAAATTTGTGAGTGCTCCAGATGCTTAAGGTGCACTTCTTTCTTTAATCTGATTGGCCATGACAGCTTAAGGGGCGATCTCCTACCCCCGTGACTGTGTCCTTTTGTCTTTTGTTCTCTTTTTACACAAAATTTTTTAAAATGGACTGGAGTATCCAACTCCTTTGTGGAGCACCCGGGACCCTGGTTGCCCTGGGCCGTACTGGGAGCCCAAGCCTGGTTAGCTGACACTGAACAATACCAGCACAGGAGCCAGCTTCAGTGGCTGTGGAGTGCGGGCTTTGTTGTGCTTCCTGCCCCCCCAATCCTGACATGGGCACCGTGGGAGAGGAGGCACACTAACTTGCTCCCTGGGCTTTGGCCTCCATGAGAGCAAATATCAATGGGAGCGCTGAGGCTCTCCATCTTCTGAATTTGGCCCCCAAGGGTTTGGTGGACCCCAGTGGCAGAAGGAATGGTTGGGCACTTTTTATTCTTCTTTTTTGTTGTGTTGTCCCTTGGGAAGATGTGAATCACCGGGGACATCATAGAGTTATGGTAGACCATGCCCGGATCTCCCTGAAGAATTGTATTTCCTCCCAGGGGTCTTGAGTCTTACTAAGAAGCTTGATAAAGCAAGGCCGGAGAAGTTACAAGCATCTTAGGCAAACTGGATCCCCAGGGGACAGCTCTTGTTTTCTCATTTTCTCCAGCCCTTTTGGGCTGATTTGGGTGATTATGGTTCCCCTTTGCGTTTAGTGACCAGCCCTAGCCACTAGAATATTTGGCTGTCAGCAGTGGCGGCTCGCATAGGGCGTGCTGCGGGGCGGTGAGCCGGGGCGGGGGAGGGGCAGGGTGCGGGGTAGTAAACTCGGACATACGACGGAACAGAGGAACGTAATAATGACTTTCCTCCGTTCCGTCATATGTCCGAGTTTACTACCCCCCCACCCTGCCCCTCCCCCACCTCGCCCCACCGCCCCGCAGCACGCCCTATGCAAGCCACCACTGGCTGTCAGCCTCCTGGCTGCTAAAACTCTGCAATCCTTGATCAATTGATTTTTACTGTGCTCCCTCCTTGCTGAAGGTCCATCTCCTGTCTGGGCACCTGGCATGATTCCTGGGACTCGGGTCTTCCTCAGAAGCATATCAAGGCTGCAAGGCTGAGTACTGTACCTGCCTGCATCATCCAGGTCCCACAGGGTCCTTTCAACACTTACAGAACACCTGAGATAGGCATAGTCAGGGGACTACTCCTTCTGGAGGACCACTCCTGCAGGACCAGTGCAAAAAAGATCTAGCGGACCCTTCCAGGGTCCACTCCAGCAGGTCTATCACTACACTGTCTCCCATAGAGTTTGGGCGGCCACTGGCCCTGAAGAAACAAATCCTAGTCTCTGGGTGCCAACTGAAACCGAAGTCATGGAATCCTTCCTCGCAGTGGGCTTAGTTGTTTTCCCTCCTCCAGTTGGGCATTCTTCTGGCATCGCTTCCCCCAGGTTCAGACTGCTCTCAAAAGTCTCTCCCTTGTGCACAGAATGTTAAGTGAGGGTGAAAAGTTCCAGAAGCTAGGTACCCCTGACCAGTCACAAGGTGACACAGCATCACTCCACCCTTGCCCTAACCATCCTGCACAGCATTTAGGGAATTTATATGATGATGTCATCAAGTGGTCTTTTGAAAGACCTTCTCTGAGAGTCTACGCCCTGTCCCTAACTGCCACAGCTTCCTGGTTCCTTCTCTCCAAATGTTCAAAGGGCAAACCCTCCTGTGACTGCCTCCAGAGGTCCGGCTAACTCCTGTGACTATATATACACAAAAGGGGCCTGAGGAGCTTTAGAAGACCAGCGAGGGCAAACTCCCCAGATCAAATAACTCAATACACACAGAGCCCTCGGATCTAGTGAGGTGAGAGAATGCAAAAGGGGCTGACTTACAGGGGGGTGTCCCTTTTAAGGACGGTTTCCCTCACCCACCAATGGTGGCATGCTTCATCATTGGGAATCCTCCTTGCACCATGAAGCCTAGTCATGGTGCAGGCTACAACCCCCTCGCTGTGAGGGAGGAGCTCAGGGATGTTTTGTATTAGAGGGGTTGTTACTAAAACCCAATGAGAGCTGGGGGGCTGTCGTGTGGGGTGCAGTGCAAGTGAGTGGGTGTATTAAAACTAACTACAAGGTTATCCTCTTGACCTTTATTCTGGCTACCTTGTGCTAGGATTAAAAACAAAAGGTAAGACGGAAACCATTACATTCAGTTATACTGGATAGAGATCGACATGTTTCAGCCAATGACCTCGCCAGTGTCGTGGCTTTCTTCAGGATCTCTAATTAGCTACTGCCGTGAAAAGTAAATCAGGTGTAGAAAAATAAACATTGCATCAGTGTATTAAGTTGGAATACAAAACCAGTGATCCAAGAAAATCAAGTGGACGGATTCACCGGTAGGACCTGTGGGGGAAATATAAACATACCGAGCAGTTTAATCAGTTTGTAAATGTGAAATACAGCAGCCATATTTGACAGTTCGAAATTGCGAAGATTTTCAAGGCGCAGTTATTCATACATCCGTTATAAAAAACCAACATCAACATCCCAAGAAACAACCAGAATATGTCATCTCATAGAGGATGCCGTGCAATTCTAGGAAATGTTTTAGCAGATTGTCTACAATAGGAGCCACTCACCTTCAGTAGTCAGGCAAAGTGACCCATCTGTCCTTGCCAAATTGCCTAAGGTGCAAACGCAACTCCAACCTGTTGGGTGGCGTTAGAAAAATTCTCAAATTGTGATGGTAGTGACAAGCAAAGAAAAGAAGAAGAGACCAATTCAACTCAGTATCAGATAGAAGTTTAAAAACAAATGTGTGTAGATTCCACATTCAAAGGAGATGGACCGTAAAAGTTATCGCTAATGTGTTGTGATTCTGACAGTTGAGAGGGGACCACCTGGTTTGTAGGATAGGGAGACATGGGTGGGGTACAAAAATAACCCGTTCTGTGGTCGTAGTCAGAATGGGAAACAGCCCTAAAAAATTCTTTTAACACTGCAGCCTAGCTCTCTGTGCTTAGTGATATTGTTTTCACGCAATATTTCAAAAACGGTAGCCTTAGTTGCATATAATGCTCCTGACCCAAGTTAAACAATAGCAAGCTTCTGGTGAGATTGTGGTAAACTAAGAAATCACACTCATGTTTTGAACCGAGGCGATGTATCAGATGTTAGTCGATAAAGATTACGATAATGACCTCATATGGTAGATGAGCCAGAGAGCTCAGAAATGGTACTACTCATAACGGAGACGCATCGCAAAGCGTTCACTCACCTCACTAGACCCGAGGGCTCTGTGTGTATTAACTCCTGTGACTGCCTTCAGAGGTTTGCCTATCATTTTTTGTGGGATTGAGTCTTCCCAGGCCAGGTGCAATGTGAAAAGTAATTAGAACATGCAGATTCCATCCCCACCCTCTCCTCTCCAAGGAGCAGGCCTAATTACAGGCTAATGGCCCTATTGTGTAAGCATGGTTTGATTCTAGTGTACGACGACGATGTGGTCATTTTTAACCTGACACCAATCGGTCTACAGTGTAATATAGACGCTCTTTTTAGGTACACCGAAACAACTCTTTAAAAAGTAAATATTTCCAAAACAAAAGTTGTACCGTTTAGGGGAGGAAACATCATTACCAGTTTGACTGGAAATTGGGTGGAAGACCTGTAGAGGTAGTAAAATATTATACCTACCTGGGGAGAGTATTCTCAGTCACTCAAAACTACTTTCCATTTCCAGAATATGGAACTCAAGGCTACATCCCATATAAGCGCCCTAAAGAGACTCTACTCTTCCTCTGGAAAGAGACATTTTCGTGCCCTCCTAGAAATCTATCGTGCTAAAATTCCCTCTACCTTGTCATATGATTAGAATATATTTCCATAAATAAATGGCACATTATGAATATGAATGAAGGGAACTTACTCCGCAAAATAACTACAATTAGCCAAGCTACACCGGTTCAAGCACTTAGTTTAGAGCTCTCGATAGCTAGTGCCAATTCAAGAGCCTTGGCCAACCTAATTAGATGGGTTCTTAAAGCACGAAACTTTTAAGGTCGGAACAATTTATTGTACTGTTAATGAAAATCTCACAAAAGCTATAGACCACTTTCAATGCACTATAATACTTCTACAGTCTTGGTCACCCGCACATTTGAAGTTATTTTTAAAAGACATGACTCCTCGATTAAGTTTTGACCTAGACATTGCACACTGTTCTAAGTTATCACACTATAGGCCTTTCACAGCTTCTCTAGACTATAAGACTTATCAAAAATATTTGAGATTCACTCTAGAACACAGCGTTCAATGCTGCATCCTCATGCTTAGTTTAGGGATCTTACCATTAAACACCTACACAAAACACTGGAGCGACACAAGTGAGAAGACAGAATTATGCGAACTATGCAGAGGAGGGGTTCAACTTATAGCCCATGTGCTATATATCTGCCCCAACAAAGTCCTAGTAGTAGCTCAGCATTGGTATTTAAAACCTATATGTTTTAGTTACAATCTATTTACTATCAACGACCCAATCGCCTTCATTAGATCACCTCCAAATGAATTCATTTGTTACAATGTGTACACATTTTTAAAATCCTTTTTATCACTATTAAAAACAAATCATGTATATGGTCTGTTATATTTTTAATAATGTATAGATTTTGCACTTATTTTAAATTGTTGATCTCTGAAGAGGTCTAAATCAACAAAAGTGAATTGAATTGGGTTGATTCTCTAGCTGACCAGCTGAGTATATAACTCAGCCCAGCAGAAGGAGCAAATGCCTGGAAGCTAATTAGAAGCTGATGAAGCAGTTAAACTGCTTAATCCTTACTTGACACTGTCGTGTTCTTCGTCCACAAAGCCACGCAGAGACAGGGTAGTTGCACACGTTACTTTATTCTCCTTGTTCTCGCTGCTGCCCACATGCACGTCCTTGCCCGTGCCCTCACTGTCCAGGAAATGCCCTACCCACTCCCTGACCGGAAGTGGTGTCCGGTTCCTGTCCCCTCCCAACATTCGGGTGCAGGGTTCAAGTGCCCTCTGACCCAGGTAACTACATCTCTTCCCTTGTCGAACGAAAATGACAACTAGAGAAAGAGGGAGAGAGAGAGAGAGATAGAAGAAGAAAAGAGAGAGAGAAACAGAGATGGAGAGACATTTCCTTATCCCCCTCATTGCATTTCTTCAATCAGTCTTTTTGGCTTTTTGCTCACTCTTCTTTGACAGGTTCCTTCCTTTTCTTTCTGTGATTCCTCTTCTTGTCTCTCACCGTTGTCTGTCCTTCTTCCTTTGTTGTCCACAACGTCGTCTCTTTCATTTCTGTCACTGCTCGCTGCTGCGGTGTCCTCTCCGTCTTTATCCATGGTCTTCAGTCCCTTAAGTGAGAACTGTTCCTTGTTATCCGGTAGGGGCCCGACGCAGCCGTTATCATTGGCGCCTTGACATTTGTCACTATTAGTGGTTCCTTTGAGAACGGACTGTCTTATTTTCTCAGTTGCCGCTGACGCACCACCACTGAGTCTCCTTGCTTGAGGTGCGACGGAGTGGCGTGTCTCTTGGCATCTGCGTATGCTTTCATCTTCTCCTTCGCCTCCTGGTCTCTTACAGCAATGCTGCTGTGCTCTAGTGGCGCTTTTGCTTCCAGTTGTGGTAACCTCGTCCTGCTCGTCCTTCCCAGCACTAATTCGGCTGGACATCGTCCTGTGGAGCTGTGGGGAGTGTTTCAATAATCTCTTAGTATCTGACATAGTGCTTGTCCTATGGAAATCTGCGCTAGCTTTGCTCTTTGGACTGCCTTCTTTATGTTCCCCATGAACCTCTCCACCATGCCATTCGCTTGTGACCACAGAGGCATTATCTTCCGGTGATGAATGCCTAGGTAGTTCATGAACTTGCGAAACTCCTCCCCTGAGAAAGGAGGACCGTTGTCTGTCTTTAAGGTCTGCGGAGAACCCCAGGCTGCAAATATGTCATCAAGTATTGGCAGCGTCGCAGTTGCTGAAGTTGATGAGAGGTGTCGCACTATTGGAAATCTGGAGTATTCGTCAATGACCACCAGTAAGTAGTCGCCCGTGTCCAATGGCCCATAGAAATCTGCTGCCAACGTTGTCCACACTGCCCCTGGAAGCTCCAACATTTGTAACTGTTCAGGCTTTGCTGGGCGTCCTGTTATTTGGCAAATGTGACAATTTAGGATGGTGTTCTCCACCATTCTATCTAGGCAAGGGAACCATACTTTCTCCCGTACCATCTTTTTTGTTGCGACCATGCCTCTGTGTGATTCATGTGCTAAGTTTACAGTCTGTCGACGCAGTGCATTTGGCATTACTATCCTTGTTCCTTGCATCATTATTCCGTTTTCAGTCTCTGATAGTTCTTCATGTATCTTTTTGAATGCCAGCATTTCCTCCTTGTTAACTCCTTCACCCATGGTGCTGTTGTTGTTGATGTGTCTCCATCGTTGCTGTCTTGTCATCAGTTTGACTGCTTGCATTGTGGCATCCCTCGCTGTCTTTTGCTCTAGCTCCGCTAGTGTTATTGGTGCCGGCGTGTTCTGTCTTAGCACAAAATTGAGGTATTCCTCTGCCATTGATGCGTTTTCTGGTGCCTGTGGTAAGGGGTCCCATGACATGTAGTCCGCCGGGTTGTGTTCTTTTCCCGGCTTGTGCACAATTTTGAAATTGTAGTCCATCAGCCTTATACCCCATCGCTCAATGCGAGGCGGTATCTTTGCGTTCGGATTGCCATATATTGTCACTAGGGCCTGATGGTCAGTTACGATGGTGAATGATTTCCCGTAGATGAACATGTGGTAGTGTTCACACGCCCATACCACTAATAGGCTTTCATTTTCTGGCTGGGAGTATGCCCTTTCGATGTCAGACAAACTTTTGCTGGCATATGCGACAATTTTTCTGGGCGAATCCCTACCCGGCATGTGTTGTGCTAGGATTGCTCCTAATCCTACCGGGCTGGCGTCTACAGTTAGCTCAGTAGCGATGGATCGAAGTAGGCAATATGATCCACAGCCATCACAGCATGTCTGATGGCTTCAAATGCCCGATCGCATTCCTGTGTCCAGATAAATGTCTGACCCTGCTTTGTTAGGTCCCGAAGCGGTGTGCTCACTGTGGCGAAGTCCTTTATGTAGCGGGCACAGTAGCTGGCAAGACCAAGAAATTACCTCACTTCTGCTACGTCTGTTGGAGGACTTGCCTTTTCTAATGTCTCCACCTTGCTGGGGTCCAGCCTCATTCCTTTCTTTGAGAAGATGTGCCCGAAAAATACCAGTTCATTTCTCCCCAGTTCGCACTTTTCTTCATTTAGCATTAGTCCTGCTTGTTCCAGCTGCAGGCAGACCTCAAGCAAGGCCTTGTCATGTTCTTCATCTGAACGACCAAACACCAGGATGTCGTCACTGTAGTTCAAACTGTTTTTTTACCGACCTTATTACCTGCCTTATGGTCTCCTGAAATATCTCCGCGGCCGATGATATGCCAAAGCTCAGTCGTTTGTAGCGAAACAGGCCCATCTGCATGGACAAAGTGGTGATGTACCGTGATTGTTGGTCGAGCTCCAGTTGATGGTATCCTTTGCACAGGTCCAGCTTCGAGAATCGACATGCGCCAGTGAGTCAGCTGATCATGTCATTGAGTTGTGGTCCAGGGTGTCTTTCCCTCTCAATTGCCGTATTTGGTACCCTCATGTCAACGCATATGCAAATCTTTGAGGTGTTCTTTTTCGGTACCGCTACTATTGGAGACACCCTGGGGGTCGGCCCGTCTGCTGGCTCGATGATGTCCTGGGCCAGCAGGCTTTTTATTTCCTCTTCTACCTGTGGTTGCAGGTGTATGGGGACTCGTCGGTGATGTTGAGCCACCGGTTTTATCGCCTCGTTGATGTGCAGTGTTATTTGTTTTTCTTTTAGTTTGCCTAGGCCTTGTAGTATGGCCGGATGTTCTCGCAAGATGTTCCGTCTCTCTGACATGTTGTATGTCATTGCGAGGAGACCCATCACCTGCGCTGTGACGTTGCTTAGCAGACATGGTGCTGGAATGTCTCCCTGTAGTACATGTATTTCCTCTTTGCTTGACCTCTCTTTGTAAGTTAATGTCTCTGTAAACTTCCCCATATTTACTACTGGTTTCTTCGAGCCCCAGGTGAATATATCAACAGTGGACGGTGATAGTGGCGGCTTCACTTTCATCTTCCCATACTCTGACATGCACATGATGTTGCATGTAGCCCCACTGTCTAGCACGAAACGCGTACTGTGTTTTCCTACTTCAATGTCCACTGTTGCTGTTTTCTTGATCTGATGTTTCTCCACGAGATGAATGTGTTCTGGCATTCGTTCTTCCGCTGGAGCATCTGACATCAGATATAGTCGTTGCCCCGTCTCTGGTGCAGCTGCTCCTTCTGATTCAGCTGAGGAACTGCGACTTGCGGTTTCCATGTGCCGGGCATACCTGCTCGTCACCGTCCGTGGTCTTGCTGGTCGTCCTCGCTCACTTTTAAACTGTCCACTCATGCAGGCGCTTGCAAAATGATTGTGTCTGTTGCATTTCCTGCATGTCTGGCCCATTGCCGGGCACGCGCCGACATGTGGAAACTCGAGTCCGCATCGATAGCACGTTCTTTCTTGCTTCTTTCTTGGCAGTGGCAGTGTTCTGTCTTTCTTCTTGCTGTTTCCAGTTAAACGGTTCGCTTGTTCCACTCTTCTTTCTTTTCCCAGTTCCATCTCTTTTGCATGTGTTGTTGCTCTTGCTTCCGCTCGGGCCATGGTCAGTATTTTTTCTAGCGAGGTCGGCTCTTTCAGAATTCGTGCGCGGAACTCCACAGACTGACAGCCTTCAATGATGCGCAGTCGTATCGCTTGTTCATTGTCAAACTTCTCGAACTCGCAATATGTGACCAGTTTTCGCAGTCTTGTTGCGAAGTCGTCGAGGGATTCCTCTGCTCGTTGACACGCGGTGTTGAATGTGTACCTTTCGAAATCTATGTTTCTTTGCTGGTCAAATTTATCTGTGAGGCACTTTATCAGTCCCTTGCATGTTGCTGTTTGATCGTGGGGAAATGTTGTTAGCAGGTCCTCCACTTCATCCCCTACGAAATTGAGAAATAGATCTATGTGTTTGGCCTTGGCGATATCAGTGGCACGCATGTATCGTTCGAACTGTCAAATCCATCTTTCCCACCTGATACCTGTCTGTGGTTCCGATAAGCTGAATGGTAGTGGTCTGCGGAATATTGCCTGTGCGCTATTCTTATCACTTGCGTGGTCTTTCATTTTGTTGGTGTGCAGATCGTCTTCTTTATGCTGTGCTAAATTTCCTTTCTTCTTGTCATTTCTTTTGTTTCTCCTTTATTTCCATTCTTACATCTTTTTGGGCCTTTTCTGGGTATTGCCTGACTTCAAAATGGCCGCTTATCTATTTCCGCCTCCTTATTGGCCTTCTTGCCTGACCCCAAGATGGCCGCCGAGATTTCAGTGAGGCGAGATTTGCTATATTTTGTATGGCCTGACCTTAAGATGGCCGCTGGGTCTTCTTCAGCCTCTCATTGGCTGTCCCGCCTAACTCCAAGATGGCCGCCGAGCTCTCGTGAGATTTCAGCTTGAAATCTGCACGGGGAAGCTCGAGGCTCTCCTGGCAGTCGGCGGTCAGCTTTCTTCACAGTAGGGTGCCTTCTTCCTTCTCCTCACCTCACCTCACTTGATGCGGCCGGGGTGGGCTCCCGATGTTGCTGCAGGTGCTGGCACGCGGACCAGGGTTGGCTCCTGGCTCTGCTTTTCTCTCAATCGGGGTGGGCTCCCGATTTCGCGTTTTCTTCCCGACGGACCAGGGTAGGCTCCTGGTTTCGTTTCTTTTAATCTGATGAACTCCCGACGTCTCTGTTTGTTTCTCGGTGGTCGGTGGACCAGGGTGGGCTCCTGGCTCTGTTTGGACATCGTAGAGGGGCACAACACGCTTCTGGTGGTGACTCTTTATCCCACCTCCTCGTCGCCAGTTGTCGTGTTCTTCGTCCACAAAGCCACGCAGAGACAGGTCAGTTGCACACGTTACTTTATTCTCCTTGTTCTCACTGCTGCCCACATGCACGTCCTTGCCCGTGCCCTCACTGTCCAGGAAATGCCCTCCCCACTCCCTGACCGGAAGTGGTGTCCGGTTCCTGTCCCCTCCCAACATTCGAGTGCAGGGTCCTAGTGCCCTCTTACATAGGTCACTACATCCACCTAAAACAAAATTTTGACACTTTTTGAAAGAAAGCAACTGAAATGTTTTGAAATATAGTTTATAAAGAAACTTAGTTACTGCGTCATAAAGGCATGCAGAAAAGAGTAGATTAGACGTAAAATGGCTTGTTTGAATAACATAGGTGTGTACTTACTAATATTCTATGGTATTCTTTTAACGTGAAATAGAAACGTGAAAGTGAATACTCACATGTATGCAAGTATTACTAAATAGTTTTCTTTGGATAATGATATATGTGAAGAATAAATTAGATGGCTTTATGAACGATTATTGAAGAGTTGGTTTATTACTATTCTTGCTTGTGTTAAAGTGTACACCAAACAAGAGAAAGAAATGGTGTTGCACGTTAATTCTAATTCTGATTTCACTGAAATTTTCACAGAATAATCTTTATATATGTTCAAATGTAATGTGCATAAAATAAAATACATTTTGAAGATTTTGAGATAAAGTTATATGTTGGTACTTACGAAATGCAGTAGTACGTTATAGTCACACATGTCATTTACAATGGGGTAACTTGCTTCTAGCACATATTTACACCACAAATCACATCTAAATGTCATAATTCATAATGAAAATGCACATTTGAATGCTGAAATTCTTGCTTATAATAACCTAAATTCGAATAGGTCTGTTTTGGTTATTCATGCATATTTTTCCTTTCTTCTTGCTTGACTCTGTCTTCGTGAGAGAATATTTCAATATTACAAATGCATCGCATCTGTATCCTGTTTCAGGAGTTCTCATGGGCTTACAAGGACTATTGGATACAGATATTGTTACATCAGGAACATCTGCCCTTTCGAACTTGTTAAAGGATCTTTGTTTAAAGCTCCCCACTACCGGATTATCTGATCATTTACATAACCTGAAATGCCTATATTCCAGAGAAATGTGTAATCTTTATGTCTAATGACAAGCATCCTATACGAACTAACCAATAGACTGAGTGGTATGATCTGATGAGGTAACCTAGAAGGTGCCACCCTGGAACTGTGAAAATAATATCCATTGAATTGATGATTGGAACTCTCACATTCTTTTTGCCATCTTTCCTATTCGGATTGCTTCTTATCGGACTGAGAGACAATTATTGGACTGGCGGAATCTCTTGGCTGGTGCATACCTTGTGTGCGCTATTTCCCGGACTTCTTTCCCCTATGGAAGAGAACCTTTGAGCTACCATGATCCATGCCCTTACCCAAACTCTCCTTCTAGAACTTTGATAATTGAAGAGATCTATCCGATGATTCTGTACTTTTAACTTTTAATGCCTAATATTGATGTATTTTACTTCCCAAATACTGATAAATATGACTATTTATACATCCTGTTTCTCTCTATGACTAGTCTCCAAAAATTGATGTTACTCTTTTGTACAGCTTTAACTGAGTTACTTGTTTGTATGGTCCTAGTTCATCTAAATTTCTTCAGGAGATTTGGTTTAGCAGTAATAATTCTGTACCTGTATGGTGTAATATTGAGAGTCATATACATGAATCTAATTACTAGCTTATGAGTCAGTTATCCAATTCCTGGTCCTCATTGGACAGCTGTATTGGATCCCCTACATCCGACCCCTCTTGGCATGGTTCAAGATCCATTGGGGGACCAAGATAAATGACTCTGAGGTGTAATGCCAGGCAAACTTAAGATTAAAAGTAAATGGGCCTAGTGACACTACAGCAGTATTGTCTGGTAGCGTGCCGGATGGTTTATCCATCCGTAGAAGTTAGGATATAGGGGGGTCTCTACCGAGATCCCTTTCGAAACTCCCTATTTAAATATTGCCCATTCCAGCCCCAAAGCTCAAATCCCAAGTCCATTTGAAGAAGACCAAGTGCCGGTATCAATGGAGGAGTGTGACAAAGACAGTTTAATGCAGTGGTGTGAGTATAAATAGTGTTGCACGTTGCAGATGCTTAAAGCTTAGATTGCGGAGTTCATGTTTGAGTGATGTGCTTCATGCAAAGAATTTGAAGTTGTTATCGGGTCCAGCTTGACCTAAGATCCCGGGATACACACCTATGGGTGGTCTCAGTGGGGCATATGCTGAATAAGTTGTCTGCTGTGCTTTGAAGGTGCTGTTTGTTAGATGTCATCGGCAGTACAATGGTGAAGTGAAGTTAAGGGAAATCTGTGTATGAATGAGGAATACAGCTGTTATAATTGTTTTCAGTGCACAGGAAGCATATTGTATCAGCTTGAGTGAGAGCGTGCTGGTCGAGGTTTCACTTGAAGTGTATGGGATATTAGATTGAATTATTGTTGTAGGTTAGGTTTCCTGAGTGAAAGGATCTGTTATTTCTTTAGTGGAGCAGACAGAGTAATTGACATAAGCTTTGTGGGTGGGACACCTCCCTGTGACGAGTTGGGAAAGGGTGTGGCAGGTGGGAAGCAGGAATCGAGTCTGCGCAGACTCGACCACCTCAGGCGTCCCGCGCATGAGCCTGCTGACATGACGTCGTCTGAACTAACTCGGGTCAGTTCAGAAGCCCAGGTAAGGCTCAGGTGGGCATTTTTATTAACTTTCAATAATATCACCAGTAGGACGCTCGGTTTTGGGGACCCCAGACACTCTGTGAGACTCCAGTGAGTGAGCAGGCATTGGGTAATCTAGACACTCAGTAAGTCTCACTATCACAAGTGCTGTCGCCCCGTTAAGTGTAAAATTTGTTTAGAGGAAATGCACTTGAAGGATTGTACAGAAGGGGTAGCCACTGCAAGGAGTGAGGTCAACGTCATAGAGTGTCATGCTGGTATTGGTCGGTTGATGTAACGCTGCACTTTGATAGGGTGACTACGTCACTGTGTGATGCGCTGGTATTGGATGTACGGGGAACTAAACAAGGAAGTGTAGAACGATTCAATTGAAGAGAGTTATTTGTAAGGGACAAAATGAAAATTCTGCGAAAATGAAACTTCTGAGAAATGTAAAAGGTGTGATACAGGGAGAGGCACGTTACCTACACAGGAAGGAGTACCCATACCACCTGAGGGTACCCCAGCATTGTATATTACTAAGAGAGAGGATATCACACGTGTACATGGATCAAAAATTGGATGAAATAAACCGAAAATGACGGGCCATTGACTTTCCCACAATACGAATCATTTAACATTCGGATCCTTGAAAATTTGAGGAGACATTTATATTAGCTTAAACCACCTCCTAGACCTATGCAGTTCGAGGCACTTAGTGAATGGGAACATATAGCTCCTCAAAAAGATAACCAGAAATGTCAGGGAAGATACACATATACTTGAAACCGATATATGTCGTGGCTAGGTGGGATGCTCAACAGAAGGCTTGGAGAACGGATATAGCTGAAGGAACTAGAATGTATCCTGTGCTAGTGGCAGAAAAAGAAGGAGGGAAGCATAAGGAAAAGAACAAACATTTAGAAGAACCAAAAACACTAGATCCGGTGGAGATAGTGATCATGAATTCGATGATGAATTCCTGAATGAATTGCTACTGAATCACCCACCACCTTATAATGAGGACCACCCCAGAGTTTAACGAACTCGTATTCGGGGATAGTTCCAGATGCACCTGCAGCACCAATAGATCCAGTTCCACACACCCCATTACACCAGTTGGTGGTAATGCAGAAACACCTGATGCAAACAATCAGACTGGTTTAAATGCCCCTGATGCTTTGACTGTTACAGTGACTATAGGTCCTGTTGTTCCCTTGTAGCAATCTGGGAACAGGGGAAACAATGTACACACATTGGCTGTCCCTACTGGGATAAATGGTTCAACCTTTACTTCTACAGATGTGGTATCGGGACAGCCTATACAGGTACCCTTAATTCCGTCCCCAGCTGACCCTGCTTGTGGAGCCAGTAATGGATCAAGTTTACATTCCACTCAATTAAATTCTTCCAGTGGAAGTACAGGACAGAGTCAGATCTTTCATGTACCTGAAAATGGCATGACTCCACGCAGGGCAACCCAGAATACTGCTGGAAATACTCTACCGTTGGGAACACCAGATTCTGACATGTCCCTTCTCCATTCTACTCATAATGCTAGAACGAAAGGCCAAGATGAGGATTCATTAGGAAACAGGGCAGAAGGACAAAGTGGCTCTACTTCTCAAAAATTGATGACTGGTGTAAGGTCTAACTACTCCTGCAAATGACACAAGTGTGGGAACAAGAAGGACAAACTCCATGGAAGCGAAGAGGGATAAGTCCCTTGATGTTGCTAGGCTCATGGTGGAATTAGAGGAAATGATTAGAGAATAGTTCTATATCAGGATGATGAACTTCTGTTCATCTGTAAAGATATTACTAGACATGCTTGAAACACACGACTAATTATCTTAAGTTGCACAAAAATATGGAGTGGTTATACAGCGATCAAAAACATTGCATAAAAAAACCTTAGACTACATTTTAGTGACAAATACATCGAACACTTGAGACCCTCAGGAATGAGATTACAGATTAAAGAATTACTGTCTTTTTTTTTTTTCAGGAAACAGGGAGAGCTAGAAAAATGGGAAGGTAGATGGGCTACAAAAGAAGGAAACTAAAAGTGTTACTATGCAAATGTTTCCAGTCATCGAAGACGATGGGAGCAAGAGGGGTAATGATACTTCCTATGAGGTACCTGGAGGAGGATATGTTCATGTTCCCTCGACCAGACCACACATCATGTCCTTTACAAATGATTTCCCAAAATTGAGAGAGAATCCTGTTGAATGGTATAATCAAGTTGAACGGTTTGTGAAGGTTTCACAGGTCTTATTGAAGGATTTAGATACCCTGTTTGACATTGTAGTTCTGAGTGATTTGTGGGCAGAATGTAAAATTGCTGTTGATTGGCCTGAAACAGAACCAGCAAGGAATACTCGTAAAGGTACGCCATTTCCTGAGGTGATGAAAAAATAAAGCCATCACCTATTTGAAAGGGAAAATGTTCCCCAAAGAAATAGATTGGGTAAAAATTGACAGGGCAACCCAAGAGCTGAAAGACACAGTTCATGCTTATTACGAAAGACTCTTGCAGGCATTCAAGCGGTATTGTGGAATGGAGAATATGTCCGAGAAGGATATAGGACATTTTGTCAATCGCTTTGTGAATGGATTGAGGCGAGATTAGCAGCATGATTCAACAGCATCTGATTTGCTGGCAAAGTAAACCCGTTGATGAAATACTTCATTATGCAAAATATTGTGGAGATGAAATTGATTCGAAACAAAAGAAGTTGAAAGAGTAGCTAATGATTGCTCAGATGAAAGTGGTACAGAAAGGGCAGGGTGGAACAGGTGTGGATCCCATATTCATTGTGCAGGGAGGTTATTATCAGCAGCCCCAGAGAATGCGAGGAGTGAGCAGGGGACAACAGCAAGGTATGCAGCCCCAAGGTAGAGGTTGAGGTGTGTCGATAGATGCTTTGAAAAGGACCAATCTGTGTCATATTTGCGGCAAGTTCGGGCATTGGAAGTGCAAATGTTAATTTAATCCGATTAATCAAGGAAATGGGGGACAGGTACAGAATGTTGGCAATGCACAATCACAGGGAGATGGCATGGTACAGACTCAACAGATCCAGAGACAGAGAAATCAAAATAAAAATGTCCCCCAGGCCCCGATGCCTCGAATGAATGGTCAGGTTCAGAAATACAATTCCAATAAAGGGTTTCACACTGATGCAGGAGCTAATGTAAATCAGAATGTGTCTCAGCAATACTCTTTGATCCAGTTGGGTGACACAGGCTCAGACCTGTCACAATGAAGGTGCCTGAGAGGGGAGGAGGAATGATTGATTGGTGCATCCTTAGAGGTAGACCAGAGTGGTCCCTATGTGGATGGCAAGGTAAATGGGACTCCAATCTTATTTCTTGTTGACACTGGCGCTACCCATTCCACTGTGAGAACAGCAGATGTTCTAAACCTACTCCTCTCTCGAGAAAGAATCCAAGTTGTAGAAGTTGCAAATCGATTGATGTCACATCCAGTTATTGAACCTGTACTGGTAAAAATTGGCTCTTTTGAGGATTTACTCAAATTTGTTGTGTGTGAGTCAAGTCAGGTAAATTTATTTGGGCAAGACTTGTTGTGAAAATGAAATTGTTCAATATATTGCACACCAAAAGAATTGAGTTCCATACAAATGATGAGGAGGTTGTTTTTAATTTTGCTAAACAGAAGGTGCAGAATTGTTTCCCTTGTTGACGAGAGACGACCTGCCTTTGGAAGGGAGGAACACCGTATTTCCAGAGGTTTGGGATTTTACGGGAAAAGACATTGGTCTGATCAAGGGTATGTCTCCAGTAAAAATTACTGTGAAGCCCATTGCTGAATTTCCACTAATCCTGCTATACAATTTGAATCCAGAAACCATTGAAGGAATAACTCATTTAATTGATTCAATGATTGAGCAGGGAATCCTGAAAGAAATAATGGGGAGTCCATGTAACTCTCCTATAATGGGTTTGCAGAAACTGAACGGTAAATACTGCATTGTTTAGAATTTGCGAAAGATTAATCAGATTGTTGTCCCATGTTGTCCTGTGGTACCAAATTCTGCAGTGATATTATTCCTAATTCCATTTGAAGCTGAATGGTTTTCGGTCATTGATTTGTGGCAAGCCTCCTTTTCCATTCCATTGCACGAGGACAGTCAATATTTGTTTGCTTTCCGGTTTGGCTGACGTGTTTTGGCATTGTGTCGACTCCCACAATGGTATACGGATAGCCCCTCCATATTCAATCAGATTTTGAAGAAAAATCTGGAATTCCTGTAGATGCCAAATCATTCTGTCCTTGTCCAGTACATTGACGACTTACTGGAAGTGTCAAGTACTCAGGAGGCTTGCACACATGATACCATTGCTTTACTGAATAATTTGGCTGTCAATGGACATAAGGTGTCACCGTCCAAGTTGCAGTTTTGCCAAAGGACTGTTCTGTACCTTGAACAACATATTGAAGAAGGAGTAAGGAAAGTGTCTCAAGACAGGATCGCTGCAATCCTGAATATGAGTCCACCAAGTACTCAAAAGGAAGTCTGCATGTTTTTGGGAATGGTTGGCTATTGTCGACAATGGATTCCAAACTTTTCTTTGACAGTCAAACCTCTTCAGTGGCTGACACACAAGGACGTGTCAGATCTGGTACCCTTGGATGATGATTGCATGCACTCCTTTACTGAACTGCAAGTGAGTCTTTTTCGAGCTCCAGCTGTGGGAATGCCCGACTTCAACAAGAGCTTTACTCTGTTTTGCACTGAGGGATGCGCACTATCACACCTAGCACCGATGCATGGTACTGCACGCAGACCTGTAGAATACTTGTTGGCAACTCTTGACCCGGTTGCTGCAGCATTTGCCGGATGTCTAAAATCGGTTGTAGCAATGTGTGTGAGTCTGGAGCAGAGTGAAAGCATTGTGATGGGACATCCACTTAAAGTGCATGTGCCCCACTCTGTTGAGGTCTCGCTTACTCGTACTTGAACGCAGCACCTTAGAAACAGCAGCCTCAAAAAGTATGAGCAAATCATCCTGGGAACGGAGAATGTGACTCTGATGAGATGCATGAGTTTGAATTCTGCCACTTTGATGCACCTTCCTGGAAACGAGGATGTGATCGATGAGGTTGATCATGATTGTCAGAGTTGTGCACAAAGCCCTGTCCTGAGATCCTTGATACCTCTTTGCCTGAATCAGATCATGTGTTTGTTGACTGATCTTATTTGCATGATGCAAAAGGAAATCTGGAGGCTGCTTATGCTGTGTGTACATTTGCAGGTGTGATTGAAGCTTCTTGGTTGCAGGGTATATACTCTGCTCAGGTCACCAAACTGATTGCCTTAACACAAGCCTATAACTTATCAGATAAATTACGAGTTACCATCTTCACCGATAGTCAGTAAGGATTTGGCATTGTATATGACTTGGGCAGTTGTGGTCATAGCGAGGGTTCATGACCTCGTCAGGGTCACCCATCAGGATTGGGGAGAGCATGAGGAACCTCTTGCTGTCATTTCAATTTCAGTGGTGAAGTGTGCAGCCCATCGACAGGTCAATGATTATGTCACAGTTGGAAACCGCTTTCCGGATGAGACTGCGCTATTGCGCTCTAAATTCTTATACATACAATGAAGATCCTCTACGAGAGAACAGTGATGTGACACAGTGCAAACTGGTATTATCTTCTGTAAAGACATGGGAAGAGGTGAAGGCATTACAGGATGAGGTACCAGAGACTGAAAAACAAGGATTGGTCAGAGCAGGATGTACAAAAAGGCAAGAAGATGAGGTGGGGGTGTACACTGATGGGAGACCTGTTTTACCAGATAGTTTGCTGCCTCCTATGGGTGTGATACTATCATGGTCCTGCCCACATCAGGAGGGATGCTATGATGTGTCTCTTTCATCAGACATGGTTTATTCCAAGATTCAGATCAGTGGCAGAAGCCTTGTGCCATCGTCGCATAGTTTGTCAACAACAAAACGTAGGGAAAAGTACTCCTGTTACCATGAGTCATGTTGGGAAATCAGGGGGTCCTTTCAACCGAATGCAGTTTGATTTTGTTGAAATGCCCCCTTGCAATGGCTTGAGATACACTCTTGTGATTGTGTGTGTATTCTCAAGGTGGGTAGAAGCTTACCCAACAAGATGAAATGACAGTCTTACTGTAGCTAAGCTATTGTTGAGGGAGCTAATAATTCGTTTTGGATTTCTGACTTCTTTAGAGTCGGACTGACGGACACACTTTAACAATGAGGATCTAAATATGTATTGTGCAGCATTACATTTGATAAGAAGCTCCATTGTGCTTATCGTCCAGAAGCCTATGGAATTGTGGAGCAAATAAACGGGACAGTGAAATCCAGATTGGCAAAGGTGTGTGCCTCAACTTCTCTGAGATGGTCTGAAGCATTGCCTCTTGTACTGATGATTTAGAGAAGTACCCCAGACAAAAGAACTGGGCTATCTCCTCATGAGATTGTTATGTAGTGGGCTATGAGACAGTCTGCAGTTCCTGGAAATGCTATGGTTAACAAAACAGATGATTTGATGCTCGATTACTGTAAAGGACTGGCTGACGTGGTACGTTCTGTGTCTCAGCAGTTTGGAGAAGCTGCTACTTCACGTCAACAGGAGCAGTGCCACGACCTTAGTCCAGGGGACTGGGTCCTGGTAAAGAAATACGTACCCAAGTCGTGTTTGGAACCTCATTGTTGTGGGCCGTTCCAGGTGATCCTGGTAACCACACCTGCTTTTAAGTGTGGTGGTCTTCCAAATTAGGTGCACGCTGCTCATACTCGCAGAGTCCCATAACCTCTTGAAGATACAGTGCCTGTTTCGGATGTGTCGGTGGTTATAGAGAGACAGCTGTTTCAGGTCAGCAAAACTGTAGAGAGGGCTTCAGCTCCATATAATGGATCTAAGGGAGATCCCAGAGAGTCAGCTCCTTTAGGAATCGAAGGGTCACAAGAAGAGGAGCCGAGTAGGTGTAATATTGATCTCAACAAGGGGAACAGTGCACCTGAAGGGGGAGTAGCATCCAGAGCAGTTGGCCCAGAAGAACAGACAGGTTTAGATGCATTCTAACAGAAAGGAGAGTGCCATGAACCATTGCCGAAGCCTTTAGTCAGTCAGAACAAAGCGACAGTGATGAGGAAGTACCATCAGTGAGAAGGTCTAAAAGAGCCAGAGGACCAAGTCAAAAATACACTGCACCTGAATGGACTTATTTGGCCCTGAATGACTAGGAAAAAGCATATTACACCTTTTGCTACAAAAAACCGAGCTTACATGAGCCACCATGAATAATCTCTATTTTACAGCTGAAACGCTCAAAATAAATTTGTCAATAAAAAGAAGTGAGTCAAATTGCACTCGAGAAGATTGCCTTTCTTGAGAATTGTACAGCTACTAACAAATTTGCCTTACCTAACTAAGGGAAGTGTGAACTGTGTTGAGCAATAACTTAGCTGCAGTTTTGAGAGGAACAATCTTCCTGGAACTTGCTTTTCTGCTTACGCTAAATAACATCTAAAATCCAAATTTATAAAAAGTAGTGAGGTCTGATTCTAAAGGAGTGATGGAGCCTAATGAGGTATCATCGGAAATGCAAATGTATGTGTGCCTGTATACTTACTATATTTTCTGTTTTGTTTGTAACATTCCTTATAGTTTTAAACCTGCCTCATCATATTTACATGAGCAAGCTTGAACCTACCTCTGTGCCTAAAAATAGGTTTGTGAATCACAATCAATTAGGTGATACAAATGATAGATTAATGCATAGAGATCAGTCCACTGGGGATTTTTCAGCAAATTTATTTACAAAATTACTATACGAGCACGTCAGCACCATGGATGCTAGAGATCGCTATGTGTGTTTGCAATTGCCTAAATCAGTTTCTGAGGGAGTGACCTACCATCACCTACCTGTAACATATGGGGGCATATTCTCAAGGATCTATCGCCGAGTTATCGGCACTTTATCGCAGCCAAAGTCGTGATAAATTCATCGCCCCATTCACAAGCTGGTGCTAACAGTTCGTAACACCAGTTTACCTGCGAAAGCAGTCGCAAAAACATCGCCACAGATTACCCCGGCAACTAACGCTAATGATATGCAGAGTAGGCGTCCCCGTGCAAAAATCCGCGACAACACCACTCCACAACATTCTCAACAACCAGCCAGATCGGCGATAAGATCACAAAACATGCGATAAGGCGCGTTAGCAGCAGGAAATTAACACCTGCTCTTACCTGGTGTAAAGTCGGACGACAACCGGCACCAGACAAGGGAGCACAGCCCATAGCCACACATGAAGAACAACAGATGCCCTGGAGCAACCGATCATGCAGCCCGGAGCCCCAATAGGCCAACAACACCCACCGCCACCACCCCCAGGACCCCACCCCCCCCCCCCGGGGCCCCACCCTGGGCACCCCCCACCCCACCCCCCCTCCTTTGGACAAAGACATTGCACATCAACTCCACGAAATCATGAACCAAACAAATCGCCTGAAGTCGCACAATCACAACACCTAACATACATGTGTGGTCAGAAAAAGGGAAATCATACATTCATATCATAATATCCAATATTCATATCATAATATCCAACAATTCTGAAGAGGAATGGCGGGTCTTCTCAGGACATTCTGTAAGTCACAGCCAGCAAAACAGAAATCTGGATAAGAAGGTGTGCCATGCGCCCATCAAAGTACAGAGAGAGAGAGAGAGAGCAAAAGAGAGAGAGAGAGAGGGAGAGATGGAGAGAGGGAGAGAGAAAGAGGGAGAGAGAGAGGGAGAGAGAAAGAGAGAGAGAGAGAGGGAGAGAGGGAGAGAGGGAGAGAGAAAGAGAGAGAGAGAGAAAGAGAGGGAGAGAGAACGAGAGAGAGAGAGAGGGAGAGAGGGAGAGAGAAAGAGAGAGAGAGAGAGAGAGAGAGAGAGAGGGAGAGAGAAAGAGAGGGTGAGAGAGTGCCGACACTGCGGACTTAGGCCTCACTGCTCACCTGCTGCCACCAGTGTATCTCCAACCACATGCCGGTATACACTGCAGTCCCCCAGGTCCCTTATCTGGAACAGTGTCTAGAGACATGAATGGCAGAGTCCATACAGTTGCACACGCCATCATCGCTTGCCCGCCCCTGCGCACACGGGCTGCTGCACCCCAGCCCCTCCCGCCGCCCAGCAGTGATTGCCCGCCCCTGCGCAACCAGGCCTCACTGCTCACCTTCCACGTTCCGGTGGGATCTCCAAGCCCGGGGCCCGCGACCATGGCACCCTCCACATCATGCAGCCCCACACCGCGGGCCACCAGGTCACACACCTGACTCTGGGTCTTGATTTCGCAATGGCAGAGACCACATCAGTGCACACGGCATCATCGCAGGCTGCACACCTGCTCAGCGCTTGAGGTGCCACTAACTCTGTAAACCACGAGGCAACACCACGTGGCGGGAGGCCCGCACTGCCCGCTGGCTCAGGCCTACACTGCGGTCCAGCAGGGCTCACACTGATCCTTGCCAGTCCGGACTGCCAGGACGGCGCATCATCGCAGGCTGCACACCCGCTCAGCACTTTAGGTGCCCCTATCTCACTGCACCGCAATGCACCGCCCCGTGGCGGTGTGCCTGTGCCTGCCGCAGTGTATCCGGTGCCACCAAGTCTGTGCACCGCTAGCCATGGACCCTTAATGATTGAGTTCCGTGGTGCGGACGCCATCATGTCACCCGCGGCACTGGGTAATGTGAGGTGGCAGGGCCCTAGGCCCTCATGCATACATGAGAACTACACGGAGACACCCAGTTAGAGAGTGGAAATGGCGTTCAGCACGTGCGCCAGGCCCTTTTTATTGGCAGTATCACATGTCCTGTGATGCCTGTGCTGGATGGGTGTGGTGTGGGTGTACACCAGCCATGAGGGAGTGGCTGTGGCATGCTGACAACTAGACCTGTGAGCTGCAGATCCCTACAGTAAAGACCTGGGACATGTGGCGTTGTCGTCCCCCCCTGTGTGTGTAAGCGGAGTGGGCTGTCCTGGCGTATGCCAGTCCAGCGTAAGGGTGTGAACAATGACCCCGGAGCTCTGGGCGTGGTTCCGTCCTGGGCTGGACAAGGAAGTGACTAATGGATGTGTCTCTGTTGTAGTGTCGGCGCCACCCGGACCGCAATCGGCAATCTGTCACCCTGTGACAAAAGTCCCACAACATGAGCAACATGGACGTAAGGGGGAATCACTGACCCTACATTCATCCATACTTCCACACTTGAAAGATCATAAACATGACACATCTGTGTAAATATGAATGTTTATTGCACATTCAGTGGAGTGTTGCAGCTGGAGCAGTACAGGGCCATGCCAACCCCACTTTACATTGTTGGCCGGTGGAGGGCCAGCCGGAGTCCTTCAGGGAATGACAGGTACTGTGTGGATGGGGTGGTAGCAGTAGCATGCATCAGCACCAGGCCTTGTGACAGCAATGCCATGAGGAGGGTCTTTAGGGCATTGAGGGACCCAGCTACCTCTTGCTGGTGTGCAGCCGTGGCAGCCGCTCTTTCCGCCTGTGTCCGCTCCATGTTCTCCATGATCCTCCGCATGTGTCCCAACTCCCGGGCGAGATCGCTGGAGGCACTCTGACTAGACAGTCATTCTTGTCGCAGAGTCAGGACTCTAGCGATGTCAGCCATGGTCCGTTGGAGAGCATGGAGTGGACTGTGGGTGTCCGTTAGGGACTGTGAGTGGTCCCTGATGGGACTTAGACACCAACGTATGGCGTCTAGTTTGGCTGCCATGCGGTCGAACCCCACCTGCACCTGTTCAGCCAGCTTCTCCTGGCACCCCAACACACAGCGTTGGAAGGCCATGTGTTCGTTATGAGGGTCCTGGGAGGCAGCCGTGGTGGTGGGTGCTGCCTGCTGTGTGTTCTGTGCAGGGGGTGGGTTCTCCTTGTGGCAGCTGGGCTGCCCTGCTCCTGGAAGTGGGCTGCGGAGGCTGTCCACGAGCTGTTGGAGGGCATCGGAGTCGAAGGTGTGGTGGTCCTTTTCATCATCAGAGAAGAGAGGTTCGGACTGCTCCGCAGGAGGTGTTGGATTTCCCCCTGCAATGTGAAGGGGAGATGCAGTTTAACATTGTGTTCACATGTATGTGGACGCATTGTACATGTTTACATTCAGACTGCATGACAATGTACATTGTGACTGTTTGGGGGGAGATGCCTATTTGATGCAGGAGAGTGGACATTCCGACTACATCACGGATGTGTGTTTGTACTTGTAAATTGTCAACTCACATCTCCCTGCAATGCCAAATGTGATTGGCCAGTTTCTACGCACATGCGGCACCAGTTGTGTCCTCTGTTCTGTTGTGGACGTGTTGCGGTTTGTACCACATCGTTGTCAATGTTGATGTGCTCTGCATGTAATGTTTGTTTTTGCATTTGTAATGTGTGTGTGCCGCATTTTGGGGGAGTTGCCTCTGCAGCTCTGATTTAGCTGCCCCTTATCCCTTACATGCGGTGTGCCTCGGGCTTCTGTGCTTATGCGGTGCTGAGATGTTGCATACCTGTGTGCATTGGTCTCTTGGTGGGAGTTGGGGGTCTGGGGCATGGTTTGTCTGCAGATGTGCTATGCTTAATTGTGCATGGGTGCCATTGCGCCCATCTCCCCCCGTCTCCCCAGTCCCTGGTCATTACTCACCCTGTTGCTGTTGTGTCCGGTCATGTTGAGCAGTGTCCGGTCCCCCAACTCCTGCCACCGTCTCCCCACTGATGACTGTGGACACCATTTCCTCCATCTCGTCCAGCTCCTCCTGTGGCGCTGGACTCCCACCTCCAGTCTGCATTGCTGCCTTCCGGTTGTTTGCGAGTTTCTGCTTGGTTTTGCGCTTCACATCATTCCAGCGCCTCTTGACCTCGTCCATTGTCCTCCTCAGCACTCCGACTGCATTCACCTTGTCCACGATGGTCTGCCATATTCCATGTTTAGTTGCCAGTGACACAGTGGAGGTGACGAACAGTGGTTGATGGTGTTCTATCACCTCCGTTATCAGGATCCTGTTTTCCTGCGGACGGAACCACTTCTTCCTACTCTTCTTGTCCTTGCCCATCCCTGACCCCGAGGTCACAGGCTGGTCCTCCGGGGGGCTTGTGGGGTTCTGGCTGTCCTCTGTACTTGCTCCGGATGCCTCCATTGTGCTTCGCAGTTGTTTGGCTTTTGTTTGTATGTTTTTTTTCTACTTTTATAGTGCATTTTCCCGCATGACGAGTGGGAATTGCAGGCCTGTGGCTGGTTTTCACAGATTTTTGTATCGCGATTGGCGTCATCGCTACTATTTTCGCGTTGGGGTTTCGCGTTTTTGCGGCATTACGTTGATTTTAACACGTTATCGTGTGACTATCGCATGGTACCGCCGTGTTGGGAATACCACGTTAACACGGCGTTATTTTCCCGCGATGGACTGCGATGTGAAGTGTTGCGTTAAGCTGAATTTGCGGTAGTTATCACACGTTCTTGAGAATATGCCCCATGGTATTTCTTGTAGTGTTTTAACAAGCTTATTTTATGGCAAGGGACAATTTCAGTATCATTACACTAAATATGATCTAATCTTTTCTGGAGTACCTGTGAGGAAACATTTAAATCCCGTGCCTGGTGCTAAAACAGCTGAAATGATGGGGGAATTCTTTTAGCCTACTCAAAGTCTGGCCACAGCCTATGCACACCGACACAATCTAACATGCCTTTTGCATAATGTAGAAAAGGAATTTTTTTAGAATCAATAGAGGGTAGACAAAGAGAGATTATGTCTAAAGCTGCAAATCATTCTATGATACCAACTTGGGCACTTAGGAAACCAGATCTCATTGCCAGAGGAAACCAAGCTGCTATTGCCTTAGTTTGGCAACATAGAGGAAAACTGTATATATTAAAGCGAAGAACTGAAGCTGATACTAATTTTGTTGGTTCCAGTGAATGTGACTACACATTTCAAGTTTTGAAAAATTGGGGACTGTTTTTGAGAGGTGTTGATCCAGTATTCCCTGTGGTTTATCATATTTGTGGGAAGAATGCCTTTTATAGGCTACCTAAAAAATGGTATGTATCCTGTTATATGGGGATAGTTTTTCCAAAACTCTACCATGTGGGTCAATCTGATGGAACCAATGGAGGTTCTCATAGGAGATTAAAGAGACGAGCAAGCGTAGGGGAAGTAGTAGGAGATACTTTTGGAGCTCTTATACCATCTGTAGGGGTGATACTGAACTCTCACAAAATACGAAAATTGTCTACTGTAGTAGTCAAACTATCTACTGACACTGCTGGAGGATTCCTAGCAATGGATACTGAAATTATTGCCATGAGATCTATGGTACTTCAAAATCATCTTGCTTCAGATTTCCTTTTGGAAAAGAAGGCTGAGTCTGTTGAATACTGAAGGTGCAACATTGTTGCACTTATATTCCAGACAAAAGTAAAAACTTGAAAGGTTACATTCAGAACACCACTCACCTTGGAAAAGACTTAAAAGATCTAAAATCTGATGGTGCTTGGGAATCAATTGGGAAAGGGTTTTCTTCTATAGGCAGATGGTTTGCAAATCTGGGAAGTGGATTGTTTGGGAAAATCTTGAAGCCCAACATGACAATTACCTTATTCACACTGACCTTGGTTGTCATCTTTAAGGTCTATAGACGATTTAAAACTAAGAAAGAAACTTGAGGAATAAAAAGAAAGAGAGATTAAATAGAATTGGAGGATACACAGTGTGGTAACTACGACGAAATGAAGGTTTTGGAAAACTCTAGACTAAAATTAATGAAGACTACAGAATTGTAATGTATGACATCAGATGAGAATTTTATAATGGCTTGATTTGCCATAAAATGGGGGATTGATGAAGCAGATAAACTGCTTAATCCTTACTTGACACATAAAACAACATTTTGACACCTTTTGAAAGAAAACAACAAACGTGCACAATTGATGCTCATTTACATTGAAGTGTTTTGAAATATAGTTTATACAGAAACTTAGTTACTGCATCATAAAAGCATGCAGAAAAGAATAGATTAGACGTAAAAAGTTTGTTTGAATAACATAGGTGTGTACTTACTAAGATTATATGGTATTTTTTAACATGAAGTAGAAACGTAAAAGTGATGTTTCACATGTGTGGAAGTATTACTAAATAGTTTTCTATGGATAATGATATATGTGAAGGATTAACAGAACTAAATGTAAATTAGATGACTTCATGAACGATTATTGAAGAGAAGTGTGTACCAATCGAGAGAAAGAAATGGTGTTGCACGTAAATGCTAATTCTCATTTCACTGAAACTTTCACAGAATAATCTTTATATATGTACTAATCTAATGTGCATAAAACGAAATAAATGTTGAAGATTTTGAGATAAAGTTACATGTTGGTACTTACAAAATGCAATAGTACGTTATAGTTACACATGTCATTTACAATGTACTAACTTGCTTCAAACACATATTTACACCACAAATCATATCTAAATGTCATAATTCATAATGAAAATGCATATTTGAATGCTTAAATTCTTGCTTATACTAGCCTAAATTGAAATAGGCCTGTTTTGCTTATTCATGCATATTTTTTCCTTTCTTCTTGCTTGACTCCGTGAGAGAGTATCTCAATATTACGAATGTATTGCAACTGTATCCTATTTCAGGAGTTCTTAGGGGCTTACAAGGACTATTGGATACAATTATTGTTACACCAGGAACATCTGTTCGGGAAACTGCCCATTCAAACTTGTTCATGTGCCTTGTTAAATGATCTTTGGTTAAAGGTCCACCTCTCACGGATGATTTGATCATTCACCTAACCTGAAATGCCTATATTCCTGGGAATTGTGTCTTCTTTATGTCTCATGCCAAGCATCCTTTACGAACTGGCCAATGGACTGAGTGGTCTGATCTGAGGATGAGACCTAGAAGGTGCCACCCTTGAACTGTGAAAATAACAGCCATTGGATTGATGATTGGAATGCTCACATTCTTTTTGCCACCTTTCCTTTGTGGATTGCTTCCTATCGAACTGAGAGACAACTATCGGACTGGCGGAATCTCTTGGCTGGTGCATTCCTTGTGTGCGCTATTTCCCGGACTTCTTTCCCCTATGGGAGAGAACCTTTGCGCTGGCATGATCCGTGTCCTTTCTGGAGCTCTCCCTCTAGAACTTTGGTAATTGATGGCCCAAAGAGATTGATCTGGTGATTCTGTACTTTTAACTTTTAATGCCTAATATTGGTGTATTTTACTTCCTAAATACTAATACATCTAACCATTTATAAATCCTGTTTCTGTCTCTCTATGACTAGTCTCCAATTATTGATTATGCATTTCCATAGATTAAATGAGGGATGGGATTTCAAATAGAGAGCTATCTAGTCAACGGGTCCTGATGTTACTATTTTGTATAGCTTTAACTGAGTTACTTGTTTGTATGATCCTAGCTTGTCTAAATTTCTTCAGGAGATTTGGTTTAGCAGTAATAATTCTGTACCTGAATAGTGTAATATTGAGAATCATATACATGAATCTAATTACTAGCTTATAAGTCAGTTATCCAATTCCTTGTCCTCATTGGATAACTGGATTGGATCCTCTATATCCAACCCCTCTCGCCACGGTTCAAGATCCATCGGAGGACCAAGGTAAATGACTCTGAGGTGTAGTGGCAGGAAACTTAAGATTAAAAGTAAATTCGTCCAGTGGCGCTACAGCTAAGCTAAGGCAGAGAAAAATGATAAATCTTGAAGTGCCATAAGGAGTACAGATATGTAGAAATCAATGTCAAATCGGCTCTGAAGATCATAATTCACCATAATATTGGTGCATTTACTGAGTCTCTAAGCCTAACTATGTCAAACCTGTAGTTTAGTGTAGAATGTGCCCGTAGGATATAATACAGTAAAATACACTGATTTTTTAGTAATCACTACACATATACATACTACTACTATTAATGCCCACTCATATTGTAAGGCCTGCCCATGTCACCACCCATCCCTGAAGAGTCACTTCTGTGACAGGCTACATATGCACAGATACCAGGTTGAGCTGGATGGCAGTTTCCCATGATGAGCCCACACACATGGGCAGAAGAGTGTGCATAGATGTTCACATGTAACCAGCCCAGAGGCTGTTATCCTATCTGCACAGCAGTGGACCTTATCTTAAAAGGCGATTAGCACTCCCAATCTATTATAAAATGTTTACAGAGATTGTTACTCAGGTAGTGAGTAAAACCCTTTTCTCACATGACGTAACATGTAGAAGTCTGTCAAGCATCTATGTTTATGGTATGTATATGTGATGTTTATTTAAGGCACTATTGGTATTAAGGAGGACATACAGATGCATTGAAGGTTAGATATTTTTGTGACAATGAATAGCGCAGGTCCTGTGCCAACTCCCCCATGCTCAGTTAAGCAGGTCTCTGACTCTGCCCTAGTGTGCTGCTGTCTGCGAGAGCCTTACCCTTCCCCGCCCACCGCCGCCTTCTGCTGCAATCCCGCTCTGTGGTTCTGTATGCCACTACCCTGCAAGCCTAGCGCCTAGTGTCAGTCAATCTTTCCTCTCTTGTCTAGTTAGAGAGCCACGGTAGTCTGTTTGTCCATTACATTATTTTGTAATCCACTGTCATTGATAATTCTATACAATGTGTAGAACTTGACTTTGCCTGCTCACATCTTGGCACAGTCAGGTGTTGCTCAGTGAATCAACCCACCTCGCCGCTTGCTTCCCACCGTTTCTTACCTGCTCCCACCTCCCGCTTCCTGCCCTACACGCCTTGCCCCCACCCAGGACCTACTTAATTGAGGTCGCAGTGAGGCTGCACCACCAGCGTGCTAAAGGCAAGCCCGTCTGTGCCTGTCCGCATCTGGACGGCACCCAGCGCTAGGAACTCTGGCCCTCCGGGCATCCACAGCTACTCCTCCGCAGAACTCTGAGTCCTGGACCCCAGACGCTTCAACAACTTCTGCCTCGCACCTCCTCTCTCAATGGCAGGACCATTTTTCTGCCACCACTATGTCTTCAACTGTAACTCAGAACCTCCCGCTCCCACAGAAACCCATGCCTCTCCCTCTCCTCCGACCGCAGCCACCCTGGCAGCACTCAGATGCCTCCTTCTCAACACCAGATCTCTGTTATGTTATAAGGGTTTTATAAAGCGCACGTACACCGGTTGGTTTCATGGCGCTGAGTCTAGAAATTAGCCGAACCCAGTGGAAAGATTATTCATAGGCCTGCACAAACAGCCATGTCTTAAGAGTTTTTCTGAAACGCAGAAGGTCAGTGCATGACCTGATCTCTAGAGGGAAGGAATTCCACAATCTAGGAGCCAAGGAGGCCCACCTGCATCCACCTTGTCGCTTTAACTTAAAACTCTCTGCAAATAAGCCCCAGAAGTCTGGAACACCATCTCCATCCTTGCCCCCGATGTGCTATTCATCATGGAGACCTGGCTCAACCCCTCCGCCACCCCCTACATCAACACTGCAATGCCCAATAGCTACAAGACGACACACAGGGACCACATCAACAAACACGAATGAGGCCTTGCCATCATCCACAAAGAAACAATCCGCTATACCACCACCGAAGACTGCACTACACCGATCATGGAAGACCTCAATTTCCGACTTCACACGAACGACAAAACGGCCATCAGAGGTACCCTCACCTACAGACCCCCCAGGGCCACGCACCGGCTTCTGCGATGCCATCACCGACTTCATTGCCCCACTAGCCATCTAGTCCAAGCACTACATCTTCCTCAGAGACCTCAAATTCCACCTGGACAACCCAACAGACACTAACTCCGCCAACCTCCTGGAACGCTTGGGCAACATCGGCCTTACCCAGCTGGTCACCAAACCCACACACAGAGCAGGACACACACAGCCAGCGACAGAGTCAAATACACCGATTCCACAGAACTCACCTGGACTGATCACTCCATCATCCACTTCACCATTGCAGGATCACCATGAACCGCCACAACCCCAACCCCCTTCCACAGCTGGAACAAAGTGACACAGACCCAATGGATGGACACCTTCAGCACCACCCAGCCTACCCCCACAACCAACCTGGAAGAAGTCATCAAGAACTTCACCTGGATCACCAAAGCCGCCGACTGAGTTGCCCCCATCAAACAAGCCAAGACCCGCAGATCCACCAAACAAACCATCTGGTACACACCAAAACTCAAGGCAATGAAATAAGACTGCAAACAACTGGAGGGAAGATGGCGTATCAGACAAGACACCACAGACCAAGTCACCTTCAAGTCAGCCATCAAAAACTCAAAGACACAAAAAAAGAAGCCCTAGCAAACCACAACGAAGCAAGCGCCAACCACACCAAGGAACTCTTCAGCATCGTCAGAGAGTTCTGCTGTCCTATGTTATGTTATGTTATATGTTATGTTATAAGGAACTTATAAAGCGTAAACTTTCACTCCGAAGAGCATCATGGCGCTGTGTGGATCCCAACGAACACGATGACTGAAACTGGGAGGTTATTAGATGAGTGATCTGCATAGAGCATCTGGGGGCATAAAGATCCAAGTTTTCAGAGCTTTACTAAAAAGGGTTTCTGATTGGATGAAGCATAGGTTGTTGGTGAGTCGGTTCCAGGCCTTGGTCCCAAGAACTGCAATAGATTTCCCCCCTTTTGAGACACATCTTAAAGCGGGGGTTTTAATAGATTTGGGTTAGACGATCTGAGTGTACGGTGTGGCACATAGCGTGCACACCGGGGCCGAAGGTAGTGGGGGTCTGAGGAGTGAAAAACTCTAAAGGTAATTATCAAGATCTTAAACAGGATTCTTTTGTGGATGGGTAGCTACTGCAGTGCTTTAAGTGCAGCAGATGCTGATGAGCTCCTAGGCCATTTTAATCCTAGTCGAGCTGCTGCATGTTGTACCATCTGTAGTTTGTGTAGGACCGACTTATTAGTACCTGCATAAAGGCTGTTGCAGTAATCCAATCTGGAGGTGATTAGGGCCACTACGACTGCCATTCTAGCCGTGCAGGAAAGTAGGTCGAAGAATTTTTTAAGTGACTTTATCAGATAGAAGCAGGTCCCAGCCACTGCTAGGGATTGCTGGTGAAAGGAAAGTGCTGAGTCAAATTTGACCTCCAGATTCCTAGCTACCGTTACTGTATTGGGGGAGGAGGGATGTCAGAGGGCCACCATAGACTAGGGGAGAAGGTGTTCGCTTTCCCTAGTGGCATGATTTCCGTTTTTTCTGAGTTGCATTTTAAGTGATTTGCTTTCATCCAATGAAAGACTGCTGTGAGACATTGACGAAGATTTTCCTCAGCCAGTGTGGTATTTTTATCTAACACCAGAATTAGCTGAGTATCGTCCGCCTATGAGATAGTCTCGATATTAAAGGACGATATCAGACTAATCAGGGGAGCCATTTAGGCATTGAAGAGCACTGGACTGAGAATGGACCCTTGTGGAACCCCGGAGAGCAGGGGGTTTTCTGCAGACTGGAATTGGCCAGGAGTAATGACTTGTCTTCAGTTTTGTAGAAATGATTTTAGCCAGGCCAGGGCAAGATGAGAGATACCATATGACGCGAGACGGACCAAGAGGATAACATGTGAGACTGCGTCGAAAGCGGCTGATAGGTCTAATAAGACCTATCAGCATTCCTTCCCTGGTCTAAAGCGGCTTTGATGGATTTAGCAGTGTACAGGAGAGCTGATTCCGTAGAGTGCTGAGGCCTGAAACCTGACGGATTAGGGTGTAAGATATTTGCTTCTTCCAAATAGGTCATCAGTTGAAGATTAACTAGTTTTTCGGTAATCTTACTGAGACAAGGGAGTAAAGAGATGAGTCGAAGATTAGTAAGGGTGGTGGGATCAGCAAGTTGTTTCTTTTGGAGTGGTTTGACTGCTGCAATTTTCCATTCGTTGGGGACTTCTGCTAGTGAAAGAGAGGCGTTTATTATGTTATTGATGACTGGGTTGACAATATTTATGATGGCATGTCAAATTAAAGGGGGACAAGGGTCAAAAGGAGATCCTGATTTAACTGCAATAATAGCCTGATGGGATTGTTCTCGGCTAATGACTTGAAAGGCTCGGAGGGACAGTCTATTGTTTCCTAGATCAGTAGTCGTCGTTACGGGGAGGCAGGAGGTGCTGAGAAGTCTTGTTGTAATAACTGGACCTTCTGTTCAAAGTAGTCGGCTATGCGATCGCTGAGAGACTGCGATGGGGGAATCTCTTGTTTGAGGAATATGGGGTTGGTGAAAGTGTTAACTATCTTAAAGATAGTTTTTTTATTTGAGTTGGCCAGTTTAAGAATCTCGATGAAATTGGACTTCTTGGCAGCTTAGATTTGTTGGTGGTAGTTTTTGAACCCGGTTAGTTCTTCCTGTTTGTAGTTTTGTCGCCATCTATGTTCCAATTTCCTGCAGTGGCTGTGTAGTTCTCTCAGGTTTTGGGTGTACCATGGGGAGGAGGGTTTCTTAAACGATCGGTTATTTTGTGAGGCAGGAGGTGCAAAGCGATCCCTCAGTGTGGACATCCACTGTATGAAGCGTTGGTTATCCACTGATGGATCCCCTGACAGCCTGGGCCTGCGACTGAAGCTTCTAAACTGAGGTCTGGAAAGACTGCCATATCAATCCACCTGGGTCTGGTGTTTTGAATAATGGGGGTGCGACCCTTGGGGGTTTTCGTGTGCTGGTGTCCGATTTCTAAAGGTATAAACTTGTGATCAGACCAAGTTAGGCTAACTGGGGCCTTGACTAAGAGGGTCGTGAGATTTGAACAAATGCCGTCCAAAGTTTGGCCTGCATTATGAGTGGGGGTGTTATCTGCTGATCCAGGCCTAGTGTTTCAATAATTTCCAGGAAGTTCATTGCACCCGGGTCATTTTGTACATCTAGGTGAATATTAAAATCCCCTAATATGGTGAATTTGGATATTCTAAGAGTTAATGAACTCATGATATCACCAATGCTTTCCAAAAAGTCTTGTAAGGGCCTGGTGGGCGGTACAGCAGAGCCCCTGAAAAAGAGAATGAGTCCTCTAATTGGAAGCATAAGCCGATACTTTATGCACCTTTGAGGTCGGATATTTCAAATACTGAGCATTTCAGTGTGCTGCGATGAATGATCGCCAGTCCTCCTCGTTGTTCTGGTCTATCATGTCTGTGAATTCGATAGCAAGGGGGTAGGGCACAGACGATATCCGGGTTACACCAGGCTTTGAGCCATATTTCCGTTAAGAAAAGGCAGTCTAGGTTATCGTCTAAGATTAAGTCGTGAATGCTTTGAGCATGTTTGCATAGTGATCTAGCATTAATGAGACCTCCTCGTAGGTAAGTTGCGTTAAGACTACTGCTAATTGATGTGTCCTATATGGGACTGAAAACTGTTTTACAGTTCTTACAGCAGAAGAGGCCCTTCCATTTAATGACATGGAGAAGGTTTTTGCAATTGTGAGAACTGTTGTTGAGGGCCAGAAGGGAATCTCAAGTGTTATACATACCAATTAGGCAGCGTTTCTGGTGCTTCTCGCTTTCCGGATGCGGTCGGGCGCAGACAGGCTTGCCTTTGGTGCGCTGGTGGCATGCCTGCTGCGCACGTCTGCTGCCCGTCTGCATTGGCGGGCACATTAAATAGTATGTGCACCTCCAACGACTAGACCGCTGGGGGTGAAAAGATGGCCCCATTTCCGGGAGGGAGCCTCCCCTACAACTCGCTCCGGAAACGAATCCGGCAGGCAGGAAACAACCAACCACCCAGCAACGAGAGGAAAACACACAGTGTGAGGGGAGAGAAAGGCTCCAAAATCAGGTAAGACTAATGATGAAACCCCTTAATGTCCCCTTAAGAGCGGCAGAAAACTAACACATCGAACGGAGTCCGGTTCCCACAATTCAAATTCATATACAATTTTAAAAACATATACAGTTTAAAAATAGATTGAAACAGCAGTTTCCCTAGTTGTCCTATGCATTCATGGTTAAAAAGCAGCGATTTAAATTCACCTCCCACGTTAAGGGAGATAGAGAGTAAAATGCAACGTGCCCAAGTTGGGTTCGCTATGGTCACCAAGAACACGATCCCTTCCTCACAGGAACTCTGTGATGCTCTAGCTGACCACTTTCACAACAAAACATCCACCATCTACAATAACTTCGAGCCCCAACCCACTGACCTCTAGATCCTCCTCTCCCCAACGGAAGCCTCCCACGATCAGCCACTCACCGCATGAGCATAGCTCACCACTCAGAACACCACAGCCATCATGAACTCCATCCACTAGGGAGCACCCATGGACCCCTGCAAACATGCAGCTTGCTCTGCCCAAAAGAAATTCTTCTCCACTTCATGGAAGCAATCTCGCTTCCAAGAAGTGGACCAGAGTTTGCTATGGCATGGCGGGAGCACCCATAGAAAACTGCAATGTCCCAGGGGTGGGCTCCCTGGGACATTGCTAGAGCCGTCTCTGGGCCCTCCTCCCATCTTTTAGATAGCCCCAGGGAGGGGGTGGTCCTCGGGACAGTGGGGGGCTGAGCGGGCCCCCCCACAATTGTAAATAAAAGTACTCCGGGGAGGTGGTAGTCCCCGGGGCAGTGGGGGAGGCCATAGGGCCTCCGCCCTCAAAAAAAAAAACATACAGTGTGCCCTTGGGAGGTGGAGGTCCCCGGGGTAGCGGGGACCGAGCGGGCCCTACTGCATTTGCAATTAAAAGTGCCCTGGGGAGGTAGTGGTCCCCGAGGCAGCAGGGGAGGCCATAAGGCCTCCACCGCATTTTGAAAAAAATTACAGTGTGCCCCGGGGAGGTGGCGGCCCCCGGGACTTCTAATAAGCCCAAGAGGGGGGTCCCATGAGCCTCCCTCCTTCAAGCCCCCAGGATTTGGCCCACCCGGGGGTTTTAAAAAAAGACACGCGGGTGATTGCGCGTCTATTTTTTAAAAAAAATTGCTGCGGTTTTGCAGATCCACCACAAATCCGTGGCAAAATAAAACAAAATGCTTTTAAAATGTGTGGGACCCCCCCCCGCCCAACATATCTGGGGATCAGGGTATTCCTACCCTGCCCACTTTTCTTTATTTTTTACTGTTTTTCTGGTACTCAGCTTTAAGCTGAGTCCCAAGAGGGCTGCCAACATTTCCTGGTTGAAGTGTTGGCAGCCAATCAGAGCAATGAATTTCCCTGCACGAGCTCGTCTTTGTTTGCGAAGGCTTTGCGGCCAGAGCTATCACTATAAGTTTAAACTTACATTTCTCAAATACTACTGAACGGATTTAAACCAAATAAGCAAAAGGCACTTCCTTGAACCGACATCCACCTCCCTGCAAATTGGGAATTAACATTACAAACGCAACCTTATTGCGCGCCCCAAATTCTCGGTCCCCACTGCACAGATCAACCCCAAACTTTCCCAATCAATAGTACCCTCCTTGACGCTTTTTTGGCAAAATTTCATGCAGATTTGTGAAATGGCCAAGTCAAAAAATGCTTTTCCTATGGAAACCAGGTCCTAACTATAACTACCTACTGGCACTCCCAGGCGGGTTCAATCACTCAGTTCTTTATTCGAACGACAAACAACATCAACGCGTTTCAGCAGTCTCAGCTGCCTTGCTCACGATGTCTGAGCGCCATCATTTTTTTCTTAAAATACTCACTTTCAAAGACAAAGAACATTGAGGAGGGACTACGAGAATTGAAAAACAAATAATATAGATTGTTATCGCAAGAGCACGTTACAAAAGTTCAAAACCACGCAGGATTTGTTTCATGCAAAATTGCTGGCATGGAAAAGCAAAGGTCTTCTTAGCCTGGAGGAATACAAATATTTGAAGAAGGAAAATCCCACAATACCTTCAATATATTTTATTCCAAAAATACACAAGGATATTAACAAACCCCCAGGAAGACCTATTATATCTGCGTGTGATGGGCCATTTGAAAATATATCAAGGTACATTGATCATTTTTTGCAGGAGCATGTCCGAAATTTACAATCGTATGTACAAGACACTAGCGACTTTATTAGGAAAATCAAAGACATACAATGGCAAAAGGGGTTTCTTTTAATTACTCTTGATGTTACCTCATTATATACCTGCATTAGAAATCAAGATGGATTAAAGGCGGTGGAATATTTCTTGGCTAACAGAACTCTAAAGTTTGTAGAACACAACAAAATGTTAATGGACATGTTAACCTTTTGTCTTGACAATAATTTGTTTTTATTTAAAAACACTATGGGGTCGATTCCGATTCGGGCCGGAAATTTCTCCGACCGAGCCGGACCCGGAGAGATTTCCGACCGAATCGGACCCGTGCAGTCCGACCGAACGAGTACGATGCGGCCGTATGTTATCGGACACGAGTCGGTCGGACTCCCATTGAACTCAATGGGAGCCGGTCGTACAACGCGTACGCGGGCTCCCATTGCCTCAATGGGTGCGAGGCGGACAAGGGCGCCCCCTACAGCGGGTACGCCGCGGCGCGCTCGCGGCGTACACGCACAGGTAGGGGGGACCCTTGGGTCCCCCTGTGTGCGCCTCGCGCGGCTACGCGTACAGGGGGTCCGACACGGACCCCAAAGTACGGCTCCGACAGCTCTTACGGGCCGGAGTGCGCGGCTCGGTCGGACTGCTCGCGGCGCGCATCGTACTTACCCGGCCGGGAAACGTCTCCATTGCGCGGTGCGAATCGGGTCCGACCGAGTCGGTCGGAGCGGTTCCGAGTCCGAGCGAGTCGGTCGGAGTTGTCGGGACGCCCGGACGAGTCGGTCGGCGACTCGCATCGTACTCGCTCGGCCGGACCCGCGTGACGGTTCGGTCGGGAAACAGGCTTTCGCATGGCTTTTTTCCCGACCGAATGGTATTGGGTGCGCCTCCGACCGAGATCGGAATCGGCCCCTATGTATCAGCAGATACAGGGAGTTGCTATGGGGGCCAGCTTTTCCCCCAGTTATGCGTGTTTATTCATGGGCTGGTGGGAGGAGCTGGTCCTCAGAAGCAGATTTGAGCACACTTGCAGAAGAAATGTTATCACATGGTTACGTTTTATTGACGATTTGTTCATTGTCTGGCATGGCACAGAGCTAGAAGCCAGGGAATTTATAACATCAATGAATGTCAATGATATTAATTTAAATTTTACTTCCAATATTAGTGATGACAATATAACCTTCCTTGATGTAAGAATCAAAGTGATAAATAATATGTTATCCACATCTCTATATCGTAAGGATACTGCTGGCAATACTGTGCTACACGCATCTAGTGCACATCCTCCCCATTTAATAAATAGCATTCCATATGGGGAAATGCTACGTCTGCGAAGAATATGCAGTGAAGAAAGTGATTTGAAACTTAAACAAATGGAAAGCAAAAAACGATTTTTACAAAGGGGCTACAAAGTTAAAATCATAGATGCGGCCATATCAAAATCAAATAGTAA
Source organism: Calotriton arnoldi (assembly GCA_963921515.1). NCBI lineage: Eukaryota > Metazoa > Chordata > Amphibia > Caudata > Salamandridae > Calotriton > Calotriton arnoldi. The sequence goes on along the minus strand of CAWUFW010003666.1, from coordinate 827,184 downwards.
AGACAGGGAGGAATTGTTGCAGTACAACTCCAAAGGCAAAAAAGATATTGATGGGAAGAAGGCAGAATTGGGAGAGCCAATTAGACTTATTACAGCATATTCCAAACAGGAACAGCAATTGCGGGGCATCATAAGACGAAATTGGCCTATTGTCCTGGATGACCCCGCAATTGGAGGGCTACTTCCAAAATATCCGGCCATAACATTTAGAAAAACTGGATCAATGGCCAATGAGTTAGTCAAAAGCAGTCCAGAAATTCAGGATCAAAGCAGTTGGCTGACAGTAAGGAAGGGCTTTTATAGATGTGCCATCTGCAAAGCCTGTCAACATGGCTCAAATAGAACCACTTATCTTACTGCCTTTAGTGATCAGGTACAAACAATAAACCAACATTTAACATGTCGAACGGATCATGCCGTATATGTGTTGGAATGTAGTTGTAAATTAAATTATGTGGGCAGCACAAAGTTGGCTGTCCACAAAAGAATTCTACAACACATAAGGGCGATCAAGAACAAAGATCAAAGCTACCCAGTAGCGAGACATTTCCATGAAGAACACAATAGTGATTTAAATCAGTTAAAATACTATGTTATAGATGCTGTTCCCCCACAAAGGAAAGGTGGTGATCGGGAGTCAAAATTGAGAAGGCTTGAAACACGCTATATCCTGGAATTAGATACAAAACAACCAGGAGGCCTTAATATGAGTGAGGATCTGCATACTTATTTATAATATGTTTTTAATATAAAGAATTCAACTCCTGGCAAAATTATGGTGCAGAATCGGAAGGTACAAGATACATTGAATTCTATATACTTCCCATAAATTCCAACTTGTATATATAAAAATTGAAAATTGAAAATATTTAAATATGAAATCACTATTTGAGATGTACCAATCGGAATACTTTATCTTATGTGGACCGTATGGGACTTGTAGGAATAGATGAACTAATGTAGGAGGTTATTTAGCCAGTTTCATCAAAGTATAAAACATGGAGTCAAACGATGCAAGTAGATATACACAAGTTGAAATCTTTTTAGATCTTTTTACAGGTTTTTTATTCTGTTAGTGGTGATTGAATTGTAGTATTGGATGTGTATATTTATGTATTTATTGATATTTATATTTATATATATGTATATTTATGTATTCTATTGATATTTATATTTATGTGTATATTTATATATTTTACAATCATGGGAATCAATCATTGATCAATCAGATTGAGATAAGATATTTTGCGATATTTGCACTTGCACACTTGCACTTTTTTCAAGGATTATCAACTACAAGATATGACATTAAGTCAAAATAAGATATGCCTTGTTAGGTTAATTATGAAATTTTAGTATTTTTGCACATGTAAATATATCATTTTAACACTATAGGTAGCACTTTTTAGTATTGTTATGGGTTTGTATATGGTCTAGATGACAAGAAATACATTTATTGTATCCTAAAGCATTCATGCAATTATTGTCGAAAATATCAGGGTTATTTTAAGAATGTAGTGTATTTTTATATAAAAAATTATGAGGGTAATACAACAAATATTAGGTTGATTTGCTCAAATGCATTATGCATATATTATTGACAAGGATACAAACAATGCAACATAAATGTTTTTTCTATGTCTATTGTCATGACCAGTGCACACTGTCACTTTAAATAGGTATCCCACAAGCAGTAGCGCTGTCATGTGATCAAGGCAGGGATCTGCCGAAACGCGTCATGGCGGACTGGTTCTTCGGTGTAATAAATTAAAAAATTACACAAAATCTGGGTCTACTCTCGTTTATTCCCAAAGGATTGTTTTGCAAACGAGCAACTTACATGTTATCACCGGATTGACTTTCCCCGGTGTGGTGGACCCCCTCCAGGCAAGCGGCTCTGTAATTGGCAAGTCACGGATCTGGCTTTTCTGGCATCTCCTCGAGGCTTCGGGGCAGCTGGGAAAACCGGAAACACAAAGCGCACCGGCAACGGGAAGTACAGGGCCCCCTGCTGCAGAGATACGTGCCGAAAAAAGGAAAGCGGCTGAGTGAAGTGGAGCTCAACGGCAGCAAGCTCGGGGGAGTGAACCTGAACGAGGAGGCTACAACACGGGTCGCTGGAACTAAAGGTACGAATAATCCATAAGCATTTCAGGCAGGAGAGGAGGCGTGTAACCGTGCAAGTTTGAACTCACCACTCACTCAGAAAGTGGGAGCAAGCTGACGGAATACATTGTTTGTAACAAGTGCACTGAGAAAAATGTCCGTCGCGGCACTACGGGATCGAGAGTCAGCTGCGGATGAGATGTTTTCGGACTCTCCTCTGATGCAGCGTGACGAAAATACGAGTGCCGGTGATACAGCAAGTGCAGGAACACAAAGTTTGAAAGAGAAATTTCGCAATTTAGAGAAAATGATGCGCCAGGAACAAGCAAAATGGTGGGAGGCTAAATCTCTGCAGCGATACCTCGACGTGGGTAGAATACCCCGGGGGCTAAGGATTATGATTGCCCCAAGCTACGATACACCAAACCCTCAGATGATGGCAGAGTGGGCGGAGGCTAATTTGGACTCATCCAGACGGCTAGTCCAGATTTTAGTAAAGTATGCAGAGATTGATCGAGCTGACCTCCAGAGTAAAATAGATGCTCTCAATGAAGAAATGAAATCTTCAACTGATTCCCAACAGCAACAAAAAATGAAACTCCATGAAGAAATGGTGAATCGGCTTAAGAAAGAGGAGGACAAAATCAAATATAGGAAAACCTACAAATTCAGACGGGACAAGGAGGATTATGCTAACGGGCAAATTTTCACTTTTGCCCGTAAGTTTGATACTTACAGAAACGCAAGTGCCAATAAACAAAGGTTAACATATGATCCATCTGGCATTAACCAACAACATGAAGAGATCCCATCAGCATCTGATCTTAGCTCTGCAGTGGAGAGCGAGTCAGAAACAGAGGGACGGAGGGAACAAACCCCAAAGAATGCTATAAAACCCTCTTTGGGGGAAGAGTTGGATTACCTAAGGAGAAGCAGGAGGAAACATTGCGGCCAAGAAACCGACCGGCAAAAAACGAAGAACCCAAACCAGAAAGGCAAGGCGAAAAGCAGCCAGAAAACGCCAGCAACAACAAGCGTCCCACACGGGGACGGGGTCGTGTAACCTGGAAGAGATAAAAGTATTAAAAACAACATTACTGCCAGAGGATGATATAAATAAGAAAACTATTATTAATCTGGCTGGCATAGATCTATCGGAGGCGGAAAAACAATTGCTGAGTTTGGGTTTATCTTTTTGCAAAGAGTCAAATTTTATTTATACCAAAACTCGGGCTGACATTTACATGTTTATAAGAAAACTCAAACTGATGAAGTATCACCAACTCAGAACCCAGCAAAAAGAAGTGGGACATAGACCACCCACAAAGGATACAGCTGGGGTTTCAAATCTTACAGTGGCAGACTATGAATTACTGAGAGAGTTGCAGGAGATGGACAATAACGAACTGGGCACTGATGATAACACAAGCACATTGGGGGGCAATGCTGAGGAAATTGATGTGAGTGCAAGACCAGACACACCATTCAAAGCAAAAAGCAAATTTTATCCTATGATGCCCAGAGATGCCCTGGATGTATTCAATGACCAAGTGATAAGCCAGGTTAAAAAGCTGTATGGAAATGTCAGCAATAACAAAAGGAAGGTATCAAATGAAGAGAGAAAGTATGATCAACTTATAACTAAACTAAAGAAGGAGAAAAATGTGGTAATAAGGAACTCAGATAAAGGAGGGAACATTGTTCTTTGGCCACTGCAGGACTATCTAAGTGAAGCACAGTCTCAATTAAATAATATAGATTGTTATCGCAAGAGCACGTTACAAAAGTTCAAAACCACGCAGGATTTGTTTCATGCAAAATTGCTGGCATGGAAAAGCAAAGGTCTTCTTAGCCTGGAGGAATACAAATATTTGAAGAAGGAAAATCCCACAATACCTTCAATATATTTTATTCCAAAAATACACAAGGATATTAACAAACCCCCAGGAAGACCTATTATATCTGCGTGTGATGGGCCATTTGAAAATATATCAAGGTACATTGATTATTTTTTGCAGGAGCATGTCCGAAATTTACAATCGTATGTACAAGACACTAGCGACTTTATTAGGAAAATCAAAGACATACAATGGCAAAAGGGGTTTCTTTTAATTACTCTTGATGTTACCTCATTATATACCTGCATTAGAAATCAAGATGGATTAAAGGCGGTGGAATATTTCTTGGCAAACAGAACTCTAAAGTTTGTAGAACACAACAAAATGTTAATGGACATGTTAACCTTTTGTCTTGACAATAATTTGTTTTTATTTAAAAACACTATGTATCAGCAGATACAGGGAGTTGCTATGGGGGCCAGCTTTTCCCCCAGTTATGCGTGTTTATTCATGGGCTGGTGGGAGGAGCTGGTCCTCAGAAGCAGATTTGAGCACACTTGCAGAAGAAATGTTATCACATGGTTACGTTTTATTGACGATTTGTTCATTGTCTGGCATGGCACAGAGCTAGAAGCCAGGGAATTTATAACATCAATGAATGTCAATGATATTAATTTAAATTTTACTTCCAATATTAGTGATGACAATATAACCTTCCTTGATGTAAGAATCAAAGTGATAAATAATATGTTATCCACATCTCTATATCGTAAGGATACTGCTGGCAATACTGTGCTACACGCATCTAGTGCACATCCTCCCCATTTAATAAATAGCATTCCATATGGGGAAATGCTACGTCTGCGAAGAATATGCAGTGAAGAAAGTGATTTGAAACTTAAACAAATGGAAAGCAAAAAACGATTTTTACAAAGGGGCTACAAAGTTAAAATCATAGATGCAGCCATATCAAAATCAAATAGTAAAGACAGGGAGGAATTGTTGCAGTACAACTCCAAAGGCAAAAAGATATTGATGGGAAGAAGGCAGAATTGGGAGAGCCAATTAGACTTATTACAGCATATTCCAAACAGGAACAGCAATTGCGGGGCATCATAAGACGAAATTGGCCTATTGTCCTGGATGACCCCGCAATTGGAGGGCTACTTCCAAAATATCCGGCCATAACATTTAGAAAAACTGGATCAATGGCCAATGAGTTAGTCAAAAGCAGTCCAGAAATTCAGGATCAAAGCAGTTGGCTGACAGTAAGGAAGGGCTTTTATAGATGTGCCATCTGCAAAGCCTGTCAACATGGCTCAAATAGAACCACTTATCTTACTGCCTTTAGTGATCAGGTACAAACAATAAACCAACATTTAACATGTCGAACGGATCATGCCGTATATGTGTTGGAATGTAGTTGTAAATTAAATTATGTGGGCAGCACAAAGTTGGCTGTCCACAAAAGAATTCTACAACACATAAGGGCGATCAAGAACAAAGATCAAAGCTACCCAGTAGCGAGACATTTCCATGAAGAACACAATAGTGATTTAAATCAGTTAAAATACTATGTTATAGATGCTGTTCCCCCACAAAGGAAAGGTGGTGATCGGGAGTCAAAATTGAGAAGGCTTGAAACACGCTATATCCTGGAATTAGATACAAAACAACCAGGAGGCCTTAATATGAGTGAGGATCTGCATACTTATTTATAATATGTTTTTAATATAAAGAATTCAACTCCTGGCAAAATTATGGTGCAGAATCGGAAGGTACAAGATACATTGAATTCTATATACTCCCCATAAATTCCAACTTGTATATATAAAATTGAAAATTGAAAATATTTAAATATGAAATCACTATTTGAGATGTACCAATCGGAATACTTTATCTTATGTGGACCGTATGGGATTTGTAGGAATAGATGAACTAATGTAGGAGGTTATTTAGCCAGTTTCATCAAAGTATAAAACATGGAGTCAAACGATGCAAGTAGATATACACAAGTTGAAATCTTTTTAGATCTTTTTACAGGTTTTTTATTCTGTTAGTGGTGATTGAATTGTAGTATTGGATGTGTATATTTATGTATTTATTGATATTTATATTTATATATATGTATATTTATGTATTCTATTGATATTTATATTTATGTGTATATTTATATATTTTACAATCATGGGAATCAATCATTGATCAATCAGATTGAGATAAGATATTTTGCGATATTTGCACTTGCACACTTGCACTTTTTTCAAGGATTATCAACTACAAGATATGACATTAAGTCAAAATAAGATATGCCTTGTTAGGTTAATTATGAAATTTTAGTATTTTTGCACATGTAAATATATCATTTTAACACTATAGGTAGCACTTTTTAGTATTGTTATGGGTTTGTATATGGTCTAGATGACAAGAAATACATTTATTGTATCCTAAAGCATTCATGCAATTATTGTCGAAAATATCAGGGTTATTTTAAGAATGTAGTGTATTTTTATATAAAAAATTATGAGGGTAATACAACAAATATTAGGTTGATTTGCTCAAATGCATTTATGCATATATTATTGACAAGGATACAAACAATGCAACATAAATGTTTTTTCTATGTCTATTGTCATGACCAGTGCACACTGTCACTTTAAATAGGTATCCCACAAGCAGTAGCGCTGTCATGTGATCAAGGCAGGGATCTGCCGAAACGCGTCATGGCGGACTGGTTCTTCGGTGTAATAAATTGAAAAATTACACAAAATCTGGGTCTACTCTCGTTTTATTCCCAAAGGATTGTTTTGCAAACGAGCAACTTACATATATATATATATATATATATATATATATATATATATATATATATTTATATATATATATATATATATATATATATATATATATTCAAAATAAGATATTCCTTCAGAAATAATCGTCCAGCACTCCCAGGCGGGTTCAATCACTCAGTTCTTTATTCGAACGACAAACAACATCAACGCGTTTCAGCAGTCTCAGCTGCCTTGCTCACGATGTCTGAGCGCCATCATTTTTTTCTTAAAATACTCACTTTCAAAGACAAAGAACATTGAGGAGGGACTACGAGAATTGAAAAACATTAGCCAGCACGCTTTCTTCTATTACAACGGCGGCCATATTAGAACATGCAAGGTATATACAAAAACACATTACAAGGATAGTTCCTTTTGTTAAAATTGTTTCTGCTATTAGTAGCATAAAATTTCCATAGAGGATGTTTAAATCATACTTGTACTTTGCCTTTCTGAAGTTTTATATCTAACAGAGACTCCAAGTCCCTTGTACTTATAATCCAGATATCCGGTCAAATTTCACATATCAGTTTTTCATGAAAATAATCAAATAAACATCCAATTCTAACTGAACCATGTTACTATTTTTGCAACCTCTAATTCCTCAAATTATATGTTCTAAATATATTCCTACAGTTTCAAAGCCAACGGGGAGTAAAAAAGATACTTTTTCAATTAAATATATCGTAAAGTTCTTCAATTATTAAAGTGCAAATACCAAGTGCAAATCAATCGCTGAAAGTGCAAGTGCTTCACAGTATATTATTACATATATTTCATATACTAATTAAAACACCATATACAAAAAAATATATAATTAAAATGTCATTATATATACCAAATTTCTAAAATGCAAGTGCTTCACAGTATATTATTCTTCCACATTAAAAAAAGAACTTATTTCATATACTCAATAGAGAAAAAACACTTTTTAAAACACTATTAATATCCTAAAATATCTAAAACCGATATACATGAACTACCCCTTAATTACTTCTTAGTCTGTATGAAATAACGGAAGAAGCTGTACATATAAAAAGTTACATCTTAAAAACAATTTTTCCTATGTACAGCAATCATCTAATCCTTTTACATCCCTCTTCCTCAAATTCTTACCATACCAATAAAAACAAAAAAAGTCTCATTTTGTGCAGTTTTACCCTTAAATTCCCTTCCCTCAACAACCTTAGTGTAGACATGTATAAAGGTCCTCATCTACGTTCAATCCATGAGGTTCCATGCTATTAAACTCCAAAATATAATAGGTTTCCAATTTCCTGAGTTCCTTTTCCCTATCTCCTCCTCTCTTTTTACGGGGAATTTCTGCTATATAGCTATACTGTAGGCTGGAGGGATTACTTTGATGATACTTCTCAAAGTGTCTTGCGACCGGGTAAGTTCTATCTTTGTTTAAGATTGCTCTCCTGTGTTGTAAAATCCTTTTATACACTGGTAAAGTTGTACTACCTATATATACCTTCGGGCAGTCACACTGCAGTAAATAGACAACAAAATCTGATCTACAGGTTAAAAAATTTTGATGAAAATAGTTTTATTAAAAAATGTTTTAAAATTCGTGCCATTCATTCCATGTTGGCACGCTTTACATTTAGAACATTTTTTAAAACCTGGTTTTTGTTGGAGCCAATTCAAGGCCCCACTCTTTTGTTCCTGAAATTCACTTCTCACAATTAAATCTTTCAATGACTTTGATTTCCTATAAGTGATATTAGGCTGTTTATTCACTTGTGGGCCTATCAAAGGGTCACCCTGTACCAGATACCAATGTTTTTTAAAATGGCTCTGATTTCTTTATGTTTGGTGTTAAAAGTCATAATAAATCTTGGATTCTCCACATTTTTCCGATCTTTCTGCTTAGTTTTCTCCTTCTTTTTCTGAGTTCGTGATGGTTCAAAGAGTACCTTCTGTCTCTCAAGATTCCTGGCTTTCTTAGCTGCACCTTTTATTATGTGTGGTGAGTACCCTCTCTCAATGAATCTACTCATCATTTCCTGTTCGATTCTCAGATACTCTTCCTGGCTGCTACATGCCCGCCTAGCCCTATAGAATTCCCCAAAGGGAATACTTCGTATCAATGGAGCTGGGTGGGCACTCCCCGCGTGGAGAATAGTATTTCCCGCAGTGGGTTTTCGAAATATAGTGGTCTCAAGTTTTTCCCCTACTGGTTGAATTCTGATATCAAGAAAATCTATGGTGGTTTTACTGAACTGTCCCACAAATTTCAAATTCAACGAGTTCTGGTTCAAATCCACAATGAATTGTTCTATGTCCGTTTCATTGCCCTGCCACAGCACGAAAACGTCATCTATGAATCTTACCCAAAGTAAAATGTTACCTGACCAATGTTCTAAGGGACGGCCCCCGAGCACCTGCTCCTCCCACCAGCCTAAATGCAAATTAGCATAGCTGGGGGCGAAGCAGGTGCCCATCGCCGTCCCTTGTTCTTGCCGATAGAGATCATCCCCAAATAAAAATATATTTTTCGTCAGACACCACTCCATTAACTCTAAAATCATTCGATATGTTTCATGAATCTTATTGGTTTTCTATTCAAAAAGTACTCTGCTGCTTTTAAACCATCTACATGACGTATACTCGTATACAACGTGGAGATATCCAATGTCATTAAAATCATGGTGGTAGCATCCCAACGAATATCAAAAATACACTTGAGAAAATCAGTAGAGTCCTTGATTTGTGAAGTCAATGTTCTAACAATAGGATTTAAAAAATAATCAATGTACCTAGATGCATTTTCGAACAAGCTGCCACATGAGGAAATTATCGGTCTGCCCGGAGGTGTGGTGGTACTTTTATGCACCTTCGGGAGCATATAAAACACTGGTATTACTGGTTTCTCTTTTTTGATAAATTTGAACTCATCCCAGCTTAACAGTTCATCTTGTTTCCATATTTCGAGTCTGTCAAAAAACAAATCCTTCACTCCTTCATATTCTTTCATGCTAATCCTCTGATAGCATTCATGATTGTTCAATTGGCTCAATGCTTCTTTTTTGTATAATTCACGGCCCCATAAGACGACATTACCCCCCTTATCCGAGGGTTTCATCAAGATTCCATCTTCTTTCTGTAATTTTGCCACAGTTTTATGTATTAGAGCTTTTTTCGGATTTGTTTGTTTTTTCTTTTGATTTAGCTCATAATATAACAATTTCAGATCTTTCGTTACATTCTCACTAAAAATATCCACATTATCTCTTGGCAACTGTGGTACAAATCTTGACGGTGGCCTGAATGGAGTATAATCCCCACTTTTTAAGCTTAATGCCATCCATTCAGCTTGTTCATTGTTTCCTGATGTTTCATTCATATTTTCAGAATTATCCATATCCATATTAGTATCATCGGCTAATGTCAAGAGGTCTGTCAGGATAGGTATATCATTAACACTTAAGGTATTCAGTTCATGTTGAGGATCCATTATTGTTTCTTGTCTTTGGGAGCTTTGGGAATCCCGATTATAATGCAAATTTATTAATTTAAGTTTCCGGGTGAAACGATACAAATCCATTCTGCAACTTGGATAATTAAAATCATCATATTTTATATTTATATATATATTTATATTCACTGAAAAAAACACAGGTTTCTGGGACGTTATAGTTAGTTGGACATTTCAATCATACAAAACCAGAGAAATTCGTCCGTTACACTTAGTTGAGCTAACTATAACTCGAGCCCCCGCAATACACTGCTGAAGACATCACATATTACATAACTCATGACATGGTCAGTGACATCACTGATGACATCTCAAATGATATCACTGATGACATCACTGATGACATCATCCAGAGACGGGGTGATTTTTAAAAGTTTAAGAATGTTTTATATATATATATATATATCCAAGAAAAGGCTCCCCACCACTCCAAAGAAGCCAAAGGGACACAACAGGGGACCAGGAAGAACACCTTTAATTACAGGACAAGAGGCATGACGCGTTTCGACTAATGTCTTTTTCAAAAGCCTTTACACTGCAAACTGTCACCGCCGCCTTTCAAATGATCCATTTCGCTTCCATTGGTGGAAGCCCAGCAAAGGCAATTGGTTTTCAGAACGTCATCTTGTAGTCCACAATCGGCAGACCACAACTCCCAGAGGGCACCATCCCGGCCATCAGGTAAGCGTTTCTGTTGCCTTATGAAAACTCGTAGTGAGTGCTGGAATCGGTGAACAGACGTGTATGGTGCAGTTTGTTGAATGTCCCAGTGTTTCTGCAATTTGAAGTTCCTCTCCCTGGCCCCCATCGACGTCTCACCGCATGACTCCAAGATGTTGTGGGATCGAGACTGACTACAATGAGCCTGTCCATCCGTGCAGTCACGGACTGCAACCTGCAACGAAACTCCATAGTTCCTGGATGCGGGGGCCAAAGCGGACCAAATCCTTGGTCAAAGAAAGAAAGCTGCACTGAAGCACAGTGTGCGCCCTCAGTGCTCTGGCCACAGAACGAGACGGGTCCCTCCAGCACGCCCAGGGCTTGTGTGCATAAGATCCAAGAAAAGGCTCCCCACCACTCCAAAGAAGCCGAAGGAACACAACAGGGGACCAGGAAGAACACCTTTAATTACAGGACAAGAGGCATGACGCGTTTCGACTAATGTCTTTTTCAAATGCCTTTACACTGCAAACTGTCACCGCCGCCTTTCAAATGATCCATTTCGCTTCCATTGGTGGAAGCCCAGCAAAGGCAATTGGTTTTCAGAACGTCATCTTGTAGTCCACAATCGGCAGACCACAACTCCCAGAGGGCACCATCCCGGCCATCAGGTAAGCGTTTCTGTTGCCTTATGAAAACTCGTAGTGAGTGCTGGAATCGGTGAACAGACGTATATGGTGCAGTTTGTTGAAGGTCCCAGTGTTTCTGCAATTTGAAGTTCCTCTCCCTGGCCCCCATCGACGTCTCACCACATGACTCCAAGATGTTGTGGGATCGAGGACTGACTACAATGAGCCTGTCCATCCGTGCAGTCACGGACTGCAACCTGCAATGAAACTCCGCAGTTCCTGGATGCGGGGGCCAAAGCGGACCAAATCCTTGGTCAAAGAAAGAAAGCTGCACCGAAGCGCAGCGTGCGCCCTCAGTGCTCTGGCCACAGAACGAGACGGGTCCCTCCAGCACGCCCAGGGCTTGCGTGCATAAGATCCAAGAAAAGGCTCCCCACCACTCCAAAGAAGCCGAAGGGACACAACAGGGGACCAGGAAGAACACCTTTAATTACAGGACAAGAGGCATGACGCGTTTCGACTAATGTCTTTTTCAAATGTCTTTACACTGCAAACTGTCACCGCCGCCTTTCAAATGATCCATTTCACTTCCATTGGTGGAAGCCCAGCAAAGGCAATTGGTTTTCAGAACGTCATCTTGTAGTCCACAATCGGCAGACCACAACTCCCAGAGGGCACCATCCCGGCCATCAGGTAAGCGTTTCTGTTGCCTTATGAAAACTCGTAGTGAGTGCTGGAATCGGTGAACAGACGTGTATGGTGAAGTTTGTTGAATGTCCCAGTGTTTCTACAATTTGAAGTTCCTCTCCCTGGCCCCCATCGACGTCTCACCGCATGACTCCAAGATGTTGTGGGAACGAGGACTGACTACAATGAGCCTATCCATTCGTGCAGTCACGGACTGCAACCTGCAACGAAACTCCACAGTTCCTGGATGCGGGGGCCAAAGCGGACCAAATCCTTGGTCAAAGAACGAAAGCTGCACCGAAGCACAGCGTGCGCCCTCAGTGCTCTGGCCACAGAACGAGACGGGTCCCTCCAGCACGCCCAGGGCTTGAGTGCATAAGATCCAAGAAAAGGCTCCCCACCACTCCAAAGAAGCCGAAGGGACACAACAAGGGACCAGGAAGAACACCTTTAATTACAGGACAAGAGGCATGACGCGTTTCGACTAATGTCTTTTTCAAATGCCTTTACACTGCAAACTGTCACCGCCGCCATTCAAATGATCCATTTCGCTTCCATTGGTGGAAGCCCAGCAAAGGCAATTGGTTTTCAGAACGTCATCTTGTAGTCCACCATCGGCAGACCACAACTCCCAGAGGGCACCATCCCGGCCATCAGGTAAGCGTTTCTGTTGCCTTATGAAAACTCGTAGTGAGTGCTGGAATCGGTGAACAGACGTGTATGGTGCAACTTGTTGAATGTCCCAGTGTTTCTGCAATTTGAAGTTCCTCTCCCTGGCCCCCATCGATGTCTCACCGCATGACTCCAAGATGTTGTGGAATCGAGGATTGAATACAATGAGCCTGTCCATCCGTGAAGTCACGGACTGCAACCTGCAACGAAACTCCACAGTTCCTGGATGCGGGGGCCAAAGCGGACCAAATCCTTGGTCAAAGAAAGAAAGCTGCACCGAAGCACAGCGTGCGCCCTCAGTGCTCTGGCCACAGAACGAGACGGGTCCCTCCAGCACGCCCAGGGCTTGCGTGTATAAGATCCAAGAAAAGGCTCCCCACCACTCCAAAGAAGCCGAAGGGACACAACAGGGGACCAGGAAGAACACCTTTAATTACAGGACAAGAGGCATGACACGTTTCGACTAATGTCTTTTTCAAATGCCTTTACACTGCAGACTGTCACCGCCGCCTTTCAAATGATCCATTTCGCTTCCATTGGTGGAAGCCCAGCAAAGGCAATTGGTTTTCAGAACGTCATCCTGTAGTCCACAATCGGCAGACCACAACTCCCAGAGAGCACCATCCCGGCCATCAGGTAAGCGTTTCTGTTGCCTTATGAAAACTCGTAGTGAGTGCTGGAATCGGTGAACAGACGTGTATGGTGCAGTTTGTTGAATGTCCCAGTGTTTCTGCAATTTGAAGTTCCTCTCTCTGGCCCCCATCGACGTCTCACCGCATGACTCCAAGATGTTGTGGGATCGAGACTGACTACAATGAGCCTGTCCATCCGTGCAGTCACGGACTGCAACCTGCAACGAAACTCCATAGTTCCTGGATGCGGGGGCCAAAGCGGACCAAATCCTTGGTCAAAGAAAGAAAGCTGCACTGAAGCACAGCGTGCGCCCTCAGTGCTCTGGCCACAGAACGAGACGGGTCCCTCCAGCACGCCCAGGGCTTGCGTGCATAAGATCCAAGAAAAGGCTCCCCACCACTCCAAAGAAGCCGAAGGGACACAACAGGGGACCAGGAAGAACACCTTTAATTACAGGACAAGAGGCATGACGCGTTTCGACTAATGTCTTTTTCAAATGCCTTTACACTGCAAACTGTCACCGCCGCCTTTCAAATGATCCATTTCGCTTCCATTGGTGGAAGCCCAGCAAAGGCAATTGGTTTTCAGAACGTCATCTTGTAGTCCACAATCGGCAGACCACAACTCCCAGAGAGCACCATCCCGGCCATCAGGTAAGCGTTTCTGTTGCCTTATGAAAACTCGTAGTGAGTGCTGGAATCGGTGAACAGACGTGTATGGTGCAGTTTGTTGAATGTCCCAGTGTTTCTGCAATTTGAAGTTCCTCTCCCTGGCCCCCATCGACGTCTCACCGCATGACTCCAAGATGTTGTGGGATCGAGGACTGACTACAATGAGCCTGTCTATCCATGCAGTCACGGACTGCAACCTGCAACGAAACTCCACAGTTCCTGGATGCGGGGGCCAAAGCGGACCAAATCCTTGGTCAAAGAAAGAAAGCTGCACTGAAGCACAGCGTGCGCCCTCAGTGCTCTGGCCACAGAACGAGACGGGTCCTTCCAGCACGCCCAGAGCTTGCGTGCATAAGATCCAAGAAAAGGCTCCCCACCACTCCAAAGAAGCCGAAGGGACACAACAGGGGACCAGGAAGAACACCTTTAATTACAGGACAAGAGGCATGACGCGTTTCGACTAATGTCTTTTTCAAATGCCTTTACACTGCAAACTGTCACCGCCGCCTTTCAAATGATCCATTTCGCTTCCATTGGTGGAAGCCCAGCAAAGGCAATTGGTTTTCAGAACGTCATCTTGTAGTCCACAATCGGCAGACCACAACTCCCAGAGGGCACCATCCCGGCCATCAGGTAAGCGTTTCTGTTGCCTTATGAAAACTCGTAGTGAGTGCTGGAATCGGTGAACAGACGTGTATGGTGCAGTTTGTTGAATGTCCCAGTGTTTCTGCAATTTGAAGTTCCTCTCACTGGCCCCCATCGACGTCTCACCGCATGACTCCAAGATGTTGTGGGATCGTGGACTGACTACAATGAGCCTGTCCATCCGTGCAGTCACGGACTGCAACCTGCAACGAAACTCCACATTTCCTGAATGCGGGGGCCAAAGCGGACCAAATCCTTGGTCAAAGAAAGAAAGCTGCACCGAAGCACAGCGTGCGCCCTCAGTGCTCTGGCCACAGAACGAGATGGGTCCCTCCAGCACGCCCAGGGCTTGCGTGTATAAGATCAAAGAAAAGGCTCCCCACCACTCCAAAGAAGCCGAAGGGACACAACAGGGGACCAGGAAGAACAACTTTAATTACAGGACAAGAGGCATGACGCGTTTCGACTAATGTCTTTTTCAAATGCCTTTACACTGCAAAATGTCACCGCCGCCTTTCAAATGATCCATTTCGCTTCCATTGGTGGAAGCCCAGCAAAGGCAATTGGTTTTCAGAACGTCATCTTGTAGTCCACAATCGGCAGACCACAACTCCCAGAGGTGCACCATCCCGGCCATCAGGTAAGCGTTTCTGTTGCCTTATGAAAACTCGTAGTGAGTGCTGGAATCGGTGAACAGACGTGTATGGTGCAGTTTGTTGAATGTCCCAGTGTTTCTGCAATTTGAAGTTCCTCTCCCTGGCCCCCATCGACGTCTCACCGCATGACTCCAAGATGTTGTGGGATCAAGGACTGACTACAATGAGCCTGTCCATCCGTGCAGTCATGGACTGCAACCTGCAACGAAACTCCACAGTTCCTGGATGCGGGGGCCAAAGCGGACCAAATCCTTGGTCAAAGAAAGAAAGCTGCACCGAAGCACAGCGTGCGCCCTCAGTGCGTTGGCCACAGAACGAGATGGGTCCCTCCAGCACGCCCAGGGCTTGCGTGCATAAGATCCAAGAAAAGGCTCCCCACCACTCCAAAGAAGCCGAAGGGACACAACAGGGGACCAGGAAGAACACCTTTAATTACAGGACAAGAGGCATGACACGTTTCGACTAATGTCTTTTTCAAATGCCTTTACACTGCAGACTGTCACCGCCGCCTTTCAAATGATCCATTTTGCTTCCATTGGTGGAAGCCCAGCAAAGGCAATTGGTTTTCAGAACGTCATCTTGTAGTCCACAATCGGCAGACCACAACTCCCAGAGAGCACCATACCGGCCATCAGGTAAGCGTTTCTGTTGCCTTATGAGAACTCGTAGTGAGTGCTGGAATCGGTGAACAGACGTGTATGGTGCAGTTTGTTGAATGTCCCAGTGTTTCTGCAATTTGAAGTTCCTCTCCCTGGCCCCCATCGACGTCTCACCGCATGACTCCAAGATGTTGTGGGATCGAGGACTGACTACAATGAGCCTGTCCATCCATGCAGTCACGGACTGCAACCTGCAACGAAACTCCACAGTTCCTGGATGCGGGGGCCAAAGCGGACCAAATCCTTGGTCAAAGAAAGAAAGCTGCACTGAAGCACAGCGTGCGCCCTCAGTGCTCTGGCCACAGAACGAGACGGGTCCCTCCAGCACGCCCAGGGCTTGCGTGCATAAGATCCAAGAAAAGGCTCCCCACCACTCCAAAGAAGCCGAAGGGACACAACAGGGGACCAGGAAGAACACCTTTAATTACAGGACAAGAGGCATGACGCGTTTCGACTAATGTCTTTTTCAAATGCCTTTACACTGCAAACTGTCACCGCCGCCTTTCAAATGATCCATTTCGCTTCCATTGGTGGAAGCTCAGCAAAGGCAATTGGTTTTCAGAACGTCATCTTGTAGTCCACAATCGGCAGACCACAACTCCCAGAGGGCACCATCCCGGCCATCAGGTAAGCGTTTCTGTTGCCTTATGAAAACTCGTAGTGAGTGCTGGAATCGGTGAACAGACGTATATGGTGCAGTTTGTTGAATGTCCCAGTGTTTCTGCAATTTGAAGTTCCTCTCCCTGGCCCCCATCGACGTCTCACCGCATGACTTCAAGATGTTGTGGGATCGAGGACTGACTACAATGAGCCTGTCCATCCGTGCAGTCACGGACTGCAACCTGCAACGAAACTCCACAGTTCCTGGATGCGGGGGCCAAAGCGGTCCAAATCCTTGGTCAAAGAAAGAAAGCTGCACCGAAGCACAGCGTGCGCCCTCAGTGCTCTGGCCACAGAACAAGAAGGGTCCCTCCAGCACGCCCAGGGCTTGCGTGCATAAGATTCAAGAAAAGGCTCCCCACCACTCCAAAGAAGCCGAAGGGACCCAACAGGGGACCAGGAAGAACACCTTTAATTACAGGACAAGAGGCATGATGCGTTTCGACTAATGTCTTTTCAAATGTCTTTACACTGCAAACTGTCACCGCCGCCTTTCAAATGATCCATTTCACTTCCATTGGTGGAAGCCCAGCAAAGGCAATTGGTTTTCAGAACGTCATCTTGTAGTCCACAATCGGCAGACCACAACTCCCAGAGGGCACCATCCCGGCCATCAGGTAAGCGTTTCTGTTGCCTTATGAAAACTCGTAGTGAGTGCTGGAATCGGTGAACAGACGTGTATGGTGCAGTTTATTGAATGTCCCAGTGTTTCTGCAATTTGAAGTTCCTCTCCCTGGCCCCCATCGACGTCTCACCGCATGACTCCAAGATGTTGTGGGATCGAGGACTGACTACAATGAGCCTGTCCATCCGTGCAGTCACGGACTGCAACCTGCAACAAAACTCCACAGTTCCTGGATCCGGGGGCCAAAGCGGACCAAATCCTTGGTCAAAGAAAGAAAGCTGCACCGAAGCACAGTGCTCTGGCCACAGAACGAGACGGGTCCCTCCAGCACGCCCAGGGCTTGCGTGCATAAGATCCAAGAAAAGGCTCCCCACCACTCCAAAGAAGCCGAAGGGACACAACAGGGGACCAGGAAGAACAACTTTAATTACAGGACAAGAGGCATGACGCGTTTCGACTAATGTCTTTTTCAAATGCCTTTACACTGCAAACTGTCACCGCCGCCGCCTTTCAAATGATCCATTTCGCTTCCATTCGTGGAAGCCCAGCAAAGGCAATTGGTTTTCAGAACGTCATCTTGTAGTCCACAATCGGCAGACCACAACTCCCAGAGGGCACCATCCCGGCCATCAGGTAAGCGTTTCTGTTGCCTTATGAAAACTCGTAGTGAGTGCTGGAATCGGTGAACAGACGTATATTGTGCAGTTTGTTGAATGTCCCAGTGTTTCTGCAATTTGAAGCTCCTCTCCCTTGCCCCCATCGACGTCTCACCGCATGACTCCAAGATGTCGTTTGATCGAGGACTGACTACAATGAGCCTGTCCATCCGTGCAGTCACGGACTGCAACTTGCAACGAAACTCCACAGTTCCTGGATGCGGAGGCCAAAGCGGACCAAATCCTTGGTCAAAGAAAGAAAGCTGCACCGAAGCACAGCGTGCGCCCTCAGTGCTCTGGCCACAAAATGAGACGGGTCCCTCCAGCATGCCCATGGCTTGCGTGCATAAGATCCAAGAAAAGGCTCCACACCACTCCACAGAAGCCGAAGGGACACAACAGGGGACCAGGAAGAACTCCTTTAATTACAGGACAAGAGGCATGACGCGTTTCGACTAATGTCTTTTTCAAATGCCTTTACACTGCAAACTGTCACCGCCGCCTTTCAAATGATCCATTTCGCTTCCATTGGTGGAAGCCCAGCAAAGGCAATTGGTTTTCAGAAAGTTATCTTGTAGTCCACAATCGGCAGACCACAACTCCCAGAGGGCACCATCCCGGCCATCAGGTAAGCGTTTCTGTTGCCTTATGAAAACTCATAGTGAGTGCTGGAATCGGTGAACAGACGTGTATGGTGCAGTTTGTTGAATGTCCCAGTGTTTCTGCAATTTGAAGTTCCTCTCCCTGGCCCCCATCGACGTCTCACCGCATGACTCCAAGTCATAAGGCCTCCCCCGCATTTTGAAAAAAAGTACAGTGTGCCCCGGGGAGGTGGTGGTCCCCGGGGCTTCTAATAAGCCCAAGAGGGGGGTCCCATGAGCCTCCCTCCTTCAAGCCCCCGGGATTTGGCCCACCCGGGGGTTTTAAAAAAAGACACACGGGTGATTGCACGTCTTTTTTTTAAAAAAATTGCTGCGGTTTTGCAGATCCACCACAAATCCGTGGCAAAATAAAACAAAATGCTTTTAAAATGTGTGGGACCCCCCCCGCCCAACATATCTGGGGATCAGGGTATTCCTACCCTGCCCACTTTTCTTTATTATTTACTGTTTTTCTGGTACTCAGCTTTAAGCTGAGTCCCAAGATGGCTGCCAACATTTCCTGGTTGAAGTGTTGGCAGCCAATCAGAGCAGTGAATTTCCCTGCACGAGCTCGTCTTTGTTTGCGAAGGCTTTGCGCCCATAGATATCACTATAAGTTTAAACTTAAATTTCTCAAATACTACTGAACGGATTTAAACCAAATAAGGAAGAGACACTTCCTTGAACCGACATCCACCTCCCTGCAAATTGGGAATTAACATTACAAACGCAACCTTATTGCGTGCCCCAAATTCTCGGTCCCCACTGCACAGATCAACCCCAAACTTTCCCAATCAATAGTATCCTCCTTGACGCTTTTTTGGCAAAATTTCATGCAGATTTGTCAAATGATGCCAAAGTTATGGCCAAGTCAAAAAATGCTTTTCCTATGGGAACCAGGTCCTAACTATAACTACCTACTGGTGACCGATATATATATATATATATATATATATATATATATATATATATATATATATATATATATATATATATATATATATATATATATATATATATATATATATATATATATATATATATATAAAATGCTCAAATCTCGCCCAAAGCAGTGAGACGCACTCCAGCACTGGCACAAAGCTAAGCTTTTATTAGGTATGAACAGCATAACGTCCGTGGATTCCTGTAAACAGCTGTTCCGTCGAGTTCATGCCTTACGCGTTTCAAAGGGATAACCTTCTTCCTCAGAGGCTCTCGCCGACGGAAAGATAAAGTGTCATTGCCGGTTTCAGCTCCCTTTAATTGATGCCTAATTCCACACCCCCTGATGGGCTGCACAGCTGAGAACTGCGGGGCATTCTAGGAGCTGTAGTCCCGAAAATGTTTTATACACTGATTCACTGCCGGTAAAATTTCAAGCCCTGTATGAGCCTCCACGGGCGGATGCTGTCCTTAATCCTTGCCTTTGCCTCCATCAAAAGGGCTCCGCAAATATCAGACCCCTTTGGCCCCCTTCATTGTGGGGTGGTGCGTACTCGGCAGCGGGGCACGCCGCCTAATACCAAATGCTCAAATCTCGCCCAAAGCAGTGAGACGCACTCCAGCACTGGCACAAAGCTAAGCTTTATTAGGTATGAACAGCATAACGTCCGTGGATTCCTGTAAACAGCTGTTCCGTCGAGTTCATGCCTTACGCGTTTCAAAGGGATAACCTTCTTCCTCAGAGGCTCTCGCCGACGGAAAGATAAAGTGTCATTG
The DNA here is from genome assembly GCA_963921515.1 of Calotriton arnoldi. NCBI lineage: Eukaryota > Metazoa > Chordata > Amphibia > Caudata > Salamandridae > Calotriton > Calotriton arnoldi. The sequence continues at coordinate 806,709 of CAWUFW010003666.1, read as the reverse complement.
CCGGTTTCAGCTCCCTTTAATTGATGCCTAATTCCACGCCCCCTGATGGGCTGCACAGCTGAGAACTGCGGGGCATTCTAGGAGCTGTAGTCCCGAAAATGTTTTATACACTGATTCACTGCCGGTAAAATTTCAAGCCCTGTATGAGCCTCCACGGGCGGATGCTGTCCTCAATCCTGTGCCTTTGTGCCAGTGCTGGAGTGCGTCTCACTGCTTTGGGCGAGATTTGAGCATTTGGTATTAGGCGGCGTGCCCCGCAGCCGAGTACGCACCACCCCGCAATGAAGGGGGCCAAAGGGGTCTGATATTTGCGGAGCCCTTTTGATGGAAGCAAAGGCAAGGATTGAGGAAAGCATCCGCCCGTGGAGGCTCATACAGGGCTTGAAATTTTACCGGCAGTGAATCAGTGTATAAAACATTTTCGGGACTACAGCTCCTAGAATGCCCCGCAGTTCTCAGCTGTGCAGCCCATCAGGGGGCGTGGAATTCGGCATCAATTAAAGGGAGCTGAAACCTGCAATGACACTCTATCTTTCCGTCGGCGAGAGCCTCTGAGGAAGAAGATTATCCCTTTGAGACGCGTAAGGCATGAACTCGACGGAACAGCTGTTTACAGGAATCCACGGACGTTATGCTGTTCATACCTAATAAAAGCTTAGCTTTGTGCCAGTGCTGGAGTGCGTCTCACTGCTTTGGGTGAGATTTGAGCATTTGATATATATATATATATATATTTTATATTTATATATATATTTATATTCACTGAAAAAAACACAGGTTTCTGGGACGTTATAGTTAGTTGGACATTTCACTCATACAAAACCAGAGAAATTCGGCCGTTACAGTTAGTTGAGCTAACTATAACTCGAGCCCCCGCAATACACTGCTGATGACATCACATATTACATCACTCATGACATGGTCAGTGACCTCACTGATGACATCTCAAATGATATCACTGATGACATCACTGATGACATCATCCAGAGACTGGGTGATTTTTAAAAGTTTAAGAATGTTTTATATATATATATATTCACTGAAAAACTATAGGTTTCAGGCACGTTATAGTTAGAAATTAGCATTTAAAAAACCTTACAAATTCACTGAAAAAACCATAGGTTTTAGGGGCAGTTATAGTTAGTTGGACATTGCACTCGTACAAAACCCGTGAAATTCCCGTTATAGTTAGTTCAGCTAACTATAACTCGCGCCCCGCAATGCACTGCTGATGACGTCACATATTACATCACTCATGACATGGTCAGTGACATCACTGATGACATCTCAAATGACATCACTGATGACATCATCCAGTGACTGTGTGTTTCTGTAAAGTTTAAATTTTTAATATATATAGGGAAAGGTGTATTGAAGAATGAGTGGGTGTATAAGTATCTGTATGGATGATTTAGTAGGTGCACGACTAACTCTATAAGTGAGTGATTATACGTATCTTACTGAATGCATGGGTTAGTGACTAAACTGGGTGAATGTCTGTATCCGTCTGTCTGTTGCTGTGTAAGTGGCTGCATGGGTTTGTGAATAGCTACATGAGTGTCTATATGAGTTATTGATTGGTTGTCTGAGTATCTGTATGGGTGCCTGAGTGTTTGTGTGGGTGGGGTGTGTGCGACTCTGTGCATAGATGTGTGAGTGGGTGATTCACTGGGTGGATGGTTTCAAGAGTGCATCTGTGATAGACTGTATGGGTGGGTAAGTGTGTGTAAGAGTGTGTTAGTGAGTGAATGTATGTCCCAGTGGTACATGTGTGAGTAACTACATATGTGAAAGGCAGTATATATGTGTATTGGAGTATATAAATAGCTATAAGCGAGAGTGTGTGATTGTGAGAGTGACTGTATGGATGAGTGTGTGCTTGTATCAGTGATTGTATAAGAGCGTAAGAATATGCTAGTATTTGTATGAGTAAGTGAGCTGGTGTGCGTATAACTGTATAGGTGAGTAAATGGCAGTGTGTTTAATTATTTGCATGACTGACTAGGTGTGTGAGTACCTCTATGGATGAGTGGCGGTGTTTGAGTGTCTATATAGGAGTATGAGTGCATATGATAGTCCTGTACTGAGTGACCATAAGTATGAGTGACTGTACGGGTGAGTGAGTGGATGTGTGTGTGTGTGTAGACCTAAGAATCAGTGAGTGGGTATGTAGTTATTGGTGTTGGAGTGTCTATGGTTTTGCGAATGGCAGTCTGTAATTTAGAGTGGGTGTATCAAAGGTTATATTAGGGTGTGAGGAGGTGCATCAGATTATCACGTGGATGATGTCATCAGTGATGTCATCAGTGATGTCATTTGAGATATCATCAGTGATGTCATCAGTGATGTCACTGACCATGTCATGAGTGATGTAATATGTGACGTCATCAGCAGTGCATTGCGGGGGCGTGAGTTATAGTTAGCTGAACTAACTATAACAGGGAATTTCACGGGTTTTGTACGAGTGCAATGTCCAACTAACTATAACTGTCCCTAAAACCTATGGTTTTTTCAGTGAATTTGTAAGGTTTTTTAAATGCTAATTTCTAACTATAACGTGCCTGAAACCTATGGTTTTTTCAGTGAATTTCAAAGGTTTTTTAAATGCTAATTCCTAACTATAACATGTCTGAAACCTATGGTTTTTTTCAGTGAATTTCAAAGGTTTTGTAAATGACAATTTTTAAATGTATTAATTGTTATATTTATTTTTTTGATACTGATTTACTACATTTTTTTAAACAATTTATTTTTAGATATTTTATTTTTAAATTACATTGTAATTACATTATACATTACATTACAAAATATACTTTCTCAGAATTAATTACTTTAGTTTAAATACTTTGCAAATAGGCAATAGACTTTTAAGTACAGTAGTTACAGTTGTTGCAATGGGCAACACAATTTCAAACACAATGCAACATTGAGCTCAATGTGAATTTCTAGTTAAATGCAATTAGTTACTTTTCTAACCACAGGACTGGATCCTAGATTCAGTCCTGCGACATCTCCTGTAAACAGTAAAGAGTAAAAGCGTTTTGGTTACAGTAGTGATTTTTAAGGAATATTATTGTATTTTAAAAGTTGACACAAACTTTTTCACATAGAATCACCAATGTTATCCTATGGGAGGAAATTCACTTAGCAGGTAAGTAGTGTTATCGTTTCTTTTTCTTACTCAGTGGTGGATCCTGGATCCAGCACTGGTGCATCTCCTGTAAACAGTTGAAAGAATGCGTTTAAGTCATACAGGCGATTTTTAAGGAATATTTGTAGTTTATGAAAATCGACACTTTGAAACTTTTCTGGTGAAAACCAGACAATGGATTCCTATGGAAGGAAATGCAAGTTACTGGTAAGTACGGTTAAAATTACTTTTCAGGATCAGTACTGGGCTCAAAGATGCAGCACTGAGGTCTCTCCTGATAACAGGTGAGTAAATTGGAATTCGTAGTTCGGCTGATTTTAGAGGAATATTATAAAGTTCCAAAACTCCACACTTAAAAGAATTTCCAAGTGAAACCAGTCAATGTTAGCCTATGGAAGGAATTTCAAGTTACTGGTAAGTACGGTTAAAATTACTTTTCAGGATCAGTACTGGGCTCAAAGATGCAGCACTGAGGTCTCTCCTGATAACAGGTGAGTAAATCGGAATTCGTAGTTCTGCTGATTTTAGAGGAATATTTGTATGTTTCAAAAATCGACACTAAGAAACTTTTTCAGCAAAAAGCAGGCAATGATATCCTATGGAAGGAAATACAAGTTACTGGTAAGTACGGTTAGAATTACTTTTCAGGGTCAGTGCTGGGCTAAAAGATGCAGCACTGGGTTCTCTCCTGATAACAGGTGAGTAAATCGGAATTCGAAGTTCGGCTGATTTTAGAGGAATATTATAAAGTTCCAAACCTCCACACTTAGAAGAATATCCAAGTGAAACCAGTCAATGTTAGCCTATGGAAGGAAATTCAAGTTACTGGTAAGTACGGTTAGAATTACTTTTCAGGATCTGTACTGGGCTCAAAGATTCAGCACTGAGGTCTCTCCTGATAACAGGTGAGTAAATCGGAATTCGTAGTTCGGCTGATTTTAGAGGAATATTTGCACAATGGTGACATGTCTGCAAACACGCCCTGTGGCGCGTTTTAAGTTGGAGAATTAATTCCTCCTCAATCCCGAGGGTCCCTAGGGGCCAACTAGCCCACCAGATACCTCCAGTATGCGCCAGATAGCTGCGTTGCAGAGAGGTGTTCAGAGGCCACGCCCCTTTTTGCACCTCTCTGCAACGCAGCTCTGTGGCGCTTTCTGGACGTACCTGGTGGGCTAGTTGGCCCCCAGGAACCCTCAGGATTGAAGGGGATTTAATTCCCCATCTTAAAACGCGCCACGGGGCCTGTTTGCACACATGTCACCTGAAGCCCAGCCCCCTCCCTTCACCACTGTGCAAACGCGCCCCGTGGCGCGTTTTATGTTGGGGTATTAAGTCCCCTTGAATCATGAGGGTCCCTGGGGTCCAACTAGGCCACCCTGTACCTCCAGTATGCGCCAGGGAGATGCGTTGCAGAGAGGTGTTCAGAGGCCACGCCCCTTTTTACACCTCTCTGCAACGCAACTCTGTGGCACTTTCTGGACGTACCTGGTGGGATAGTTGGCCCCCAGGGACCCTCAGGATTGAAGGGGATTTAATTCCCATCTTAAAACGCGCCACGGGGCCTGTTTGCACACATGTCACCTTAGCCCCGCCCCTCCCTTCACCACTGTGCAAACGCGCCCCGTGGCGCGTTTTAAGTTGGGGGATTAAGTCCCCTTGAATCCTTAGGGTCCCTGGGGTCCAACTATCCCACCAGGTACCTCCTGTAAGCGCCACAGAGCTGCGTTGCAGAGAGGTGTAAAAAGGGGCATGGCCTCTGTACACCTCTCTGCAACGCAGCTCCCTGGCGCATACTGGAGGTTCCTGGTGGGCTAGTTGGCATCCAGGGACCCCCATTATTCAAGGGGAATTACTTCCCTTCTTAAAATGCGCCAGGGCGCGTTTGCAGAGTGGTTAAGGAGGGGCGAGCCTCCGGCACGATGCCGGTCTTTTTTGTATGGGAGGGGGCTGCGTGGCCCCCTTCCCTTGGCCACTTTTGGCCCCGAAGACCCCATCCCCCGGGGCCTGAGGATTTTCTTTTTTTTTTTAAATAAAAAAAAACGGGAAGGGGTCCGCGTGGCCCCCCTTCCCTGGGCCTCTATTGGCCCCGGGGACCCCATCCCCCGGGGCATGCCCTCTTTTATTTTGTAATTAAATATTTGGAGGGGGGCTGCGTAGCCCCCCTCCTTAGGCAATTTAAGGCCCCGGGGACCCCATCCCCCGGGGCCGTATTTGCGTCTTTTAAAAAAAAAAAAAAAAAAAAATTCAAATCAAACCAAATCAAGCTTTATTTGGCACATACAAAATGTCCATAAAAGCATACTATAGTATCAATTAAAAAAGTATATTTATGTACAATTGTTTCAATATAAGATAAAAAAATACATTTATGTACAATAGTTTCAAAAAAATTACTTTTTTAAATTTTAGGACAAATCTACTAGCAGGTAAGATCTAATCCATTTTATAATTCAACAGATCAACTAGCAAGTAAAATCTAATCTATTTCATAATTCAATTTTTCCAAATAAGCAAGATCCTTCCTTTGTTTAATAGCCAATAATATAAAACAGATTACCGCTTTACAAATTAATACATTCTCCAATTTTCGAATATAATTAAAAGCAACTTTAAAGGAGTACACACTATTTGCTTTAAAAATAGGTCATAAAAAAGCTTTTCTAATATCATTATAAAAATTACAAAAAAGTAAAAAATGGAGAGTACTCTGTGTAGACCTTCCATCACACGGGCATTTTGGTACATTAGCACACCACTTGGCCCTCTTGGGAAATGCAAAAAGATAGTGGAGCGTATTCATCCGTAATCTGGTTAAATAAAATCTATGTTGTACATCAGTTATAAAAATAAGATATGGCTGAATACCCGTTACTATTGGCCCTTCAAGATAAAAAGATATACATGATTTAGTACACGCGGCAACATCCCTTAATGAGGTCCTAACATTAAGGAGCCTCATTTTTAATTCCATTTTACTCAGGTTTTGTATGTCCTCAGCGTTTTCAAATTCACAGCCAAATTACATTCATTTAAAAGACCACAGATATAGCTTAACCATGTTATTTTCTTGCAATGGTCTTGGGTCAGACAATCCAATATGATATCCCTCGTAAAATGTGTCTCTTCCCTAGTCCAAATGCGGTGCCACAAAGTTAGGGCAGCTATGCTAATCAAATCATGAATGTAAGGAGTATCAGTCTCCCTATGTATTATAATAGTGGCAGTGGAAGCTGGTACGGCTAATAATCTTCTTAAAAATTATTTTCCAGAATTTGTAACTGGGAAGTATCTGCCAAGCCCCACAGGGCTCCCCCGTAACAGCTCCCAGTAATACACTTTGCCCCATATAACTTCAGAATTTCCCGAACTGGTTTTTTACCTATTTTTTGGGAAAATCTAAAAATGGCCTCAATTGATTTCACAAATTTCAATTTACATAGATTTATGTGTGCGCTCCAAGTACCCTTGCTATTAAAAAGAATCCCCAGATACGAAAAAGAAAAAGTCCTCTCTATCAGTATACCATCAATATAATGTGATTTATTCTTAATATTCCTTTTCCCACATGACATGACTAGGGTTTTACTCAAATTGATTTTTAAATGCTTTTCCGTCATAAAATTAGTAAAATTATCCATCAATAATTGTAGGCCATTTGCTGTCCTAGAAATTAGGACAGCATCATCGGCATACAATAATAATGGGGTGACCCGCTTACCAACCTTTGGGGCATCAATACTCAATTTCTGTAATAACGAGCCAACCCCATTAATGAAAAGCAAAAATAAAAGGGGCGCAAGAGTACAACCCTGTCTTATCCCACGTGTGATGCTAAAGTGCTTAGTGCATTCTCCATTTTCCCCGAAGCGTATCCTCGAGGACAAATGTACATAAATTTGTGATAAAAAACTAATTATATCCAGTGGGGCGCCCATCCCTTCGAGCGTCTGCCATAACTTTGAATGATTTACCAAGTCAAAGGCGCTTGACAAATCAACAAAGCAAAGGTGGAGAGAGCCATCCCTTGCAAGGGTATATTTTCCTATCAGCAACTCGAGATTCAAGCACTGCTCAATCGTTCCGATGCCCCTTCTAAAACCATATTGTACTACAGATAATATATTTTTTTCCTTTACCCAGTATTCCAGTCTAGCCAGCATTATTCTACCCATTACCTTGGAAGTTGAATCGAGAAGATTCAACTTCTAGAAGACTAACTACCTCTTTGCCAAATTTGGTGTAATTCCGTTCAGCAGTTCGGGCTGTAGCCGTGGCTAAAGTTTCCTATGGAAAAATGAATGGGGAAAACACGTTTTGGGACCCCCCTTTTTTCTCGGCCCCTGCTTGACGAATCACCCCGAGACTTTCAGGATAGGAGCGGACCGGAGCGGGCCACAAAGTTTGAAAATTTCGCGAAGATTCGTCAACCGGCGCCAAAGTTATTTCAAATAGAATGTTGCGGATTTCCTATGGAAAATAGGTCCTAACTATAACTATCTACTGGCGACCGCCAGTAGATAATATATATATATATATAGTTTCTGTTGCCGTAAATAAAACTGGAATACTTTGAAGCCTTGAAACTGGAGTGGCTTGTTTATTCCTGCCAGGATTGCAGGGATCTGCTGTGTATATATATATATATATATATATATATATATATATATATATATATATATATATATATATATATATATATGTATATGCCAAGGTGTATTGAAGAATGAGTGGGTGTATGAGTGTCTGAATGGATTATTTAGTAGGTGCGTGACTGACTGTATAAGTGAGTGATTAAACGTGTCTTACTAATACATGGGTGACTGACTAATCTGTATGAATGTCTGTATCAGTCTGTCAGTTGGTGTGTAAGTGGCTGCTTGGGTTGGTGAGTATCTACATGAGTGTCTATATGGGTTTTTGATTGGTTGTCTGAGTACCTGAATGGGTGCCTGAGTGTCTGTGTGGGTGGCTGGGATGTGTGTGACTCCCTGCATGGCTGTGTGAGTGGGTGATTCACTGGGTGTATGGGTTCAAGAGTGCGTCTGTGAGGGGCTGCATGGGTTGGTGAGTGTGTGTATGACTGTGTTGGTGATTGAATGGATGTCTCAGTGGTACATGTGTGAGTAACTACATGTGAAAGGCAGTATATGTGAGTATTGAGTATATAAGTGATTATATGTGAGAGTGAGTGATTGTGAGAGTGGCTGTATGGATGAGGGTGTGCTTGTGTCAGTGATTGTATAAGAGAGTAAGTATGTGTTAGTATCTGTATAAATAAGTGAGTTGGTGTGTGTATAACTGTGTAGGTGAGTAAATGGGAGTGTGATTGATTCTCTGCATGACTGACTAGCTGTGTGAGTAACTCTATGGATGATTGGCAGTGTGTGAGTGTCTTTTGGGTGTATGAGTACATATGATAGTGGCTGTATTGATGAGTGACTGCATGTATGAGTGACTGTATGGATGAGGAAGTGGATGTGTGTGTAGACCTAGGAATCAGTGAGTAGGTATGTAGTAACTGGTATTGGTGTGTCTATGGTTTTAAGAATGGCAGTCTGTATTTTAGATAACCCCGGGCGGAGACCTCCGCTCCGCCCGCGAAGTGTGCGGATATTTGCCTTCTCTGCGTTCCGCGGAGAACACGGAGAAGGCAAATCTCTGCACACTCCGCTGCAAGAAATTAGCATGCGCAGGTGCTCGCGCATGCGCAGTTTTCTTAAGCATTACCAGTACGGCGAGGAAGAGGAGGAGGGCAGCCCGGGGACGCCGCAGTAAAGAGGTAAGTGGTTTTAAGTTTATTTTTAATTCCTGTAAACTTACTTCTTAATAGAGGGGTGGAGGCTGGCGGCGTAGCGGAGCTCCACAGAGTTCCACGGAGTTTGTTTGCAACTCTGTGGACCTCCGCGTAGCCCCGCTATGCCCACTATGCCCAGGGTTAATTTTAGAGTGGGTGTATCAAAGGTTATATTAGGCTGTGAGGAGGTGCATCAGATTATCACGTGGATGATGTCATCAGTGATGTCATTTGAGATGTCTTCAGTGATGTCATCAATGATGTAACTGACCATGTCATGAGTGATGTAATATGTGATGTCATCAGCAGTGCATTGCAGGGGCGCAAGTTATAGTTAGCTCAACTAACTATAACGGCCGAATTTCTCTGGTTTTGTATGAGTGAAATGTCCAACTAACTATAACGTCCCTGAAACCTGTGGTTTTTTCAGTGAATTTCTATGGTTTTTTAAATGCTAATTTCTAACTATAACGTCCCTGAAACCGACGTTTTTTTCTGTGAATTTTAAAGGTTTTTTTAAATGCTAATTTCTAACTATAACGTCCCTGAAACCTATTGTTTTTTCAGTGAATTTCAAAGGTTTTTTAAATGCTAATTTCGAACTATGCCTACAGAGGTAGGACATGTGCAGAAAGAGGAAGAAAGGCGCAGATAGAAGCAAGAGAAATGCAGAAAGAAGCAACAGAAGTCCAGAAAGAGGAATAAAAGTGCAGAAAGAAGCAAGAGATATGCAGAAAGAACCAACAGAGATGCAGAAAGAGGCCTTGTTGCAAAGTCATCCTGTGCCCTGGGCACCCCCCAACTTTTTGCTGACTGGTACTGATGGTAACTAACTCTGACTGATCCTGGGCTCTGCCTAACCAGGCCTTGAGCCAGTACTATGCTAAAAGACACTTAGAATACAGTGAAAACACCTACATACACTAGGGTACACTATGGGTTTGGGTATCCCTGTGATTGGCATGACCTCCCCTGTAAGGCCCTAGTACATAATAGGGCAGGGGGATTAAAACTACCTCTAAGTCCCTAGCATATAATAGGGCAAGGCAGTTTAGAGGCTAGCAGCCCTTTTCTGCACTTGCATGTGTGCTCTGCTGAGCCTGAGGTCAGTTTAAAAGTAGCCCTGTGTGTGCAGAAAGAGGCAAGAGAGGTGCAGAAAGAATGAAGAAGGGTGCAGAAAGAGGGAAGAAGGGTGCAGAAAGAGGCAAGAGAGGTGCAGAAAGAAACAAGAGAAGTACAGAAAGAAGCAACAGAGGTGCAGAAAGAGGCAAGAGAAGTGCAGAAAGAAGCAACAGAGGTGCAAAAAGAGGCAAGAGAAATTCAGAAAGAGGCAGCAAAGGTGCAGAAACAGGCAGAAGAGGTGCAGAAAGAGGGAACAGGGGTGCAGAAAGAGAGGAGAAGGGTGCCAAAAGAGGCAAGAGGGGTGCAGAAATTTGCAAGAGAGGTGCAGAAAGAATCAAGAGCAGTGCAGTAAGAAACAACAGAGGTGCAGAAGGAGGCAAGAGGGTACAGAAAGAGGCAAAAGAAGAGCAGAAACAAGCAAAAGAGATGCAGAAAGAGGCTAGAGGGGTGCAGAAAGAGGCAAGAGAATTACAGAAAGAGGGAAGAGGGGTGCAGAGAGAGGCAAGAGTGGTGCAGAAAGAAGCAACAGAGGTGCAGAAAGAGGCAAGAGGGGTGCATAAAGAGGAAAGAGAAGTGCAGAAAGATGAAAAAGAGGTGCAGAAAGAGGCAAGAGGGGTGCAGAAAGAGGCAAGAGCAGTGCAGAAAGAATTAAGAGAAGTGCAGAAAGAGGCAAGCGATGTGCAGAAAATGGGAAGAAGGGTGCAGAAAGAAGCAAGAGAAGTGCAGAAAAAGGCAAGTGAGGTACAGAAGGACGCAAGAGAACTGCAGAGAGGCAAGAGAGTTGCAGAAACAGGCAAAGGGGTGCAGAAAGAGGGAACAGGTGTGCAAACAGAGATAAGAGGGGTGCAGATAAAAGCAAGAGAAGTGTAGAAAGAAGCAACAGAGGTGCTGAAAGAGGCAAGAGAGGTGAAGAAACAGGCAAGAAAGGTACAGAAAGAGGGAACAGGGGTGCAGAAAAAGGTAAGAGGGATACAGACATTTGCAAAAGAGGTGCATAAAGAAGCAAGAGCAGTGCAGAAAGAACCAACAGAGGTGTAAAAAGAGGCAAGAGGGGTACAGAAAGAGGTAGGAGAGGTGCAGAAAGAGGCAACAGAGGTGCAGAAGGAGGCAAGAGAACTGCACAAAGAGGCAAGAGAGTTGCAGAAACAGATAAAAGAAGTGCAGAAAGAGGGAACAGGGGTGCAGACAGAGGCAAGAGAATTGCAGAAAGAGGGAAGAGGGGTGCAGAAAGAGGCAAGAGAGGTGCAGAAAGAAGCAAGAACAGTGCAAAAAGAAGCAACAGAGGTGCAGAAAGAGGCAAGAAGGGTGCAGAAAGAGGAGGGAGTAATGTAGAAAGAAACAAAAGAGGTGCAGAAAGAGGCAAGCGAGGCGCAGAAAGAGGCAACAGAGGTGGAGAAAGAGGCAAGATATGTGCAGAAAAAGGGAAGAAGGGTGCAGAAAGAAGCAAGAGAAGTGCAGAAAGAACCAAGAGATGTGCAGAAAGAGGCAAGAGAGGTGGAGAGAGGCAAGAGATGTGCAGAAAAAGGGAAGAAGGGTGCAGAAAGAAGCAAGAGAAGTGCAGAAAGAGGCAAGTGAGGTACAGAAGGAGGCAAGCGAACTGCAGAAAGAGGCAAGAGAGTTGAAGAAACAGGCAAAAGGGGTGCAGAAAGAGGGAACAGGTAAGCAGACAGAGGCAAGAGAGGTGCAGAAAGAGGGAAGATGGGTACAGAAAGAGGCAAGAAAAGTGCAGAAAGAAGCAAAAGAGGTGCAGAAAGAGGCAAGAGAACTGCAGAAAAAGGCAAGAGAGGTGCAGAAAGAGGCAGGAGAGGTGCAGAAAGAGGCAAAAGTGATACAGAAAGAGGCAAGAGGGGTGCAGAAAGAAGCAAGAGAAGTGCAGAAAGAAGCAACAGAGGTGCAGAAAGAGGCAAGAGAAGTGCAGAAAGAAGCAACAGAGGTGCAAAAAGAGGCAAGAGAAATTCAGAAAGAGGCAGCAGAGGTGCAGAAACAGGCAGAAGAGGTGCAGAAAGAGGGAACAGGGGTGCAGAAAGTGAGGAGAAGGGTGCCAAAAGAGGCAAGAGGGGTGCAGAAATTTGCAAGAGAGGTGCAGAAAGAATCAAGAGCAGTGCAGTAAGAAACAACAGAGGTGCAGAAGGAGGCAAGAGGGTACAGAAAGAGGCAAAAGAAGAGCAGAAACAAGCACATGAGATGCAGAAAGAGGCTAGAGGGGTGCAGAAAGAGGCAAGAGAATTACAGAAAGAGGGAAGAGGGGTGCAGAGAGAGGCAAGAGTGGTGCAGAAAGAAGCAACAGAGGTGCAGAAAGAGGCAAGAGGGGTGCATAAAGAGGAAAGAGAAGTGCAGAAAGATGAAAAAGAGGTGCAGAAAGAGGCAAGAGGGGTGCAGAAAGAGGCAAGAGCAGTGCAGAAAGAATTAAGAGAAGTGCAGAAAGAGGCAAGAGATGTGCAGAAAATGGGAAGAAGGGTGCAGAAAGAAGCAAGAGAAGTGCAGAAAAAGGCAAGTGAGGTACAGAAGGACGCAAGAGAACTGCAGAGAGGCAAGAGAGTTGCAGAAACAGGCAAAAGGGGTGCAGAAAGAGGGAACAGGTGTGCAAACAGAGATAAGAGGGGTGCAGATAAAAGCAAGAGAAGTGTAGAAAGAAGCAACAGAGGTGCTGAAAGAGGCAAGAGAGGTGAAGAAACAGGCAAGAAAGGTACAGAAAGAGGGAACAGGGGTGCAGAAAAAGGTAAGAGGGATACAGACATTTGCAAAAGAGGTGCATAAAGAAGCAAGAGCAGTGCAGAAAGAACCAACAGAGGTGCAACAAGAGGCAAGAGGGGTACAGAAAGAGGTAGGAGAGGTGCAGAAAGAGGCAACAGAGGTGCAGAAGGAGGCAAGAGAACTGCACAAAGAGGCAAGAGAGTTGCAGAAACAGATAAAAGAAGTGCAGAAAGAGGGAACAGGGGTGCAGACAGAGGCAAGAGAATTGCAGAAAGAGGGAAGAGGGGTGCAGAAAGAGGCAAGAGAGGTGCAGAAAGAAGCAAGAACAGTGCAAAAAGAAGCAACAGAGGTGCAGAAAGAGGCAAGAAGGGTGCAGAAAGAGGAGGGAGTAGTGTAGAAAGAAACAAAAGAGGTGCAGAAAGAGGCAAGCGAGGCGCAGAAAGAGGCAACAGAGGTGGAGAAAGAGGCAAGATATGTGCAGAAAAAGGGAAGAAGGGTGCAGAAAGAAGCAAGAGAAGTGCAGAAAGAACCAAGAGATGTGCAGAAAGAGGCAAGAGAGGTGGAGAGAGGCAAGAGATGTGCAGAAAAAGGGAAGAAGGGTGCAGAAAGAAGCAAGAGAAGTGCAGAAAGAGGCAAGTGAGGTACAGAAGGAGGCAAGCGAACTGCAGAAAGAGGCAAGAGAGTTGAAGAAACAGGCAAAAGGGGTGCAGAAAGAGGGAACAGGTAAGCAGACAGAGGCAAGAGAGGTGCAGAAAGAGGGAAGATGGGTACAGAAAGAGGCAAGAAAAGTGCAGAAAGAAGCAAAAGAGGTGCAGAAAGAGGCAAGAGAACTGCAGAAAAAGGCAAGAGAGGTGCAGAAAGAGGCAGGAGAGGTGCACAAAGAGGCAAAAGTGGTACAGAAAGAGGCAAGAGGGGTGCAGAAAGAAGCAAGAGAAGTGCAGAAAGAAGCAACAGAGGTGCTGAAAGAGGCAAGAGGGGTGCAGAAAGAGGAAAGAGAAGTGCAGAAAGAAGCAACAGAGGTGCGGAAAGAGGCAAGAGAGGTGCAGAAACAGGCAAGAAAGGTGCAGAAAGAGGGAACAGGGGTGCAGAAACAGGTAAGAGGGATATATACATTTTCAAGAGAGGTGCAGAAAGAAGCAAGAGCAATCAATCAATCAATCAATCATGTCACTTATAAAGCGCACTACATACCCGCGAGGGTCTCAAGGCGCTGGGGGAAGAGGGGGGTGGTGCTGCTACTGATCGAAGAGCCAGGTCTTGAGGAGTCTTCTGAAGGCCAGTAGGTCTTGGGTCTGTCGGAGGTTGGTGGGGAGGGTGTTCCAGGTCTTGGCAGCGAGGTGGGAGAAGGATCTGCCGCCGGCGGTCGTTTTCCGGATGCGGGGGACTGTGGCGAGGGCGAGGCTGGTCGAGCGGAGCTGGTGGGTGGGGGTGTAGAAGCTGAGTCGTCTGTTGAGGTAGGCTGGTCCGGAGTTGTGGAGTGCTTTGTGTGCGTGGGTGAGGAGCTTGAAGGTTATCCTCTTGTTGACAGGGAGCCAGTGCAGGTCTCTCAGGTGGGGTGTGATGTGGCTGCGTCGGGGGATGTCGAGGATAAGACGTGCAGAGGCGTTCTGGATGCGTTGCAGCTGTCTCAGGAGCTTAGCCGTCGTTCCTGCGTAGAGGGCGTTTCCGTAGTCCAGCCTGCTGGTGACGAGGGCCTGGGTGACTGTTTTTCTTGTTTCGGTGGGGATCCACTTGAAGATCCTGCGGAGCATTCGGAGGATGTTGAAGCAGGATGAGGAAACGGCGTTGACCTGCTTAGTCATGGAGAGGGTGGGGTCGAGGATGACCCCTAGGTTGCGTACGTGGTCGGTGGGTGGCAAAGCAGAAAGAAGCAAGAGAAGTGCAGAAAGAAGCAAGAGAGGTGGAGAAATAGGGAAGACGGGTGCAGAAAGACGCAAGAGGGATGCAGAAATTTGCAAAAGAGGTGCAGAAAGAAGCAAGATCAGTGCAGAAAGAACCAACAGAGGTGCAAAAAGAGGCAAGAGAGGTGCAGAAAGAGGTAGGAGAGGTGAACAAAGAGGCAAGAGGGGTACAGAAAGAGGCAGGAGGGGTGCAGAAAGAAGGAAGAGAAGTGCAGAAAGAAGCAACAGAGGTGCTGAATGAGGAAAGAAGCAACAGAGTTACAGAAATAGGCAGGAAAGATGCAGAAAGAGGGAACAGGGGTGCAGAAAGAGGCAAGAGAGGTGCAGAAAGAGGAAAGAGGGGTGCTGAAAGAGGCAAGAGGGGTGCAGAAAGAGCAAGTGAGATGCAGAAAGAGGCAACAGCGGTGCAGAAAGACGCATGAGTGGTGCAGAAACAAGCAAGAGAAGTGCAGAAAGAGGCAAGAGAATTGCTGAAAGAGGCAACAGAGGTGTAGAAAGAAGCAAGAAAAGTGCAGAAAGAGGCAAATGAGGTGCAGAAAGAGGCAAGATAGGTGCAGAAAATGGCAAGAGAACTGCAGAAAGAGGCAAGAGGGATGCAAAAAAGGAAAGAAGGGTACAGAATGGAGCAAGAGAGGTGCAGAAAGAGGGAAGACAAGTGCAGAAAGAGACAACAGGGGTGCAGAAAGAAGCAATAGAGGTGCAGAAAGAGGCAAAAGAAGTGCAGAAAGAAGCAACAGAGGTGCAGAAGGAGGCAAGAGAACTGCAGAAAGAGGCAAGAAAGTTGTAGAAACAGGAAAAAGAGGTGCCGAAAGTGGGAAGAGAGGTGCAGAAAGAGACAAGAGGGGTGCAGAAATTGTCAAGAGAGGTGCAGAAAGAAGCAAGAGCAGTGCAGAAAGAATGAAGAGATGTGCAGAAAGAGGCAAGAGATGTGCAGAAAATGGAAAGAAGGGTGCAGAAAGAAGCAAGAGAAGTGCAGAAAAAGGCAAGTGAGGTACAGAAGGAGGCAAGAGAATTGCAGAAAGAGGCAAGAGAGTTGCAGAAACAGGCAAAAGGGGTGCAGAAAGAGGGAACAGGTGTGCAGACAGAGATAAGAGGGGTGCAGATAGAAGCAAGAGAAGTACAGAAAGAAGCAACAGAGGTGCTGAAAGAGGCAAGAGAGGTGAAGAAACAGGCAAGAAAGGTACAGAAAGAGGGAACAGGGGTGCAGAAAAAGGTAAGAGGGATACAGAAATTTGCAAGAGACGTGCAGAAAGAAGCTAGCGCAGTGCAGAAAGAAGCAAGAGAAGTGTAGAAAGAAGCAAGAGAGGTGGAGAAATAGGGACGAGGGGTGCAGAAAGAGGCAAGAGGGATGGAGAAATTTGCAAAAGAGGTGCATAAAGAAGCAAGAGCAGTGCAGAAAGAACCAACAGAGGTGCAAAAAGAGGCAAGAGGGATACAGAAAGAGGTAGGAGAGGTGCAGAAAGAGGCAACAGAGGTGCAGAAGGAGCCAAGAGAACTGCACAAAGAGGCAAGAGAGTTGCAGAAACAGATAAAAGAAGTGCAGAAAGAGGGAACAGGGGTGCAGACAGAGGCAAGAGAATTGCAGAAAGAGGGAAGAGGGGTGCAGAAAGAGGCAAGAGAGGTGCAGAAAGAAGCAAGAACAGTGCAACAAGAAGCAACAGAGGTGCAGAAAGAGGCAAAAAGGGTGCAGAAAGAGGAGGGAGAAGTGTAGAAAGAAACAAAAGAGGTGCAGAAAGAGGCAAGCGAGGCGCAGAAAGAGGCAAGAGAGGTGTAGAAAGAGGCAAGAGATGTTCAGAAAAAGGGAAGAAGGGTGCAGAAAGAAGCAAGAGAAGTGCAGAAAGAACCAAGAGATGTGCAGAAAGAGGCAAGAGAGGTGGAGAGAGGCAAGAGATGTGCAGAAAAAGGGAAGAAGGGTGCAGAAAGAAGCAAGAGAAGTGCAGAAAGAGGCAAGTGAGGTACAGAAGGAGGCAAGCGAACTGCAGAAAGAGGCAAGAGAGTTGAATAAACAGGCAAAAGGGGTGCAGAAAGAGGGAACAGGTATGCAGACAGAGGCAAGAGAGGTGCAGAAAGAGGGAAGAGGGGTACAGAAAGAGGCAAGAGGGATGCAGAAATTTGCAACAGAGGTGCAGAAAGAAGCAAGAGTAGTGCAGAAAGAACCAACAGAGGTGCAGAAAGAGGGAAGATGGGTACAGAAAGAGGCAAGAAAAGTGCAGAAAGAAGCAAAAGAGGTGCGGAAAGAGGCAAGAGAACTGCAGAAAAAGGCAAGAGAGGTGCAGAAAGAGGCAGGAGAGGTGCAGAAAGAGGCAAAAGTGGTACAGAAAGAGGCAAGAGGGGTGCAGAAAGAAGTAAGAGAAGTGCAGAAAGAAGCAACAGAGGTGCTGAAAGAGGCAAGAGGGGTGCAGAAAGAGGAAAGAGAAGTGCAGAAAGAAGCAACAGAGGTGCGGAAAGAGGCAAGAGAGGTGCAGAAACAGGCAAGAAAGGTGCAGAAAGAGGGAACAGGGGTGCAGAAACAGGTAAGAGGGATACATACATTTTCAAGAAAGGTGCAGAAAGAAGCAAGAGCAAAGCAGAAAGAAGCAAGAGAAGTACAGAAAGAAGCAAGAGAGGTGGAGAAATAGGGAAGACGGGGGCAGAAAGACGCAAGAGGGATGCAGAAATTTGCAAAAGAGGTGCAGAAAGAAGCAAGATCAGTGCAGAAAGAACCAACAGAGGTGCAAAAAGAGGCAAGAGAGGTGCAGAAAGAGGTAGGAGAGGTGAACAAAGAGGCAAGAGGGGTACAGAAAGAGGCAGGAGGGGTGCAGAAAGAGGAAAGAGGGGTGCAGAAAGAGGCAAGAGGGGTGCAGAAAGAGCAAGTGAGATGCAGAAAGAGGCAACAGCGGTGCAGAAAGACGCATGGGTGGTGCAGAAACAAGCAAGAGAAGTGCAGAAAGAGGCAAGAGAATTGCTGAAAGAGGCAACAGAGGTGTAGAAAGAAGCAAGAAAAGTGCAGAAAGAGGCAAGTGAGGTGCTGAATGAGGAAAGAAGCAACAGAGTTACAGAAATAGGTGAGAGAGGTACAGAAACAGGCAGGAAAGATGCAGAAAGAGGGAACAGGGGTGCAGAAAGAGGCAAGAGTGGTGCGGAAAGAGGGGTGCAGAAAGAGGCAAGAGGGGTGCAGAAAGAGCAAGTGAGATGCAGAAAGAGGCAACAGCGGTGCAGAAAGACGCATGGGTGGTGCAGAAACAAGCAAGAGAAGTGCAGAAAGAGGCAAGAGAATTGCTGAAAGAGGCAACAGAGGTGTAGAAAGAAGCAAGAAAAGTGCAGAAAGAGGCAAGTGAGGTGCAGAAAGAGGCAAGAGAGGTGCAGAAAATGGCAAGAGAACTGCAGAAAGAGGCAAGAGGGATGCAAAAAAGGAAAGAAGGGTGCAGAATGGAGCAAGAGAGGTGCAGAAAGAGGGAAGACAAGTGCAGAAAGAGACAACAGGGGTGCAGAAATAAGCAATAGAGGTGCAGAAAGAGGCAAAAGAAGTGCAGAAAGAAGCAACAGAGATGCAGAAGGAGGCAAGAGAACTGCAGAAAGAGGCAAGAAAGTTGCAGAAACAGGAAAAAGAGGTGCCGAAAGTGGGAAGAGAGGTGCAGAAAGAGACAAGAGGGGTGCAGAAATTGTCAAGAGAGGTGCAGAAAGAAGCAAGAGCAGTGCAGAAAGAAGCAAGAGAAGTGCAGAAAGAAGAAAGAGAGGTGGAGAAATAGGGAAGAGGGGTGCAGAAAGAGGCAAGAGGGATGCAGAAATTTGCAAAAGAGGTACAGAAAGAAGCAAGAGCTGTGCAGAAAGAACCAACAGAGGTGCAAAAAGAGGCAAGAGGGGTGCAGAAAGAAACAAAAAAGTGCAAAAAGAAGGAACAGGGGTGCACAAAGAGGCAAGAGGGGTGCAGAAAGAGGGAAGAGAGGTGCAGAAAGAAGCAACAGAGGTGCAGAGAGAGGCAAGAGGGATGCAGAAAGAGTCAAGAGAAGTGCAGAAAGAGGCAAGAGAGGTGCAGAAACAGGCAGGAGAGGTGGAGAAAGAGGCAAGATGGGTGCAGAAATAGGCATGAGAGGTGCAGAAAAAGGGAAGAGTGCAGAAAGAGGCAAGAGGGGTGCAGAAAGAAGCAAGTGAGGTGCAGAAAGAGTCAACAGAGGTGCAGAAAGAGGCAAGAGAGGTGCAGAAAGTAGAAGAGGTGCAGAAAGAGGCAAGGGAAATGCAGAAAAAGAAAGAAAGGTGCAGAAAGAAGCAACAGAAATGCAGAAAGAGGCAAGAGAGGCGCAGAAAAAAGCAACAGTGCTTTGCACACCATTAGTACCAATTTATCACCCACATTTAGCAATAAGTAACAGGTGACCATTCCAGGTTTGCAAAGGGCCTTCCACCACGCTGGAACACTTGTCGCTGCATTTTTGGTAACGTTTGAGCCGTTTGAACTAGAAACAAGGATTTTTTTGTTCAAATCTGCAGATTATGCAGCAGATGATGGATTATGTGGCTAATGCAGAAAATGTATAATTGTGCGAAAGTTGGTGCAGCCAAACAGTCGCATAATTTCAGTGGCCCTGCTCATACTTCTGACTAGGTCCAGAAGTGCTCCTCAGTGGTTCCTTCTTTTTTTTGTCTCAGTGAGTTTATAGTTTAGCTTCTATGGAAATGAGGAAGACTAAACCTGAGGTTACCACTCCACAACATAGACTACCATACCACATAATTACTCTCCATAACACATAATCCCACTCTACATAATTCCTATACACTAAATACCACATACTTTCTATCCACATAATTTCACTGCACAACTTACCACATAATTCCACTACACACAACGTACATCCACTCCACCCCAAAAAACATTAGTAAAAACTTTTACATTTACAATGCCAATAGCTCTAACTCTCGCAAATGCGAAACCTATTACCTTGCAAATGCTTCTTTAACTAGTAGTCGCGTTTGCAGAGAGGTGGAGAAAGGGTGCTGGGCCTCCGACCAGCACTCAGGAATTCCGCTGCGTAGGACTTACAGGAGGTACCATGAGGGCTTCTTGGCCCCCAAAGTCCTTCGGGAGTAAATTGGACTTCATTCCCCAACCAGTAGTGTGCCGAGAGGTGCATTTGCAGAGTGGTAGAGAAAGGGGGGTGGCCTCCGAAGACCTCTTAGCAATCCCACTGTGTGGGACTTACTGGAGGTAACAGGAGGAGGAGTTGGCCCCCAAGGACATCTTTGGGGGCCAACTACTCCTCCTATTACCTCCAGTAAGTCCCACACACAGCAGGATTGCTAAGTTCTCATAGCAGGCCACGCCCCCTTTGCCCACCACTCTGCAAATGCGCCTCCTGGCGCGCTCTTGGATGGGGATTAAAGTCCCCTTCACAGCTGGGGGTCCTTACGAGCCAACTAGCCTACCTGATACCTCCAGTAAGCCCTAGCTAGTGGGATTGCTGAGAGGTGGACACAGGCCACGCCCCCTTTCTCCACCACTCTGCAAACGCGCCTCCTGGCATGCTCTTGGTTGGGGGATGATGTCCCCTTGCCTGCTGTGGGTCCCTGGGGGCCAACTAGGGGGATGAAGTCCACTTTAGTCCTGAGGTCCTCAGGACACAAGAGGACCTCTTCACCCCACCAGCAATGCGCCAAGAGGCGCGTTGGCAGAGTGGTGTAAAAAAGAGTGTGGCCTCGGACCACCTCTCAGCAATCCCACTGTGTGGGGCCTACTGGAGGTACCTGGTGGGCTCGTTGGCCCCCAGGGACCCTCAGGATTCAAGGGGACTTAATCCCTCAACCCAGAATGTGCCAGGAGGCGTGTTTGTAGAGTGATGCAGAAAGGGGGCAGGGCCTCCGGCAAGATGCCGGCTTCTCCTTTCTTTTTCTTTTTTTAGAAAGGGGGCTGTGTGGCCCCCCTTCTCTCAATAGATTTTGGGCCCTGGTTACCCCATCCGCCAGGGCCTGACCCACTTTTAATTATTATTTATTACGGCCCCGGGGACCCCGTCCCCCGGGGCATGGCCATATATTTTTATTTTTTTAAAAGGAGGGGGGCCTCTTGGCCCCCCTCCTGGGGCCTTTTTCGGCCCCGGTGAACCCACCCCCTGGGGCTTTGCCTCTTTTTTGTTTTTACAAAAATTTAACAGGAGGGGGCCGCATCTCCCCCCTTCCCTGGGCCACTTTTGGCCCCGGGGACCCCATCCCCCGGGCCTGGCCTTACCTGCGGGAGTCGGCATTGCTTTTGGGCAAGGGGAGCTGCTAACATGCATCTCCCCTTGTCCAAAAGCAATTCTGATTTGCTTCTTTGAAGCAAGAGCATGAAGCAAAGCAGTATTTGCTATGGCAGGGCGGGAGCTGTGCTCCTGCCCTGCCATAGCAAACGGCAAAGCCCCGGGGGTGGGCACCCCTGGACATTACAGGAGCCGGCCCTGGGGGGTTGCGGTCCCCAGGGCCATCTAGGGCTCCAGGAGGGGGGCCGCGTGGCCCCCCTCCCAGCAAGTTTGAAGCCCTGGGGAGGTGGTGTTCCCCGGGGATTGGGGGGGCCGGTGAGGCTCCCCACATTTATTAACTCAGTGCCCCGGGGAGGTGGTGGTCCCTGGGGATTGGGGGGGCCCGTGAGGCCCCCCCACATTTATTAACTCAGTGCCCCAGGGAGGTGGTGGTCCCCGGGGCTGCAGGGGGCTGCGTGCCCCCCCCACACTTCATGATCAATGCCTCGGGGAAGTGGTGGTCCCCGGGGCAGTGTGGGGAGGGGCAGGAGCCCCCTCCCCACACACTTTATAATTTCAATTTAAGCCCCGGGAAAGTGGTGGTCCCCGGGGCTTGGGGGGGCCCGTGAGGCCCCACCACCCATAAGGAACAATGCCCCTGGGAGGTGGCGGTCCCCGGGTCAGCGGGGGCCGCGTGCCCCGCACATTAGTAAGAAAGCACCGGGAAAGTGGCGGTCCCCAGGGCTGCGGGGGCCCCCGCGGGCCCCCGCATAACAATGAATCATTGCCCCCAGGACCTGGACCACCTGGGGGATTAAAAGCAATGAAGCGCGGGAGCCCGCGCTTCATTTTTTAAAAAGATTTTCGGCCGTATTTGCACACCCAGCACAATTTCGGCCAAACATATTTAAAAAAAATGCTTTTTTGGGCCCTGGGGGTCGCTGTGGGACCCCCTGAGCAGGCCTAGGGGTTCAGGGTGTTTCTACCCTGCGCCGCACCCTCCAAGCCATAACAAACAGTGCTGCGCATTCAGCAATCCGGAGCAGAAACAGCTCTCTCTTGCTGAAAGCATAGTATGTCTGTTTCCCTGCCCCTGTCAAGCGAGCAGGGAATGAGACAAATTGCCTTTAGATCCAGGGAGTTGCATATTAGCAGCTCCTGGGTCTCAATGCAATGCTGGCTCCCGCAGGAGGCGGGGGCCTTCAGGCTCCCCCTCGGTCCCCAGCATTAAAAAAGTGGGTGCCCTGGGTGGCTCCATACTACAGGCCGGGCCCCGGTGGATGGGGTCCCCGTGGCCAAAATAGGCATCCCTCCCTTTAAATATAACAATTTTTTAAAAGGTTCAGGCCGGGCCTTGGGGGATGGGGTCCCCGGGGCTGAAAATTGCCCAGGGAAGGGGGACACATGGCCCCCTTCCTTTATTTAAAAAATACAATACATGAAAAAAGAAAGGCCGGGCCCCGGGGGCTGGTGTCCCCATGCCTGAAATCAGCCTGGGGAAGGGGGCCATGCAGCCCCCCTCCACATTCTTAACATGCCGTAAATCAGCCCAGGGAAGGGGGGCTGCACAGCCCCCCTTCCCTTTAAAAAAAAAAGCCCGGCAGCTCGCTGGAGGTCTTGCCCCCTTTCGCCACCACTCTGCAAATGCGCCTCCGGGTGCACTGCTGATTGATGGATGAAGTCCCCTTGGCTTCTGAGGGTCCTTAGAAGCCAACAAGACTTCCTGTTACCTCCAGTAAGCCCCACACAGTGGGATTGCTGAGAGGTGGTCGGAGGCCATGCCCCCTTTCTCCACCACTCTGCAAACACGCCTCTCGGCACACTGCTGGTGGGGGATGAGGTCCCTTTGCCTCTTGAGGGCCTCAGGACTAAAGTAGACTTTTTCCCCCAAGCAGCAGTGCGCCAGGAGCTAACTCTGCACGAGCTAGGCTGTGTGAAATGTATTTATAGACATGCTGCTTTGCTGAGACTTTCTTGCCACCTAGACTCCTATGATATACCAGGAACTAAAGGCTCTTTGGCAGGCTACGTTGGCTAAAAAACTGGAAAAATAGTGCTACGTAAATCAAAATGCAGCAGGCAAATAAAGCATAAAGGGGGCAGACATTAGTGCCTACTGATGAGCGCCAGAGGATAATATTATATAATATATATTTTGTTGGTTTGTTTGTTTAATAGTTGTTCATGCTGTTTGGTAATATAGTTGTAGTTTTGTACTGTTGTTAAATTGTTTTGTTGTAATAAAAAAAGTTTAAAGTTAGTTTTGATTTCTTTGCTTAATACATATTATAAATTATAGTTTTATTATAGTTTTGCAACCGTTACTAAATCTGGCAGTTCCATCTTCAATAGTAAATATGGTGCTGCATGTATATGTATCTCTGTGGTACTATGCATATCTTTTATCCTACAGAGGCTTGGTAATGGAGAAGCCAATTATTTTGTTATGCAGCTATGGTGACTTGTCATGCAACAATCAATCAATCAATCAATCAATCATGTCACTTATAAAGCGCACTACATACCCGCGAGGGTCTCAAGGCGCTGGGGGAAAAGGGGGTGGTGCTGCTACTGATCGAAGAGCCAGGTCTTGAGGAGTCTTCTGAAGGCCAGTAGGTCTTGGGTCTGTCGGAGGTTGGTGGGGAGGGTGTTCCAGGTCTTGGCGGCAAGGTGGGAGAAGGATCTGCCACCGGCGGTCGTTTCTCCGGATGCGGGGGACTGTGGCGAGGGCGAGGCTGGTCGAGCGGAGCTGGCGGGTGGGGGTGTAGAAGCTGAGTCGTCTGTTGAGGTAGGCTGGTCCGGAGTTGTGGAGTGCTTTGTGTGCATGGGTGAGGAGCTTGAAGGTTATCCTCTTGTTGACAGGGAGCCAGTGCAGGTCTCTCAGGTGGGGTGTGATGTGGCTGCGTCGGGGGATGTCGAGGATAAGACGTGCAGAGGCGTTCTGGATGCGTTGCAGCCGTCTCAGGAGCTTAGCCGTCGTTCCTGCGTAGAGGGCGTTTCCGTAGTCCAGCCTGCTGGTGACGAGGGCCTGGGTGACTGTTTTTCTTGTTTCGGTGGGGATCCACTTGAAGATCCTGCGGAGCATTCGGAGGATGTTGAAGCAGGATGAGGAAACGGCGTTGACCTGCTTAGTCATGGAGAGGGTGGGGTCGAGGATGACCCCTAGGTTGCGTAGGTGGTCGGTGGGTGGCGGGGCTGTTCCCAGTGATGTTGGCCACCAGGAGTCATCCCAGGCTGAAGGGTTGGAACCAAGGATGAGGACCTCCGTCTTGTCCGAGTTCAGCTTCAGGCGGCTGGTCCTCATCCATTCGGCGACGGCCTTCATTCCTTCGTGGAGGTGGGCTTTGGCGGTGTGAGGGTCTTTGGTGAGGGAGAGGATCAGCTGGGTGTCGTCGGCGTAGGAGATGATGTTGAGGTTGTGCTGTCGGGCGATGTGGGCGAGGGGTGCCATGTAGATGTTGAACAGCGTTGGGCTGAGGGAGGAGCCTTGGGGTACACCGCAGATGATCTTGGTGGCCTTGGATCGGAAGGGGGCGAGGCGGACGCTTTGTGTTCTGCCGGAAAGGAAGGATGTGGTCCAGTCCAGGGCCTTCTCTTGGATCCCGGCGTCGTGAAGGCGTGTTCGTAGTGTGTGGTGGCAGACCGTGTCGAAGGCGGCTGATAGGTCCAGGAGGATGAGGGCTGCTGTTTCTCCGTTGTCTAGCAGGGTCCTGATGTCATCGGTGGCGGCGATGAGGGCGGTTTCGGTGCTGCGAGATCGGTCCTTGTCTATGCTGTAGTATAGGGATCTCTGATACAAGAGAGAGGTCTTGGCACAGAGGGCAGTGCATCTTCATACTCTAATACACACTCCTGTCAGCTGCTGTGCACAGAGTATTACGTATGACTATCACCATTGTGAGATGTCTGAAAGAGAGATGAGTAAGTCTGCACAACCAAATATGGACATCAGTTGTGCAAGACACAGTTTTCAACAGAGAGGATACTCCATTTAATACTCTACTATGGATATTCATCACTATGAAGAGAGGTATGTGCACAGAGAACAGTTTCTACCCACAGTCTACTTTGCACATATGTTACTCTGGGGAGATGTCTCAGTTGACCGGGCAGTGTGTTTCCATACCATAGTTTCTATAGTTGTTATGCAAGACTAAGTTCTCAGCTTAGAGGTAATTTAATCCCTAGACCTTATGTGCACATCTGTCCTCCTTGGGAGAGATTTGACCAGAGAGGTAAGCACCTTTTCACATCATAATTTTCAAACCGATCATCCAAGACACAGGTCACAGGAGAGGGGTGAGTCTCTCACCACACTCTACTACGCAGATTTATCATGCAAGAGAGATATGTCAGAAAACAGGGCAGTTCTTCACCACAGGCTATTATGCATCCCTGTTAGCATGGGAAGAGGTATGAACAGAGATATACATTTTTCTCAAGCCCTACTACAGACACCTCTCACCCTGGTAAGATGTGTTAGTGGGAAGGTTGCTCCCTTCCCAGACACCACTGTGTATCCCTGTTGGTCTAGGGAGAGGTGTCAGCAGATAAGCCACTCCTTGCTGGTATGAACCCCAATGTACCCCAACATATGCCTAGGTAGTTGCAAGACCCTTTACCTACATTTGTCCTACCATTGTTCTACATAACGGGTCTGGCGCTGACCTTTTACCAAGTTAGGTGCTGCATAAATGTTGCGTTGTTTTCTCCGAAAACTAGCCTCATTTATTATGCATGAGGATTCTCAGTATCACAGCAGGATTACCATCTTCTGCATAATAATTCGGTATAAGGGTCACCACTATCGTCATCCTTGGCCAACATGTCCAAAGTGCTCATCTGGGTAGAACCCCTAAGGGTGCCTTTTGGGTATATAAGCACTACATCTTCGCTGGGCAAACCAGAAGAGAAAGACTTCCATGCTGACACGAGACGCTGAGGTCCCTGCAAGCAGACACTCCAGCACGCAGTGGTCTGACATCCCTTGCAGGGTGTCCATCTCGAGACCAAGACGGGGTCCTTCGCTCTCCCACATCAGGTAATGGGGTCGGCTCCATCCAAGGGGATTCATGGGTATACACCTAAATACATGCTAGGTACACTTAGGTACATCTAGCTAGGGTTTGCATCGTAGGGGTATGCATTATTACTCTCATGTATCTATATGCCTGCATATATTCATTGTTTTAGCACTATGGTAGAATTCTATCTTTTCTTTAGTCTGCTGGTGCTTATAACCATATATATCTGTTTCTGTCTCATGGTTGCTGCAGCACACATATTTTATACTAGAATGACGCTTGTTCAATAAATGCTTTTGAAAACGTCCCCACCATGTATTTTGTGTATATCTCTCAGACAAAGTGAGCTTGAATGACTGAGCGAAAAGTACTGTACTGTTTCCACGATCCCTGAGGTGTCAGGGTTGAGGGTTGTCATATTCGATAGTTGCCATAAGCTATTCACTCCTTGGTAAGAGGGGCTCATTGTGGCACTGTGAGCTAGCTGGCCTACAGACTAACATATCCTCTGGGGGTGTCTGGAATCAGTCTGGAAACCAATCCCTTGGTTTATGTTGTCTAAAATGCACAGATCCTACATGGAGTTGTAGGAACTGCACAACATGGCGCCTCCAATGTTGGTTTGGTTCTTATTTAACAGTCAAATCTGAGTCGTTCAGTTGTGCTTTCTCAGAGACCACTACTCATATTTATCCAGAGACGTCTGGAGTGAGAAGGGAAACAATCCGCCACAGCTGAGTAGGTATATCCTATGAATTGGCTGTAGGTCTGTTCAAGCTTGAAGGATTATAGTTCCCTACATTGTGCATAAAACCTTATCTTATTTTCCTTGAAACTATTTTTAACAATGTCTGTTGAAGGTAATGCTGCGGCAGCATTACATGCAAATGCAGCGGGAGAGGCAGAGCAGGAAGGTGCAATAAACATTTCAGAAATTTGCAGAAATGCACTTGTGGCAAAATTAGACAATTTTGGTCTCTCAGCACTAGGAGGGACCATAGCATTCGTGATTAAGGCACACGGGTCATCCAGGACGGAGATATTCTATTCATGGGTTAAATTCTCACCTGCCGATGCACATACAAATACATTTCATTCTTATACTCCAGATGAAATACCAGAAGAATACTGTCCATACAAGGACATAGAAGTTCCGCTCACGTACCAAAAGCATATAAATTGGTTTAAAGGCATCCTTCCACACTCCACAGAAAAAGTGAGACTCGGTCCGCTCAGCAGAGACGGAGTGACTTGGCCGGTTCTGGCTGCTTACACACTGCTTCCAGAAGTCAACACATTGCCAATAGCAGACTTACGTCCACTTCACAAAGAAATAATAAAACTTTACAGAAATTTGACAGTTCGTTATGAGAACACTTACACTCCAACCTACAAGGGTTACTCCAGCAGGTCAACTACCAGGGACCGCAACAAAAATAACCCCACAAACACTGAATGCAGTTATGATAAGAGTGTCCACTAAACGTGAGCAAATGCCATTCCGAATATTACAGAAAATAGCACAGTTAGAGGCAGTGTTTCCACACACAGGCCCAAAAGAAAAACACAGAATACTGACAATTTGCTTGCCCTAGGATTGCAGCAAAAAAGGCATTTTATTCAATTTAGGCCCCAGGTGGTGCCCCTCTAGGGGGGTATGGTATCCCTACCCTGCCACCTTATATCTTTATTTTTATCAAACTTCAGAACAGGGGACTAATTTTGAGTAAATCTAGGTGGAAGTGAGGGGAAATATAAAAACTCCATGTAAATTTGGAGATTACGTATGTGCTTTATCTGTCAGTTCTCTTTCTACATATTGTAAGTAGACCATTTGGTTATATAGTTGTTCATCTTTTTGATTGAATATATGTTTATTCACTCTTGTTATTGTTATGTATTTTGGTCAGCAAAGAAAAGGTGAGTGTTTGGTGCTCTTGCAACTAAATTCCTCCTTACGTTGTCTCCAACTTAGAGAGAAGTGTCATGTACAACTCCATGTTGAGGACTCTATGTGTCTGAACTGGGAAAGAAGTCAATAAGCCTCACATAAGAAGAGATGTGCTGGAGCTCTCGGGTTGCATATGGAGAGTTTCTTGGAATAAACCACTTCATTGAACGGCTGTATATGCATCATTGCACATGTATCTTCTTACTTGACCTGCACCCCTTCATTCGTTTATCCCTGGCAACTCTTGTGCACTCTCACAGGCATAATTTCGACTCACCACCATGCCTCCCATTTATCTTTCAAAGCGTGCACATCCTCTGTCACTCTATATTATTGCCTGAATCATCAAAATGTGCATTAT
Source organism: Calotriton arnoldi (assembly GCA_963921515.1). Lineage (NCBI taxonomy): Eukaryota > Metazoa > Chordata > Amphibia > Caudata > Salamandridae > Calotriton > Calotriton arnoldi. The sequence goes on along the minus strand of CAWUFW010003666.1, from coordinate 778,520 downwards.
TTAAGAAATAACTTTTCATCGCTGCATGGATGTCTGTTCACCAAAATGCCAAGGGTAGCGGAAGTAACGTCACATAACTTCCCTTTTGCCCAATGACATCCCAGAAAGTGACATCATATGATAGGATGCTGAATCTTTTCAGGAAGTGATGTCACAATACCTTAATCCTGATCACACCACAAATACATACCACCTGTATGTTAAATAGAGTACTGACATGATAGGAACATTACACATTTTTATTTTTTATTGCACGAAAAATTATTTGTTTGTTAGGAAAGGAAAATATAGTGCAGCTAAAAACACAAAATGACGTGGAAGTAAAATTATTTATAACTCAAACTTATGATAGAATAGGTTCCTTAGAATATACCTTAAGCATAAAATGCATTGGATAATTACAGAATGGTTCACAAAAATATATTATTTTAAATATAAGGTTTTGTCCACTTCTATTTCTCTATGTAGACCAATGAGGACAATATTATGATATAAATTGTTCCTTGGCATTGTTAATGCATCTTGATAGCATCACTTGTAAGACATTATCACTCACTACAGCACTTAGGTGAGGTTTTTATTTAAAATCAAACTTTTCTGTGTGTTCACAATAATAAAAATCTGCAACATCCTGTTTAAAAATGTGTATTTTTTATTTAATTTTTAAATTGTATTCACCAGGTTACCCATTAAACTGCTGTATACTTGTTTGTTTAAGCAAGCTCATTCGAGCCTGCTTTGCAGAAAGTAAACAGTGCACATCACAGCACTGTTTACCTCCTGTTCTGTTCCTGCCGTTGCCTTTGCCACTTTTGGGGGCAGGGGTTGCAAAGGCAGGGTCATTGTCACAAGTAGCAAACCGAGAGTCGCAGCTGCGACCCCTGGTGACCCCTAAATAGCATCCATGCATAGCTAGTTATAAAAAGTGGAGAGAGTGTGTTCAGCCAATGTAAGGTGGCATCTGGATTGCCTGGCACAACTTCTCCAGCATTGTTACAGTGTAAGGTCTCTGAACCTGACTGAGACAAAGCTCCAACTTTCTGTGTTAGAGTTTTTGCTTCTTACTCGAGTTTCAGAGAGTCATAACAGCCACGTCCATCATACATCCAGGAGGGCCAGATTCATGTCAGATTTTAAGAACAAGTGACCTAAAATGTGGTCTAGATGTGGCACTTCTGAGCCCACACCTGTCACTCCCATGTTAAATCTACTAATTTCAATAATTTCTGAATATTGTTTATTGAACGCATTGCTCTTCTTTTTTTGGTCCTGTTGGTTGTGTAAATTATGTCTGTGTGACTGGTATTTCTGTTTTAAGGGTATGTTGACAGGGTCTGTCTTAAACTGATGTATGTTTAAAAGTATTCAGGCGGTAACATTGATTTTAATTAGATATGTTGCATCATGATCAATCGGTTCTGGAAGCAGTTTTCGAGAATATAAATACAATCAAATATTTATTTGTAAAACAGGGGTGACTGGTAGCTGATGATTACATGTGGAAGATAAAGAGCAATATTGTACAATTCGATAAAAAGAAACCTGATCCTAGGCAGGGCTTCCCTTACACCCAGACACAATTCTGTATTGCAAATCCTTCAGTTCCATTCATACATCTGTTGGTCCAATGACCAGTTGCTCATTCCTCTGCTCAATGACCAGTAGCATCCACTTTTTTACCAGAAAAGACAACGTCTCTGTTTTATAATAAGGCGGACGGGATATCTGTCATGTTTGTAACGTAGTAACCCACCTCCAACCTCTAAGTCAGGCTCAAAGTCTCTATTATGGCTGCCAAGCGTAGGGACAAACGATTCACCATGACAACAAGAAGAGCTGTGAGGGCCTGTGTGCACCGAACAGGACCAGAGGGATGAGGAAAACCAGGGCCAGGAAGAATACACCCAAGTAGACAGACCAAAGAGGACCAGTACCAGGAGACCAATGGAGAGAAGGACCACAGACAGGAGGACCAATTCCACAGACATCAGAACAAGAAGGACAAAGGGGCCAGAAGTAAAAGGACCAGGACCAGGAAGACCACAGTCAGAAAGGACCAGGGCTAGCAGGACCTGGAGACCCTAGATTAGAATGACCAAGGTGTTATAAAGGACCAGAAAGTCTAAGTCCAGGGGGAACAGGATCAGAAGGTCCAGGAGAGTCAGACTTAAGGGGATCCTAAACCGGGGTGACAAGAACTGCATGAAGCAGGCCTACAACATACAAACCAGGAGGACCAGTGCCAGAGGGGTTAGGAGGACCAGGCCCAAGAGGACCATTACTAGGAGTCCCATGAAAGAGGGCTCCATGGTCAGATGGACATGAGCAATGCAAAATAGACTGACCAGGAGGACTAGTTGGAGTAGGATGGAGCAGGAGGAACAGGACTAGGAAGTCTAAGGAAACCAAGGCCAGTGGAACACGCTTCAGAAGACACGATACATGAGGGCCAGACAAAGAAGTACCAGAACTAAGACCAGGAATACATGGACCAAGGTGACCAGGATCAGAAGGATTAGGAACAGGCAAACGAGGGGACTAGATAAACCAGGGGAGCTGGACCAGGAAGATGAGAATTAGAGTGAGGAGGATAAAAAGCTCCAGGACCTGGAGCCTGTGAAATAGGAGGCCCAGATTTCAAACGACTAGGGGCAGGAGTACATGGGAATCACGACCAGTCAAACCAGAATCAGGAAGTACAGGGCCAGGAAGTTCTTAGACTAGCATTAACCAGAGGTCAAGGAGCATCAGTACTAGGAAGGGCTATGATGATCTGTGACAGGACAAATTATTGCAGAGCAATGCAAACAAGGACCAGGAGGGCGAGAGTCAGGGGAATCAGGGCCATATTAAAGTGGACTAAGAAGATCAGGACCTGTAGGGCAATGGCCAGTACGTCCAGGATACTAGGATAAGCAGGACAGGGTCAAGGAAGATGGAGGGGTGGGGGGGCAGTACCTGAGCCAGAGGACAAGGTAAACTAAAAGGATCCTGACCAGGGGGTTCAGAAACAGGGCTACGGGGCTCATGAAGATCAGGACCTAGGGGATTGCCAAGTGGAGCAGAGCAATCATTACAAGTAGCAGGACCAGGTTGAGAAGGATCTGACATAAGAAGGCCAACCAGCATCTAGTAGACCAATGGAATGGACAGTGGTGGACAGGAGGACCAGGACCAAAATGACCAGGCTGAGGAGGACCCGAACAAGGAGAGCCTGGATCAAGAGGACCTGGGTCAATAGCTGCAGTACCAGTTGGACTAAATAGACAAGGAACAGATCCAGGAGGACAAATACAACCCAGACCAGGAGGACAAACACTAAGAGTGTCAGGATATGTGAAATAAGATGGACCAGGACCTGCCGTACCAGGGCTAGGAGGTTGACTGTGAGGAGAACCAGGACTAGATGACTAGGACCAAGAGGACCACAAAGCAACAGGGCTAGATAGTCCAAGACTAGGGTAACCAGGAAGGGCCATGATGGTCAAAAGGCAAATTTTATGATAACAAGCAGAATAGGACAAGAAGGACCAGGACCAAGGAGACCAAGACTAAAACAGCAGGTGGGTCAAGTCCAGGAAAACTAGGTCATGGAGAACGCAAACTATAAGAAACAGGACAAGGTGGATCAGAGACAATGGGCACAGAATCTCGAGAAGGACAAGGACAAATAAAAACAAGAACAGGTAGCTGGGACCGGGGATACAGACAGCCAGAGTCCAAAGGAAGGTTCTAAGAGGATGACAAAATAAAAGATTAAGGGGACCAGGAAGATCAGGGCAAAGAGGATCAGGAACTTGAGTACCATGATCAGGAGGGCCAGACTGAGGAGGAAAAGGATGATCAGGAGGATCAGGACCAGAGACATCAGGACCAGGATGATCACAACCTGGATGTCCAGGCCACAGGGCTAGGAACAGGATGGCCAGGAAGCTGAGCAACAGGATAGCCAGGCCCAGGAAGACCAGATAGAGAAGGACCATGATGAGTTTCTGCAGCAGCAGGAAGACTAGGGCCAAGAGGATCAGGACTAGATATAGGAAGACAAGATCCAGGCCAATAGGACTGGCAGCTAGAATAAACAAGGAAGGTGAGGGGGTCAGTGACAAGAATACCAGGAGTACCAGAGATAGAAGGACATGGACCAGAGCAAGGAGTATTAGAAGGATCAGCACCAATAGGACCAGGAACATCCTAGAGTGCCAGGGGGACCATGACCAAAGGACCAGGGCCCAGAGTACCAACTGGAACAGAAAGTCGAAGACCTGGGGGTAGCTGGACCAGGGAGAGGAAGATCTGGAGGCCAGCACAGCCAGAGCCAGGAAGACTAAGGGGGCTGGACCTGGATTTCCAGGAGAACCTGGAACAAAATGACGAAGCTCAGAAGGACCCAAAGAGAACCAGGACCAAGAGGGCCCAGACCATCGGGTGCAGTGCCAGAAGGACCACGAGGACAAAGCACAGGGTTAGGAGGACAAGGATGATCCAAAGCAGGAAGACAAGAGCTAAGAGTGCAAGGCCTAATAGGGCCAGACCACAAGAGACCAGACAGACCGAGGGGACCAGCAGGAACAGTAACTGACTTACTGGGAATCAGTTGAGCAGAGTGAGGTGAGAAGAATCAGAAGGACTTTGTTAAATGGACAAGAGTCAAGAGGATCAGGAAAGAAAAGAAAGAGCTAGGAAAAGAGGGCCTTAAAGGACAAGAATTCCCTAAGGACCAGAACCAACAGGATAAGGCATACAAAGACCCAAATAAGGAGGACCAGAAACAAAAGGATCAAGTCTAGTGGTCACAAAACCAGGAAGAGAACACAGACTTTGAGGACCAGGAATAGTAAGATCATTGCTAGGCAAACCAGACTGAGAGTGGGAAAGACTACAACAGAACCGGAAGAATAAAGAGGAGATGGCCATGCAACCAGAGCCAACAGGACAAGAGATAAGAGGACCAGGGCAATGAGCACCAGTGGGACCACAGCCAAGGGGAAAAGGCAGCTTGCTTCATAGAAGTCCAGAGTATCAGAACCTGGCATACCGGGACAAGCAGGAGCAGGATGAGGAGGAAAAGGAGGACCAGAAAAAGAAAGGCCAGGATGACAGGGGCCATGATGACCAAGCTGGGTGGCTAAGAACAGCTAAGAAGAAGATGACCTGAACAAGGGGGTGTTAGAGGAGGGCCCAGAGAACTAGTCAGGTCAGGAGTAGGTGGATTAGGGCCATTAAGACCTGGGACCAGATGGGGAGGACTAGGTGAAGTAGAAGGATCAGAATAAGCAGGAGAAGGAACAGGGCTAGGAGGACCAGAGAGGTCAGAACAAAGGGACCAGGAGGACTTTAAGTTCCAAGTGGAGCAGGAGGACTAGTGGGACCAGACCAGGACTAAAATGGCCAGCCCTAGCCCAAGAGACCCTAATAAGGAGGACCAGGACCAGTGGAGGCAGTCCCAGGTGGACCATATGGACAAGGACCAGCGCAAGGAGAAACCGGAGGACCCAAGCCAGGAAGACTAGGTGTACAAGCTATAGGGGAAGCAGGACAACAGGGCTAGGTGGATAAGGACCCAGCAGACCAGCAGAATCATTATGAGGATCAGTAGTACCAGGATCAGGGGTTCTAGGAAGCTAGGAGCTAGGCCAAGAAGAACAGGGTCAGGGAGTACTACAACCATGACCCCCAGATTCAGGAAACCAGTACCAGGGTGACCAGGACCAGTTAGACCAGGCTGAGGATCAGAGAACTAAAACAACCCAGAGGGACCTGGAAGTAACGGAAGAAAACCAGGAGGACACCTATGTGAGTCCAGGTTATGTATTAAGAATCCCTTCTGTCATTGGTTCTCATTCATGCTTCTTATACTGTCAACCCTAGAAACCCCCACCTGTTTAGCCCAGATGTAGAACTGGCAAGTATTTGCTAAAAAAGCAGAGCATGCAAAGTGAATAAAAAGCTGGGACTGTTTCACACTGACCTCTGAGTGCAGAGGATACAGTTGGATGCTGGCACAGTACTCTGAGTGTGGATTGAGGGCATAGGGACTGAAACTTGGCAGAGGAGTTTAAAGGTGTGTGGGTCAAAATGAGTGTGGTCTGTGAAGGATGGCAGAAAGGTTTGAGACACTCAGATGGCTGAAGTTGGGAAAAATGGTTAATGACTTACAAAGGGGTCAAAGTGATATAGCAATCAGCAAAGGGAAGCTCAAGATCATAAGATAACTCTGATGAGCAGGACAGAGAGTGATTGAGGCTCCAGATAGACCATCTCAGATGGCCCAAAGAGGGATTGTGTGTGATCCCCAGATCTTTGTGCTGACATTGCATGTGTGTGTGTTTGTGAGGTGGGTATGTAGCAAGGGCCAGATTGACTAAGAAGTCATGCAACGCAAGCCAGTAAGACAACTTGCTGCATTGCGTGATAAGGAGAGAGCAGAAATGCACCAAATCTACTAAGATATTACATATTTCTGCTCTCCCTATGCTGGCACACTGTGTGCTGCCTAGCGCCAACACAGGCACCCTTGCATCATGGTGCAAGGGTGCCTGCATTATGTGCAGGGTTGTTTTTGTGCAGGAAAGGACACCTTCCTGCACAAAAACAATCCTTTGAGGCATTTCCCTGTTTCTATGTGTGCTGCAGAATAAGGATGTAATGACTGAGGAGCAATAAAGATATTTCTCCTCGTTACGCCTCACTTGGGAAGGCATACCATTCTGACGCAATCCCAGGTTTACTCACCTTAGTAAATCTGGGATTGTATTACTCTGGATTTACTAAGCTACGCAGAGACACACAGAGCCACGCAAGGTGGCTTTGAGTCGCTTAGTAAGTGCTATTTAAGGGCTTGTGTTGCCTTGCTCGACACAAGGGCAACACAATCCCTTAGTAAATCTGTCCCTAATTGCATACTATTAAGGGGGTAGATGGTACAAGTAAGGGGTAGGTCATAGATTTCTCTTGTTAAAGGTGTCAACGTTTCTAAGCAGGGCTGCCCTTTTCTCTGTGTCTGATAACTATTCAGCAAGGCTGATGACAGCCAGGTGCTGGGACCTCATGTTTTATTGTGCCCTTGTTTTAGATACTTCTGCTTGGAGCCAACACTATTGCCACTGCTGTGAGAGCCAGCACGTAGCACAAAGGCTGTGTCTGAGCGACAGCCAGAAAATGATATTTGAAAGAGAAACCCCTAAAATCAGATCTGAATTCTCAGTAGTGGATCCACAGTCCCTGTCTAGAAAATGAGTATTAAAGTGGAACTGTCACAAGAATGGAGGTAACAAAATGTATCTGTTTATTTAGTGTATTATTTCTTACAATATATGTAATAAAGTCGATGCATTAAAAATCTCTGTGAGTTTCTTTTCTTTTGAGCCTTTGAAGCCTATATGTCTTGCGCTAATTTAATGGGAAAAATCATTCATATTCCAATGACATTCAGTTCAATTGATTATAGTTCCATTCCTTTGCTTGTGGCTTCTCGACATAATAATTCCCCTGATGGCCCTATAAAGTAAGGACCATTGAAGGAAGGACTTAATACCATCTACCCCATTTAGAATAAATCCTGGCTATAAGAGACAGGAAAAAATATAATGACTCCGTCACCCTGGGAAAAAACTCCTGGCATGTGGGACTGTTAGTTTTTTTGTTTTTTTAAAACAAACTCCTGCTATGAGAGATTGTTTTTGAAAAACAAACATTTTTTCCAAAGTTTGCTAGCGAACCATCATGTCTGACTGCACTGTCCTTCAAATTTTTCATTCATAGACTACTATGACAGCAGTTCCTGTCAATGTAGAGAGTTGTCAATAGGCCAACGGACAACTCTAAAATTGGCGGGCGGAGATCCCTCAGGATGTCGGAGATATTGTCATCCACCATCCTGAAGGAGTTAACTCCGTCCTCGAAACTCAAAATTAGGCCCATAGGTTTTCTTACTTCTGTCATGAGATTAGAATGAAGCCTCTCAATTATACTGTGTTGGTCACTTTATCAGGAGCAATATGCAATTGTTTCCATTTTGATAAAAATCACCCTAAATATTAGATGGCTCTATGTTACTGGGACACAACATTTCCATTTCTGTTTTTCGCTTTTACAAATCATTGTTTTCAGGTGTTTTAGTCTGATTTGTTTAATTGAATTGAACCAAAATGAATAATTCCAGAATGGACTGGTTTTCCGAAGGAAAAAATTGTGTTTCATTACATGGAGCCTTTTGGTATTCCTATTTCTGTCCCTTGCATATTTCCATGGCTTTGTAAGTAAGAGCGAGTATGTAGCTATAGAAGAATAAACAGTTTCAACTACACTTGCGAAGGTTCTAATCATTATCATTAGTCACATCTACAGGTAAATGCAAAGGAGGAGAAGCATTTATGGAACACAAAACAGTTTCATAAATGGCCTCTCAAGTCGCTGTGTCTTGGCCCATGGTGTAATGGGGTGACATTCTGTGCCATGTCTGTCAAAATAACTTGAAAACATTCAAGCATTTGGGACCTTTAGGCATATAAGTTAGTGCCTGCATCAACGTTAATTTTAGCACCTAGGGCCTCAAGTCACAAAATCACAAGGTTTGTGACCAAAAAAGTACTTATGATTATGTGCAAAACCTTTTTTATCAGTTGGAGATTTCTTTAAACCAGTAAAAGGATTGTTGCGATAATTTCTGAATTTCAAATAGGATGGTTCATGAAGGGGTTTCCACCCTCCCCTTTCCAATTCGGAAATGAATTTCTTGATAGATTGTGACTGCAATTACTGTCGCATACCATTGATGAGCTATCGACCCCCTGTAGGAAAGTGGAGCATTATGTGGACTAGGGGTTAGACCTCACCATGTAATACTATCACAATGACCCAAAGATGGTCCTTGGATTCACACTAATATATCCTTAGCTCAGTCCTGCTAGTGTGGCAAAGAGCAGTCCGGCTTTACTACAGGAACATGTGTTAAGCATTTCAGAGTACCAACATGGACCATAAGTAATTGATATGACTCAAGAAAAATCCGGCACCAATTTATAAAAGTAAAGTGCATTGTTATTTTATTTTTGACACCAAAACAAATGGAATTGCATTTATACAACCGGATTTATAGATTTTAGAAGTAATAGACAATAAATGCAAAATAATACAGTGAAAAATAAAATGAACATTACGGTCAATGGGAAAAAACACCAGTGGCAATCGGTCACTTGTAGGTCGAGCTGTGTAGTACCCATGCAGGGTAAAGGTGATTCCGGTTCCAGGGCCAAGCCATGACAACCAGTTCAATTCTACATGGCCCGTGGAGCCCAGCTGCAGAGTTGTCCTGGCTTTCCTTGGCGTTGAATGGGAGCCACTGGAGAGCTGCTTTTACCACTGAGACGGTGCTGCGGGGATAAAAGATGCAGAAAGACAACAATGGTGCTGTTGCTGATGTTGGTCAAAGATCAGATGGAATTCCCTCTTATTTCAGAGTCGAATAAAGGGGTCAGTTGCCGGACTGGCAACCAACAAGCCTTGGCAGTGGTAAGCAGTGCTGAAAGTAACTTCGACGTCCAGTGTCCCAGGGGAACACAGTAGCTGCCTGTAACTTCGTGGAAGGCAGGACTACAGTTCCCAAATGCACTAGGTCATCTGGATTTTGGCAATCCCATGGAGGGCCAAATGGCCAGCGATTCTTCTGATCTGATGTGTTGTTTTACCTGCAGTTAGCAGGGGACTAGTGTCACTAGTCCAGGGGAGTCTGAGGGTGCTTCAGGCTCCCACAAGGGTCTCTCTTGCTGAAGGTTCCGAGAAATAGCCTAGACGAGTCTCGATCAAACAGTTCCAAGAGCATTGCCACAGGTGCAGGGTTTCCCTCTTTCGCTTTGGGCAAGTCATGTTTTCACAGGTGCGGGGCTCTTCTTCGGTCCTCTTTAACGCAGGTTGTTCAGAACTGAGATTTTGGTGTCAGGGGGTCCTTTTTATCCTAGATTTAGGAGAGTTAGGGGTGGGGGAGCTAGTAGCCAATGGGCAACTAGTCCCTGCAGATAGTGCTCCCCTGAGGTGACCACCTGGGCTGCCTTCTCTACTCAGGACCTTCTATTCTATGACTCCTAAAGATGGCAGAAATCAAATTTTAGTGTACAGACCAGGCTGCTCACCCTGGAGGTGTGGCTACCCTTCTGGGGTGTACACCTCTTTGCATAACCATTTTGTGTTATCAAGCCAGTGAAACCAGCTCCCCCTGCCCCCCCCAGAAACAGGGATATTCTACATCAGAGGGTGCTTCTGTGAGCTGTTTAAACTGTGTTTAATAGGGTCTGTGCACTTTGTTTTTTGGCCAGGAGAGGGAGTAAAGTTTTATTCAAGCAGAATTGTTAGATTTCAAGTTTGTGAGGCCTTTTACCTGCAGAAGTCCAAAGTGTGGATTGAGCCTGTCTGTCTCCTAGGAGATTCTGAACAGGAGAAGCAGCTTCCAATCCTCCTGGCCAGCAAACCTTGTCTGAGGTTGCTGGGACCTTAAATAGTCTGCTAGTGGTTGGTACATGTATAAACTGATTGGTGGTTGTATCTGATGTTTCTATTGGATATGGGTTAGTGTCCTCATTGGTTGGGTATTTGAGGGTTCTGATTGGTTTCTGGGTCTGTGATTCAATCAATGTAGGGTTGGGACTAGGGCTAGGGTTATGATTTCTATTGGAAGTAGGGACTAGGGCTTCCTGTGTTATTGGTTGTTGGGACTAAGGTGGAACTAGGGCTAGGGTTAGGTCTTTAATTGGAAGTAGCGATTAGGGCTTCTGGTGTTATTGGTTGCTGGACTAGGTGTGGGACTAAGAGTAGGGTTAGGCTTTCTATTGGAAGTAGGGACTAGGGCTTCCTTTCCCATTGGTTGCTTGGACTAGGGTTGGGACTACTGATAGGGCTAGGGCCTCTATTGGACGTAGAGATCAGGGTTTTGAACTGATTGGGTGCTTGGACTAGGGCTAAGATTGGCTGTAAGGTCCTGGTCTCCTATTGGTTCTAGATTTTTAGGGCTAGTGTTGTGATAGGATAGTGTTAGGGCTAGGGTTCCCATTGGCTGACGGGGTCACCTTATTACTAGGGCTATAAAAGGCCAGGGTTAGGGCGTCTCAGCCCGGGCGTCCAGGCTAAGGGCAGAGAGGACAAGGGCAGTTGCCTGTTTGAGCCTGTTCGAGATGGGCCAGGGCCAGCAATGCTGCCCATTATCCCATTAAGCAACACCCAGCCCACACCATCCACATCCACAAACAGAGCAACACACTCACACCAAATGTACACCACGCAAAACACTATGCACAGATTAATGTACCAGCATGCACTACTAACCCAACCAAACCACATCTATACACCCTACTATCCCAACTACCACACATATGCACCATCACCTACAAACAGTACACAACCCTATCCTATACCACTAACCAATACACTCATCACTAACACAACGCCAATCGACACCATACATAACTACATCTCATCCAGACACACGCTCCCTGCTGTAACTACACCTAACATACCACCTTTTATCACTAACAAACATATAATCATCCTTCCATCATTTGTCCAACAAACACCCTCCTCTCCCTTCTACCATAATGACACTAACGTACAACACACACACTGCAGACCACCACACTTTTTAACTCTTGCAACAAACCAGTCTAAGACAAACACTCTTACCTCTACGTCATTCCCACCTACACACATCATACACTCTACTCATAAACACATCACCACCCCCTCTACCGTACAACCTCCTCTCACAAACAATACTATACAACCAAATCCATTGCATGAAACATATACATCAGCACCCCTTTTCACTACTCCTCAAAAACAAAACATATCACACACACCAGCACAAGATCTTCAAAGCACAACACCCCATGATACTCACCATCACAAAATACAAACATACACCCACCTTTCAAACAACACAAAGGAACCAACTCCAATGCCAAGCTTTCTCTCTTCCACCACACCTAACACAGATACAGCAACACAGCAACTCTCTTCTAACCGCCTCTCATCCATTGGACAATTTAGAACCTTAATACATGACCCACATGCTGCACCACCACCCCTGACTCATACACCTTCCGCAATAAACACACGCAAACAATATAAGCAACATGCCATACCTCACAACTTCGCTTCCCCATGTCTACTTCACAACAATGTTACACCACGAAAACAACACAGCACTCCAACTCACTCTCAAACACCATCTCCACCACATACACACGCAGACCCATCAAAATGCCTTCTTAGCATGCTGGATGAGGAACATGATACAGAACAGCTACACGATTGCTTTCCTAATACAGCTAATGCCAGCTCTAAAAACACACCTGCTACAAACCCACACAATACTGACCACTCTTCTACAAAACAAAGTCTCACTATCACCAAAAGCCACTCTCTAAACTGTCTACTAATAAATGCTCGATCCCTCTCTAAAAACAAGCATCACATCTACGACCTTCTCACAGATGCAAAACCAGACATACTATTCATAACCGAATCATGGTTGGGAGAGGATATGGCCCCAGTCCTGCATGAAGCCATTCCTCTAGGCTATATAACAATCACCCAAAATCGTATAGCCAAAAAAGGAGGTGGTCTAGCTGTTGTATTCAGGCAAACAATACATATCACTAAAATTGACAACATCTCCATAAAGAATTGTGAGGCTCTTCTAACAAGATGCAATCCTACACCGTCTTCCTCCTGTAACTTCCTGCTCCTTTACAGACCTCCACCTAGCAAGGCGACATTCCCAGACGCACTTCTAGACACAGTTTCAAACCTGATAACAATACACTCCAACCTATGCGTTCTGGGTGACCTCAACATTTGGTTTGACAAACCCAATATGACCCATCCAAAAACAATAATCACTGGCCTAGACGCACTGAACCTCCATCAGATTGTCCACAAACCGACACACACCGCTGGACATATCCTAGATGTCATTTTTGCTAATACTGAACTAGTTACCTTTCAAACTATAACTCCAGTCACATGGTCAGACCACCACTTGCTTGCTTTCCAACATAAAACAACACTAAGCGACTCACCTAAAACTACCTTACATCCATCCACCTATCGGCCGTGGAACAAACTCAATTTGGAACATTTAGAAACACAACTAACATCAAGTACAAATCTGGAAACAATAAATTCTGTTCAAAAACTATATGAGTGGCTACAAGAAGCTTTTGACATCCTGATACCACTCAAAACCACACAACAGAACAAAAGAAAAAAAGCACCTTGGAGAAACATAGAAATAAAAGACATAAAACAACAAATTAGAAAGCTGCAACGTACCTGGCTCAAAACAAACGCCAAACAAGACAATCTTCACCTACAAAAAATTAACAGATTATACAAGTCGGCTATCAAAAAGCTAAGAAAAGGTACTATTCAGACAGAATTCAAAACGCTAAATGTGCAAATAAAGAATTCTATAAAATACTCAATGAATTTCGCAAACCAAATTGCCTAGAAGGAACTCATCCTGTGACTCAAGATTTCACAGACAAACTGGCAAATCATTACACGGACAAAGCAGACACGTTGGACTCATACTTAAAACAGAAACAAAGCACCAGCACTAACCCAACACTAATTCTTAATGGGTTCCGGAGTGGCGTGCTATTCGCCAGAAAAGCGCTTCAACACCCATCAGTAGTAACAAGTGCTATATGAATGCAAACCTTTCCTCCCTTTTTATCCCTTCGCTATCCTTCTCACTCCAAATAACTGACTAATATCCACCACTGAAATTACTTTCATATTTCACCATATTAATTCACCACTAATCCTTTATGGGCTTCCGGAGTAGCGTACTTCAACACCCCATCAGGGGTAACAAGCGCTATATAAATACAAACCTTTTTTCCTCCTCTAGCCTTCTGCTATCATTTCAAATCCAAATAACTGACTAACCTATCCACCACTTAAAATGTACTTGCATGATTCACTATACTAATTCAACACTAATCCTCTATGGGTCCCGGAGTAGCGTGCTACTCGCCGAAAAAGCGCTTTGACGCCTCGTCAGGGGTAGTAAGCGCTATATAAATGCAATTACAATACAATACAATACAATAACTAATTTCCCACCTGCCTGGGTGCAAATGTGCCTGAGGCAAGGGGAGAGCTGTTTCCTCCACTGGGAGTCAACCCTGATGCATATCAGCAGCAGTGCAGCCTTTAAAGCTAACCGCCTTGATGTGCCACTTCACTAACCTGCTTGGGAGGAGGGAGGTGTGACCTTCTTCCTGCCCAAGCCTTTGTTCCTGAGTCCTGGGAGTGATCACACTGCCTGACAGGAGGTCAGAATCCTGTCTTGGCAGAAGGTGTGGGAAACGTGGGCTTGCCATTCAGAGCATAGACAAGCTGGGGCAACCAGAAGGGGTACCTCCAAGGTAGCCACCTGGGTGGATGCTACGTCACCCAGGGCACAAGGTTTGTGTCAGGGGTGAGAAGGCATGTTGTATGATGACAAACATGACATATTTCAGCGGTACCATAATGGAGCTGCCAACCTTGAGAATGCCCGGTTGGCAGCACATGTTATCCTATGGACCGCTAACACTTATAGTAGTTTCCAACGGGGAAAGCCATTATAGGGACATATAGGCTTGCACTTATATGTCCTCACCTTTAATATACTGCATCCCACCTCCTGAGCAGAGGAGGCCCTCCATGGGGGTGCCTGACATATATTGAATATAGTGTATTGACTGTGCCACACATGGTGAGAGCACAGTTGAGTTAGAACAGTTTGCACTGCTCCTATAGTCTGCAATGGCAGGCCTGCTGTCAGTAGTTTTCTCGGGTCACCCAGGGTGGCACAAAACTGTGCTGCAGCCCTGGGGACCCTTTACCACCTATGCCCTGGGTACCCCTGGTGCCATATACTAGAGGCTTATAAGGGGTAAAGAATTTGCCAATTTGGGATTACTGAGTCAAACATAACAGTTTTGGGAGAGAGCACAGGCACTGGGGTCTGGGCCGCAGACTCCGGTACACTATCAGGATCATAACCATCAGCATTTGGAGAAAAACATGTGTTTGTGGGGGGAGTTTGACTATACAAAAAGGGCACTTTCCTACACCCTGCAGTTGTGGAGGTCATTAATTTTCTAAGGGGAAGGTGTCCCCTTAGGACGGGATGTTGGCAGCCTGGGGGTGGGGGGGAGAAGTTTTCCAAAAACTGCTAGCCAAACAGTGCAGAATCTCCACTATTTAGACATCGACTGGGTAAATAGTGACGTTTTTCTGCTAATTGCACGGCTGCCGGACAAACCGTGCAGAATCTCTACTGTACAGCCAACGGCTGGGTAAATAGTGAAGTTTTTCTGCTATTTGCACGTCTGCCAACCGAACAGCGCAGAAACTCTTCTATTCAGCCAGCAGCCAGACAAATATTTAAGTTTTCCTGCTATTTGCACAGCTACAGGACGAACAGTGCAGGTTCTCTACTATTTGACAAGCGGCCGGGTAAAGAGTGAAGTTTTTCTGCTATGTGGATGGCTGCCAGCGGCACAGTGCAGAATCTCTACTGTTTAGCCAGCGGCCGGGTAAATTGTGACTTTTTTCTGCTATTTGCATGGCTGCCAGCTGGGCAGCAAAATGTCTCCTATGTAGTCAGCAGGAAGGTAAATATTTAAGTTTTCCTGCTATTTGTACAGCTGCCAGCCGGACAGTGGAGAATCTTTACTATTTAACCCGTGGTCAGGTAAATTGTGACGTTGTTCTGCTTTTTGCACGGCCACCAGCTGAACGGTTCATTATCTCTAATGTTTAGCCAGTGGCCGTGTAAATTGTGACGTTTTTCTGCTATTTGCATGCCTGCCAGCTGGACAGTGCAAAATCTCTACTATTTAGTCAGCAGCTATGTAAATATTTAAGTTTTCCTGTTATTTGTATGGCTGCCTGCTGGACAGTGTAGAATCTGGTTCACTGACACAACATCGATGTCAAAAATATTGACGTAAAAAATATTGATGAAAAAATATAGACTACAAAAATATCGACTCCCTATACTTAAACAGGTATGTTGCGGGGATTCTGCACCTACACAGAACTATGCGCAGGAAAACGGGACCTCGGTGTATAGGGGTGTACCAACCTACCACCTTAGTGCCCAAAATCCCAAAACCGACTAGCTATAGTGTCTCATTCATTCTCCTCCAAAAATCACAGAGCTACAAATGATTAGACAGCCCAGAACACAACACTCCCGACTCTCTCAGGAATCGCGGTAGCAAGACATACTCTTTCGCTCGCTCACTCGTACTTGTCCACAACACGATTAGGCAGAGTCACTGTAATAGTTCAAAATGTTTATTTTAACTATCGTGCTCTGCAATACAGTATACGAGCCACTACCAGCAGCAAAATGCATAAACTCAAAACAATTAGCATTGTTACAACTCGATATAGCACAAAGGGGGAAGTCATTTTACAAAGACAGTGGAAAAAGGGCTAAAAGACCTAACCACCCTCCCCTTTGCTGGAAGATGTTTATTAGAAAAAGGAAGATCTCTGGGCTTTGACAGCAGACCCCATACCATAAAGCCTAGATGAAAGGTTTACATCAAAGGACAGCCCCGTAATATCAAAGCACGAGTATCCACTATTGCAGCTGTATTTTATCGACCTTGTACATCGACTAAACAAACGTGCCCAAAAGCAGCATCATGGCAGCAAAGCTCATGCTAACTTAGCAATGTCGACAATGACCCTAAGGGCCATATAACAGGTAAGTACAAAAATTAAGGGTGGGCGAAGTTCGGTTCTATCTCATCCCAATTAATAAAACAGAAACCTCACATACCTTTGGTAAAACAAGTAACTCTATCTTTACATGCTAAAATGCATATAGTCATCTCACAAAAATGAAAATATAGCAAGCAGTGAGAGAGGTGATGATTTTGGGGTCCTCCCTAACCTAGGGAGAGAACACAAAGAGCACATCATGCTGAACGATTCGGTGGTGGTCCCATCCTCCTAGGACCACCCCAAGCACAGTTATGGGCAAAAATACAATCCCAACCAAAGGCCCTGCAAAGCATTATGGGACGAGATTCTAGAGTGCAGTGAATATTATAGTATCCAATATCAAAACATTCCTCAAGCGGCAGCCTCTCCTGGCTCAGCTGAGAGCTAATACTATAATAGTCACTGCACTCTAGAATCTCGCCCCATAATGCTTTGCTGGGCCTTTGGTTGGCATTGTATTTTTGCCCATACCTTTGCTTGGGGTGGTCCTAGGAGGATGGGGTAAAAATTACTATTCCCACTCCAGTCAGTGCAACAGTAGGGAAAATGTTCAAAAATAAAATTAAAAAAAAATGTTTAAAAATCAAAACAAGTTTACAAAAACCCAAAATAAATATATAAATATGTTAAGAATTAAAATACAAATATATTTAATATTAAAAATAAAAATAAAACATCATATAATGTTAATTACATATGACAAATGCCTACAAATATTATATAAAATAAAATAAAAATACAAACTTCAAACAAATAAACATTTTTAACTAGAACATATTTACAAACAAAAACATTAATTATTACATATATTTATTTATTTTATTTCCTATCCTATAACACCACACAAATCACAACTCACTTCTAAATTTTTTACTTCCATAATTAACATAATTAATTACCAATTAAAGAAATATTATTATTTTTTTTTAAACTAATAAAAGTTAATTAACTTCCCACACTCTAACCCTATAATCCCCACAACACACAGCTAAAATCAAACTGTAAAAAAATGAATTACACTATTAAAACATTTTTTTTAAAAACCTATCACTATTAGACAACTACCCTTTACCCCATTAAATTTAAAAACCACACAAAAAAACAATTATCCTAAATAAATATCAATTAATTAATAAATATTAATTAACATCTAATTATTAATTAATTAAACATAAATTACTTCCCACCCTTTACCCCTATAAACCCCACAATGAGCCCCTAAAATTAATTACACAATTGCCATAATTAATTTTAAATAAATAAATTAATTTCAATTAACAACTAATTATTAGTTAATTAAAAATATATTACGTCCCACCCTTTGCCCTTATAAAGCCCACAACCCACAGCTAAAATTAATTACACAATTCCAATAATTAATTTTCAATAAATCAATTAATATCAATTAACAACTAATTATTAATTAATAAAAAATAAATTATTTCCCACCCTTTACCCATATAAACCCCAGAATTCTCACCTAAAATTATTTACACAATTACCATAATTGTTTACCAATTAATTAATTAATATTAATTAACAACCAATTATTAATTAATTAATAATACATTACTTTACACATTTTACACTTTAAAATCTCAATTAAATAAATATTAATAAATAAAAAATAATCATTAATTTAATATAATTAAATTACTTCCCACCCTATTCCTCTACAAACCCACAACCCGCTACGGAACTAAAAACGCAAAATTAAATTAAAATAAAAGAATAACTATTAAAACTTTAACACATATTAAAAATTATAAACAAAAATAATACATCACGTACATTTAAAATATATACTAAAGTACATAAAACTAATTAAACAATCGATATTTTAAACAACAATATTTTTGCAAATTATATTAAACACTTCTATATTTTTAAAATCGATATTTCTTACCTTACATCGATATTCTTGACCATGATATTCTTGCTGTCGATATTTTTCACTCACGATATTTAGGACTCGATATTTCTGTAAGTCGACATTTAAAACTCGATATTTTGTCTGCACACCGCAGAATCTCTACTATTTGTCCGGTGGCCGGATAAAGAGAAATGTTTTTCTACTATTTGCATGGCTGCCAGCCAGAGAGTTTAGAATCTTTACTGTTTAGCCAGCAGCTCGGTAAATAGTGAATTTGTTTGCTATTTGCACTGTTGCTGACCAAACCGTGCAGAATCGCTACGATTTAGCCAGTGACCAGGTAAATAATAAAGTTTTTCTACTAACTGCACGGCCACCCGCCAAACAGTGCAGACTCTCTACTATTTAGCCATCGGCCTGGCAAAAAGTGAAGTTTTTCTGCGATTTGCACATACGCCATCAGATCAGTGCAGAAATTCACTACTTAGCCAGCAGCCGCGAAAAGAGTGAAGAATTAAAAATAGAATGGAAAAACATATGAGAATAGTTCAGAATGATTACTGCTTAACAATTGAGGGAACATACGAAAAAATTGAGTGCTGGAGAGAAGCAAAAGAAAAAGAAGAAAATAAGAAGTAAAAAGTAAGAAATAGATATAAGAGAAAAGCAATTAAATAGTCTTCATGTTCCATCTATTAAATAATCATTGCAGAAAATATATACCAGTCAGCATACAAAATAACGTTGGAATATATATAAAAACAATATGTAGATATCTACATTCATAAAACAGTAAAGGAATGTTAGAAATGGGGGTCTCTAGTTGGCAGAGGTATGCACCTTTGTCCAAATAGGGACCCTTCCTTCTAGTCAGGATAGGGGAGTTACATACTTTAGTTAACCCCTGCTCACACCCTTGATAGCTTGGCACGAGCAGAAAGGATTATTCCAAAAGCAATGTGTAAAGTATTTTCACCCAGACACACAGTAACACAGTGAAAACGCTATAAATGGACACCACACCAGTTTAGAAAAATAAAGTATCTTTATCTAAACCAAACAAGACCAAAAAAGACAAAAGTCCAACATACACAATTCAAAGTATGACTTTTAAAAGGGTTCAAGCAATTCTGCCCATAGAAAACTATGCACAAGGCAAAACAGCCACAGAGAAGGGAAGTGTCAGAAAACACAGCAATGCGGAGTCCTTGGAGAGGCGATGCAACAGTTCTGCTGCACGCAGGAGAACAGATGCGGCTGTAGGGAGAAGTGATGCGTCGATTCCAAGATGGTTCTGGTCTGCGTCTGGTTCTGGTCTGGTATGCATCGGAAAACTTGCTGCACAGGTGCAATGCGTGGAAATCCGGAAAACGAGGGCGGTTGGTGTGGCGGCAGCAAACAGGTGCTGCATCAGAAAACTTCAGCCGCGATCCCATGATGCATCAATTCTTTCAGATGCACAGCAGGGCCTGCTTTGGAGCTGGTGCGATGAGCTCAGCCTACAGACTGTCATGTAGCTCCTTTAGTACCCCTGCAGGACCTGCGCATTTGGATAACATATACTGCGGGCTTGGTGGCAGACTAACTCCGTGCACCCCCACCGTATATATTAGCCTGGTTTGCATTAGCTAGCTTGCAGTGCCACTAGTGTCTCCTCTTATCGGGGAGAGATTAGTTTCTGGCAACCTTAGAACATGACAACCCTGATTCCCTCAGAATCATGGAAACAATGTACTACCTTTCGCTCAGTCACTCGTGCTCACTTATTCGGTTTGTCTCAGAGAGTTACACAGAATAAACAGTTGGGCCTTTCAATAAGTATTTATTGAACAGTTGTTATTCTAGTGTAAAATATATGTGCTGCGGTAACCAGCAGACAATAGCAGAGATATATTATCAGCAGTACGATAAAAGCAAAGGGATAGAACAGTTCTATCATAGTGCGATAATCATGAGTACATACATGATTATAAAAGCATTATGGAAGTGCGCGTACTCCTACGATGCCTACCTAGATATACCTGGGTGTACCTAGCATATGTGTGTAGGTATTAGAAGCTAAGAGCCAAGAATCCTCCTAGGATTTAGTCGCACCCCCATACCTGAATAGAGAGAGTGTGGGACCCCGTCCTGGTCTCGAGTTGGACACCCCGTCCGGGTTGTGTCAGACCACTGTCAGCTTGAGCGACTGCATGCAGGAGCCTCAGCGTCTCTGGTCAGTGTGTCAGCATGGAAGTCTCGGTTCCCTCTACCTTACCGGGGCAAGATGTGGTGTATTTATACCCTAAAGAGTCTCGGTCCTCAGTATGGTTTGTATTGGACATGAGGAAGACGTCAGGGGTGAACTGTACATACATAATATGCCGGTGGTGTATTCTTAGAAAGCCATGCATAATTAATGAGTACAGTGTGGGCCTGTGTCTGGAAGAACCCTGCTGCATTCAAAACCACAGGATAGATAACGTTCAGCCCTCAGAACTCATTGTGTGCTAGCTGGGACCAATGTAGGTGAAAGATCATGCCTATATAAGGAATCATACTATAATAGGACATGTACAGGTGTGACCATAATTGGGCATATGCGGCCATGACCATAATTGGGCAAGTACGAATATGACCATATTAGGGTAAATATGAATACGTCCATTTTAGGGCATGTACGAACGGGTCTACATTAGGGCATCTATGCGGGATATAACACCCACTCCTCTTCCGAACTGGATAATAAATGACCATACTATAAAATCTGGACAATTTAAAAACATTTTTAAAAGCAAATAAAAACATGGTTCTAAAAATCGTTAAAAAAGTTTTGTGCTTAATAAAAAAAAAAAGTTTAAATTCAGCTGTTTCTAGTTGCCACTTAAAAGTTAATATCGTCTCTCTATAGAAGGTGTATCACCATAAGCAGGAGAAGGCCATGCTTTTCTCAAGCGAAAGTGTCAATGTAAGAAAATGTTCCAAATTTAGATCGTTTATTTTGAAACGAGTGAAGAAGCCGAATTCTTTCCCAGGACACGATGAGCCAATTCAAGATTACGCGTCCTGGCTGGGAAGCTCAATATTATCTGTGTCAGCTGCTGTAGATGACAAATCCAACGCCTCACAGAGAACGTCAATCGCACATAGATGGAATGTAGTACTGCCAACAGTCGGTGCTGCGGCAGCTTGTGCGGCAGTTGTAACCTGGGTGCCTGTGGAGGAGTCACCTAACCCAGCAGGAGCGAACGGCACCTGTGGATTCTCCAGGAATGCATTAATCAGAATTGGAAGCCGCTGGGGACAACGCAGAGCATGGGCCTTTATGGGGTCCAGCATTGCATCCGTGTCCGGAGGCGCATCTGATGGAAATGTTAGACAAAGATCCAACGTGCATTCTTCTCCGCAGAACAGGCATCGAAGCACAGGTAAGATGCAGTCTATCCAGACTGGTCTAAATGATAGAAACCAGGAGGCATTGAGTTCTCGCAGGCAAGAAATGCCCAGAAGTTGTACCATGCGTTCACGGTATTTCCGTTCCAGGAGCGTGTTCACCATTCCCTCGGGAAGTGGGCCGTCCATTGCGTAGCAGCAATATTACAATCAGGATTCCTGCGATTAGGAACAGGATGAGCGGGAATCCTCCAAATACGCTTCCCAATACGGAGTGTATAAAATTTGGGATTACACCGAGGACTGTCTGAAAGGTGCTTAACAGTCCCGACCCTATGGTCTTAAATAGGTGTACAATTCCGCTCGTATCAGACATATTGAAGATACGTCCCACCATTTCTGCGAAATGAATGGGGCAGTTTGTACGTATGAGTGCCTGTATCTCGGTCGAGGTCCTTGCAACTTGAAGTTCATAGGTTTCTCGAGCGGAGGTTAGGGGCACGGGTTGCTGTAAAAGCATGGCTTTCAATCTGCTCAGAGTATCAAACTGTATAAAAGAAACATTCAGCGAAGGCCATAACGGCGCCTCCCTGACTGTGTTCGGTGGCGGAAACAATACTTGCATACAGCAAGTAACCCTGGAGTTAACAGTTACTAGATATGCGACGCCTGGAAGCATCCCACAACAACCATGATCATTTAGCATTAAGTAACTACCATTCGAGAGCAGCTGGAAAACCGGCGTGATCATGGTCGCTGGGGTCCCTGACATGTGACAAGATAAGTTCGCCACTGAACCACTGCAGGCTCCGTGTAGAGAAATATCCTGACACATGAGAGAACCGCTCAAAGCGTTCTTGCAGTTTGTACCACTCAGATACACTTCTCGATCCCCATTCCGGCATCGGTATCTATATGGTAACTCCCAAGTTTCCTTGATGTATCCCTTACCCATTTTTACATATTTGCCTGCCTGCCTTTGCTCAAGGCAATATTGAAACTGAAACGTAGTGACCGGCAGAGTGATTTGGCCATGAATGAGCCAATCTGTTGATGGTGATTCGGCTACAGTGAATGGTAACCTTTCCAGTTTCTCAATACGCAGCATTGTATATTTGGCTCCCCTTTGTGCCATTTCTGTTTGTTTATCAGTTAGATTGTATTCTGAGAATAGAGACGTGGTGTTTATAAAACGCCATGGCACATAGCCTGTACGCAAAGATTGTAGCATCCAGCTTAACATCATAATAGAACGTAGCTGAGATTGCCCGTGTTGTAACAAGGCCAGATCTTGTTCTAATATGTCGATTGCCGAGGACACAATGTTGCCTAAGGAGTAAATCCTGGAGGTCAAAGTAGTTAACCCATTATCCACTACTGCTAATGCTTTTTCTAAGTTAATACGGTCTATTTCCCGTATTCTTTCTGCGGCCTCTTGTTGGGATATTTTCCAGTTTTCATTATAGTAGGTATAAAGGCCTGCATATATGAAACGTTTCTGATGTTGTTTCCTGGGACCTAGTAGAAAATCTCGAAGATCCATGTCAGGTGTGAGTAAGGTCAAGTGGTGCTTTACTTCTGTCAGTGTTGAGGTCTCTAGCCAATCAAGGCACAACTTCCCAACACTATACGATGTCACTACCCCTGGGTGTTGTCTTTGTACATAGCGTGGATCTGGCCTATGGATACTAAACCCTTCGGTTGTATTCATAAATCTCTGCTGACATTTGTTTGTGTCAATGGGCCAAACCAGCCATTCTATCCAATCAGGATCTGATCTGTTGTACTGGAAAAAGGCATCTAATCCTACCCCTTGTGTAATTGAGTTCTGCCCCCCACCCATTTGCGATGGTGTTGGAAACCCCGGTGTGTTCATTTCCTTGCCTTTGGCTAATCCAAGACAGGATGTCTGTTGCACAGTTTCATTCAGAAATAAAATCTGCTGCGGAACGATGCATGCTCTAAAAAGTGCTTCTATTCCCTGGACTTGCCAGTCCCTAGAATCCCAGATCGATTTGGAATCTATTGTATCTTTCCATAGATCGAAACTCTGTTTAGACAACTGATTCAGAAAGGATGCAGAGTAAATATGTTTGGTGTTTGTTAACATAATTTTCTGAGCTGAATTTTTTTCCACTTTATAATACAATGACTTAGGTCGGATGTGTTAAACCCTGAGAAGTATGTGAATTTCTGTGCAAATGCTTGTGAACTACCTTTTGGAGGTGTTGGGCAGTGTTCCCACTGGTGGTATTCAAATACATTTCTAGGTGTTATAGACTTGTGTAAGAAATGATCACCAAAATGTTGGTAACAGTACAATGTATCATAGTCTGAAGTACCTTCTAACATTTCATTGTTCGGAAATGCTGCAGTTTTTTCTAAATCAGAGATCATAGCATTTACAGTTTCAGTGTCCCAATCATCAGATAATGTACTGGAGGTAATGAAATCCCTTAAAGAAATTTTAAATACATGTTTTAGCTTTAAAAGTTCAGTCGGACCTAATATATCATACTCAATCTTGTCCCATACTGTACCGTCTGGTATAGGAACTGCTGTAATGTTCACTGAAGACAAGTCTCTTGGTTCACGATGTGAAGACTGGTGTGATTTTAAAATCAAGTTGACTCTTTGGGCTGTAGATCTTGGTTGGAGGTATCGACCATTAATAAGCATACTAAAAATAATTATTAAACGTAGCCAGAAAATGAAAAATAAAATCCCAGTGATGTACCATAGTTCTATCCAAGGTGACACTAGGTAAGTCTTTCTAAAAAAGTTCAAAAAGTCAATGAGTTTCTGTTGGAGTGATTTTTTGGCTGGCGTCGTTTCCGGTTCGCTTGGATCCAGTGAAAACGTATCAAAGTTCATGAAATAGCCAGAAGCAGTTCGATCAATTGTTGGAATTGCATCGGGATTTGTTGAAATTGCTGTGTTCTCTTGTCGAGGCATATTGACGTAGATGTCTGTATTAGGTCTGATTGCAACTTGGTTGTTAAGTTGATTTTCATTTTGAAGATGAATTTCTTGTTGAAGTGGAACAAGTTCCATAGCATTGTTGCTTAGTCCTTCATTCCGTACAGGTGGCTCTTCAAACGTGATGAGTCTTTCTGTTTGGACTTCTTGGATTGCAGCGAGAGGAGGGCGTCTGCTACTGTGGAGTCCACGAGGCCTACTGTTTAGTATCGGCCACATAGTGTGGTTTGATTAAGTCAATTGAGACAAATCTTTTCTCCTTTTTTCCGGCAAGAGGCGGCAGAAGAACAGTTCTTGTGCCGTGGATTGCAAGGACTGGTACAGGCTTTCTGTAAGATGGCCCAAATTCTTTCTTGTCAGCAATCTTCTCTCTGACTAGATCCCCGATTTTTGGGATCCAGATAGGTCTTGCCGTTACTGCCTTGACTTCCTAAGTGGTGGCCTGTTTCTGGAGCACGTTACTTTGTTGTGTCCTGGATTCATTTAGATCCTGTAAAACAGCCAAACGATCATGGATATCAAATGGTTTTTCATCCGCCACTGTGCCTTCACAATCAAGATCAGGTACCCACATTCTTGTCCCAAATAGGACCTCGTAAGGAGTGACACCACCTAGAGAGCTTCTTGGCTGATTATTGAGAGCGCGCTGTACCCCATAAAGGTGATCAACCCATCTACCGCCCTTGCCTAATACCCTAGCTGTTAAAGATTGCTTTAAGTCTCGGTTTTTCCTCTCCACAACAGAATTTCCCTCTGGATGGTACGGAGAGGAGTACCGCAATGCTACGCCCATTCCTTCCATGGCCTCTTTGTAAGCCCGAGAGCTAAACGCCGGACCACGGTTAGAATGTAACGTGCCAACTGCGTATGTGCCGATAAAGACTCGCAAATCCTTTATAACAGTTCGAGCGTCAGCCGAGCGCTGAGGCCAAACCCATAGGAATCTTGAGCAGGAATCCACTGCAACCATGATATATTTCTTGGACCCATCGATTTGTAAGGGTCCGCAGTGGTCCAAATACACACATGCGAGAGGTTTGTCTGATTTCAATAATGGTGTCTGCGCTGGGCGTGTTACAGTGGAGCCTTTTATCTGCTGACAGATGTCGCATTTCAAGACATAGGGGCCCATTAGGATAGCGGTCGGAAAATCACCCCGACCGCCATGGAAGCGGAAAACAACCGCCCGCCGGCACCGGGGAGAAACCGGCGGCCAAATTAGGATCAACCGCCAAAAAACACCGACCGCGGCGGTACGGGGGAAAGAAAAAACGCCCGTAGCGTGCGGAGATGGCCAAAACACGTCCGCGGCAGACAGATCCGCGGCGGAAAAACACCAACCCGCCGCAAGGATAGCGGAGACACCGCATGGGAAAATAGGATATCCCCGATGGTCCCGCGGCACGTTCCGCTGTTTCCGACCGCCGCGGTCGCTAACAGTGATGAATGGGAGAGCATGCGGAAGAGCTGCAGCAAAGCCACCGCCACGGACGCTCCGTGACAAATTTGGCGGACGATTTAAAAATCCCACAATAAGGCCACAAAGTGCCCACACCAAAGTAGCCATGCCACCCAAAAACAGAAAACACTCCCCAATGCACAGGTGCGGTACTGATAGCCCCAGAGACATGGCCAAATGGCGGTTGGCATGCTCCGCCACCCAAATCATGGTGCCTCATGTGTGTCTATGGCACCCAAAGTGCGGAAACTACCGCCTGGCCCCAGCGGTGTGTGTGCAACACTCCCCAATGCACAGGTGCGGTACTGATAGCCCCAGAGACATGGCCAAATGGCGGTTGGGATGCTCCGCCACCCAAATCGCGGTGCCTCATGTGTCTCTATGGCACCAAAATTGCGGAAACTACCGCCTGTCCCCAGCGGTGTGTCCCCGCCATGGTCCATGCCATTACAGCCAATGGGCTCCGCGATCGCGGAAGCTCGATGCAATTTTGAAAATAGCGGTAGGCGTGCTACACCACCGCGGTGCCGGTCATTGGATGCAATCAAAAGATGCAATACCGCGGTAGCGCCCGCCTGGCCCCTGCAGTGTGTCACCACCATGGTCCATGCCATTACAGCCAATGGGCTCCGCGATCGCGGAAGCTCGATGCAATTTTGAAAATAGCGGTAGGCGTGCTACACCACCGCGGTGCCGGTCATTGGATGCAATCAAAAGATGCAATACCGCGGTAGCGCCCGCCTGGCCCCTGCGATGTGTCACCGCCATGGTCCATGCCATTACAGCCAATGGGCTCTGCGATCGCGGAAGCTCGATGCAATTTTGAAAATAGCGGTAGGCGTGCTACACCACCGCGGTGCCTGTCATTGGATGCATTTGTAAAAGGCTGACCTGGTACACCAATTGCAGCAGCCCAGGACTACTGGAACGACACCAGGGGGCTATATATATGTGTGGGAGAGTGCCCAGAATTTCCACTGCTCACAGAGCCTGCTGCCTGAGACCCTCACCTGCTGCTGCCTCAAGGGACTGCTGCCTGAGACCCTCACCTGCTGCTGCCTCCAGGGACTGCTGCCTGAGACCCTCACCTGCTGCTGCCTCCAGGGACTGCTGCCTGAGACCCTCACCTGCTGCTGCCGCTGCTGTCTCTAACCAACAGTGATGTCAAGGACAGAGAAGATCCGTGCCAGTCCCTTCACAGGCGAGGAGCTTGAGGTCCTGGTGGACGAGGTGCTCACACAGTACCCAAGGCTATATGGTGCCCCCAATGTCGTGGTAAGTCTTCCACAGTGGGTGTGAGAGTGCAGGGGGGGCACACATGTAGTCGGTCTGATGCAGTATGTGCATGTGAGTGTGGGTTTGTGTCATGCATTGCCTAACTTGCATTCCATTGGGTGAAGGGGTGTGTACCCTACTCCTCAAGTCTCCCTGCCTGCACATCAAGATTGGAGGGACATGTCTTGTCTTGTCAGCCATACAGTGAAGCAGCAAGTTGGTAATGGAGAATTCAGGCCAGTGATTGCTAGTGTCCATGTCTTTGCGTTTCCCTGTTGTCCATCTCAGTGTGAGCCCACCTGGCCTGCACAGTCACCACCCAATCCAACAAGAACACATCACTGAATGTACAGAGTGTAACATGTTCATTTTCAAATTTGACTCCCCATCAATGTGCCATGTCAACCCTGTAGATTGCACACGACTGGCACTGTGAGAAAGGACGTGGGTTTGTGAGATCATGTCCCTCAATGTGACATACATGACACAGTGGGCTACTCACAGTGCATGTTCGTTGACGCCTGCGCATTGTCGGACACAGTGGGTCTCGCCACATACACATGTTCTTTTGTGACGTATGTCTTGCTCTACCTAAAAATGGTTAGTAGATGTGGGCAGAGTACACATGGTCTTCTGTGCTGTCATCCTGCTTGTACATGAGATGTGCAGGTATTGTGTCCCCCTCACACATGCATGCATTTACGTGTGATTCTCACATGCAGATGTACCATGTGAAAAGCATTCCTGTCTCTGCATGTGAGATATGTGGATTTGTGATTAATCTGTATCATGCTACTGTCCTGAGTGATTTTGTCACATGACACTGTGTCACTGATGTTTGCCCCCTCTTGTCTCCCATGCCTGCAGCTCAAGGTGCACCAGCGTAAGGCCGTGTGGAGGGGCATTGCGAACAAGGTGCGTGCTCTGGGAGTATCAAACCGACGGCGCACCCACTGCCACAAGAGGTGGGATGACATCTCACGGCTGGCAAAGAACGTTGCGGAGATGACATTGGGGCAGATCCCTCGCACGGCCGGACGGCACGGCGCAGCATGACACCACTAATGTGCCGCATCTTGGCCGTGACTCACCCTGAGCTGGATGCACGATTGAAGGAGCATCAGCAGGCAATTAGGGGTGAGTGTACTGGGAAGGGTGACTATGGCTGTGTGTGGCTGCATGTGTGCACAGCATGTGCCAGCGCTGGGCGATGTGATGTTGGTAGTGTGATGCAGTGGCCTGTGAGTGTAAGCTTGTGCCTGTGCTGGGTGCAGCTGTCATGCATGTGTCCTACCTGTACTTAACACTGGGAAACGGGTATGGGGCATTTCAATGGCATTGTGGGTGGTGTGAGACAGGTATGAGCTATCTGTGTTGCTGTTGTAACGGAGCCACATGCAGGATGTTGTGCTGTGTGGTCATCACATTGCTCACTTTGTCCTGGTTTGATACTGCACACGCACTGTTGTGATGACAGAGGTGGGTTTGAACGATGTAATTGCACAGGGTGGCGTGCAACATGAAGATCTAGACATCTTAATGGTTGTCTGTATTGCATATGTTTGTGCTGTTGCTGCCACTGCACTGACCCTACATCTCTCTCTCTCATGCAGCATCTCTCGTGGTCATGGAGGAACAGGGGACAGACACCAGTGGTGGGGAAACTAGCACAACAGCTGCAGAGGAGCCCTGTGAGACAAATGTGACCAGCACCTCGGAGGGGGACAGGAGTCTGCTGGAGGAATCACAGCCCGAGACGCAAAGTACTACGTCATCTGATGCCAGCGGTGACGCAGACATGTTGGCGGGCATAGGGAACAGGGACTCTGCATCATCTTCCACCACACAGCGTGCAGTGCCCACCCTCCCAGCCACTTCCTCTGGTGCTGCCCGTGTTCGCACCGCTAAGAGGGGAAGGGTGTCCTTCACCCCCGGCACCGCAGCCCCTGCCCCGGTCCCCCTGCTGCCATCAGTGCTGAGTCTGTGGACCTTTGCGCCAGCTGTGTGTAGGCCAGACAGCTCTCCTCAATGCATTCATGGACCACGACAGTAAATTGGCTCAGGTGGTTGCATTCATTGAGGGCATACATTCAGACGTGGGTGGGCTGCACCGGACTGTCCAGTCATTGTCCACTGCAGTGACATCAGCCCTTCAACTGGCACAATCTGGGAGTCCAGCGAAAGTCCCTTTGTCCACACCCATGCCAGTGGCCATGTCGGACGACAGTGACCACGCTCCACAGACCTCTAAGTCACGATACGGCACACGTAGCACATAGCAGCAACAGAAGCCCAAGCGGTCCAGGCCGCAGACACCATCCCCACAGATGACCAAAGCCACCCCAGTGCACACAGACAAGAGCCCATCAGGCAACACCAGGGGATAAAGAGCCAAGAAGCAGGCGTCAGGGTCACGTGCCTCAGGGACATCCCCAGCCAAGGACTCTCCTGTCCCGAAAGCGTCTCCCAAAACCAAACATACAATTTCCATGCCCACTGAGAAGGTGGTGAGTGCCAAGGGTAGGCATAAGAAGGGCTGCAAGTCCGATTCACCCACTACCTCGACTCCCATAGCAAGCCCAGTGAATCAGGGAATGGAGGGCACTGTGGGGGGAACACCTGGTAGGCAGGGGATGGAGGGGCAAAGCCAGGGCCATGCAAAGCGTTGCGCAGGTTCAAGCACGTCACCAGAGGGAGGGCCAGGGTCTGCACCTGCTGCAGCCTTGGTGTTGAGTGAGCCTGATGTTTCCACGCCACTTCCCATTGTTCCCAAGACAGTGAAGCCATTGCGACTCACCAAGAAGTGGAAAGGCACCCCTCCACAATCTCCCATCCACACTGTGTCTCATGTCTGCATGACTCCACCTCCACGTGCCACTACACCACCTGGTCCAAGCAGCCCTCCGTTTTGCCAAGACACTGATAGGTATACCTCAGCTGTGCCTCCCTCTCCCCAGTCAAGTGCTCCAACTGGGCCCGACACACAGCCAGCTCCCAGTACGACTGACAGCCAAGTCTGAGTGTTGGTCGACCTCACACGCCTGTCTCTCCCACAGCATGGCCTGTGCTGCACATCGTGACACCCCAGACTGTGTTGCTGACCATGGTTAGGGTACAGTTGCACACATTCCCTGTGCATCTTCTCATGGATTCACTCTGAACTTTGTCCTGCCCACTGGCCTTGTCGCTCACTGCTGTGTGCCCCCTGCCTGTGCAGCTTCTCATGGACTCCCTCTGCACTTTGTCCTGCCCACTGGCCTTGTCGCTCACTGCTGTGTGCCCCCTGCCTGTGCAGCTTCTCATGGACTCACTCTGCACTTTGTCCTGCCCACTGGCCTTGTCGTTCACTGCTGTGTGCCCCCTGCCTGTGCAGCTTCTCATGGACTCACTCTGCACTTTGTCCTGCCCACTGGCCTTGTCGTTCACTGCTGTGTGCCCCCTGCCTGTGCAGCTTCTCATGGACTCACTCTGCACTTTGTCCTGCCTACTGGCCTTGTCGTTCACTGCTGTGTGCCCCCTGCCTGTGCAGCTTCTCATGGACTCACTCTGCACTTTGTCCTGCCCACTTGCCTTGTCGTTCACTGCTGTGTGCCCCCTGCCTTTGCAGCTTCTCATGGACATGCTCTGCACCTTGGACTGGCCACTGGCCTTGCTGTCTGCACCTTGGACTGGCCACTGGCCTTGCTGTTTTGCCCCTGCCTGTGCAGCTTCTCATGGACATGCTCTGCACCTTGGACTGGCCACTGGCCTTGCTGTTTTGCCCCTGCCTGTGCAGCTTCTCATGGACATGCTCTGCACCTTGGACTGGCCACTGGCCTTGCTGTTTTGCCCCTGCCTGTGCAGCTTCTCATGGACATGCCCTGCATTTTGTGCCTTGCTATTATCTACTCTTGTTGCGTATCTGTGCAATTTGTGAATAAAGACAGTTGCTCCTGTTGTCTGTTTTGTCAGTGTCCTTACTGAATAAAGTTCTTTTGCTGTGTGTATATGGTTTACTGTGCCACATGCTGTGTGTGCCACTTCAACCTTGCCAATTTCTTTACTCACTTACTCTATTTTTTGCAGGGGTGAGGGACTTCAGTTTTTCTTGACCCTGATACTTGTGTGGGCAATGTATTAGATTTGAGGTGTAATGCAGTTGTCATTGTCATTGTTTGTTCATGTTGGCTGTGTTGTACACATGTCAAGTTGTGGTGCACTGCCAGCTCAGAATGGGATTCTGTCCAGAGGATTGCAGGCATGCTGGCTAGGCTCATCATGTATGTGTGTTCTTATTTTGTGTGCCCAGTAGTGTATGTGTGTGGTCATCTTGTGATGGGCAGTCATCCTAGTCCCATGGGTTTCTTTCAATGTGTGGTCTTGGGTGGTCAAGAAGTGTGCAGTGTGAAGGTCTTGACTTTGTCTGGAGTGTTGATGTGTGTGTGCCCCTGCATTGTCAACTATACATGTTTCACCCAGGATGTGTGTGCCTGTTGTTTGGATTGTTTATCCCTGTGGATGTGGTTGTATGCACATGTGTGAGTTGTATGTTGTGCAGTGTGCAGTGTGTTGGTGTGTCCATGCAGTTGTGGCTGACTCCTACTTGTTATTTCTGTCACTTGTGAGTATGCAGTGTGTGTGTCTGTCAAGTCAGTGTTGTGTTTTGTTGTTCATCCATCTGTCATGTTACTGTTTGTGGAGACAGTGCAGACCTGCTGATCCACACTGACATTGTGGTTGTGTTTTCTCATGCATTGCTGTCACATGGTGCCTGTTTGCCTCCAGTATGTGATGTTGTGTGTGGTGTCTTGCCATCCCCTATCTGTGCTTGGGATGCCTACCCATTGTGAGTCTGCACTCCCTCTATTTGTGTATGGTACACTCCTGCCATGGCACTTCACTTGGATGTCAGCTGTCCCCTTGTTTTACATGTGTGTGTGCCTCCCCATCACTTGATATGTGACACTGTGCTTTGTGGTGCAGTTCTTTGGACAGTTGCAATGTGCCACTCAGGACATTTCCCCAATAGGTTCTGTGTGATGTTTTTGGGCTGTTTGTCAGTCATGTTTGCTCATATGCACTTCAACTGTGTGTGCTGCCGAGTCCCCTGGTCAAGTTGTTTCTACCTTTCTGTGCCAGACTTGTGCATCTGTTGGTGTTGTGTTGCATGTATGTGTGTTTGCTGTGGTACTGCTTCACTTCCTGTGTGTGATGTTGTCTTTGTGCTGTGCTGATTGGTGTTGTGTCACTCATTTCTGTGTGGGGCTGGTATGCTTGTTGTGCAGACACTGCTTGTTGTGCATGCAATGCTGTGGGGGTATGTTGCCTTGTCATTGGCTGGTATACATCCGCTGATGTCCTGCTGTGTTTGGTATGTGTTTTGTTTGGGCTGTGCATCTGTTGTTTGTTTGCTGTGGCTGTCTTTATCTGTGATGGTACACTTCTTGTCTGTGTTGTGGTATGTTGTCTGTGCATTGTTCCTGACTGATGGGGTTGTGCACTCCTGTTGTGTCTGTGCTCCCATTGCCTTTCCACATTTTTGCTGCACAGGGCATGTCTGTTCTTGTTGTGGTTTTATGTGTGGTTCTGTTGGGTTATGTGTTTGTCTGTTGTTTTTGTGCAGACATTGGTTCTGGCATCCCTGTGTGTATGTGATGTTTGTGGCTATCCCCAGGAGTATGATTGTTTGCCTGTGTATTGCCTGGACATTATTGCCACCCTTCTGTTTGTTTGACACTGGTGTTGTGTGCTGCAGATGTGAGGGGGTATGTGTGTGGATTCCTACTAGTGTTTGACAGTCATGGAGTGTGTCAATGGGCCCTGTGTGTTGTGCTGCTGGAGTATTCCTGTGAAGTATTTGTATACATATGTGTGGCTGTTCACAGTTTGACTTCAGGGCCTTCCTTTCATCCTTGTGCCTATACATGTGTTGCCTTGTTGTCTCCCTGGGTTGTTGCACTGTGCTGTCTGTGGTTTGACTTCAATCACTATGCCAGCCATGTGTGATTAGATGGGCTGAGGGTGTTGTTCTATATTCCTTGTCTTGCATGTGCTGTACACATGCTTGGTGGTTGTCTCCTTGGCCTTCCATTTGTGTGCACCTCACTTTGGCTTTCCTGTTTTGTGTGCTCCATTGCTGGTGGCATGTGGTCTGTGTATGTGTCTGTGTGTCAGTGTGGGGTATGTGTGTGTGACTTGGCAGGCTGTGTGTCCAGTGAGATGTTTGTTCCTTGTATGTGTGTGTGTCCATTTGATGCTTGTACTGAGTTTACTTGCCATGGGTGTGGTGTTGTTGTGGTGTGTGTGTAGCCCTGGCCCTGTGCTTCTATGCTGTGTGTTCCTGTGCAGCCACTCCTGCTGTGGCTGTGTACCTATTTGTTTTGTGTGTGGTGCAGGGTGTGGTGTCACCTGGCTTGTTGTTGTGCATGGGGGTGCACAGGGGGGCACATGGCATGTCCCTTCAGTGGGGGGCTAGTGTGTGGAGGGTGGAGTTGTGGCCCTGTGGTCTTTGTGCCCTGCCCATGCCTAGCGCTGGCCCAGCCTTCTGCATTGTGCGCATGTATTCCCTTGTCTTCACCGCTGCGGTGACGTGGCTGTGACATTGCTGCACGATCGTGGTCGATGTGTGACCTGAATGCGGAGGGGTGTATTGGTGGCAGGTGGGTCATGTGTGTGTGCACTTGGGGATGTGTTCCTATCCCCACCAGGGTATCTGATGTGGTTAGGGACCCTGTGCCAGTCCATGGTTTGTGTTTTGTGGTTGTGTATGGGGTTGTGTTATTGTGTACCTGCGGCGGCGTCCGCAACGGTCCATGATTTGCTGGTGATGTATCAGGTACAGCACCGGGAAAACGTGGAGTGCTGGGTCCATAGCGGTTGTGTCCGGGCGCTGTGGACCGGGTCTCTGGTTTCGCGCTCCGCTGTCGAGGTTCCGCCGTCTAGGATTGGGCGGTTTCTCCGCTGCGGTGCGACTGGTTGTTTGGAGCATCTTAATTTGTGGACCGGAGCGGACGTCATTCCGCACGGCGGTGTGTCTCCATTGGCTCCCACCACCGCGCTTGCGGGTGCACTTTGATGGCGGTTCGCGTCGCACGGCGGCGGACAGGAATTGGGCTATCTTTGGCCATTGTAATATGGCGGGCGTGAGGTCCATTGCTCGCGGGCGGAAAAATGCATTTTTCCGCACCGCCAGCGCCACGGTGGTGCCTCCGCCCGCTATCCTAATAGACCCCATAGTCTTTAGTCTGCTTTGTTAACCCTGGCCACCAGTAGCACTGTTTCAATAAAGAAATAGTCGCTGTAACGCCTGTATGCGCGGAACCCAAACCCTTGTGTGCCGCTAAAATCAAGCCTAGCCTACTACGATCCATATTTGGTATTACTCTATCCCCCACTCCAGGAATCTGAGCATATGGAATGTTTTGTGCATCTAACTTGTAGGAGTACTTGAGTGGAAATTTTTTAGGTACTGCTGTGCTGCCTTTGCGTGAAGCATTGACAGCTACCATTATCCCGCCGTCTATTCTCGTCTTTGAACGAGTAACTGCAGCTACAGCGGCTGTGCGAACAGCCCACTTTGCGGCTTCATCAGCCAATGAATTCCCTTCAACGTGAACGCCATCACGCTGATGACTCAGTGTATGTATCACGTGAGCCCTTGGTAGTTCGTTTCTCAACTCCACTACCTGTTCCCATAGCATTTTATGCTTAATTGTGCCACCTTTTGCATCTTTGAACCCGTTTTGTTCCCAATGATGTAGATATTCATTGTACGACTGTACACAGTAAAAGGAATCACACACAATTAGTGTGGGGAATTCGTGATCCGTATTTATAAGTGCCAGTATAAGTGCTTTGAGTTCTGCCAACTGAGCCGTGCAGTCTCCTAGAGATTGCGTTTTAGTGCAACTCGGATGGAACTTTCCATCGTGCATGCGACCTTTAACAATCGCACACGCCGCGCTGTAAGCTTGCTTGCTTCCTGTGGCTGGTTGAGCAGAACCGTCAGTGTAAATAATGATCTAGAGGCAAAATTTCATTTGGTAAAGGGTATTCTTGTTCGTATTGCAGGAATGTCTGTGTTTTTAAATTTGGATCAAATCTGTATTCAACATCCGTTACAGGAAGAGAATTAGCCCATTGTATCCATCTTGGATGTAAGGCTTTAGCATTTGGAATGCTAGCTTTTGTAACAGCTTCTAAAGCTGGTACTGGGGTCACGACAATTATGCGTTTTCCCTGAGCCAGATCTCTTTCTCCTGTTACAGCGGTCTGCACTGCTGTCAGGATTTTTTCTGTTGAAGTGAAACGCATTTCTGCGTTTGTATACAGGTGTGATTTGTATGCAATTGGTACTGTTTCACCTTCATTAAAAGTTAAATAAGTGTACCCACATTGACCCGCTATCACTAAGTTCTGTGCGTTTACGCGTGTCTGTAAATGTTTAGAAGCTATCATGTCTTCCTGTAGGATATTTGTGTGTTCCTGTGTCCATTGTCTGACTGAAAAATCAGGTTTTATTAAGTCATAGAAAGGTTTTACTCTCTCTGCGTAATCCAAAATGTATGTTCAACCAAAATTTAGGAATCCCAGAATTGATTGTAAATTCTTTAATGATTTTGGAGGTTGGAGCAGCGCACACTTTTCTAAAACGTTAGCTGCCAGGCTTTTTCCCTCACTTGACAGCTCGTATCCTAAAAACAGGACATTGAGGTGGGCAATTTTTGATTTTTGTAAACTAAATTTATAGCCCACTGAGGCGAATCCCATAATAATGGTGCTCACCCTGGTCAAGTGCCTCTTTAAGTCATCGTCCGTCAGATAAATATCATCCACATAGGACAATGCTTCTTCATCCAAATTTTAGAGTAACTCTGTTACCCTTGCTGAAAATAACCCCGGGCTATTCTTATACCCTTTGGGGAAGTCGACAAAATTGCTGTTGGGACCCTAGCGCTGAGAATGCGATCAGATACCTGCTTTCAGGCGCTATATTTTGGCAGAAAAATCCATTTGAGATATCAAGTGTTGTTTTGTATTTTTTCCGCACAATGTTATTCATTAATGCGGCACTGTGTGCATTTTGAACTGCAAATGTCTTTGTGCAAGTGTTTAAATGTCTGTAATCTAAAACTAGAAGATATGTGTTGTCAGGTTTGGCAACTGGGAACAAAGGATTGTTCATAGGTGAAGTGCAATTTTCTATCACCCCCTGGTATTCTAGTTGATCTAGAATCTCCCTGACTTGTTTTTTAGCTTCCTGCTTTATAGGGTATTGCCTTTGAGCATTTGGGGAAACTTTTAACGGGATCACGTGGTGGGTTGACTCCTCATCCCAACCAGCATGATTTTTATACAATGCTGGAGGTAGGGCAACCGCCCACTCCTGCACATATGCATGTTTTAGGTGAATGGGAACGAGGTCGGAAAAGGCTGGAAAAATTACAGTTTCTCCCCTAGGGCACTCCATGACGAATGCTGGCGGCCAGTCTTGTTCTGCTAATAGAATGTCATAACCAGATGACAGATTTTTCCAAAAGAGACCTTTAACTTTTCTGGGCTTGTCCCCTCCATCCGGAGTGTTATCTCATGTAACTTATGTGGGACACTTACCCGAGTATCAGGTGTTTCCACCGTGATATACTCCCTCAACTCCGCTGTCACCAGAAATTCCTTCAAGTTCTGGCGAGCTATCGTTACTTCTGCCGCGCTGTCTAGCATCGTCAGAGCCCATTCCCCGTTCAGAAGCTGTGTCCTCAGAATTCTGGGCATGTCTGATCTTGAGACCTGCTACCTTCTTCTTTTGAACTGAGGTTTTGATTTTTGTTTATCTTCTTTTTTAGGTGCGTAGTCCGCAGCGTGTTGCGTGTCTCTGGACTTTGTACGCTCCTTTGACCGTCCTTCCCTCTCGGAGTTTTGTGATGAACCCTGAAAGGAACAAGAGGAACGAGTATCAGTATCCTGATACCTGTCAGGTTTTTTAATATTATCCCTATTCCTGAGGTTATACCTCTTATCAGATGGCTCCTGTTGAGGAGACCTACCTCTGGACTGAGATCTGGTTTCTTTAGACTGTTGTTGTTTTTTATTTTCCCACTTCTTAGTAGGTGTCTGCTTTGTAGTGTCCTTTTCAGGGCTGCCCACCAGTTGTGGTTTTAATGCTTTCCCACCCAAACTGTCTCTGCCTAGTTCTGCATATGCAGTTTCAATTATTTTGGGTAGTTCGTGTTGTTGGTCGTATGGACTGAACTCCCTTAGGCGTTGGCGGATCGCCACAGAAGCTGCTTCCCCCTTAATGTTAGCTAATATTATGGCTGAGACCTGTTCAAAGTTGTTTAGCAACTTCATCCCTAAGTTAAGGGCAGGCTCTGCTCCGTACTCATTTTGTATCTGTTTCAATACGTCAGGTACTACTGCTAAGGACGGGATCCCATGTGTTCTGGTATATATGGCAGCAAAGACTGAACCCCAAAAGGTGCAGTCCTCTACTTGTGGTGTGAGACCCATGGGCAAGCAGATTGTTAGAATTCTGTGTTTATCACTGGTTGTAGTATTCGGGAATACTGCTTCAAGCTAAGTTATTTTCTGAGCTATCCAGAATGGGATTTGTTCACATTTTGCTGGCATTTTGCCCATTATTGCATGTAATGTTTGTGGAGTTATTTTATTAACTGTGCCTTGGACTGGAGTGTCTTGTGCTGCAGCTGGTGCAGGCTGAACTGTTAAAGTCCTCATCACAAATTGTGTGAGGTTTCTGTAGATTTTAATTAAATCTCTGTGTTGTACGAGTAAGTCAGGCTGTGGCATTGTGTCAATGTCAGGATGCGGTGTGTATGCCGCTAATATGGGCCATGTGACTCCTGCTCCTCCGAGCAGGCCTAATCTTGCTCTTCCTCGTATGTGGGGTAGGGCGCCTTTAAACCAGCAGAGATATATTATCAGCAGTACGATAAAAGCAAAGGGATAGAACAGTTCTATCATAGTGTGATAATCATGAGTACATACATGAATATAAAAGCATTATGCAAGTGCGCGTACTACTACGATGCCTACGTAGATGTACCTGGGTGTACCTAGCATATGTGTGTAGGTCTTAGAAGCTAAGAGCCAAGAATCCTCCTAGGATTTAATCGAACCCCCATACCTGAATAGAGAGAGTGTGGGACCCCGTCCTGGTCTCGAGTTGGACACCCCGTCCGGGTTGTGTCAGACCACTGTCAGCTTGAGCGACTGCATGCAGGAGCCTCAGCGTCTCTGGTCAGTGTGTCAGCATGGAAGTCTCGGTTCCCACTGCCTTACCGGGGCAAGATGTGGTGTAGTTATACCCTAAAGAGTCTCAGTCCTCAGTATGGTTTGTATTGGACATGAGGAAGACATCAGGGGTGAACTTTGTACATACATATTATGCCGGTGGTGTATTTTTAGAAAGCCATGCATAATTAATGAGTACAGTGTGGGCCTGTGTTTGGAAGAACCCTGCTGCATTCAAAACCACAGGATAGATAACGTTCAGCCCTCAGAGCTCGTTGTGTGCTAGCTGGGACCAATGTAGGTGAAAGATCATGCCTATATAAGGAATCATACTATAATAGGACATGTACAGTTGTGACCATAATTGGGCATATGCGGCCATGACCATAATTGGGCAAGTACGAATATTACCATATTAGGGTAAATATGAATACGTCCATTTTAGGGCATGTATGAACGGGTCTACATTAGGGCATCTATGCGGGATATAACAAGAGATTGGTGCACAGGACTTGGCGTGCAGCATATTTTTCAGCCGCTGGCAGGTGGTGTGTTGATTCTTCGGCCGCACGGTGGCGGAGCATGGACATTTCTCCCGCTCTGCGGTGCTGCGTCAAAAAAGCAGGGGCTAGAAGGGTGATGCATCGATTTTCTTGGTTTCTTCAAGCTTTTCCAGCTCCCATCAACAGGAACAACCTCCAGGGGCCAAGAATTGGAACTGGCACCTCCTGGCAGGTCAGAACTCCCAGCAATGGAGTTCAAGGAAGCTGGTGGTAAAATCTTTGTGTCCCTGAGACTTCAGAACAGGAGACAGGCACACATAAGCACTTGGAGATTCCTCACAAGCAGGTTCCCAGCAAAGTTCCTGTATTTTTCCTCCCCTTGGCAGAAGTAGCAACTGCAAGCCAACCCATCAAAGCAGCACAAAGCAAAGGTGCAGTACTCCTCCTTATAGCTCTTCAGCTCTTCTCCTTGGCAGAGGTTCCTCTTAATTCCAGAAGTGATCTAACTCTCTGGGGTTTAAGGTCTAATATTTATACCCGAGTTTCCCTTTGTAGTCTTTGTTCATAGAGTCTCTGAGCTCAATAAAAACCAGTTCTGTCCTCCGTGGTCCAGCTTCACTATAGAAGGTGGAGACAGGATTGTGCAGAGCAGACACAGCCTATTCAGGTGCTAATGTAAACTCATTCCACCACTCTAAATGCAGAAAGGGCTCTTCAGTCTGGCTATGAGTCACCCAGGAAAGGCAGGACACACCTCAACCTCCCTGGTGACTGTCTAGAGAGAATGCACATCCCCAGCTCCTGTCACTCCAAAAACCAGACGGTGAATACACAAACAGGGAGAGGCACACAGGATGGTTAATCAAGAAAATGCCCACTTCCTAAAAGTGTGTTGTAAAGAACAAGGGAACCCAATTATAGTCGGTCAGGGACCTTGAGTAATCAATTATTTCAAAAGACAATGGTCCCTAGACAAGGAGAAAGTGTGGGAAAACAATGAATATAGACCCAATCAGTACTATATTTTAACCGCTATCCAGTCGGACAGGGGTATTTGAATATGCAGTAAGTGAGATAAACATAAAATTAGTTAGTAGCACGATTTTTTTTTTTACAGTGGGACACAAGCTTGCGTCCAAGCTCACATAACATAAAACGAAACAGAAAGGCTCAGGCAGAGTAAGGTTGTTTGTATAGGACAATTTTGGTATAACAAACAGATTATAGTAGAACCACCATTACACATATTTAATCTTAGATAGCAAAGTGTATAAGGTGGACAACAAGTCGACGGCGTTTCGATCCTTACAGACAATATAGGATCATCATCAGGACATTATCAATGTTATGCCTGTAAACATTTGCCTGTGATGACTTAAAGAAATGGGAAGGAAGTAAGAAATGAGGGAAAAGGAAAAATATAAGGAAGTAGCTTGGGCAATAATCAGTACACAAACATTTCTGGTGCTCGTGAGGGCAAAACCTCTGACAGACTGCCGTGAAGGTTTCATAAGTGGATTACAAAAAACGTGCGGGCACTTGATCAAAGTGGTCCAGTTTGTAAATTACGCATTTTTGCGAGCAGCGGACAATAAAAACGCGTGAAGTGATAGATTAAAAGAACAGGTACGTGCGTCGCGATAAGACAAGTGAGGCTAGCTATGAGCTAATAAATTGGGACTACCACAAGTGCATGCGGCTGTAAAGAAAGAAAATAGTGAAGGGCTAAAATGCTGCTATCATAAGTACAAGTGGCGTCAAGGAAAGAATTCAGATGCAAGTACTAGCGTCAAAGGAGAGAAAATAGATAGTGGTGAAGCGCGAGTGAAGGAGACATGAATACCTAGTTTCAGGGCGCGGTGACTGATCTGGTGTCCGGGCTGGGTGCGTGGGAGAAGTTTGGAGGGAACCCCATGTTAAGGCTGGGTCGCGAGGGACCTGTATGTAGACAACCCAAGGAAGTCAGCAATGGTCTGAGAGTAGGGACGAGGCCATAAAGCCAATTGCGTAAAGAGGGAGGGGAGCTTACCTATTTGGGGAGCTGTACCCTCCAGAGTATGCTGGCGGACGTCAATTGCAGAGAAATTGCGGTCTCGAAATCAGGAAAGACTATGGTGAGAGAATATAAGATTGGCTTATTAGGAAAAAGGAAAAGCCGAGAGCGGGATAGTGACAGAATGCGTACCGCGCGGCTTACCTATTTGTTTGGGAGATGAATAATCATCAGGTAGGGATTTGCGAGCCGCGAGGGCGGTCTTGGAGGTCCGGGAGCTGGTTTGCGACAATTCTAGATGAGAAAGGCAAGGAATGCTTAGGACCTAAAACTTGACTGGGAAGACGAAAGGGGTTCAAGCTGCAGGGGGCACTTACCGAGAATCTGCCGCTTGTGCAGCATGGGCTTCCTGTCGGCTACGGCAAGAGGTGCGGGTTGTCGGCGGGACAGAATGTTATGTAGTGGAAGGGCTCAGGGGTTGAGAGGGTCATGTGACCTACTGAAGGGAGTGAAGAGGTGAAGTGATGGCAGCGGCCATCTTGTAGTGGTGAAAAAAAGAGATATAATTAAGGTAATGGAAGCACAACACACAGGGCCCATTGACACACTCCATGACTGTCAAACACTAGTAGGAATCCACACACATAGCCCCCCTCACATCTGCAGCACACAACACCAGTGTCAAACAAACAGAAGGGTGGCAATAATGTCCAGGCAATACACAGACAAACAATCACACTCCCTGGGGGTAGCCACAAACATCACATACACACAGGGATGCCAGAACCAATGTCTGCACAAAAACAACAGACAAACACATAACCCAACAGAACCACACATAGAACCACAACAAGAACAGACATGCCCTGTGCAGCAAAAATGTGGAAAGGCAATGGGAGCACAGACACAACAGGAGTGCACAACCCCATCAGTCATGAACAATGCACAGAAAACATACCACAACACAGACAAGAAGTGTACCATCACAGATAAAGACAGCCACAGCAAACAAACAACAGATGCACAGCCAAAAAAAAACACATGCCAAACACAGCAGGACATCAGTGGATGCATACCAGCAAATGACAAGGCAACATACCCCCACAGCACTGCATGCACAACAAGCAGTGTCTGCACAACAAGCATACCAGCCCCACACAGAAATGAGTGACACAACATGAACCCACACAACACCAATCAGCACAGCACAAAGACAACATCACACACAGGAAGTGAAGCA
Source organism: Calotriton arnoldi (assembly GCA_963921515.1). Taxonomy (NCBI): domain Eukaryota; kingdom Metazoa; phylum Chordata; class Amphibia; order Caudata; family Salamandridae; genus Calotriton; species Calotriton arnoldi. The sequence goes on along the minus strand of CAWUFW010003666.1, from coordinate 735,809 downwards.
GTACCACAGCAAACACACATACATGCAACACAACACCAACAGATGCACAAGTCTGGCACAGAAAGGTGGAAACAACTTGACCAGGGGACTGGGCAGCACACACAGTTGAAGTGCATATGAGCAAACATGACTGACAAACAGTCCAAGAACATCACACAGAACCTATTGGGGAAATGTCCTGAGTGGCACATTGCCACTGTCCAAAGAACTGCACCACAAAGCACAGTGTCACATATCAAGTGATGGGGAGGCACACACACATGTAAAACAAGGGGACAGCTGACATCCAAGTGAAGTGCCATGGCAGGAGTGTACCATACACAAATAGAGGGAGTGCAGACTCACAATGGGTAGGCATCCCAAGCACAGATAGGGGATGGCAAGACACCACACACAACATCACATACTGGAGGCAAACAGGCACCATGTGACAGCAATGCATGAGAAAACACAACCACAATGTCAGTGTGGATCAGCAGGTCTGCACTGTCTCCACAAACAGTAACATGACAGATGGATGAACAACAAAACACAACACTGACTTGACAGACACACACACTGCATACTCACAAGTGACAGAAATAACAAGTAGGAGTCAGCCACAACTGCATGGACACACCAACACACTGCACACTGCACAACATACAACTCACACATGCGCATACAACCACATCCACAGGGATAAACAATCCAAACAACAGGCACACACATCCTGGGTGAAACATGTGTAGTTGACAATGCAGGGGCCCCCTTCATCAACACTCCAGACAAAGTCAAAACCTTCACACTGCACACTTCTTGACCACCCAAGAGCACACATTGAAAGAAACCCATGGGACTAGGATGACTGCCTATCACAAGATGACCACACACATACACTACTGGGCACACAAAATAAGAACACACACACATGATGAGCCTGGCCAGCATGCCTGCAATCCTCTGGACAGAATCCCATTCTGAGCTGGCAGTGGACCACAACTTGACATGTGTACAACACAGTCAACATGAACAAACAATGACAATGACAACTGCATTACACCTCAAATCTAATACATTGCCCACACAAGTATCAGGGTCAGGAAAAACTGAAGTCCCTCACCCCTGCAAAAAATAGAGTAAGTGAGTAAAGAAATTCACACATACAACCCAAGTATTAGACTCCATTTTCCTAAAGAACAGGACTTTTCCCTATACTGCTCAGGGGTGAGCCGATACCTGAGACATAAAGTCTCCTCCTCCAGGGGTGTCAGGGTGTACCTCCCATTGGCCTCAAAGTGTCTCCAGAAGCCCACTCCCCAATGCTTCTCTGGGACCTCATTCATGTGAAGTGCTGCCTCATTACTTGCAAACCAGGCATAGATGTCCTCCCCCATCTGAAAATTCTGTACCAGATCCTTTGGAATATGTACCTTCCCGGCAGTCTGCACTGGCAGTATGCTGCCACCATTTGAATTTGACTCTGTCTGCTTGGCCTTGATGTCAAGCTCCCTCAAACTCAACTCATGTGACAAAAGCAATGTCTTTTCCTCCAAGGCAAGGGTCCTCTCTTCCAGAGCAAGCGCCTTCTCTTTTTCTTTTTGCTTTTGTTCCATTTCCAACTTTTTAATTTCCATTTCATACTTGAGCTTCTCAAGCTCCCGCTGGTGCTCTCTCTCCTGTCACCTGTCCTCCAGCTCTTCTGGGGACAGACCTCTAGAGGATACACTGTTGCCAAGCATGGAGGGCCCTCCCTCCACTGACAGATCTTGAGCTCCAAACTCCCCTTGCTGGTTCTGTACATCCAGATACATATTCCCATCATCACTCTCCCCAGCTTGTCTTGCCTACCACCAAGCACTCAGGGTCTTCTGCAGCTCCTCCTACCTAGCGGAGCTTCTTATTGGACAACCATCATTTTGCAAAATTGCTTGAGCTGATCTACTTTGTATGACTGTGTTGGACTTGGCCCTTTTTGCAGGGTCATCCCAGGACTTTTTGCCTTCCTCCTGTATTTTTACTGACCTGTTGGTGGTGGTTTTATGACTCTGGGCACTTTACCACTGCTGATCAGTGCTAAAGTGCATATGCTCTCCCTGTAAATTGTTGTTATGGATTAGTGATTCCATGATTGGCATATTTGATTTACTAGTCAGACCCTAGTACAGTGCACTGTGTGTGCCCGAGCCTGTAAATCAAATTCTGCTAGTGGGCTGCAGCACTGATTGTGCCACCTACAGAAGCAGCCTATGAAATGTAACTCTGGCCTGCCATTACAGAGCCTGCGTGCAGTCTGGGACTGCCAAGTCGACTTGGCAAGTGCACACACTTGCCAGTCCCTAAACCTTCCCTTTTCTACATATTAGTCACCCCTAAGGTAGGCCCAAGGTACCCCTGTGGGCAGGGTGGACTGTATGTGAAAGGTAGGACATGCCCTGATGTATGTGGTATGTCCTGATAGTGAAATACTGCCAATTTCATTTTTCACTATTGCAAGGCTATCTGTTCTCATAGGACGGAATGGGGAATTTGTTTATAACATCTTATAAACATAACTACCCCTGGGAACAAGGTAGGAGAGTAAAGTTTAGTATGCGTGGACTCAGAATGTTAAAATGCATATTTTAGAGAGAGTGATTTTTACATTCTGTGTTTGAAAATACCACTTTTAGAAAGTAGGTATTTTCTTGCCTAACCATCCAGTGTGCCTCTGCTAGGTTTGTGTATTGCATGTCTGGCTTTTGGATGACAGGGGATGGAGAGGGGCAGTGGCTCCAGAAATCTGATGAGTCCGGGCTGGGCTGAATGGACCTGGGCTGCATTTAGAGTAGGGGGAGGAGATTTCCTTTCACCTGAATGGGCCTGGTCTACCTTCAACAATGCTGTCTCCACCTCCTGCCAGGAATCTGCACTAGTGAGGACAGAACTGGTTTTGGCTGGGTATAGACACTCTCTGCCCCAGAACTTTAGATCACCTCTGGGAATCAAGAGGAACCTTTGCCAAGGAGAAGAGTTGGAGAAGCTGAGGAAGAATACGGCCCCTGTGCTGTTTGCTGTCTAGGGTTGGCCTGCAGTGGCTACTTGCTGCCAAGGAAAGGAGAAAAGGACTTTGCTGTTTGCTTTGTCACCTGCTTAAAGAAAAGATCTCCAAGGGCTTGAAATTGAGCTTGCCTCCTGTTCTGAAGTCTCAGGGACACAAAGACTTCATCCCTTCTGTCTCTCTGCATCTGGAACTGCTGTTTCAGCTGCCACAGAAGGAAATTGCAACACAGACGCTGGCGAGCGACACCGTAACCTGCACCGAAGCCGTGGGTACCGCTCGTGAAGAGCACGACGCACCGCCCCGACTTGCACCGTAGGCCCAACGCCTGCTGATGCCGTGCTGCATCGACTCCGAGGGTGCTGCCTGCACCGGAGCCGAGGACACCGCTCGTGACGTCCACGACGCAATGTCCCGACTCGCACCGCAGCCCCGATTTCACCGACGCCGGTGCTTCATCAATCTGGAGCCGATCCTCGACGTGGGTGACTCCTGAATCCATCGACATCGCACCATTGTAAGGAACTGACGCCTCGCTGCCGTTGTGACGTCACCTCCCCGACACAGTTAGGAATCGATGTCTCACCTCCCCTGCACTGCAGTAAGGAACTGAGGCTTCACCTCCCCTGGGGTCGTAAGGAACCAACACCCCCCGGCGCCAACGAAGCAACACCTCCCTGACACCGTGCACCGTCTTTGCTTTCATCAATTCCAAGGTACTGTTCTTTGTGGGTCTGCTTGACTCCGTGCCCGACGCTGCGCACCTCACGGTCGGGCCTGTACTTTGGGATTTTTATCTCTCACGACATCGTAATAGCTCAAGGTGGAGTTATTTGTTGCTACAAACTTTAATTGAGTGAATAACCTATTTTTGAGGATATGTTGATAACTGTATTGTGGATTTTTGTCGTTTGGTCTTGTTTTGGTTTAGATAAAAATTACTTATTTTTCTAAACTGGTGTGGTGTCCATTTGTAGTGTTTTCACTGTATTACTGTATGTGTTCACAAATGCTTTACACACTGCCTCTGAGATAAGCCTGTCTGCTCGTGCCAAGCTACCAAGGGGGTGAGCAGGGGTTATTTTAGGAGTGTACCCCCCTTACCCTGACTAGAAGAAAGGGTCCCTATTTGGACACATGCACCTACCTCTGCCAACTAGAGACCTCCAGTTCTAACATTGGTGGTCAGCGGTGAGGATTCTGGACTTGCATTTGTGACTCATATACAGTGATTGGTGTACACTACTAGTGAGTGCAGACCAAACGCAACCACTTACATTTTTGGTAGATTGTTTTTTCCTGGGATTTCTATTTTTGCCAAGAACTTCCAAGTTTCACCATGACCAAAACAGCGTCCATCGCATCTGTTGATTTTGATTTTGAGGAAGAGAAACTAGAAAGTTACACTGTGAAACAGCTGAAGCACTTCTGCAGGAAATTTAAAGTTGCTATGACCGGTCTCTCCAAGAAGGATGCGTTCCAAAAGGCTCTGAGGGGTCTGGGTGGAAGCAAGGAGCACCCCTGAGCATGTGAAAGAGCAGGAGGAGGGGACTGAGAATGCAGAAGGGCAGCTAGATGGGCCACTGGGTCCAGGGGGGAGGAAAGCACCTTCCCCAGCAGGTAGCAGTGTTTCTTCCAAGGGCCTGTCCCCAGGAGAGCTGGAGGACAGGGAGAGAAGTAGGATGCATGAGATGGAGCTGACCAAGCTTAAGATGGGTGGGCAGTTAGAATTGGAAATTAAGAAATTGGCCCTAGAGGAAAAGAGGGTGCAAATGGAGCATGAGAGAAGCTTGAGGGAGTTGGAGTTGAAAGCTAGGAGCTTAGAGATTACTCCCTCTGGTGGCAGCACACCGTCCATGCCTGTTGAAGCAAGGGTGTATATACCTAAAGATGTGGTCAAAGAGTCTTATAAAAATGATGACATTGGGCAATGGTTTAAAGCGTATGAGGTAGCTATGACCTCCCACCGGGTCCCTGAGAAGGATTGGGAAGCGGGGTTGTGGGGGCAGTTCCTTAGTGAGGGGCGGGATACCTTATTAGACTTGCCCTCTGATGTCCACAATTCTTATAGCCATATGAAGGAAGCATTGATGTCTAAGTATGGGTTGACTCCTGAACTGTATAGGCATAGGTTCAGAAATTGCAAAAAGGTGGAGTCCAGTACTTGGGTGGAATATGTGACTTTTTTTTGCAGAGCATTGGATGGTTGGGTGAAGGGTAGCAAAGTGAATGATTTTGAAGCACTCTTTGATTTAATTGCATGGGAGCACTTGTCAGGAAATTGTTTTCCAGAGCTACGCCAGCACCTTATTGATAGTAGGCTGATTAACCCTAGGAAGCTTGCTGAGGAGGCGGACCGCTGGGTGAGCACCCGGGTCCACAAGGGTCACGTGGGAGACTCCGCCAAAGGTGGGCAGGGTCCCCAGCAGAGGAGTGGGGGGGACAAGGGTAAACAGAAGGAGTTCCATAAAGGGCACCAAAGTAATCCCCAAGGGAACCAAGGGAAGGGTTCGCAGCCTCCCCCTGAAAAGAAGCCAGGGGCCCCGACAGATAAGCCTGTTCACAGGGGGCCCAAGACTTGCTTTAAGTGTGGTCAAGTGGGCCACTGCTCCTATGATTCTAGATGTCCCTTGTATGGAAAGACAGCACGCACTGGTGCACCACCCCGGCAGGTAGCTAGTGTAGCCCTGGGGGAGGAGATGGGTGCCCAAGGTGGGTGGGGTCCCGTAGCAATGTCCTTGGTCTCTTTAGGAGACAGTGAGATGGTCCCCAGGACCCAATTGCCTGACAACACTAAACAATACAGGCAGTGGGTGACCATCAATGGCCAAAGGGTGGAGGCTCTGAGAGACACCGGAGCCAGTGTGACAACTGTCAGTTGTCGGCTGGTGTCTGAAGAGCAGGTGATCCCCAATGCATTCTGCCCAGTAGTTGCCGCGGACAACTCAGAGAGCCACTGCAGAGTGGCTCAGGTTCCCTTTGAGTGGGGGGGGGGGTCTCAGGTACCTTTCAAGTAGCTGTGAGGCCAGCCATGCCTGTAGACTGTCTGTGGGGCAACGATTTAGAAAGTTCACCTTGGGCAGAGGTGGAGAGAAGGTCTCATTTGGAGATGTTGGGTCTGCCTGAGTGGGCGTGCGCGACCACTCGGTCTATGGCAGCCAGTAAAGGTGTTCAAGAGGACCTGGAGCCTGAGAGGGGGGCCAGGTGCCTGCCTTAAAGAGAAGAGGCCAGGGCGCGGAAAACCGGCCCCCTTAGTTCCCACGGTCCAGGAGGAAGCAGAACCTGAGGCGGATGCTCTGGAACCTAGAGGGGAGCAAGTGGCCGAACTGGGGGACCTGCCTGAGCTGACCCATTGGCAGCAAGAAGGAGGACCCTCCAGGGAGGAGTTCTGTGAGGAGCAGAACAAGTGCCCTTCTCTTGTGGGTTTGCGGCAACAGGCCACAAACCAGGCAGCAGGTGATCAGTCTGGATCACATTGGCTCTACTGGGAGAATGGTCTCCTGTATAGCGAGCCTAAGGTTGCTGAGCCTGGGTCAGCCCGTGTGCTGGTGGTACCCCAGCACTTCAGAGCCTTCCTACTGGGTTTTACTCATGATGTGCCTTTAGCAGGACATCTGGGGCAGAGCAAGACCTTTGAAAGGCTTGTCACCCACTTTTATTGGCCCCAGATGCGCAGGAGTTCAGACACTCACTGCAGGACATGTCAGACATGCCAGGCAAGTGGAAAAAGTAGGAGGAAGCACAAGGCTCCCCTCCAGCCATTCCCTGTGGTCAGCACCCCCTTTGAACGGGTGGGTATTGACATTGTGGGGCCCTTGGACCCCAAGACAGCCATGGGCAACAGGTTCATCCTGGTCTTGGTGGACCATGCCACCCGGTACCCGGAAGTCATCCCTCTTCGGACAGTGACGGCCCCCATGGTGGGACGTGCACTGATGGGGATTTTCTCCCGTGTGGGGTTCCCCAAGGAGGTGGTGAGTGACCGTGGTACAAACTTCCTATCCAAGTATATGAAGTCCCTGTGGCAGGAGTCCGGTGTTACCTATAAGTTCACCACTCCTTACCACCCCCAAGGAAATGGGCTGGTTGAGAGATTCAACCGGACCCTGAACGGCATGATTATGGGCCTGGAAGAACCCATGAGGCGTAAGTGGGACGTCCTCTTGCCATGCCTTCTCTTTGCCTACCGTGAGGTGCCACAGAAGTCCCTAGGGTTCAGTCCCTTTGAACTGCTCTATGGTCACCCGGTAAGAGGACCTCTGAGTTTGGTGAAAGAAGGCTGGGAGAAAGCTCCCAGTAAACCTCCCCAGGATGTATTTAGCTACATGCTGGCCTTTAGAAACCAAACTAGGTGATTCAGACAACTCGCTGAGGCGAATCTAGAAGCCAGCCAGGAGGAGATGAAACGGTGGTATGATCAGAATGCCACTCTGATCGAGTTTCAGCCTGGGCAGAAAGTGTGGGTCATGGCCCCCGTGGAGCCTTGCGCGCTCCAGGATAAGTGGACCGGACCATTTGAGGTGGTGGAGCGCAAGAGTAACGTCACCTACCTGGTGGACTTGCGATCTCCCAGGAACCCTTTGCGGGTCCTACATGTCAACCGCCTAAAGCCCCATTTTGAGAGGTCTGAAGTGGGCATGCTCCTAGCAACGGATGATGGAATGGAAGAGGAGACAGAACCTCTTCCTGACCTCCTGTCTGCAACCGAGCAAGATGGGTCAGTGGAGGGTGTGAACCTCTCTAACCCCCTGACACCTGAGCAGCAGGAAGACTGTCGCCAACTGTTGGGACAGTTTCTTGACCTGTTTTCCCTGGTTCCTAGTGTCACTGATTGGTGCGTCCATGATGTGGACACTGGGGACAGTCCTCCTGTCAAGATCAAGGCTTACAGAGTGACTGACAGGGTGAGAGCTTGCATCAAGGAGGAGGTCTCCAAGATGTTTGCATTGGGGGTGATTGAGTCCTCTCACAGCCCTTGGGCCAGCCCAGTGGTCTTGGTCCCAAAGGCTGCCGCGCCTGGTGCCACACCCGAACTTCAGTTCTGTGTGGACTACCGAGGACTCAATTCAGTCACCAGGACTGACGCGCACCCCATCCCCAGAGCTGATGAGCTCATTGATCGGTTAGGGGCTGCCCGGTACCTCAGCACGTTTGACTTAACGTCTGGGTACTGGCAGATCGCCTTGACTGATGGGGCCAAAGAGAGGTCAGCCTTTTCCACACCAGACGGGCACTACCAATTCCGGGTTATGCCCTTTGGGATGAAGAATGCCCCTGCCACCTTTCAGAGGTTGGTCAACCAGGTGTTGGTTGGACTGGAAGATTACAGTGCCGCCTACCTGGATGACATCGCAGTGTTCAGCGCCAGTTGGGAACAACATCTGCGCCACCTCTGGGAAGTGTTGATGGCGCTGCGGAGGGCAGGCCTCACGATCAAGGCGAGTAAGTGCCAGATCGGGCAGGGTTCCGTGGTGTACTTGGGACACCAGGTTGGGAGCGGCCAGGTGGCGCCCCTACAGCCCAAGATTGATACCATCCTGGCTTGGGAGTCCCCCAAGACCCAGACAGAGGTGAGAGCCTTTTTAGGACTCACCGAGTATTACAGGAGATTTGTCAAGGGGTATGGCAGCATCGTTGCACCCTTGACAGAGCTGACTTCCAGGAAGCAGCCCAAGAGAGTGATTTGGACTGACACCTGTCAGAGAGCTTTTGACGCCTTGGAGACTGCCATGTGCACGGCCCCCATGCTTCAGGCGCCCAACTTCTCAAAAGAATTTGTTGTTCAAACAGGCGCTTCAGAGCATGGTGTAGGGGCTGTTCTGGCACAGTTAAATGAGGAGGGCTTTGACCAACCTGTAGCCTTCATCAGTAGGAGGTTACTTCCACAGGAACAGAGGTGGAGTGCTATTGAGCGTGAGGCATTTGCTGTGGTCTGGGCACTGAAGAAGTTGAGACTCACTTCCAGATTCAGACAAACCACAGGCCCCTCAGATGGTTGATGCAGATGAGCGGTGAGAATCCAAAGCTGTTGAGGTGGTCCATTTCCCTACAGGGGATGGACTTCACGGTGGAACACCGCCCTGGTACAGAACACGCCAATGCTGATGGTCTGTCCAGATTTTTCCACCTTAGCGATGAGAACTCCCAAGGGGATGGGTAGTTCTCCCCACATTTCAGCTGGAGGGGACACGTGTTAGACCTGGTACCATTGGCGTGGCTCTCCCTTCCATTTTTTTGCGCTATGCCTCCTCTGTTACTGACCTGTTTATGCTGGATTAGATGCTTTGGACACTTTGCCACTGCTATTCAGTGCCAAAGTGCAAGTGCTCCCTATGATAAATTGATGTATGGATTAGTGACTCCATGTTTGGCCTATTTGATTCACTGTCAGACCCTAGTACAGTGCACTGGTTGTGCCCAGGGCTTGTGACTCAAATGCTGCTGGTGGGCTTGCAGCACTGGTTGTGCCACCCACCGGAGCAGCTTGTAAAGTGTGTCTCAGGCCTGCCATTACAGAGCCTGTGTGCAGTCTGGTACTGCCATGTCGACTTGGTAAGTGCACCCACTTACCAGTCCCCAAACCTTCCCTTTTCTACATGTTAGTCACCCCTAAAGTAGGCCTGCGGGCAGGGTGCATTGTATGTAAGAGGTAGGACATGCCCTGGTGTGTGTGGCATGTCCTGATAGTGAATTACAGCCAATTTCGCTTTTCACTATTGCAAGGCTACCTGTCCCCATAGGCCAGAATGGGCAGTTTGATTATAACATCTTATAATCCTAACTGACCCAGGGAACATGGTAGAAAAACGAATTTAGTATGCCTGAACTCAGAATGATAAAATACATCTTTTAGTGAAGTTGGTTTTAACATTCTGGGGCCGATTCCGATCTCGGCCGGTAGGGCACCGAATCGGATTTGGCTGAACCGGATCCGATTCGGAGCCCTTATTCCCAACCGAATCGTACGTGCGTCCGGGCGAACGAGTACGATGCGAGCGCGTGCAAATTCGCCGACCGACTCGTACGCCCGTCCCAACCGCACCGACCGACTCGCACGGATGCGCTGCGCACCTCGCAATGGAGACGTTCCCCGGCCGGGCAAGTACGATGCGCGCCGCGAGCAGTCCGACCGACTCACGCCGTCCGGCTCCAAGAAACAGTCAGAGACGTACTTTGGGGCTCCGTGTCGGACCCCCCTGTACGCGTAGCCGCGCGAGTCGCACACAGGGGGGACCCATGGGTCCCCCCTACCTGTGCGTGTATGGTGCGAGTCGCTTCGCCGCGTACACGCTGTAGGGGGCGCCCTTGTCCGCCTCGCACCCATTGAGTCAATGGGAGCCCGCGTACGCGTTGTACGACGGGCTCCCATTGACTTCAATGGGAGTCCGACCGACTCGAGTCCGATGGCATACGTGCGCATCGTACTCGTTCGGTCGGGCTGCTAGGGTCCGATTCGGTCGGAAATCTCTCCGGGTCCGGCTCGGTCGGAGAGATTTCCGACCCGAATCGGAATCGGCCCCATTGTGTTTGAAAATACCACTTTTAGAAAGTAGGTCTTTTCTTGCCTAAACCATCCAGGCAGCCTCTGCTAGCTTGTGTATTGTGTGTCTGGGTTTGTGAGTGACAGGGGCTGGGGGACTCCAGGAGACAGGGTGAGTCAGCACAGGGCTGAATAGACCTATCTGCATGTAGAGTGGTGGGAGGAGTGGCACCTGGGTCTGAATAGGGCTGTGCCTGCCTTCCACAATGCTGGCTCCACCTCCTGTGTTGTGTCTGATGACCCTGGCCCACACTGACAAAGAGAGAAGGTGTGCACTGGCAGAATGCACCCAGAACTGGTTTGGACTAGGTACAGGACCCTCTGCCTTCAGAGGACAAAGGATTTATGGGTATAAATACTGGGGCCCTGACCCCACGACTTTAGATCACTTCTGGAACAAACAAGACGAACCTTTGCTGAGGAGAGGAACCAGATAAGCTGAAGGAGGAGACTATCCCTATGCTGTGTGCTGTTTGAGGGATTGGCCTGCAGTAGTTGCCTGATTGCCAAAGAAAGGAGAAAGGAACTTTGCGCTACTTTCATCATCTTGCAGAACATCTCCAAGGGCTTGAAGATTGAGCTTGCCTCCTGCTGAAGTCTGAGGGACACAAGACTTCACCAACCAGCTCCCCTGAATTCCCTTGCTGGGAATTTGAAGTGCCTGCTATTGTGTTGGGCCTTCTGAGAGACTGCGTGTCGCTGGGAGCTGGAAGCGCGACTCGCGAGGGAGAAGAGTGTCGCCGCCGCAGCCGCTGTCGTCGCATCACCGAGAAAGCGTGCCGCCGCTGCCGCTGTTGCCATTGCATTGCCGAAGCGCCTCGCATCACCGGAGAAGAGTGTCGCCGTCGCATCAGACGCCGTCGCATCATCGGAGAAGCGTGTCGAAGGGCCTGTCGCGGCTCAGAAGATTCACTGAGTCGCCGCACGCCCGTCGGGCATGCACGCATCGCCCCCTGAGTGTCGCATCGAGAGGAAGACGCCATTTTGTTTCATTGTACCGGGTCATCATCGCATCACGGCGCTGTGTGTCGCACCGCCACAGAAGCGCAGTAAGAAACCGACGCATCACCTCCCCACATGGTGAAGAACCGACGCATCACCTCCTCTCCAGTAAGGAACCGACGTATCACCGTCCCCTACGCAGCAGTAGGGAACCGACGCCTTACCTCCCCCGGAGCAAGGAACCAACGCATCACCGTTCTTGCGTGTAAGGATCCGACGCATCACCTTCCCTGTAACTCTTTTGTTTGTATCGCGTTACGCATCCAAAGGTACATTGAACATTGAGTGTCGCATTTACCAACTTTATTGAACTGAACTATTTTCTACCATTGACAGTCATATTTTTGATAGTGTATTGTGGATTTTTGTCGTTTTGGGTCTTGTGTTAAGTCTATATAAAAATACTTATTTTTATAATACAACCTGTGTGGTGTCCATCTGTAGTGTTGTCACTGTGTTACTGTAGGTGTTGACAAATGCTTTACACACTGCCTCTGAGATAAGCCTGCCTGCTCGTGCCAAGCTACCAAGGGGGTGAGCAGGGGTTATTTTAGTAGTGTATCCCCCTTACCCTGACTAGAAGCAAGGGTCCCTATTTGGACAAAGGTACCTACCTCTGCCAACTAGAGACCCCCAGTTCTAACACACAGTATTTCACTATCAGGGCACGTAAAACACACCAGTACATGTCCTACTTTTAACATACATTGCACCCTGCCCATGGGGGTACCTTGGGTCTATCTGAGGAGTGCCTTACATGTACAAAAAGGTAAGGTTAGGGCTTGGCAAGTGGGTGCACTTGTCAGGTCGACATGGTAGTCTACAAATGCGTGCAGGCACTGCAGTGGCAGGTCTGAGATAAATTTGCAGGGCTACTCAGGTGGATGGCACAACCAGTGCTGCAAGCCCACTAGTAGCATTTGATTTACAGGCCCTGTGCATACGCAGTACACTCTACTAGGGTCTTACCAGTAAATCAAATAGGCCATTCATGGATAACCAATCATAACCACAATTTACACAGGGAGCACCCGTACTTTGACACTAATCAGCAGTGGCAAAGGGCCCGATTCATAAAAGTAATCTGAGACAAAATCCTAACTTTACGACTTTCGGTATTCACAAAGGCATTTAGGAGTAGTAAAGTTAGGATTTTGTCTTAAGTTTGTCTTAAGTTTTGGTCTTAAGACAAAATCCTAACTTAAGTTTAACTTAACTTAAGTTAGGATTTTGTCTTAAGACCAAAACTTAAGACAAACTTAAGACAAAATCCTAACTTAAGTTTAACTTAAGTTTAACTTAAGTTAGGATTTTGTCTTAAGACCAAAACTTAAGACAAACTTAAGACAAAATCCTAACTTTACTACTCCTAAATGCCTTTTGTGAATACCGAAAGTCGTAAAGTTAGGATTTTGTCTCAGATTACTTTTGTGAATCGGGCCCAAAGTGCCCAAAGCAACTAAGCCAGCAAAAATGAAATCCAGCACACAGTCAAAAATGCAGGAGGTAGAGGCAAAAAGTCAGGAGAAACCATGCCAAGGATGCCAAGTCTAACAATGAACTAATAATAAAAACAGTAATATAATTCAATAAGATTCAGGGTGACTTAGGCACTTATTCAACCAATGGCTGACATGAGTTATATAATATACCATTACCTGTAAGATAAACTGTCACAGGAGACCAAATTATATCTCTTTTAATTGAAAGTGGGATGGGTGAAACACATGATTTATCAGGTCTATGATTACCACAATGCTTTAAAAGAGATATTCTTGGAGTTCTTCCAATTCTTGGAAATTTGCTGAAAAGCTATTGCTTTCATGAGATTTATTACTTTAATATTTGATGAGTAACAATTAGAGTCCTCTGAAAATCTGCCTAAGAAAATATTTGCAAACACAAAGGGAACATTTGCTCGAAATACTATGGACCCGATTCACAGAGATAAACTTAGACGTTTGGTCTAAACTTTGACAAACGTCTAAGTTTACGACTTTGGCAATTCACAAAAGGCATTTACGAGTACAATCTTTATGTCTGAACTCGAGGAAATCATCAACATATAGCTCACCGAATACCTCAATGACCACCAACTACTTGACACACTCAGTCTGGTTTCTGCCCCAACCACACCACGAAAACTGCCCTTATCGCTGCCACGGATGACATCTGCATGGCTTTGAACAGAGGAAACGCGATGGCCTTCATCATCCTGGACCTCTCCACAGCATTTGACAGAGTCTCCCACTGTATCGTCATTCAACACCTACACAACTTCGGAATTCAATGACATACACTCCCATGGATCTCCTCCCAGTCAGTCTGCCTGGCACTTTACACCTTGGATGCCCACGACCTCATCTGTGGTGTTCCGCAAGGATCCTCCATGAGCCCGACCCTCTTCAATGCATAAATGATCCCTCTCATGTCAACTCATTCTCTTCCTCGTGCACAAGACGCCCAGTACCTGAGTCAAATTCAAAGCCTGCATGACTGAAATCGCCCATTGGATGAAGGCTAACTATTTAATGCTGAACACCGACAAGACCAAAAACGTTATCTTCAGGAAGAGCACATCACTGTCGGATTCCACCTGGTGGCCATCAGAGCTAGGACTGACACCCACCACTCATGCCAAGTACCTCGGGTCCATCATCAACAGCAAACTCGACTTGCCCACCTTAGTCAGTGCCATCTCCGCCTCATTCTTCCATACCATGAAGATGCTGAGGAAGATTTTAAAATGGCTCCCAATCAGCACCCGGAAAACCATCACACACGCCTTGGTCACAAGTAAACTGGACTATGGGACTCCCTATCTGCCGGGATTAACAAAAACCTCACTAGAAGGCTGCAGACCATTCAAAACTTGGCAGCCAGAATCACTCTCAGCCTCCCATGCCGCCCTCACATAACAAAACACCTGAAGGAGCTCCTCTGGCTACACATTCACAATGAGCACAATTCAAACTCCTCACCCACACTTTCAAGGGGCTACTTAACAATGGCCCAGCATACCTCAACAATCGCGTCTGCTTTCACAAACCTTCCAGACGCCTCCACTCATCCGGACTCCTACGTGCACAAATCCTTCGCATACGGAAAACTAGATCTGGCAGTCGAGCCTTTTCCTAAATTCTCCTAAAGCATGGAACAACCTACTACTAGACATAAGAGCCACCTTCACTCTTCTTGAATTCCACAAGAAGCTGAAGACCTGGCTTTTTGAGCAGTACCACTAGGCCCTATGTGTGCCTAGACTCACACTTGCTAAGCGCCAGGATACCATCCCAGGTGAGATTGTGCTGTACAAATCTGCATAAGATAATATAATAATGAAGGCTATAGCCTTCACTTTAAAAGAATGTCATAAAATTTGCATGGAAGAATTCTTAGTATAACTGAAATTGAAGAATTCAATGGCAAATTCTTTAAAAAATGAATGAAATGATCATCTAGTAAGAGAGCATTGTGAAATCTCTATCATTTGTTTCTACTCAGGGTGTTAATGGGTCAAAATCTATACTGACAGGGACATGGTTAAATATTAAAATTATACAAATCTTCACAATAATTAAACTGTGTGATAAAGGTTTATTTGCAAATGTGTGATCTATTCTAGACTGAGAGTGGTGACCAGGAGAAAAAAAAGTGTATTTTCTTACGGCTGGATTAAACAGCCTCCAGGCAATGATGGGAGTTTTTGCATTTTATTTGGGTTGTAAGTGAATTTGGAATTCATATCTAGGAAAGTATCAGATATTTGATTACAGTCACCCCTGAAAATTTAATTCTCTCCTGATTTTTCTATTAATTAGCTAGCAATTTTGCACCAAAAGTAATTGTCACTTTTAGTCAGACAATACACATTAAACATAGATAAAGCAACATTTTTAATAATTAAATTGACTACTACTCATCTTCCTTCAGTATTACTTGCTTGGGAAATAACTTTTATATTAGGTATCTGTCATATAAAATGTTAACATCATTTTCTTCCCCGACCCAGATAAGAAAAATATATTAGCCACACATCTCTTTAGCTTTTGGACTTTCGACTTCACTAAATATGTATCCTGCAATATTCACTTTCAATTTATAAAGATATAGTAAGGCATTTGCTTTTTAATCGAAGAGCTTAATCCCTTGGCATTCCAAAAATCAGCTCTATGTTCAATCCTGGAGAAATAAATGTAACAAACAATATCTACAGTTTAGAAGAAAATGACACAGATCATATATGTCAAGTGCATGTGTTCTTCACAATGGATATAGTGTCCCCTTGGTACATAGGGATGGCCTATCTCCAGAAACAAGCCCAGATGCCAGAATTAAATTGGGTAATTAGAACAACTCCAGGAAATAATTACCAGCAGGAAGAAAAAAACTGTAGACCAGAAAATCCTTCCGACTGTGCCGGCCAAGCAACAAGACAAAGAGCAATGAGGAGTCAAGGCAATAACTGGATAAGGCAGAGATTCCATGAATTCAGTGAGTGAGCAATCAAGCAAACTCAATTCTGACGCAACTAGACTCAAAACGGACACCCCTTTTATAGTCTTAAATATGATGCGCTGCCCTCCAGGAAGTGTGTTAGCCATCTTGGATTAGGAAAATAAAATAACCATACACAAAGTGATAAACAATTGTAAATAATTATATGTTTCAGGACTTTTAGTGCATAACTGGTGTAGATAACGCAAAGTATAAACTAAGGCATCTTAAAGGCGATGTAAGCCCTTGGAAAGTTCCCTGCTGGTGACTTTACAGACACACCAGCATGCAAGGAAGGACTCACCCCTCAACCCTTTGTGCGTGCTCTTGTCTGGGCTGCTATGCACAGAAAGAAAAAATGGCCCCTTTGAACGCTGCCGTGCCCTAATACTCCTGCATGCTGTGGCTGAGAACGTGTAAGCGGGAGGTCATATGGGGAAGGATCCACTGCAGAAGTTGCGTCTGACTGTGGCATATACAAGGTAAGGAGAGAATCCTTACACTGTTATTTGAAATTCCAGAAACGTGCCCTGAATATCTTGTTGTTTTCCAAGAATCAACCATAAATGAGTTATCTCCTTGTTGACCTTTTAACTGCAATACCGAATCCTTACAGGGGCTATAGTTCCCTGTAGGCACATTTTTTCTGTATTCCCCTGGAACGACAAACTTTGAGAGACTATGTCGATACAAACCTAGTGAAGGATCTGATAGCCTCATCTAAGTCTCGTGCTGGAGCCTCTTTATTTTTTGTACCTGAAAATGGCTCTTGAGAACTTTGACCCTGCAATGATTACAGGGGTTTAAATTTGGTAACAATTAAAGATCGTTATCCTTTGCCTTTCATTTCTGATATTATGGCTGTTTAAGGGGCTACATTTTTTATTGAGTTGGATCTCAGATGGGTGTACTGTTTGATCTGATCATGTGATGAATGGAAGACAGCATTTAGAACATCCTTTGGGCATTATGAATACAGTGTAATGCCATTGGGTCTCTGTAATGCCCCTGTTGTCTCCCAGCGCTTCATGAACACCATCTTTTTAGATGTTATCCTCAACAGCTGTCCATCTAGATGACATTTTTAATTTTTCAAAAGATACAGCAGATCATCCCCCTCATATCAAGCAGGTTCTGCAACGTCTAAGGGAGAACATGTTGCTGGCCAAATCTGAAAAGTGTCTTTTTGGGAAGAATTCAGTGGATTATTATTAGGTCTATGTTCAAACTTCAGAAGTAGTTGCCATGGACTCTTGAAAAGTCTAAGCAATCTTGGCCCATCTCTTCTTCAATAAAGGAAACGTTAGGCTTTTAGGCTTGGCAAATTACTATTGTGAGAATGTATCAAGAATTTCTCCGAGCTTGTCTCTCCAATCACTGATTTCCTTAAAAAGAACAAGACTTTTAAGTGGAACAACTTTGCTACAGTAGCCTTTGAACAAATGAGTTCATTTGAGCTCCAATTTTAAAACAGCCTGATATCTAGAAGCAATTTATTATAGAGACTGATTCTTCAACCAAACTATGGAGCTATTTTGATCCAGCTAAGTCAAAATGGGGAAGAACATCCAATTGCTTTTTTTTCAAAAACATTCTCCCTGACATAAAGAAATTATTCTGTTCTGGAAAAGAAACTTTTTGCTATCAAATCAGCTTTTATAGAATGGAGACATTTCTTACTTGGTTCTGAGAAACAGTCCTCACCAACCACAAATCTGCAAATCTCCACCAGGCAGAATGTCAGAATAGTAGCAGGGGCCACTCCTCCGCTAAGGTGGCGGAGCATTGCCCCACAGGAAAAATGAAATGATAATAACAATGTTATTATCATTTAATTTTCATTATTGGCTTTGTAAAGGAGCGGGTGGGGTGGGGCTGTGCTTCCCACAGAGCAGTGGGAGGAGTGGTGAGCACATTCTAAAGCACGCATGATGGTTTAACAGGCTGTCTTGGGCCGGCCAAACTGTCATGCGCACTGTGCACATGCGCACTGTGCACCCAGGCTGTATTGTACAGCCTGGGAGGAGAACATGCCCATGCTCCCACTCCCTGTCTGAGCGCCGAACCATGGTGCTCAGACCAATCCCAACACTGCTGTAAGGCAGTGTTGTGATTGGCTAGGGGAGTCAGAGCCCTGGGTGCTTCCTGCTTCGTCGACGAAGAGGACGGAGGAGAAGCGACCGCCGGGAAGGTAAGTGATAACTTTTTTCTTTTCCCCTTTTCTATTCTTTTTTTTTTTTTACTAACCCCTCTCCCCTCATCACTATTGTCCAGTAGCAGCCACTATTGAATAGTAGGCAAGACCTCTGGGCATTCTCCTTTCAATTTTTTTTTTTTAACCTACTTTCCTGGTTCACATATTGCTATTGTTGATTTCTTATCCAGTCGATATCCCAAACTGAAGATTTCCAGGTCGGTGGAGAAAGTCATTACTGCTCAAGCCTTCATTTCTTCAACTACCTCTACCTTTCAAGAGTTAATTAGACAAGTAATCAAACGCATTAATTTCCAACACCTAGAAAAATATTTTTCTTGATTTCAGTTAAACAGTAGAAATGGTCTGATTTTAGTTCAAAACAAACACTTTATTCCTTCAAAACATTCCCAAAGAGCAAATACTTCAACATTGCAAAGACTTGTTGACCTCTGGACATAGAGGTAGAAGAGTAACCAACGGCTTAGAGCGATATTCTGGTGGTCATCCCCACACCATGATGTTGCAAGATTCATTCACTCTTGCGAAGTCGGTGCTCAAAATACATCTGAAACACAAAGGAAAGTTGGATTGTTTGTGACACCTGAAATTCCCTCCAAACCTTGAAAAATCATCTCTGAGAGCTACACTACATTAACGGTCACAGTAGATTTGTATCCTAAATTGGCTCATTTCTCTACTTTTCTCAAACTACCAACTGCCTCAGAAATGGCTGAGATCTTCTATTCTGATGTATCGGGACTCCATGGACTACTCTTGAAAATTATCTTTGTCCGGGGCCCTCAATGCACCTCTAAATTTTTGGAAGTTCCTATGTCATATGTGTCATAAACTCATATATATTTCACCCTCAAAAGAATAGCCACACTGAAAGACTAAATCCAACTCTTGAAGAATTTATAAGATGCTACATTTCCGCGGCCCAAGACAATTGAAAAACTCTCTCACCTACAGATCAGTTTGCATACAATAATTCCATTCATAGTTCACTGGCTGCTCTCCATTCTCTGCTTTAATTGGATTCCATCCTCAACCCTTTCCAGACACTCTGGAGACTGATTACCGATCAATCGGCCTAGGTGACCCGTGCCATCTTACAAGAGAGGAGACAGGGTTTGGTTGTCTTCTACTAAATTACCTCGCTGTAGCTGTAGGTCTAAGTTTTCTCCTTGATACTTTAGCCCCTTTGAAATTTCCAAAATCATTAAGCCTGTTGTTGTATGAATCATTTCTCCCTTTCCTGGAGGTTGTCATAGAGGATCTGAGGTTAAAAAGAGACCAGCTCCTTTATTTGTTGATGGGCAATCTGAGAATGAGGTTCAGGTAATTTGTGACTCCCGATATTTTAAAAGGAAACGTCAGAATACTATTGACTGGAAGGGGTATATTCCTTGTGGTGGTTCAAGGGAACCAAGAAGAACAGGCTTGCAGTCCCTTTTGGTTAAGCAATTCTATTCTAAATCTCCCTGAGTGCTCGTTATCTGAGGAAAAAAATACAAAATGGCAGTCACAATATGAGTAAGTGTCATACTGAAACGAGATGCTGCTCACCAGAAGCAGTTGAAGTAAAGATCATTCAGCCACGTATTTGCAGGAAACAGAGGTTCATACAAGGGTTTTCTCTAGATTTCTTGTAAAAAAAAAAAGTGATTTTGAAGCTGTTATTATCAAAGTTGATCAGAATGCCACGAAACTCCATCAGCAGGCGCTCATCTTCCCTTGGCGTTGTCAAGCCACTGTATTGCAAAAAGCGCATTGACTGACACAGAATTTCCCGTAGGCCTTTTTGAGGTACACAGTTGCAAGGGGGTGGGGCTGCAGTTCGCCCTGCCTGGGAAGCCTTGTATTTAGTGTGTGAGGATTGGCACCATGCTTCAATCAATCATGGTGCGGCAAATTTGTAACTGCGATTACGCAGGAGATGCTACAGAAATGTGTGAGTATAGATAAGGTCATGGGCATCCGCAGGGGGGGCAAGGGGGGGCGCTTGCCCCACCCTGGATCACCCGGCCCGCCGTACTGGTGCCGTGGTGGTGTGTTTTAAAATGTAATTGTGTGGCATTGTCCATTTTTATTTCCATTGTAAGAATGGATGGATCTTTTAATTTTGTGAGCAGGCCTCTTCATTATATATTTTAGGCCAGCAGCACCAAATCCCTATCATGACATCATGACGGAGTGCTGTGCCACCTATCTTACGCTGTAAAGAACCGCAAGTAAGGACACAGCCCCCACAGTGGTGTTTGTTTGCAGCCAGGGCCGTCAATATTAGGAGCGGGAAAACTGCTGCTGATCGGCAAAATCAAGAGAGAAGCTCCGGGCTTGCCTGCTCCCACAGCTTGAAGTAAGTCATAACTTCTCCTTTTTTTTCTATCTCTGTCTAGCTCCTCACTGAAAACCGTGACTCCAAGAACTGCCTCTTACCCTCTCTTTCCTCTCCTTTGCTTAATTCGTTTCCCTGTGAAATCGATCTAAAAAGGAAGCAATACTTTTGTTGGAAATGTCTTTTTCTGACATTTTCTAATCCAAAGTGCAGCCTCGGAATGGAGAGAATTTTTTTTTTCAAAATACGAAAAATAAATAACTAAATAATTTAAAGCAAGACAGAGGGGTCAAAAAGTTGCCAGATTGGTTTTATTCACACCCAAACACCTTAGCGCCAACAGACTTTCCCAGTGAAGGCAGCACTACTTTCATTTTTTCTCGTCTTTGAATAGCATTTTTTTCCTCAGCTGAGGAAGTTCACCATTCCTGGAGGTACTGCGATATCTGGTTGATGCGTGGTGTAGAAAATGTTTCATGTGATCCTTATCAGCTGTTTTCCTTTTAGTAGTTGATGAAATGTGTAGTGTACTGCAGCTTTATGTTCATGAATGTGGTCTTTTAAAACCAAACTCCTTATGTTTTGTAAGGATTTAAGCAATGGACATTGAAACGGGTCCCTTCCGGGCCCTGTAGTCATGTCCTTAACTTTTCAGGCAAAAACACTCATTGATTTCTGAATAACTAGTGCACGAGCATTAAGGTAAGCATGTTGTTTCTGCTTACATTTCACATACTTTACTTAGTCTTGCATTCCCTGTGAGTGTCTGCTTTTTCCAGGAGGTTGTTACTGTTTTATCAGACAGAATATTACTCTTGTCTAGTGCATAATTTGAATTGAGTTGCTTCTAGGCGTTTATAGCGGGACACAATTGGATTGCATCTAAAGGCAGTGCGAGTTTCTTTTAGTGGAAGAGTATGGTGTTCAGTGGGGGAGAAGATGTGGCACTATGGCCAGAGCTGCCGAATTTGGAACTGGGGAACCAGGTTCAGCCTTCTCTCCTAAGGGAGCACATTCCCATGCTAGACCTTAGAAGGCCCTGCTAGACCTTAGAAGCCCTGGTGTCTTAGCACCAGCAGGTGGACCCTAGCGGTGTCAAGTGTGGGTTAACCTTGATGGCCTGTCCACCACAATCCATGCTGAAGTTCACCTCAGTCTTGTGGGCAGGCCTACGAAGCAGCACACCCTAGTGCAATAGTGACTCTGTCACAGAGGTCACAGGACCCTGAGGCTAGTCCGCCTCACCGATTGGTACCTCCGTTGGCCTTGTTTCTGCAGAAGTAGTGCAACTCACCAGGGATCGGCAATGCAGGATTTGCACGCACACCAAACTAAGTTTGCAAGCTTTAGGGTCTCTCTGCTTCATGCACAAGCACTTTTAACCTGCGCTGTCTGCTTTGGGGCCACAGAATTATGCAGCAATGGAGGACAAAATTATGTTGCAGTGTTAACTAAATTATGCAGCAAAAAAAGGGCTGCAGCGTAATGCGGTACATTTTCTGATGCTTTATTAGTTTGACATTCTTACACATACTAAAGTCTTTGCAAAGATTTTGCCTCAGTACCAGTGTAACATACAAATGCAGCAGTGAGAAAGGTGACCAGTCAACCTTTGCAAAGTGTCTCCACTTCGCAGCAACACAAGTCACATTTTTAGTAATTTTTGATGTATTTGAGCTACAAACAATTTTTAGTTAGAATTGTCAGATTATGCAACAGATGATGTATTATGGGGCAAGTATGATAGAGCCATAATTATGTGGAAAACATTTGCAAACTACAATATTTTGCCATTCATGTCTGAACTGTTCTTGTGGAAAAAGGGAGAAGTGTTGATGACAAATGGCTTGTGATTCCACTTTTAAGCGTATTTGGGACATTCTATGATTGGAAACGTATCCCACATTGTGAATGTATTGTAATGTCAAGAACTCATATTAAACCTTAAATAAACATGTGTATCCATTGGTTGAGTCAAATAACGTAATAAGCTGTAACTAGTCGGTGAAATGCCAAACAAATACTAATAATTGGGATGTTTTGCTTTTTCTAGCCACACTTCTGACTACGCCCACTGACCCAATCCTCTGCTTATTCACGCCCTCTGATTCTGCGCCCACAGTTCCCCTACTTTTTTTTTCCCCACTTTGACCACTGAGAACACTCTTCAGTCCGACAGAGTGTAGAGCCTGATCGTATTGTGTTTCTGTTGTTTCTGCAGCTTGTGCCAGGAAGAGTCAGGGAGGTGCAGTGCTCCACAGATAGCCAGATGTAGGTACCTCATCTGTAGTAGATACTGGGTAATCGTCTGGACACTGCTGCAGTGACATACATGTCCCGAATGCCTTACTTCCCAGTGCAGTGTGGGATGCAGTGTCCTTCCGCCAAGAGAACTTCAAGGGTTATTATTTTTTATTATATGTGTGGTTATTTAGCAGCTGGTGGTTCTCTATGCAGGGACGCAGCTGCACAAAGTGGCAGGGTGCACTTTCGTGTGTCATACACTTTTAATGTGGATCGCCTCTAGGAGCTAGGTCATCCATGCTTGCAGAGGGTGTTGGACTGAGAAAACTGGAGGTTGTCTGCTGCCGGGGTACAGAATCCTGCAGGCTGCTTTCTGTGCTTTGTGAAACTAAGTGACGTTGTGGTTCAAATGGAACCTTCTATGGGATGTTTTTGGGGGTAAGCGTTGAGCTTTGGCTGTGATTTAGGTTCGTGCAACCACATTTTGTGTGTGTGCGCAATGCAGTCTAGCAGTTTCTGTCTCAAATATATAGAACGGAGTGTGTTAATGGTCATACCACAAAGACCTTAGTGTCAGTTACATATAGCATTCAAACTCCAGTGGGTCACCACTTGCATTCATCCTTTTGAGGATGATAAGGCCTGTCCCATCGTGTGTGTAATGATTCTGACCTATTACAGAGGGGTGGGCATGAGGGTGTTGGAATAGGAAAGACTCTATGGACGAGGAGTAACAGGTCATGAACAGTAGATTTATCATACCCTCTGACACTCGTATTATCAGTCTCTGGGTACGTTCTACAGCACAATACAAAATGCTTATGCAGGAACCAAATAGACCCGTTGTCTGACAGGAAAATTTCTGGAGTGATGTTTTTCTTTTGCCGCCTTTGTCTGTATGGTATGGGAGTGCCTGCCCGCCTTGGGGTGGGGGCAGACACGAGTCGTGTGTTTCCTCCCACCTCCCTCAAGCTTCCATTTTTTAACTTGGTTCATTAGAATCCACTTTAGTGTGCCTTGTGCTACAGTCTTTTTCAGTGGCACACAGCTAGCAATATCTACAAAGAAGTCAGACCTGGCTGAGTCTAGGAAGATGGGAAATATATGTACAATTTAGAAGTGGCTTTTTTAAGTTTGCATAAATAAGTTAATACATGCATTTGGGTGCTGTGTGTGTGTGTGTGTGAGCGTGTGCAGAAGGAGGCCGGCATACATAACCATACATGTCCAAGCATGTATGGACATATATTTGTGTGCATCGCAAATGTCAGATTTCTGTAAAAACACCAGAATCTTTGTGTGTGCATCTCTTAAAATCTGCTGCCATTGTCTATATAATGTGTGTGTGCATCAGTGTGTGTACATATATCTACACACACTTTCATTTTTCAACTTTGTTTCTGCATACAGGGCTGTATGTATTCAATAAATAGTGCATTTTAGGTGAGTTGATCCTTCCATTAAGCCTTTGCATCAGGTTTCTAAACCCTTTGCATGCCTGTGCTTTTTCACTTTTGGCCAAGAGGCGCTCCTGTCTGCAGCTGAGCTCTGCTTTTTTCTTTGCCAACTGCTAGAAGGTGTGAATGATATCTACCAAAGGCCACAAAAGAAAGAGATGGCTGTGGCACAATAACCCTATGGTGTATGAGATCATATGCGGCCTGCTTCCTGCCCCCCATGGCTCCTCCTGTGCCCCACCTGGCACACATCATGTCGGAGGATGGTGATGACGTTAACATTTTGCCCCCCCCTGGAAAAATGTCTGCGGACGCCAATGGATAAGGTAGAGCTATACATTAAAAGCTCGGTAGAGAAAAGCATATGCAGGGTATGTTTAAAGATGGGAACTGTGGCCAGGACGGTAACCAAAATCAACCTTGCGAAAATGTTCAAGTCAGCATGACACTGCTGGAGGCCACAACTAGAATGGGGCAGTAGGGTCATGGGTGGGTCATCAGAGCCTATTTTGCTCTATTAGCAGCCCCCTGGTTTGAAGCCTAGAGGGGAAATGTTTAAGAAACAGAATGGCCAGTCTGCCCTTTGCCGTGCCACAGAGAGAGAGAGAGAGAGAGAGAGGCAGGCCACATGCCCAAACATTACGCTCTGACGCTAATTTCAGGCGCAGGAAGGAGGTTCTCCGCTAAGATTTCCGTTAAGAATCTAATCCTCCGGGTGAAGCCAGTAATGAAGTCCTCGAGCCTTTCAACCCTTAACGTTTTAATTTAAAAACGAACTGGATGTGCCAGCCCTCCTTATGCAAAGCTCAGGGGAGGAAGAAGTGGGAGATGAAGAAAAAACATTTAATGAAGCGAGAGTTCAGCGGCGTGCTGTGCAGTTGTCAGGAATATGTTGTGTTGCGTAGGTTGGAGGTATTGATTTTCTAGGGGAATTAGAGGCGAGGAACAGAAAGGCTTCCCGAGTCATTTAGAAGGATAAACTTGTCTTTTTCGGAAGCCTAATTAAAGTCCCTGTCAATTCCTTTTCATATGATATCACTTTGAGAGACTCGCGAGCCACTGCCCCAGCCTCATTTAATAGGATGTCACTGTTTAAAGCACAGTTAGACATTTGTTTCTGATTGAGCCTCTTTAAGACCAGAAAAAGTTCCAACTAATTGTATCACTTGCGGGCTCCATTTATTAGCTGCAGGCTGGAAAATTGTAACATCTTTTGACCCCTGAAATTCAAACGATCGATGTTGCTTTTCTGGCTGGAAATTGAGGGGCTTATTTATGAGCACTTGCGTCACTTTTACGCTGCCGGTGCGTCACTTTTTGTGACACACAAGCAGTGTAAAAAATGCGCCATGGTGCGTCATATTTACAAAGTGACGCATCTAGGTAGATGCGTCACTTTGTAAACCCCTGCGCCACATTATACCTGCGCCAGGTATAATGTATGCAGGGGGGCCGTTCCGACACAAGAAAGGGTCGTAGAAGTGACGCAGTGAAATCTATATGATTTCACTGCGCCATTTCTTTGACCCTAATGCGTCAATATCTTACGCCTGCCTCATGGCAGGCATAAGACTGACGCAGGCCCTTTCACATGGGGCTTGCCCCATGTGAAAGGACTCATTGCTGGAGTTGCGTCACTTTTGTGACACACTCCAGCAATGCGTCATTTTTGCGCCTACAGATACGTCAGAAATACTGACGTATCTGTAACTCCTTGCGACATGATGCGTCATACTGTAAATATGACGCATCATTGGTGTCGCAAGGAGGGCGCAATGAAAAGTGACGCATCGCTATTTTGACGCAGCGATGCGTCACTTTTCATAAATGAGGCCCTGACTATTCATGGTGTGAAGCAGTGATTTAATTTCCATCCACGGTGGGGACGGGATACCTTATTTTTCCTCGCCAGGCTTGCTTCACAGTGAATGCCGGAGAAGTCACGACCCACGTTTTTAAAGCTCTGTTGATAGTGTGCGCCTCTCTCTTTCCTTCTAGCCTTAGAAAACGGAGGGAGCGTTTTAAAAGAAGATTTCAAAAGGTTCTATGTCATCTTATGGGCGATGCCATCTAGAGATCCAGGGTACTATGAAAGACGCTCTTGTGGTCTGCACACATATATCAATACAGACACAACATCAGGAAACTGGAGGATCCAGTTCTGAATATATAAAGTTCGTGTTCACCCCAGAAGCAGCATCTTTTCAGTAAAATTACCGGATGATGAATGTTACTCCAACGTACTCGTTTTATCGACAGCAGAAAGATGAACTGCTGAGTGAGCCCTGGAGCATTTAAACCTGTCTCCTTAAGTTTAAACACAGATCTCTCACGTAGATGCATTAGTATGCTGGGCTACGAAGAAGCCAAGTGTACCTTCACATACAATAATGTCAAGGAATCAGGCCTTATAAGCCACCGCTTCTGGCCACCGGACTTCACTGACCAGAACCCCGAGCTCTCCCAGGAGGGAGGAGCCACGCCACTGACACTCGCTCAAAAGGCGCTGGTGACACCCGCAGCGCGGGACGCTGCTACCGCTTCTGGCCACCGGACTTCACTGACCAGAACCCCGAGCTCTCCCAGGAGGGAGGAGCCACGCCACTGACACTCGCTCAAAAGGCGCTGGTGACACCCGCAGCGCGGGACGCTGCTACCGCTTCTGGCCACCGGACTTCACTGACCAGAACCCCGAGCTCTCCCAGGAGGGAGGAGCCACGCCACTGACACTCGCTCAAAAGGCGCTGGTGACACCCGCAGCGCGGGACGCTGCTACCGCTTCTGGCCACCGGACTTCACTGACCAGAACCCCGAGCTCTCCCAGGAGGGAGGAGCCACGCCACTGACACTCGCTCAAAAGGCGCTGGTGACACCCGCAGCGCGGGACGCTGCTACCGCTTCTGGCCACCGGACTTCACTGACCAGAACCCCGAGCTTTCCCAGGAGGGAGGAGCCACGCCACTGACACTCGCTCAAAAGGCGCTGGTGACACCCGCAGCGCGGGACGCGCGCGGGCTGCGCCCGGGCGAAGCCCGGGCCAAGGGCGGGCCCGTCCTTGCCCGTCAGTGACTGGAAGAGGCTGGGCTGGGCCACTTCCCTAACGTCTGTACAGTAAGCCACCGTGGGGTATAACGGTTTATTGTTAGAAGTGTGTCATTTGGAGGTCAGGGTTTAGCAATATGAGCAAACGGAAGGTGGGAGCAGGGGTTGTGGGTACGCTCGACGCCTTTCTATCTAGGGCAGAGTCAGCGCTAATGCACGAGATCCAAATCACTGAGCGCAGGTTGTCACTCGAGCCTCAAACATCCCGTTGCTCACAGAGCTCTATAGGCCACCCCCCCCAATTGCTGACAAGCTGCATCAATGACTTGGTATTGCATCCCAGCCAGTCTCCGACGATACAACTGGAACCAGTGCCACTTATTGCACCTTCTCCTCCTAACCTGGACTGTTCTATTAATACGTCCATGGTTATCACCAGGGGTAAGAAGCTCATTGGGGCCGTAGGTAGCGAACCACCTTCGAAAAAAAGGAAAGGCCGTGGTGCATTGAAGCCAACTCCCCCATCTCCTAGGGTAGTAAAACGTAAGGCAGTTACAAAAGGCAATGGAAATAATGGGAGTCAACAGTTCAAAGATAAGGCAATTATCGACACAAGCTCCCCTACCAGTGCCGTCCACCTACCGCCAGTGTTTAATATGGATGAGTTCTGTTCACAGATAGAACTGAAATTGGAAATTATGATTGACCCCTTGCTTAAGAAGCTGACCCAGATCGAAGATAGACTTAGCAAAATAGAGCAGGGCTTTCTTAGTAGCCCCCTGATAATGCTAATGGGTTGACGTATGTTGGGTCTACAACCCAACCGGTGAGGGGAAACGTATCAGTACCAAAGGGATCCCTAGAAAATGCATGTTGTTCTCTACCATCAACAGCTAAGCCATTAGTAACAACTTTGGAGGCCACCAAACCCGTTAACGCCCCGCAGGTAGGAATGCTGTTGTCATCAATCTCGCATCAAGGGAAGAGTGGGTCTAGCGGACGATTTCCCGAGCACCATGCTGGCAGTGCAGAGAACCATCAGACTTCCCTTCATCTCCCCCGGAATCCACTCCCTATACAGTTGTTTTGGTCAATGTTCCTGTGCTTCCACCCAATGCACAGGAGCACTGGTCAACACTACGAAACAAGGCTTTATACATGCTGGGTAACAGGATTGGCCTAAAGGACCATCTTTTCTCGGAATTTAAAATGGTTCGTAGAGTTTCATGGGTTGGGAAATTCCGCAAGTCTTCACCTGGCGATTGTGTAGTACTAAGTTTTAGGTCGCCAAGACTGGTTCAGCACATACTAGAGAGGGCGGGTAATCGCTTCACTAAGGAGGATGACATTAACATCCTTCCATTGGGGTTCTTTTACCAACCACCCAGCACCCCTGGGTGCAGCGAGATGAGGGGGTTAACTAGACCATATAGTCAACATGATCGACCGGTGACCACAAGTAATCGATTCGAAATGTTCTCTTCTTTAGAGGATATAGATTGACTAGGCAATATAACAAACCCTCCTCTAATTGGAACACCAGTATCTATGGGTCAGAGAGGGTCTGCCCTAGGACTGCGTATTCCTGACCCTAGTGTAATATCTGCATTTGCATCTGCGACCAGAAGTAAGGCCATTCATGCTAACAGCCTTGACACTGTAGGGGGTGTGTATCAATCCCAGACGAAACTTATAACTGGGGTGGATAAGAACATATCATCCCATACACTTTTTGCAAGATCTCTCATCCCACCAAGTACTTCTAGTTTGGTAACTGTGGAAAATGATTACGCAATTGGCCCCGAAGCAAATAGCGGTAACGTCACCCAGGGGCACCCAAAAACACATATGTCTATAGTCTCCTGGAACATCGCAGGTCTATCTTCTAAAACCACCTCAACAGAGTGGTCAACTTACATCGACAGTCATGATGTCTGGATATTCCAGGAGACTTGGTCATTGGATAAAATTTATCACCCAGGTTTCTTGAACTTCTCGAAGGCCGCCTTGGGAGGACAGAGAGGGAGACCTATAGGCGGGTTGACTTGTTGGGTTAGGCAGCAAGCGGGCATTTTGGTAAAGGAAGTATTCATCGATAGTCCGGACATCATGGCCATACGGATTGCCGGGGAGCATGGACCTGATGTCCTGATTGTCAACGTATATGCAAGAGGTCAGCCGGGGGTAGGGGATCAAGTGTGGTTACTGCCCTCGATACCTATTTGGAAAGTTCAAGGGGCAACTGTAACTTGATAATTGCAGGCGATTTTAACTGTTGTTTTGAGCCACTGGACCACGAAGATGGAAACCTTAGCGCAGAGGAGGATGCACAGTGGAATATCCCGCAATTGGAACTATGTCCTATTAACAAATGGACAGAGGCTGTACTACAGTTAAAAGGGTTGTGTCTTGAAAAGGGACTAAGGGCAGTTAATGGTCGGACGCAGTCGGATAGGATAGGAGCTTCTACCTTCGATAATGGCCTTCGTAGTAGTCGCATAGACTATATCCTTCTGAATGTAGAATACTGGCCATTTCTTGTGGATATGAAAGTGCAGGAGCGGACCGAAAGTGATCACAATCCGTTGGTCTTACAATTGTACGCTTCGACCTTTTCAAATCCAAACATCAGGGTAGTTGAATATGTAACAGCAGAGGCTATGCTCACTAACGATATGAGGAGAGTTCAATGGGTTAGGGTTATTGAAAATGAGGGTGCCCTGGAACAAATGAAGGAATTGGTTGCTTGCTCGACCGCCTCCCTTCTTAACTGTGATTCCCAGAAGGATATTAATTCTATTATCCCCCAGGTTCATAACGACCTGTTTAAACAATTGAAATATTTTTTTATTAAACCTAGTCAACCAAGTAAAAAACCTTATGCAAAGGCGGCTTCCTGGTACAATAGCACATGCAGACAGGCCTACAAGATTTTATCCAGGGCTATTAGACTCAAAGTTGTGGGCGATATCAAAAAGGCTAGAGTAAGGTATAAGAAAGCCCAGCAACAAGCGAAGAAGGAATGGGATGAGAACCGCTGGCAAGATTTGGTCTCTGCCAGTAAGGAGAAAAATATGATCCAATTTTGGAAGCTTGTTAAATGGGGCAGTGGAGAATTAAATCAGACACCCACTAATTATGTTGCCCCTGAACAATGGGTTCTACATTATGAGGCTCAATTCTCTGCCACTAATGGCAGTGATGACTTACCGCCATGGCCTACTCCAACAACCACCCTGTGTTTTACCAGTTTAGAGGTCGAATCAGTGCTAAAAACGATCCCGAGAGGTAGGGCCCCCGGCCCAGATCGTATACCCGCAGATTTGTTTGTCCATGGCAAGGACCATTGGGTATCTTACATTAGGTTATTGGCAAACGCCATAGCTAGCGGTGCTTCCATTCCTGAAACATGGTTAGGTGCCACTTTGTAAACATTCACAAGAGGAAACAGAAGTCTAACAAACCTCTTAACAACAGTTATACATTCACCCTTTTCCCACCCACACAACATGTGGAAGGGACACCTAAACATCCCTCCATTTCTGGTTTCATGAGCTGCTGTGCAACATGTGTTAAAGGGAAAAAAGCACTATGACGTGGTCAACGCTGGCTCCATCATAGCGTTTTTTTTTTATATGAAGCCTTCTTGTGCAGTAGCTTACGCTGCTGTGCAACACATCTAAAAAACATTGACGACACCAATAGATTTCGCAAAGGCAAAACCTATTGGCTTTGCCAATGCTTGTTAAAACTATGTATTCCCATCTCATGTGGCAGATAGAAGCTACTGTTTGACAAATGTTGCTATTATATTTGCTGTTTAATAAGTATCTACATGTTTGTTAGATTGTGGTATGGCATTGGATATTTATGTATTGGTTAGAAAACAGAACCCCGTATACATGCATTTAAATTCAGCAATGATGGATATTGATAAAGTCAGCAAGGCGTAGACCACCTTCCAGAAGTTCTAGGACTGGTACTTTCCCCCCAATTTTTTTTTATCAACCCTGGCAAGGTCTAGGAGAAGGGTAAGTGGATGCCTAGACTAGAGTGTATGAATGCTGCAAGCAGCAAATGTTCCTGACATTCCTAATATTGGTGGCAGCCCTCTGAAAAAAACATTTTCATTTGTTCTGTCAATCACAGGGCAATCTGTGTGAGAAGGTTTGACAAACAGAGGCAAAGAGAAGAATAAAAGGTGTGCATCCTAATAGGTATAGGAAGTCATAAATAAGATTCATATGTATTTTGTGATGTCACTTGTGACATTGTGTGCTAGGTTATGCGCTATACATTGTGGATCTAAAGCCATGGGACCCGGTTATCTGGCATAGCTAGAGGCCATGGCTTGCCACGAAAGCCTGCAGGGCCAGCCAAAGGCCATGCACAGTAGGACCTGGGGTTAATGTGATAGGTATGTATCAGTGTGGGGTTTTTAGTATTGACAGGAATAATGGCGCTCAAGCTAATTCGCGCTGAGTTTATGTTATACTAGGAGTGTGAACGGTGCAAACCAGGTCAGGGGATATGCCCTAAAACCCCCGTGATGGTATGGATAGAAATCCACACAAATGAAGTAGGTACAGTCCCGGGCACACGTAACGAGGATATAATATCAGGAGAAATGTCTCATACTGCAGAAATGTAGAGGGTCTACACCAGAATGATAGTCATAGGTGTTTAATATAGTAACAGAGCATAAGCAACCAGCCAAAACAAAAGCAACCAGCCGACACGTGTTTCGTCACAAAGGGTAGTAACCCGTGACTCTTCAGGGCTGAAAGGCGGTGCCAACAAGGTGGATTCAAGTGACCGTTCAAGAATCCAAAACGGCAATGAAGAGCAGTGCGAACCACGGTAGGTGGACTACTGCCAAATGTAAGGAAAGGAAGACGGATATCGCCGGGCGGCGGATAAGCCAATGAGGACTATTGACCTTCAGAAAAGTCGATGCAGTCTGTGGCGACGAGATTAACCAAGTGCTAGGCAGCACAGGGGGGAATATAGAATAAGGCGTGCCAGGTCAGTAGTCCAGGACGACAACGGCGGATGCGCCGGAGTACAGGAAACTGGGAGAAGTGTTGTTCAGGAAGGAAAATGGTTCCGGAAGATGGCCGGCCATTTTCCTTCCTGAACAACACTTCTCCCAGTTTCTGTACTCCGGCGCATCCGCCGTTGTCGTCCTGACTACTGACCTGGCACGCCTTATTCTATATTCCCCCTGTGCTACCTAGCACTTGGTTAATCTCGTCGCCACAGACTGCATCGACTTTTCTGAAGGTCAATAGTCCTCATTGGCTTATCCGCCGCCCGGCGATATCTGTCTTCCTTTCCTTACATTTGGCAGTAGTCCACCTACCGTGGTTCGCACTGCTCTTCATTGCCGTTTTGGATTCTTGAACGGTCACTTGAATCCACCTTGTTGGCACCGCCTTTCAGCCCTGAAGAGTCACGGGTTACTACCCTTTGTGACGAAACACGTGTCGGCTGGTTGCTTTTGTTTTGGCTGGTTGCTTATGCTCTGTTACTATATTAAACACCTATGACTATCATTCTGGTGTAGACCCTCTACATTTCTGCAGTATGAGACATTTCTCCTGATATTATATCCTCGTTACGTGTGCCCGGGACTGTACCTACTTAATGTGATAGGTCACAGGCTGTGCCCTATGACACTCCCTCGGTTCAAGGCTGAAGTGCACAACTAAAGATAAAGGGGACTGAGCAAAGGCTGAAGTAGTATTTGGGTATGCTGCCTCTGGGCACTGGGTGTGGTCAGTCACACTCTGGGACTAAGGTCACCGTGCATGCTAGATTATGTGTAACACATGCATCTCACCTCTAAGAGTATCCTGGCACACTTACACAGCATGCCCTGCATTCATGGGGATTGATGGGTGTGTGACAAGTGTCCTGTGTGCAATGGTGAAGGCAGAGTGCAGAAGGCTGTTGTGGTAGGAACAAAAGGTACAGAGCATGGTGGAAGGGGTTACAGGCCTCTCCACATGACTGATGGTCATGTGCAAAGGCTGAGGTGTCAGGAAGAGTGGTAGCAGGGTGTGGTCATGTGCCACATCCTGCTACTAGACTGTGCTGTGCACTCTGAAGGTCGCACACAGCACCACTGTGCCTAATCAAAACTCATGTACAGTGAGCTTTATGTTAATGGGGTTGACGGAGGCAGTTGCATGCCACGTTATGACCAGAGCTTGCTGTGATCGTGCTGGCATTGTGCAGTAGACTTTTGGGGTATGGGGACTGGGTGGACGCTATAGCCAATGGCTTGCCTTGTATCCAACGCCAATGTACTTGACTGAAAGGATGTGGGGACTGGGCACAGGTTGTTGCATGTTTTGCTAATGTCCTTGGACTTTTATACTTGTTTAAAAGTGTTTTACAGTTACGGAATAAGGAAGGTTCAAATATTGGTTGTCTCATAAAGGTATACATATATTCTGCCCTGTGATTATTGACATAAGAGGTATGTATACATTCAATTTTTTGCTGGAAGTTGTGGTTCTGAAAAGAGCCATTTTAAAAAATTTATATTTTTGTATATATTTCTTTTGCGAAACCTTGCTCCAATATTTCCTCTAGTACTGGTGATTATAAATACGCTCTTGAGGCATTCTGGTCGAGCAGTCCTTTCCTTCTTCAAACTTTGCCAAGATCACATCCTGTTGGTGGAGCCCTGTTTGTGCCATTGATTCCTGATCGCCACAAGATTATCTGGCTCGTAGATGCTTGCCTTTCTGACTTTGCTGTGTCTCTGTTTCGATCTTTACTTTTTGCTGATGTCCCAGTTTGACGTCTTATGTATTCTTGCGTCCATAATCTTTCCCTTCAACAACCTCTGTGCCTCCTTCTCTTTTCAGGATTCCCAGAACATGATTAATTGCTGACACCTGGCTCACTGCCTGCAACTATGCTCCTCCCCTGAGGTCACAGCTATAACATCCATGTGCACTCTGTAGTCTCTGTTCAATAACTGTCTTTCCAACTGAGATTCTGTGTGACCCTGGCCTTTCTTGCTGATCTACATAAAACCAATTCTAGGTTTCAGTGTTTTGCAGATTTACTTCATTGAGTCCCAGTCTTTGTTTTGGTGTTATAGCACCTTCTGTTCCTGAATCCTGTTTTAGTGCTATAGCTAGTTGCCTTCTGAATCTCTGTATGTATTTCTAGTTCATGGATGGGGCTTAATGCAGGCTCTTGAGCCCTGGGAGCGAGGGGGACCCCAACTCTGTAGGGGATCCAATTCAGCCTAAGGTCTAATACATTTGTACGATATGAAGGATCAGGGGCCCCTCATCACATTCTGCAGGCAGATCCATCATTTTGTGTTATGCCTCTAGTTCATGGTCCTTTGCTATTATACTTGTTTGCAGGCAGACTCCTTGTTCTGCATTCCTGAATCACTTGCTCATTTTGCATGTTCCATTCCTTCTTCATGCTGTCTATATTTTCTAGGTCTGCCTTGCTTTCCCAGCTAGGTTTATCCTGTCTCCTGTTTATGTACTCTGTTACTCTTTTTCCACTGCCCGTGTGCTAGCATGCAGTCCTGCTTAACCCAAACTTTGTTTCTGTCTTATAGCTTTTGCTCTATTTACTATTTCTTAGAATCTTTTCCTGCCTTACCCTGAGCCCTGTTTCTTAGATTGTAAATCTTGCTCTGTACCATTGTTTTGGAATCTGGACCTCCTTTTCTTTTGAGTCCTGTTCGTGTGTTATATTTTCCTTGCAAGGGTCCCCTCGTCCTTTCCCGTGGTTTTGTTAAAAATCCTTTCGTTTATTAGAGGCTGCCTGTGAGTTTCCATGCTTTGTGCCTCATGCAGAGATTAACTGTAGAGCTTTTATCAACATGTTTACTCATAGACAAAGTCTCTGTCACAGATACACTGATGTAGATAATGTCACGTTAGTGTCAATTGTTAAGTGATAGGTGATGTCATGAGAAATGCATGAGGGAGTCATGCTTTTGTTGCTCACCAGTCCATGGTAAATTTCCTCTTCTTTTTTTATTTTGTGTTGTAACCAACCTGCCATGGGTGACCATATACCACTGTGCAAGGTCTTTGGCCAAGTGCAGGCGTACTTGGCCAATGGACTGGCCTTTGCCCAGACCCTGGATCCAACTCACTTTCGGGCCTCAACCCCTGCTATGCACAGCCTTTAGTCTGGTATAGTGGGGGTTGGCCACAGAGCATGGCCTATGGCAAGTTCCTGTGCCCAACCCACCGGGGGCAGCCAAAACAACAGTTTTTTGCCACCACACCCTCTAAGGCCCTGTGTCCTGTAATACCAAAAATGTTCTGTTGCAACCTGCCAATCAGAGGCTCTTGGTCTGGGGACACAGCTTTGGGTCCACAGACCTGAAAAGAACAGTGGGAATCAAAAGCTGCCTCATCCTAATTAGAGGTGCTTTTTTTTTAATAGTTTGGGTGCAAGGACAGGCTACAGACTCTGGGCCATTGCGTCACTTTTTTGAGACACTGCAGTGGCGTAAACAATGCGCCACACTGTGCCCTATTTACAAAGTGCTGCATCTAGGCAGATGCGTCACTTTGTAAAGACATGTGCTACATTATATCTGCGTCAGGTATAATGTATGCAGGATGGGTGTTCCTCCGTAAAAAAGCCTTGAAGAGGTGGCGCAGTGAAATCTATGAACCTGCACCCCCCCCACCCCTAGCGCCTTGAGACCCTTACGGGTGAGTAGTCGCGCTTTAACAAACCCCTGATTGATTGATATGAAATTTCACTCCACCACTCCAATGACTTCACTCAGTCACAATCCTTACGCCTGCTTAAAGCATCTGTAAGGAGTGACGCAGGGCCTTTTACATGGGACTCGCCCCATGTGTAATGACATATTGCTGGAGTTGCGTCTGTTTACCGACACACGGCAGTAATGCGTCATTACTGCACCACCAAATACGTCAGTATTCCTGACAGATCTGTGCAATTCTTGAGACATGGAGCACCATAGTGTAAATACGGCGCATCCATGGCGTCACAAGGATGGCGCTATGAAAAGTGTTGCATCTCTGTTTTTCCCCAGCGATGCAACACATTTCATAAATGAGGCCGTCAGTTTTGAAGAATGTCCTTAGACTAACATTACAGGTCGATATCTCTAACACCACCCAAAATGTTTTTGCCATTTGTAGAAAGTGAATGGATTCACACCAAACGAAGCAAAGGCACTTCCTGGAGTAAAGAGCGCCATTACAGTCGAAACTCTTTCATAACTGTAACCTCAGAGACTCTGTAATATATACATAAATATACATATACACATATATGTAGAAGATACATAATGGATGACTGTTTAATAACATCCCATATTTCCATCAACAGGTTCTGGTGACATAAAAAAAACACAAGGTTGAAGGCCAAGTGATTGGTGAATTTCAGCAGAACCCGGAGATGGCAATATAAGACCATATTACACAGGATGGCCATAATATATTTTCACTATTGCATGATTATTTTAGGAATTCGGGTTTAAAAAAGCTGTTTTCTCCACTGTAGAAATAAATGCATGAATGTAGGTTGTAGTGCTGGTGTTTCCTTGTTTTGGACGTGCGTGTGTCTGTGTCTGTGTGTGTATATGTGTAACACCAGCACTTCAGAGATGCTTTACTCAAACCTGGAACTGAAAATATATGTAGCCTAATAACATATGCTATTTAGAGCAACTGTACTAAATAACACACATTTATAATAATTATTTAGAACAACTCTACCCCATGTGTTTGCAGGGGCGGCTCCTCCTTTTGAGCGGAGGAGCATTGCCCCACACCTGCTGCGAGTGAAGCAGGCACACAGGAATAAGTAAAATGGCACTTTAACACTGCAGTGCGAGGGCAGGGGGAGGGGCTGAATCCTGCAATTGCAGGACTAATGCTGCCCCTGCAGTGCGCATGTCAGGTTGGCCAGCTCTATTGCTAATGCCAGCCAGACATGTGCACTGTAAACCCAGCCATCCCCTGGCTGTGAAACAGCCGGGGGATTGCTGGCACGGGCCCCCAGCCTCAAAATGAGCACTAGGTTAGCCTGCTCCCAGCTGCTCTCAACATGAGAGCAGCTCCAGGATTGGTTGTGTTGGTGTCCACTGAGCAGGAAGGAAGTCCTTCCCTTTTCTGTTTATGGATGCTGATCCGGGAAAGAGGTGCGCACACCCGGGGAGCAGTATATATTTTTATAGTTGCAGCCGCCACTGTGTAAATGTATACATATATATACATAGATAGATAGATAGATAGATAGATAGATGGATGGATGGATAGATGGATAGATGGGTTGATTGGGTGATCAACCTGGGTTGGGTGCAGGGTCTGGCCTTGTGGCCAACCCTCTCTCAGCAAGGCCCAAGCCTGTGTGCAGCAGGGGTTGATAATTAAGTAAACCATAAAAAATGGATTCTCTGACAAAAAACACCTTTAAAAAGTAACTTATGTTTGTAACTCAAAACTGCAAGACCACCGAAATTCACCAGTTTATGTTTAAGAATGCACACAGCATACGCATACCTCACTG
The DNA here is from genome assembly GCA_963921515.1 of Calotriton arnoldi. NCBI lineage: Eukaryota > Metazoa > Chordata > Amphibia > Caudata > Salamandridae > Calotriton > Calotriton arnoldi. The sequence goes on along the minus strand of CAWUFW010003666.1, from coordinate 697,925 downwards.
TCGACTACAATGAACAAAACACCTGTTTGTCAACGGGACAGATAGACAAAAAAGTTAACTCAACTACAACATGGCGGACAAACGTGACATGCGCATGCTGTCTATCATTGTTGAGTGTCGGGAGGAGAATGCGGCTTTATTGACGGGCTCTTGCACCCCTTGCAAAGCCCCGGCTCCGGAGGTGGATGCCCCCACTACATGAAAGTAGATGCCCGTGTTCCTGTTAGGATGTGATGACATAATTAAAGATTGTTTCTTTCTTTGTCTCCGTCTATGCATACTGCACACATTGAGCGCTCCGACTGCTGCTCGCGGCCTGCTCTCTCATTATGTCTCTCTCTCTCTCTGAAGGCCCTTCCAGTCTGTGCCGCTGAACAGGAACAATCTGGACCACAATGACACCTGCGATAATTAAAAAGTAACACATTTGCTGCATGGTGAACGGGCTCCTTATGCAGCGGAGGTGCAGGAGGCAGAGGCGGCTGTAAGATTTCAAAGGGAAGCATTCATGTCCCCGCGCGCTCCCCTCCAGGCCGCCAAGATGTTATTTCTAGCTCACAGGTTAGCCTTTGTCTATCATCGGGGGTAGCTGGGGTCGAGGGGCTTGCACCTCGTGTACCAGGCAGCATCATGACCCGGGCGACGATCATTCAACGCCTCGTCAGGAGTAGTAAGCGCTATATAAATCCGATTACAATTAAAAGACACGACCGAGACTCAGCGATTTACAGACCCACCTCTTCCACAAAGCGTTACCTTGCAGCCCCTCCCCATACCGGGGGCTGTTTTCTACGTGGAAAATAATGACTTTTCTACGGTCAACATTCAAGAATGAGGAAAAAAGTTAACGCTGGGAAGGTTGCTCCACGGACAGTCGAGATACGGTTTTTGGTGCCAAATCAGACCGAATTCATCAGTTTCAAGATGATACTTTGCTGGTGTTTGTTTTCGTGGGCAGCCTGTTTACAATCATTACAGATGCCTTTCCAGAGGCAATAAAGACAACAACTTGTTTTTGCTTCAGCACCTCCAAGCTATGGGGGTAAAATTATACTCAAAAGCATGTCCTGTTTAACATGATGCTATCATCCGGAGACAAACGTGTCTAAACGATGTTCTGTAACCACAGACGGGGTTTGCCCTATATGGGGTTCATCAGTATGATGCGATAGAGCAGTGAAGCTGGAGGGCTTATAAGTAATGCCAGAAAAACTACCCCGTGCAATGTGCAAACCACCAACTGCTCAGCAGCACAAACATACTCTCAATTACGTGTACGAAGTGTATTTTAAATAGTCGTTGAACATTAATGCAGACGCCACTGGCTTTTTTGAAAATGTGTGACACCCAGAATGTTAAAGGTATGGATTATTTTATTGTAATGATATTTATTAATTGAACATATATTTAAAAAAGTAAAATATGCACACTGCCGATGGCAATCTGAACACTACAAAGCATTCCAGTATCCATTCACGTAAAAACATTCATCCCAGATTAGAAACATGCAGCATTTGTGGATATGCAAATCTGCAGGGCTCGAGTCGAAAACAGCTGTTTTGGTGAAGCGGGTATTGGTTATTTTGTGGTCATAAGGGTTTTTGGTATACAAGTTCTGTCAGGGCGCAGGTTCTTTAAACCTTTTATTAAAAGCCGAACAGACGAGCGGGAGGGAGACGCACGCAGACTAAGTGATGCAAAGCGTGTTAATGTTCTCCCTGGCCTGTGTGATGTCTTCATCAGGCAGTCAAAGGAAGCGTCGGTGGCAGCAGCAGGCCCCCGGGAACCCTGTCAGATTCCGTTTCCATGGTTTCTCCTTGGGCAGCCCCACAGGCAGCCAGTGCCGAGCCGGACCTCTGCAACCTCTTCGGCAAGGCGCCTCTGAAGGGAGGCCCCAGAGCGGGCGTCAAGCGAGCAAGCGGCAGCATTCACATAACAGGGGTTCGTTTTTCACAGGTGTCAGACCGGAAAACAAAATGGAGACGGCCGCGCGAGAAAGGTGCAACTTCCGCTTTTATTTGCTGTCCACAGGGCGCTGAACATCAGACGGAGCAGCCGTCCGAGAAGGGCAGCCGCAGGGACACGCTCCCCTCCTCTGGAGGGTGGCTAATTGTTTTATCCCTCCTCTGATATAACGTGCTTAATGTGTTTTGTCAGCCCACCCCTTATACATTTTCGAAGAACAAAAGTAAGTATTAGTAGAGTGTGGTGGGCTGCTGGAAGGCCGCCATCTTCGTTTGAATTGTCTTCACTGGCTATAGAAGCCAGAGTGAAACCCCTTGGTGGCTCCTTTTAGGGATCCTCGAGCAACCCATCCCTTACAAGAGCAGCACACTCTTATGTAGCTTTTTTGCTAATACATTTTGAAAATTCTGCTTTAAACACAATTGTTTGTCTTTTCCGGGAACCTTTCATCAACCTTCCTTGAGATAGTTAGGCTCGCTTGCTGTTCTTGCTCGCTAAGTGCCAAATATGGGGCAGGTCTTGAGATGGTGACCCCTGCATCTAGCAAAGGGTCGCCTTTAGTCACTTCACGGGCCGGAGCATTGTGACCATCATGGTTGTGCCCAAGGTGGTGAGGGGATCACCCTACCACTACCAGTCATCCAATTCTCACCGGGTGCAAGACAGGGCCCTCCACCCTAAGCTGCATTCGGGTACGCGGCGTGAGGCCATTGGGCGTGGGGTGCCACGATGGGGCCTAAAACGCCATGGGATCGGGGGAGAGGCCTGTTTGTTCTTCAGCCACGCGACTCGACGAATGGAGGATCCAGACACACCAATCCGGTGGCTGGGAGCTGCTTTTCTAAACAAATCACCTGGAGCAAGAGGTGAAAATGTTTGCAGAAAAGAAGGGGGATAATCGACAAATTTGGCTACTATGGGCATGGGGCTGATTAGAGGGGGACTGACCTGCTGGTAGTCTTGGACCTTTCAGCCCTACACAGGGTTGCCTGGGATTGATTATTGAGAGGGACTTTGCTTGGAGGCTGGTCAGGCCGCAGGTGGCTTGGCAGGGACAGTGTGTTATGAGGTTCCCTGGTGTTGTGTGCATTTGTATTAATTTGAATGTCATTTTAGTCAAGAGTGGGACTTGCATAAGTGAATGTTGATAGCATTATTTGCTTCTGACTCTTGGTGGAGAATGGAAATTGTTGGCACCAGCTGCCTGCCCATGCAGGGGTTGTAAGTAGATGATGCTTTTCTGTTTGCAATGCGACAATTGGTAGGAACATGCAACTGGAGGAGTTGATCCTCAATATTGAACTGTGTACCGCTGCTGAGTCATGGCAGAATGTATTTTGATCTTACATATTTTCGAGTGTCACTTGCTGTACAATCTGTGTGATGCATTTACTTATTTTTCATGTCATGGATATATGTAACTGCCTTCCATTCCTTGATTGAATTCTAATAGATTAAAAAGCTGTGTCATGGTAGAACATATCACACCAGATCGTGGGACCAGCCGGGGAGCAGAGCAGCTAGTAGGTTACGGCAGGGCAGGACCTTTGACGAATGTGTGACTACAAGGCCTCCCTCCTGTGCCCCCTTGAGAATCAAAAGCCCTGATTACATGGGGTAATTCCTCATCTGAAACTGGTGGCAAGTATTAGGCTTGTTCCTATTTTTACACCTAGATGTGCCCTATGCACGTTGCGTATATGCACTCACGTCTCTGGGGGAAGTAACCTCTTTACATCCCACCTTTACGAAAGCCCAGGACTTATTTAGACCATTAAGGAGGGCTGAAACATGTTGGCGCCTATTTTAGGGTCATAGGACCATCACGTCCTGATACCCGATTATAGTGTTTTTAACCTTCCCTCCTACTCCATTAATAAAGAATACTTTAGGAGTGGGTGAGGAATTTTATCTTTAACGGTATGCCCCCATACACCTTATCTTAAAGTGCTAACTGGAAGATGGTTGAGCCCACCCCAACCTTTAGGAGTTGGGGTGAGCCCGATGATGAAGCATGTCACTACTAGAGTGAGTGAGGGCTATATAAAGAAAAGGGTCTCTCTCCCTTCCCACCCGTAACAACGGGTTGGTCACATATCAGACTCTCTCAGCAATCCCCACTTGAGAGATTTACCATTGTACACTCAGGAACCCCCCACCCCCCTGCCTCTTCTATCCCTGGAGGAATGAGCAGCGTTTTTCCGAAGGGACACATTTGGTTATGAGTTCATGCTAGAACATACACTTGGGTGTCTGTCTCCTCTTTCTTGTTATGGAATGGGAGGGAGGGGTGAGCTGCATGGTGTACCTGGCCCGGCCGCATTGCCGAGTTAGCAATTGGTAAGCTGTGAGCACACTATAAAGTATCTTCAAAGCTGTTTTTAACTTGCAATTCATCCATGCCATTTCATGACCAAACTGGAACTTGGAAGAGCCTTTGTTTGCATTTTGTATTTTATTTTTACCTTGAAGCCTGCAACAAACCTGAACTAATTAGCTTGTTATGACATGACACACCCAGGTAAACTTTTCTCGCTATCCCCTATTCTTGCAATGCTTTTCTCTGACTCTGGGTTCGACTGTGCAAAACAATCACTTGACTCGAACATCTAAGTGGGGGCCAAGTGGGTAATTTGACTCAGGATTGTGGGAAGGCTCAGGTGGGATTAAATAGACATGACTTCTTCCATTCCCACAAGGCATCCAGTTGAGAGAATTTTAGGTCAAGGGCCAAAACTGTAACACCTCCTGTGTCTCAGCATCTCTAGGCATGAACACAGGGCCTGGGCTACAACACCTGCTTCTTCTACATCTATAACTGATTTTACTAGGTTTAGTGTGATACCATTTTCCTGACAAATCCCTTTCCAGGCAGTAAGATTGAAACGCCAAGCAGCTGTCTTGAATCAACTGTTCTGTCTCTAGTCACCTGCAGATGTCTGTCTCCTGGGTGCACTTTGTGAGGATTGTTGGATCTGAGTATTCCTCATCTGCCACAGTAACCACACAACTAAATGGAGCTATCAAAATGTCCATGTTTCCTTTCCTTTCTCCATTCCCCTCTCCTTTCTCATCCCTCCTATTTCTTCCCTCTCCAGTCTCTTCCTACCTGATTTCCTTAGTTCCCTCGTCCCTTTACCGACTACCCTGTCTCAGCTTCTAATGCGTATCTCTGCATATCTATTGCAAGTTCCGGATCTCGTTTTAGGTTGAGAGTATTTTCAGTTACAAGTGCATATTCTTGGATTTGTCACTAAGGATTGGTTTTCTAGCTAATTTTCAGATACTTGCATATATCTATGTGGAACTCATTTGAATGGACCTCTCTAGGAGGTTAGCTCCCATTAATTTTCAGGTACTCCTGTATATGTTTTTCATTTTTCACTAGGAGTATTCTGAGTAATTCACAGCTACCCTAAACTCATCTGAGTGCATCCGAGCAATTGTCAACAACCACTGTAAATCTCCACTTCCCTCATCAAAATGAACCTCATGGGGAATGTGTACTCAAAGTACATCTCTTCTAGGTTTACCTCAAAGAGATTGTGTTCTAGGAAATTCCCAGCTACACCTGTATATCTCTATACACCAGATCTTGGTGTACCTCACATCTTCTCTAGATTCCATAAGTGACGCGTAGTCAGGTAGTACCTCTCAGGGAGATCCCTGTGGGCCATTGTAGGACAACCTTCTTGGTTTCTTGCTTTTCCTCTGAGGTCCTGGTTGTTTTTTTCCCTGAGCTGCCTCCTCCCCACCCCAACAGATGTACCTGCATCACCACAGGGAGTGTGAGGTAATATGTGACTCTAGCAAATCCATGGTTATCCTTGAAACAACTGGTGCAACACACCAGCCCAATTGAAACCTGTGACTGCATTACCAAATGAAGAGCACATGCGGCACGATTGGAAATGTGCCACACAGAGACATGATTCTGCTCCAGTCCACCTGCAGCTATAGAGTGTCGTCAGGTGCTGGCACTCAGCCCCTATAGTCCTTGCAGCAGATGACCGAGTGATATTTAGGCTGTGCATAATATTTGCTATGCGCACATTGTTTACAAAATTGGGACAAATTTAAGCTAGCAGTATTACTAAAAGTTTGTCCAATTTAACAGGACCACAACAGGCCAGGTAGGGACAGCATACGAGACATACTGTAGGCAGGACATACAGGTGCAGGAATAGACAGAGGAAATCTAGGTAGCTCTAGCCTCCCACAATCACTCCTTGACAGGGAAACCAGCCACTTTAGTGCTGGGAACTGTCAGGGGTCGCCCGGACATTAATCAGAATACATGGTTTGTTAATTTTAGAGATGGCTGGACGGGTGTGATGAGGATTCGTCTTGGGCAGGTTTGTGGTGGTTTGATATGTTTTGTGTGGTGACCTCTGAGATCGCTGATTCTGTCTGATGGTCTTGGTGCTTCCACCATGGGACTGCCTGCCAAGTGGCATCAGTGCTCTTTACAGTGAGAATTTTTAAACTTTGAAAGTTAAATAATTTTGTAGCTCCTATATTTTAAACAAGCATTGGCAAAGCCAATAGCTCTCGCTTATTGCAATTGCATTTATATATGAGAGAGCTATAAGCTTTACTTATGTCTTTTAGCTATGTTGTACAGCAGCACGTCTGCTGTGCAGCATGGTTAAAAGCTTGAAAAAAAGCTGCATCATAGTCCTTTTTTTTCTTATGACGGATGGTGATGGGCAACACGAACAACTGGGGGGAACAGGCAATACAGAGAATGGCAGGGAGGGTGGAAGAGAACTGGCACTGGCAATGGGACAGTATAAACAAGAGCTATTACATGACCACGTCATAGTGCTTTTGTTTTCTTTTGGTGGGAGGGGGGGCAACAGAGACTACGAGGTGGGTGGACTAGAAGCAACATGGATAATGGGCAGGGCTTTAAGTGGGTGACGTAATGCCGGTGTTCAGCACCCGCAGTCCTAAAAAGCAGGTGTTGAGATGGGTCCCTACCAGGCTCTCCATTTTTGCCCTCACCCTCAGGGTAAAAAGAAAATCTTAACTCTGCAGCAGTACCACCCTTCACTGCCTTTGAGGTAACGTCAAAGAGACTTGTTATAGTTCTTTCACAGTCTCATCATTTCAGAACTGAAGCATTTTCATATTATATACAACAAAGCCATACTTGTTGCTTATGCGACTAACAACCATTGACAAAGCCAATAGTCGTGGCTTGTTGTAGGTGTGATGTTACTTGTCGTATTATATATTTGGATGCAATGACAAAATCAGCAAAATACCAGTCGGGCGGCACACTATTCTAAGGACAGATTTTTAGCTTACGTGTTTTTAAGCCACACTCTTAATTACATTGGCTATGCCCCTTTGAGAGACCCCCCCAGTTTTTTCATCCCACTCAAAGCCCTGATAATGGAGGTGGAAGGGTTGGAAGCAACACGGACAATGGGGGTGAGAGAGTTACAAGTAACACAGAAAACAAGGATGGGACATTTTACAAGCAACACGGACGACAGGGGGTGGGAGTTTTACAAGCAACACAGACAATGGGGGGGTTGGAGGTAAAGCCCTGAAAATGGAGGTGGGAGCGTTGGAAGCAACATGGACAATGGGGGTGAGAGAGTTACAAGCAACACAGAAAACAGGGACGGGACATTTTACAGGCAACACAGACGACAGGGGGTTGGAGTTTTACAAGCAACACAGACAATGGGAGGCTTGGAGGTTTAGAAGCAGCACAGACAGCGGGGAGTTGGGCGGGAAGAAGCAACATGGACAACAGGAGGGTGGGAGGTGGTAGGGAAGAAAGATATGACAACTAGAGAGTAGGAGGTGGGAGGAAAGAAGCACCACAGACAAAGGAGTGGGAGGGAAGAAGCAACATGGACAATAATGGGCTGGGAGAGAAGAAGCAACACAACAGGGGAAGAAAGAAAAATAGTACCTCAGTACCAGTGCAAGTAGCTGAAGGAAACTAATCAAAATGCAATCAGTACTTGGTCCTTGTTCCACACCAAAAATAAGGATGGCAGGCAGTGGTGATTAGGAGGCAGCAAATAAGAGTGACAATGAGGCCAATAAACAGTAAGCAATGGGTGGGCTCCAAGCCCTTGTAGTAAACAAAATCTCTTGCATGGGACAAGGCATGCACACTGTCTTTGGAAAGACCTACAAATATGTGAAGTTGCAAGCAAAGAGGCATACCAGATTAATGCATTTCAAGTGTCAATGTATTAATTTGGTTCCTTTAATGCATCTCATAAATACATAGCCCCAAGCTCATTTAGATAATATAAAGTGTGTATTATTTGCCTGGTTCCCAAATGACAGTTTGCAACATTACATATGACACTATTTAACATACATTTTGACACAGCAGATGAGACTTATAGCCAGTTATAACATAGCTTCTTATGTGCTCAAGTAGTCTAGCCTCATGCACGCACACACACATACATACACACACACACACACGAACACACCCACGCACACACTCATGATTCACAGGCGAATCAGAAGATGTTAGACAAACCTCTTTGCAACCTCATGAACAGCACACCAATAATTATTATGAGTCTTTCTTCTGGTGTGTAAAGTCAAACCATTTATTTTGGTGTAGGGTTTTAAGAAACTTACAATGAACAGGATGTATCAAGAAGTTCTACTTAATGACAACAGAAACTTTGGTTAGTATTCTCCTCAGAAGCAGGGGTACTGGTGTTCAGATGTCTTACATACTTTAAAGTTACATAGATTCCTTTGTGAAATAAGGGTCTGGTATATTTATTCCAAGAAGCGACTGGAGCAGTATTTTTGATCTGCGTGGAGCATGATTTGCTCCTGCCCATGGCCAGAGAGTGTATTTCAGCCCTAATGATGCCTGATGTTTCAGGGACATTAGATGCCACCACACCAGTCAAGAAGGTGCTGTTCATGTGACCAAAGACCTTGGCAGGTACCGGGGGACTGGTGCGTAATGTATCACTTTTTCAGTAGGAAATGATCCAGCCGGCAGCCACAGGTTCTCCTCTGTCAACAGGCCCACCCAAAGCATTCACAAGCAAGAAGCTATAATTGTTATCACTTTTTGTAGGACCTTGGGGTCTGCATTCCTGCTTGTTGTCCTTGACCTGAAATAATTTGGCCAAGATTTTTTTCTGCCAAATATTGAAAAAGACAACATCTCAGATGCACTGGAGAGGTTCTTGCTTCATTCACATAACATCCACATTCCATATATTTGCTGGTCAACAATGATCTTCAGTATTAAAGTCAAACTGGTGATAATGACCTTCGCAACCTTGTACTGTAGTGGGCTACTGTATGTGCAGTTTCTGTGTGACACAGTGGGGTTTGATATTTAAAGTCATAGATTCCTCAAAGACAGTGTTTATTTTATTTATGAGATTTTATATACCGATGGCTAGACCAGCAGGTAACAGAGCTCTTTGCATAAAATATGAAGGATAAAATAGAATAAAATAACATGGGTTTACAAAAAATGTGATACAAATAGGTTCAAGTATAAGCAAAAATTGAGAAAAAGGGAGACGTTAGGCAATTAAGGAGGTTACAGTATGGGGACAATTAGAAAAGAACATGCGTTAAGGGAGTAAATGACATATTAGATAGCTGAAGCAATCAAACAACCGACTGTCACAAAGAGTCAAGTCATGGGGAGAGTGAATTATTAGAACACAGTTCAGTTAGCGTGCGTGTTAAAGTATTTGTTTAGGAGGAGTTTCAAGTCCCTTTCGAAACAGGAGAAGGAGGGGTTGCATCGGAGATCTCTGGGGAGTGAGTTCCATATCCTAGGTGCATTTCCAGAAAAAGAGCGAGTCATGGTAGAATTCCTTTTCAATTTGGGCGAGATGAGAGGAAGTAAGTTGGAGCTTCTCAGAGTTCTCATTATTCCTGCTTTCGTAAGTTTGATGTCTAAATAGTTGAGGGTATGTGTGTGCAGGGCTTTGTGGGTGATACAAGCAGTCTTGTAAATACATCTTCCTTTGATGGGAAACCAGTTGAGGATCTTGAGGGCCGGTGTGATGAGTTCAAACCGCTTAACGCCTGTTATGAGTGGGCAGCCTTGTTTAGGACTGATTTTAGGGGGGCGAGGTGAGTTTTCGGCGGCCCTGTGAAGATGGCGTTACCATAGTCCAGTTTAGAGAAGACTAGCAATTGTGCTACCGTCTTAAAATTATCAGAGGGAATAAATGATTTAATTTTCTTGAGGTGTTTTAGTGTTTAAAGCGCTCCCTTGGCGGAGTTTTTGATGTGATCCTTCATTGACTTGTCTTTGTCCAGGGTGATGCCTAGGGACTTTACGGAGTTGGACAGAGTGAGTAAGCAATTTAGGGCATCTAGGTTCTTGAGACAGTCTTGGATTGGGAGAGGATTACTTTTAGAGGAGAATAGTATTAGTTCAGTTTCTTTGGGGTTCAACTTTAAGTGGTTGGATTTAAACCAAGTTTGTATCTGGATTAGTGTGGCGTTGAGATGCAGGACGTCACTGGCGATTTGATATTGTAGTAGAGTTGAGTGTCATCTGCATATAGATAATAGTTGACCCCTGCTTGCTTCAGGATGATTATAAGGTAAGTGAAAAGTGAAGGGAAGAGAATGGAGCATTGGGGTACACCAAGAGTAACTAGAGTGGTTTTGGAGAGACAGTGTGTCAAACCAGAACCACTCTATTACCATTGTCAATTACAGGGCCAGTTGCTCAGACCAGCTGATTGTTTGTTGGTATGGCAGTGGTTACCTGGGCCCAGTCTCCAAAGGGACCATCGACCGGCTAAAGGATTTCCTGAATGAAGCATTTTGCAAGTCGTTCCTAAGCAGATGGAAACATAGTTTAGTTTTTAGGGAGAGTCCAGGCTTTTAAAAAAGTACACTTATAACACTGTGTCCATCCTCTCTTTTTTGGACTGGCTTGACAGTGCAACTTTCAGCAGACATAATGTGATCAGCCTAAAACAGAGCTTCCAGGTGTCCTATAGTGAGGGGCTTTGGCTCCTCCCGCATGTTGGTATCCAGGAATACATGTTTTGATTGGACAGAGGTAGTGTGCTTCCACAAGAAAACGTGCTTCCTCTCCAGGTAGCTGTGATTATTTTGTTTCTTTAGCTGAGCCAGCATCAGTACTTTCAGGGACACACACATGAAATTGTGATGCTGTTAAAGTGTCTTAGATAACTAGATAATTTACAGTGTTGGATTACCTCTGGCAGCAGCACAGATGGTAGGAAGGCAGTCATGAGGAATGTATTGCAGCACCAGCACCTTCCCCTTCTATCATTAAAGTCAGACTTCAGAGTGCAGTTTTCTATTTGAGAGCAGTATGGTAGGCCAAAGCTACACTAATTTACATGAATTTTTAGTCTGGTTTGAAAGTTCAACTGTTGTCTGACCTTATGTGTTTATGTTTACATGCTTCTATATATATATTTTGTAGAGCACAAACTATCACCCTACTGTGGTATCTTGGTGCTAAAAATAGGTCATATACAGGCTCATTCTCCATTTTCCACTACCCACCCTTTGATACAAGAAAATGCCAGGTCTTAAGCTTCTGATTTGTCCTTGAGTGAAATTGGAAGTAGGTTCCAATTCTGGGTGGCTGTGACAGAAAAGGCCTGCCAGCTAACTGCCTTATAGCAAAACTTAGGGACCATTAAATTGTAATGAAAAGCTTAACTCAAAATGCTAGTAGGAAGGCATTTTGTTACATTGAATTCCACAATTGCTTTAGTAGGCAAACATTTTGGTATTGAAGATTTACCCAAATAAAGCTTGAGGACAGAAGTTATGCACTACATTAACCTTTGTTAGGATGCTCTAGGAGAGTTAGCATTTTGCTTTGTCAACTGTAATTGTGTAAACATTTGTACTTTTATGATTGCATGCCAGACAGTTGCCTTGTGCAAAGTTTATGCTCAGTGCAGTAGATTTGCGTGGGTTATGTAACAAGTGTCCTGAATGTTTATAATGAAATATTACAATAAAGACAGTAGGCCAGACATACTGATAGTGAAAAGTGTATGTTAAAGACAACAGGCATTTAATAGCAGATGGTTATTACTCTGTATTAAAACCCACAGTATTTTATTACTTGAAAACTCACAGATTACAGCTTTGGAGGATTTTGTTGTTAGTACCCCCTCTGGCATACTCCTAGGAGGGGAAGATTTGCACTGTAATAATTCTTGCTAGAGTCTCTTCTTCGCTGTCTACCAGGGTTTTGCAATAAAAATAATTAAATTATATATATATATATATATATATATATATATATATATATATATATATATATATATATATATATTGTTCACCAAAGGGAGATAATGCTGCACACTCGGGAGTAGTCGACAAAACAACAGATTCCCACGACGCGTTTCGACATTGTGACTTTTTCAAGTGGGTGTTGACTCTTTGTTGTGCTAATTACCCTCTTTAAATACAATCAGGCATTGTGGGAGTGGTAGTTCTCATACTTTAATATTTAATTTCATTTGCTTAGTGCTTTATCTGCTTAGTGCTTCAATGTCTCATATTTCATCACAATGCAGTATTATTCATTTTATATCATTTTCAGCACAGAATTGTCCACCAACCTCCGAGCCCTTCCCCCCAAACAGCAATAACAGGCCACATCGGTGCCCATAGCGGCTCCTAGCGCGACTTCATCACTGTTGTAAAGACTCTCCAAGCAATATGGGAAGTAAAAACTCATTCCCGTGAAGCACCGATGTGGCCCGTTATGCTGTTTGTGAGGAAGGGCTCGGAGGTTGGTGGACAATTCTATGCTGAAAATGATACAAAATGAATAATAATGCATCGTGATGAAATATGAGAAATTGAAGCACTAAGCAGATAAAGCACTAAGCAAATGAAATTAAATATTAAAGTATGAGAACTACAACTCCCACAATGCCTGATTGTTTTTAAAGAGGGTAATTAGCACAACAATGAGTCAACACCCACTTGAAAAAGACACAATGTTGAAACGCGTCGTGGGAATCTGTTGTTTTGTCGACTACTCCTGAGAGTGCAGCGTTATCTCCCTTTGGTGAACAATATTGGGGGAGTTTGTGGTCTTTAACTCCCAACGCTGCACCGGCAGTCTGAGTGCGCCGTATTGAGACCACTTTGTAGAACAACAAATATCAGCGGCAGCGCCCGGTGCTGGGCATGACATTGAAGGAAGTCGGCGAGGAGATACAAATCTCCAGCGCGGGTACTAAACCCTGGATGATGTAGCATGGCTTGGAGTCGGGACCTCCAGCGGTGCCTAGCGCGACTTCATCACTGTTGTAAAGACTCTCCAAGCAATATGGAGAGTAAAAACTCATTGCCCGTGAAGCACCGATGTGGCCCGTTATTGCTGTTTGGGAGGAAGGGCTTGGAGGTTGGTGGACAATTCTGTGCTGAAAATGATATAAAATGAATAATAATGCATTGTGATGAAATATGAGAAATTGAAGCACTAAGCAGATAAAGCACTAAGCAAATGAAATTAAATATTAAAGTATGAGAACTACAACTCCCATAATGCCTGATTGTATTTAAAGAGGGTACTTAGCACAACAAAGAGTCAACACTCACTTGAAAAAGACACAATGTCGAAACGCGTCGTCAAGAGTGCAGCGTTATCTCCCTTTGGTGAACAATATTGAGGGAGTTTGTGGTCTTTAACTCCCAACGCTGCACCGGCAGTCTGAGCGTGCCATATTGAGACCACTTTGTAGAACAATATATATATATATATATATATTCACTGAAAAAGCCACAGGTTTCAGGGACATTATAGTTAGTTGGACATTTCACTCGTACAAAACCAGAGAAATTCGGCTGTTATAGTTAGTTGAGCTAACTATAACTCGCCCCCCCGCAATGCACTGCTGATGACGTCACATAATACATCATTCATGACATGGTCAGTGACATCACTGATGACATCACTGATGACATCTCAAATGACATCACTGATGACATCACTGATGACATCATCCAGTGACTGTGTGTTTCTGTAAAGTTTAAATATGTTTTATATATATAAATGCCAAGGTGTATTGAAGAATGAGTGGGTGTATAAGTGTCTGAATGGATGATATTAGTAGGTGCGTGACTGACTGTATAAGTGAGTGATTAAACGTGTCTTACTGAATGCATGGGTTAGTGACTAAACTGTGTGAATGTCTGTATCAGTCTGTCAGTTGGTGTGTAAGCACCTGCATGGGTTGGTAGGTAGCTACATGAGTGTCTATATGTGTTATTGATTGGTTGTCTGAGTATCTGTATGGGTGCTTGAGTGTCTGTGTGGGTGGGTGGGGGGGTGTGACTCTGCATATATGTGTGAATGGGTGATTCACTGGGTGTATGGGTTCAAGAGTGCATCTGTGAAGGGCTGTAAGGGTGAGTGAGTGTGTGTATGGGCGTGTTGGTTAGTGAATGGATGTCTCAGTGGTACATGTTTGAGTAACTACATATGTGAAAGGCAGTATATGTGAGTGTTGGAGTATATAAATGACTATATGTGAGAGTGAGTGATTGTGAGAGTGGCTGTATGGATGAGTGTGTGCTTGTATCAGTGATTGTATAAGAGAGCAAGTATGTGTTAGTATCTGTATGAATAAGTGAGGTGGGTGTGTGTATAACTGTATAGGTGAGTAAATGGGAGTGTGATTGATTCTTTGCATGACTGACTAGGTGTGTGAGCAACTCTATGGATGAGTGGTGGTGTGTGAGTGTCTGTATAGGTGTATGAGTGCATATGATAGTACTGTATTGATGAGTGACTGCATGTATGAGTGACTGTATGGGTGAATGAGTGGATGTGTGTGTAGACCTAGGAATCAGTGAGTGGCTATGTAGTAACTGGTATTGGTGTGTCTATGGTTTTGAAAATGGTATTCTGTATTTTGGAGGGTGTATCAAAGGTTATATTAGGGTATGAGGAGGTGCATCAGATTATCACGTGGATGATGTAATCAGTGATGTCATCAGTGATGTCATTTGAGATGTCATCAGTGATGTCATCAGTGATGTCACTGACCATGTCATGAATGATGAAATATGTGATGTCATCAGCGGTGCATCGCGGCGGCATGAGTTATAGTTAGCTCAACTAACTATAACGGCCAAATTTCTCTGGTTTTGTACGAGTGAAATGTCCAACTAACTATAACGTCCCTGAAACCTGTGTTTTTTTTCAGTGAATTTCTAAGGTTTTTTAAATGCTAATTTCTAACTATAACGTCCCTGAAACCTATGGTTTTTTGCAGTGAATTTCAAGGTTTTTTAAATGCTAATTTCTAACTATAACGTCCCTGAAACCTATGGTTTTTTCAGTGAATTTCAAAGGTTTTTTAAATGCTAATTTCTAACTATAACATCCCTGTAACCTATGGTTTTTCAGTGAATTTCGAAGGTTTTTTAAATGCTAATTTCTAACTATTCCTACAGAGGTAGGACATGTGCAGAAAGAGGAATAAAAGCGCAGAAAGAAGCAAGAGAAATGCAGAAAGAGGGAACAGAAGTCCAGAAAGACGAAGAAAGGTGCAGAAAGAAGCAAGAGATATGCAGAAAGAACCAACAGAGGTGCAGAAAGAGGCCTTGTTGCAAAGTCATCCTGTGCCCCCACCTTTTGCTGACTGGTAGTGGTGGTAACTGACTCTGACTAACCAGGCCCGGAGCCAGTGCTATGCTGAAAGACACTATACAGTGAAAACACCTACATACACTAGGGTACACTATGAGTTGGGGGTACCCCTGTGTTAGAAATGGGATCTCTAGTTGGCAAGGGCTTGCACCTTTGTCCAAGTAGGGACCCTTCTTCCTAGTCAGGGTAAGGGTGTTACACTCGTGAAGTAACCCCTGCTCACCCTCGTGGTAGCTTGGCACGAGCAGTCAGGCTTAATTCAGAGGCAGTGTGTAAAGCATTTGCACATAACCAACAGTAATACAGTGTAAGCACTACAAACGGACACCACACCAGTTTAGAAAAATAACCAATATTTTATATACTCAAGACAAGACCAATTACGACAAAAATCCACAATACTGTACTTTACGAATGAATACTTGATACGTTAACTTCTTCTTTGCAGGAATAGCACAAAAGCAAAGTTCGTACGAGTCGGTAGCTCCGTCCGAGCCTACCGTGATGCTGAAAACCACAGAGTCTAACAGTTCCAGCCGACCGCGTCGATACGGGCCAGCAGAGTCGTGAACAGACTCGGTTACAGTACCTTCTCGTTGTGGCTGGTACGGAGTGTACGAGCCGGTCGGCGTTCGTCGCGGTTGCGGTGCAAGACGGAGCGATGCAAGGTGCGGTGTCCCTCGATGCGGTGCAGGCAGCGGCTCGATGAGCGTCGTGCAGACGGAGTCGGTGAGTCCAAGGCGTGCGATGCAGGGTGAGACGATGCTCGATGCGGTGCTGACAGGTTGCGATGCAGGCGACCAAGCCGGAGTGCGGGAGCTGGCGTCGGACAGCGGTGCGAGTCGGAGCGGTGCGCCGCAGACGTGCGAGCGGTGCCCCAAATGCGGTGCGGTCACGACTCTTGAGCCAGCTGCAGCGACCGCGTCGGTCGGGTCCGGTTGGTTCAGTGAAGCGATGCGATGCGAACTGCGGTGCCCACAGGTCACGGTGCAAGCAGCGGCTCGATGTTGGCGGCGTCGGACGCCGCCACGGTGAGACCAGGGTTGCGATGCGAAGCGGGGCGATGCGGTCTGCGGTGCAAACAGGTCACCGGCCAGGGATGGATTCGGTTGACGGAGTCGGTTGCAGTTCCCTTCCTCTGTGGCAACTGAAACAGCTGTTCCAGAAGCGGTACCCAGAGGCTTGTGAAGTCTTTGTAGTCCCTGAGACTTCTTAACAGGAGGCCAGCTCGGTTTCAGGCCCTTGGAGATACTCAGCACAAGTTTGTAGAAAGTTCAGTCCTTTCACTGCCCAAGACAGAAGCAGCAGCTGCAGGCCAACCCAACAAAGCAACAACACAGCAACGGGGCAGTACTCCTCCTGGCAGCTCTTCCAGCTCTTCGCCTTGGCAGGTTCCTTGATTCCAGCGAGATCTAAATTCATGGGGTCAGGGCCCCAATATTTATATCCCAAATTCCTTTGTTCTCTGAAGGCAGAGAGGCCTTTGCCTAGTCCAAACCAGTTCTGGAGCACTTTGTTGACAAGTCTCCGTCCCTTCTTTCAGTGAGTAGGCCAGGGACATCAGACGCACCACAGGAGGTGGAGCCAGCATTGTGGAGGGAAGGCACTGTCCTATTCAGGGCCCAGGTGCGACCCCTCCCACCCATCTACATGTAGATCTTGCTATTCAGCCCTGTGCTGACTCACCCTGTCTCCTGGCATCCCCCAGCCCCTGTCACTCACACTCCAGACAAGGAATACACAACCTCGCAGAGGCAGGCTTGGATGGTTAGACAAGAAAATACCCACTTTCTAAAAGTGGTATTTTCAAACACAGAATGTTAAAACCAACTTCACTAAAAGATGCATTTTATCATTCTGAGTCCAGGCATACTAAACTCGAATTTCTACCATGTTCCCGGGTCAGTTAGGATTATAAACTGTAATAATCAAAACTGCCCGTTCTGGCCTAGGGGAACAGGTAGCCTTGCAATAGTGAAAACGAACTAGGCTGTAATTCACTATCAGGACATGCCGCACACACCAGGGCATGTCCTACCTTTCGCGCACAACGCACCCTGCCCACAGGGGTACCTTGGGCCTACCTTAGGGGTGACTAACATGTAGCAAAGGGAAGGTTTAGGGACTTGCAAGTGTGTGCACTTGCCAAGTCGACATGGCAGCCCCAGGCTGCGCACAGGCTCTGCGATGGCAGGCCCGAGTTACACTTTACGGGCTGTTTGCGTGGGTGGCACAATCCAGTGCTGCAGCCCACCAACAGCATTTGGTCTATAGGCCCTGGCACTCGCAGTGCACTTTACAAGGGACTGACAGATAAACCAAATAGGCCAATCATGGAAACACCAATCCATAACACATTTTATACAGGAGCACTTGCACTTTCCCACTGGACCGCAGTGAGGAAAGTGCGCAGAATCATTACACCAGCAAAAACAGAGTCAAAACCGGGAGGTCAGAAAGCAAAAAGTCAGGGGAAACACGCCAAAAGATGCCAAGTCTAACACATGTCCCCTCCAGTTGAAAGTAGGGAGAACTACCCAACCCCATTGGAGTTCTCCTCACTAAGGCGGAAGAACCTGGACAGACCATCTGCGTTGGCGTGTTCTGTACCAGGACGGTGCTCCACCGTAAAGTCCATTCCCTGTAGGGAGATGGACCACCTCAGCAGTTTTGGATTCTCACCCTCATTTGCATCAACCATCTGAGGGGCCTGTGGTCTGTCTGAACCCGGAAGTGAGTCCCAAACAGGTATGGTCTCAACTTCTTCAGTGCCCAGACCACAGCAAAAGCTTCCCTTTCTATGGCACTCCACCTCTGTTCCCTGGGAAGTAGTCTCCTGCTAAGGAAGACTACAGGCTGATCCAGGCCCTCTTCGCTCAGTTGTGAGAGCACCGCTCCCACACCATGCTCTGAAGCGTCAGTCTGCACGACAAATTCTTTGGAGAAGTCAGGTGCCTTGAGCACGGGCGCCGTGCACATGGCTGCCTTCAGGGCATCAAAAGCTTTCTGGCAGGACTCAGTCCAGATCACTTTCCTGGGCTGCCTCTTAGAGGTCAGCTCTGTTAAGGGGGCAACGATGGTGCCATAGCCCTTAACAAATCTCCTATAGTAGCCGGTGAGACCTAAGAAGGCTCTCACCTCTGTCTGGGTCTTGGGGGCTCCCAAGCCAGAATGGTGTCAATCTTGGGTTGTAGGGGCGCCACCTGGCCGCTTCCTACCTGGTGTCCCAAGTACACCACAGAACCCTGCCCGATCTGGCACTTACTGGCCTTGATCGTGAGGCCTGCACCTTGCAGAGCCCTCAACACTTTCTCAAGGTGCTGTAAATGTTCTTCCCAGCTGGAACTGAACACAGCAATGTCATCCAGGTAGGCGGCACTGAAATCCTCCAGCCCGGCCAACACCTGATTGACCAACCTCTGAAAGGTGGCAGGGGCATTCTTCAACCCAAAGGGCATCACCCGGAATTGGTAATGACCTTCTGGGGTTGAGAATGCTGATCTCTCCTGGCCCCATCGGTTAAGGCAATCTGCCAGTACCCAGACGTCAAATCAAACGTGCTGAGGAACCGGGCAGCTCCCAACCGATCAATGAGCTCATCAGCTCTGGGGATGGGGTGCGCGTCAGTCCTGGTGACGGCATTGAGCCCACGGTAGTCCACACAAAACCGGAGTTCTGGAGTGGCACCGGGCGCCGCAGCCTTTGGGACCAAGACCACTGGGCTGGCCCAAGGACTGTGGGAGGGCTCAATCACCCCTAACGCCAACATCTTAGAGACCTCCTCCTGATGCTGGCTCTGACCCGGTCAGTCAACCTGTAAATCTTGTGCTTCACAGGATGGCTGTCACCGGTGTCCACGTCATGGGTACACCAGTGAGTAACACCGGGGTCAGAGAGAACAGTGGGGCGAACTGTCCCAACAACTGGCGACAGTCCCCCTGCTGCTCCTGAGTCAGAGTAGGGGAGAGGATCACACCCTCTACTGACCCATCATGCTCCTTGGTAGACAGGAGGTCAGGGAGAGGCTCACTCTCCTCTTCCACCCCATCATCTGTCGCCAAGAGCATACTCACTCGGACCTCTCGAAGTGGGGCTTGAGGCGGTTCACGTGAAGGACCCTCAAAGGGTTCCTTGGAGCCTGCAAATCCACCAGGTAGGTGACGCCACTTTTGCGCTCCTTACCTCATATGGCCCAGTCCACTTGTCCTGCAAGGCACAAGGTGCTACTGGGGCCATGACCCACACTTTTGCCCAGGTTGAAATTCGACCAGAGTGGCATTCTGGTCATACCATCTCTTCATTTCTTCCTGGCTTGCTTCTAGGTTCGCCTGAGCGAGTTTCCTGAAGCGGGCAGTTTGGTTTCTAAAGGCCAGCATGTAGCTAAATACATCCTGGGGAGTTTTCCTGGGAGCTGCCTCCCAGCCTTCCTTTACCAAACTCAGAGGTCCTCTGACAGGGTGGCCATACAGGAGCTCAAAGGGGCTGTACCCAAGAGACTTCTGAGGCACCTCCCTGTATGCAAAGAGTAGGCATGGCAAGAGGACGTCCCACTTACGCCTCATGGGTTCTGTTAGACCCTTGATCATGCCTTTCAAGGTCTGGTTGAATCTCTCCACCAGACCGTTTCCTTGTGGGTGGTAAGGAGTGGTGAACTTGTAGGTTACACCACACTCCTTCCACAGGGATGTCATATACTTCGATATGAAATTGGTCCCCCTATCAGAAACCACCTCTCTGGGGAATCCCACACGGGAAAAGATCCCCATTAACGCCCGGCCCACCACTGGCGCCGTCGTTGTCCTGAGAGGGATTGCCTCCGGGTACCGGGTGGCATGGTCCACCAAGACCAGGATGTACCTGTTGCCCATGGCTGTCTTGGGATCCAGTGGCCCCACAATATCCATCCCTACCCTTTCAAAGGGTGTTCCAACAACAGGAAAAGGTTGGAGAGGAGCTTTGACCTTCCTCCCACTCTTACCACTTGCCTGGCAAGTTTGGCAAGACCTGCAGTGTGCATCTGACTGCCTTCGCATTTGGGGCCAAAAGAAGTGGGTGACAAGCCTGTCAAAGGTCTTGTCCTGCCCCAAATGTCCTGCCAAAGGCACGTCATGAGCCAGACCCAGTAGGAAGGTCCTGAAGCGCTGGGGTACCACCAGCACACGGGCTGACCCAGGCTCAGCAACCTTAGGCTCACTGTATAGGAGACCACTCTCCCAGTAGATCAGATGTGACCCGGACTGATTACCAGCTGCCTGGTCTGCAGCCTGCCGCCGCAGACCCTCCAGAGTAGGGCACTCTGCTCTGCTCCCTGCAGAACTCCTCCCTGGTGGGACCCCCTTCTTGCTGCCAATGGGTCAGCTCAGAGATGTCTCCCAGTTCGGCTACCTGCTCCCCTGTAGGCACCGGGCGTCCCCTCGAGGTCCGCTCCTCCCGGTCCGTGGGAACTTCGGGGCCGGTTTCCCGCGCCCCTGCCCTTTCTCTTGGCAGGGACTTGGGCCACTGTTTCAGGCTCCAAGTCCTCTTGATCACCCTTTCTGGCTGCCATTGACCGAGTAGACACGCATGCCCACTCTGGCAACCCAAGCATCTTCCAAGTGAGACCTGAGCTCAACCTCCTTCCATGAGGACTGCTCCAGGTCGTTTCCTAGCAGACAATCTACAGGCATGGTAGGGCTCACAACCACCCTCAAGGGACCTGAGACCCCCCATTCAAAGGGAACCTGCGCCACCATACACTGGCGCTCAGAGTTGTCGACAGCAACTACTTGGTGGAATGCTCCTGGGACTACTTGCTTCTCAGACACCAGGTGACACCGGACTGAGGTCACACTGGCTCCAGTATCTCTGAGAGCCTCTACCCTGTTCCCATTAATGGTCACCCAGGTGCTATATTTCTTTGTGTTAGGGGGCACCTGGTTTCCTGGGACCATCTCACTGTCCCCGAGTGAGACAAGGGTCATTTCTGCGGGATCCCCACCCTCCTGTGGGCACCCCTCCTCCCCAAGCGCTACACTAGCCAACACTTTGGACTGCCCACCGGTGGGTGGCTGTGTCCCCTTCGGGCACTTGGGGTCCCCTTAAAGTGACCTACCTGGTCACATGCATAACACTTTGTGGGGCCGGTCTCAACAGGCTTCCCTGTGGAGACCCCTTTCTTCTTATCACCGGGGGCTGGGAACCTTTACCCTGGGTACTAGTTTGGGGCCCTTTAGAGAACTCCTGTGCTTTACCCTTGTCCCCCCACCTTTCTGCTGGGGACCCTGCCCACCTTTGGCTGAGTCTCCCCGAACGCTTTCTTGTGGACCCTGGTACTCACCCAGCGGTCCGTTTCCATAGCAAGCTTCCTGGGGTCAGTTAGCTTACTATCAACTAGGTGCTGGCGCAGATCTGCAAAACATAGACTAGACAAGTGCTCCCATGCAATCAAGTTGTAGAGCCCCTGAAAATCTGTTACACTACTGCCCTTCACCCAACCATCCAGAGACCTGCAGAACACATCCACACATTCCAACCAAGTGTTGGCATCAGACTTCTTACTGGACCTGAACTGATCCCTGTACTTTTCAGGAGTAAGACCATACTTCGTGAGAAGGGCATCCTTCATGTCAGCATAGGTGAGGTGATACCCCTTACCCAAAGCTATCAGAGCATCCCTTGCTTCTTCAGGAAAAAGTGGCCACAATCCTGCTCCCCACTTCTCATCAGGGACCCCATTCATGTGTATGGCTGCCTCATAACCCTGAAACCACCTTTGTATGTCATCCCCTTCTTGAACTCCTTGCCTACGTTCTTGGGAATGTGCACAATCCTGTCTGCCTTTCTGGACGAATTGCTGCCACCATCTGAGCCTGACTTACTCCTAAGTTCTAGCTCCTTCAGTTCTCTCTCATGCTCTAAGAGCATCTTCCTCTCCTCTATGGCCAATCTCTTCTCCTCCCGCTCACTCTCCAGCCTGAGCTTCTGCAGCTCAAACTGCCTTGCCTCCCGCCTGTCCTCCAGCTCCTCTGGGGACAGACTGCTGCTGCCTGACCTGGCGGGTTCCCCCTACCCAAAAGCACATCCACCCTGGAAATAGGCTCCTCCACCTCCTCACTGAGATCACCAGGCTGCCCATTGGCATGTCTGGCTGCTACCCAGGCCCTCAGCGCCTTCTGTAGCTCCTCCTTCCTTGTGAGGCCTTTAATTTGGACTTTCAGGTTTTTACAAATCGCTCGTAACTCCTTTACGGCGTAGGACTCCAACCTGTCCTCCTC
This sequence comes from Calotriton arnoldi, assembly GCA_963921515.1. Classification (NCBI taxonomy): domain Eukaryota; kingdom Metazoa; phylum Chordata; class Amphibia; order Caudata; family Salamandridae; genus Calotriton; species Calotriton arnoldi. The sequence goes on along the minus strand of CAWUFW010003666.1, from coordinate 675,059 downwards.
AAAGATAACTTCCAGAGATGCAACGGATGATGCAATTGATTCAGGCATGACAAAAGTCGTGAGTTGAAAACTGGCAAGATCAAAAATAGGCCAAAAGAAAAAGAACCAGTATGTGGTACGTAATGGTCTGCGATATGGTAGTAGTGCACACCAATCACTGTAAGTCAAGTGCAAACACAAGTCCTATCCTCACCGCTGACAACCAATGTTAGAAATGGGATCTCTAGTTGGCAAGGGCTTGCACCTTTGTCCAAGTAGGGACCCTTCTTCCTAGTCAGGGTAAGGGTGTTACACTCGTGAAGTAACCCCTGCTAACCCTCGTGGTAGCTTGGCACGAGCAGTCAGGCTTAATTCAGAGGCAGTGTGTAAAGCATTTGCACATAACCAACAGTAATACAGTGTAAGCACTACAAACGGACACCACACCAGTTTAGAAAAATAACCAATATTTTATATACTCAAGACAAGACCAATTACGACAAAAATCCACAATACTGTACTTTACGAATGAATACTTGATACGTTAACTTCTTCTTTGCAGGAATAGCACAAAAGCAAAGTTCGTACGAGTCGGTAGCTCCGTCCGAGCCTACCGCGATGCTGAAAACCACAGAGTCTAACAGTTCCAGCCGACCGCGTCGATACGGGCCAGCAGAGTCGTGAACAGACTCGGTTACAGTACCTTTCTCGTTGTGGCTGGTACGGAGTGTACGAGCCGGTCGGCGTCTCGTCGCGGTTGCGGTGCAAGACGGAGCGATGCAAGGTGCGGTGTCCCTCGATGCGGTGCAGGCAGCGGCTCGATGAGCGTCGTGCAGACGGAGTCGGTGAGTCCAAGGCGTGCGATGCAGGGTGAGACGATGCTCGATGCAGTGCTGACAGGTTGCGATGCAGGCGACCTAGCCGGAGTGCGGGAGCTGGCGTCGGACAGCGGTGCGAGTCGGAGCGGTGCGCCGCAGACGTGCGAGCGGTGCCCCAAATGCGGTGCGGTCACGACTCTTGAGCCAGCTGCAGCGACCGCGTCGGTCGGGTCCGGTTGGTTCAGTGAAGCGATGCGATGCGAACTGCGGTGCCCACAGGTCACGGTGCAAGCAGCGGCTCGATGTTGGCGGCGCCGGACGTCGCCACGGTGAGACCAGGGTTGCGATGCGAAGCGGGGCGATGCGGTCTGCGGTGCAAACAGGTCACCGGCCAGGGATGGATTCGGTTGACGGAGTCGGTTGCAGTTCCCTTCCTCTGTGGCAACTGAAACAGCGTTCCATAAGCGGTACCCAGAGGCTTGTGAAGTCTTTGTAGTCCCTGAGACTTCTTAACAGGAGGCCAGCTCAGTTTCAGGCCCTTGGAGATACTCAGCACAAGTTTGTAGAAAGTTCAGTCCTTTCACTGCCCAAGACAGAAGCAGCGGCTGCAGGCCAACCCAACAAAGCAACAACACAGCAACGGGGCAGTACTCCTCCTGGCAGCTCTTCCAGCTCTTCGTCTTGGCAGGTTCCTTGATTCCAGCGAGATCTAAATTCATGGGGTCAGGGCCCCAATATTTATATCCCAAATTCCTTTGTTCTCTGAAGGCAGAGAGGCCTTTGCCTAGTCCAAACCAGTTCTGGAGCACTTTGTTGACAAGTCTCCGTCCCTTCTTTCAGTGAGTAGGCCAGGGACATCAGACGCACCACAGGAGGTGGAGCCAGCATTGTGGAGGGAAGGCACTGTCCTATTCAGGGCACAGGTGCGACCCCTCCCACCCATCTACATGTAGATCTTGCTATTCAGCCCTGTGCTGACTCACCCTGTCTCCTGGCATCCCCCAGCCCCTGTCACTCACACTCCAGACAAGGAATACACAACACTCGCAGAGGCAGGCTTGGATGGTTAGACAAGAAAATACCCACTTTCTAAAAGTGGTATTTTCAAACACAGAATGTTAAAACCAACTTCACTAAAAGATGCATTTTATCATTCTGAGTCCAGGCATACTAAACTCGAATTTCTACCATGTTCCCGGGGTCAGTTAGGATTATAAACTGTAATAATCAAAACTGCCCGTTCTGGCCTAGGGGAACAGGTAGCCTTGCAATAGTGAAAAACGAACTAGGCTGTAATTCACTATCAGGACATGCTGCACACACCAGGGCATGTCCTACCTTTCGCATACAACGCACCCCTGCCCACAGGGGTACCTTGGGCCTACCTTAGGGGTGACTAACAGGTAGCAAAGGGAAGGTTTAGGGACTTGCAAGTGTGTGCACTTGCCAAGTCGACATGGCAGCCCCAGGCTGCGCACAGGCTCTGCGATGGCAGGCCCGAGTTACACTTTACGGGCTGTTTGCGTGGGTGGCACAATCCAGTGCTGCAGCCCACCAACAGCATTTGGTCTATCGGCCCTGGCACTCGCAGTGCACTTTACAAGGGACTGACAGATAAACCAAATAGGCCAATCATGGAAACACCAATCCATAACACATTTTATACAGGAGCACTTGCACTTTCCCACTGGACCGCAGTGAGGAAAGTGCGCAGAATCATTACACCAGCAAAAACAGAGTCAAAACCGGGAGGTCAGAAAGCAAAAAGTCAGGGGAAACACGCCAAAAGATGCCAAGTCTAACACCCTGTGATTGGCATGACCTCCCCTGTTAGGCCCTAGCACATAATAGGGCAGGGGGATTAAAACTACCTCTAAGTCAGAGGTGCAGAAAGAGGAAAGAGCAGTACAGAAAGAACCAACAGAGGTGCAAAAAGAGGGGTGCAGAAAGAGGTAGGAGAGGTGCACAAAGAGGCAAGAGAGGTACAGAAAGAGGCAAGTGAGGTGCAGAAAGAAGGAAGAGAACTGCAGAAAAAAGCAACAGAGGTGCTGAAAGAGGCAAGTGAGGTGCAGAAAGAAGCAAGAGAGGTGCAGAAAGAGGCAATAGAAGTGCAGAAAAAGAAAGAAATGTGCAGAAAGAAGCAACAGAAATGCAGAAAGAGGCAAGAGAGGCGCAGAAGGAAGCAAGAGTGGCTTGCACACCATTAGTACCAATTTAACACCCACATTTAGCAATAAGTAACAGGTGACCATTCTAGGTTTGCAAAGGGCCTTCCACCATGCTGTAACACTTGTCGCTGCATTTTTGGTAACGTTTGAGCCGTTTGAGCTAGAAACAAGGCTTTTTTTGTTCAAATCTGCAGGTTAGGGAGCAGATGATGGATTATGTGGCTAATGCGGAAAATGTATAATTGTGCGAAAGTCGGTGCAGCCAAACAGTCGCATAATTCCAGTGTTCCTGCTCATACCTCTGACTAGGTCCACAAGTGCTCCTCAGTGATTCCTTCTTTTTTTATCTCACTGAGTTCATAGTTGAGCTTCTATGGAAACGAGGAAGACTAAACCTGAGATTTCCACTCCACAACAAAGACTACCATACCACATAATTACTCTCCATAACACATAATCCCACTCTACATAATTCCTACACACTAAATACCACATACTTTCTATCCACATAATTTCACTGCACAACTTACCACATAATTCCACTACACACAACGTACATCCACTCCACTCCAAAAAGCATTAGTAAAAAACTTTTACATTTACAACGCCAATAGCTCTAACTCTCGCAAATGCAAAACCTATTGCATTGCAAACACTTGTTTAACTAGTAGACGCGTTTGCAGAGTGGTGGAGAAAGGGTGCTGGGCCTCCGACCAGTGCTCAGGAATTCTGCTGCGTAGGACTTACAGGAGGTGCCAGGAGGGCTTCTTGGCCCCCAAAGTCCCTCAGGAGTAAAGTGGACTTCATCCCCCATCCCGTAGTCTGCTAGGAGATGCATTTGCAGAGTGGTGGAGAAAGGGGGCATGGCCTCCGAAGACGTCTTAGCAATCCCACTGTGTGGGACTTACTGGAGGTAACAAAAGGGGTAATTGGCCCCCAAGGACAATCTTGGGGGCCAACTACCCCTCCTATTACCTCCAGTAAGTCCCACACAGCAGGATTGCTAAGTTCTCATAGCAGGCCACGCCCCCTTTGCCCACCACTCTGCAAACGCGCTCCCTGGTGCGCTCCTGAATGGGGATTGAAGTCCCCTTTGCTGCTGGGGATCCTTAGAATCAGAATCAGAATACTTTATTGTATGATTACCTAAAATCATTTACAAATACAATGCATGTTACTTTCATAGTTAAAACAGTAGATTAGTAAAAAAAGCATCTAAAAACGCATCTAAAATGAGGTTGTATTTAAAAGAAGAAAACATCTAGTGACATATACATCTGTTGATCAATCAATGCCCTAATATTAATTCATCTTAACTGTTTGGGCTTAGTGCAAGATCACTAATGGCCATAACGTGCTGTGATATTAATTGCTCAGCGAAAATAGCAATGTTCTTAACCATTGGACTTAGCACAAGATCACTAATGGTGATATTGATGCTCATCGACAGTCAGCGTTTAAATTATTATTATGCTGTTATTTTTTGTTCATTGAGTTTGACATAAAGTCTTTCCAGCAGCGGCAAAGAACTTCCCGGCACGTGCAAGCTCCATTGGTACTGTCGTAGTATGTATGTACGTTAAAGCCTCCTTGCATGTGGTTCCTTAGGGGCCAACTAGCCTACCTCTTACCTCCAGTAAGCCCCACACATTGCTGAGAGGTGGACACAGGCCACACCCCCTTTCTCCACCACTCTGCAAACACGCCTCCTGGTGCGCTCTTGGTTTGGGGATGAAGTCCCCTTTCCTCCTGAGGGTCCCTGGGGGCCAACTAGCCCTCCTGTTACCTCCAGTAAGCCCCATACAGCTGGATTGCTGAGAGTGCTCAAAGGCCATGCCCCCTTTTTACACCACTCTGCAAACGCGACTCCTGGCACACTGCTGCTCGGGGGAGGAAGTCCACTTTAGTCCTGAGGTCCTCAGGACACAAGAGGACCTCATCGCACCACCACCAGTGCACCAAGAGGCGCGTTTGCAGAGTGGTGTAAAAAGGGGCGTGGCCTCGGACCACCTCTCAGCAATCCCACTGTGTGGGGCTTACTGGAGGTACCTGATGGGCTAGTTGGCCCCTAAGGACCCATAAGATGCTAGGGGACTTCATCCCCCAACCGAAAACGTGCCAGGAGGTGCGTTTGCAGAGTGGTGCAGGGAGGGGATGGGTCCTCTGGCGAGATGCCGGCTTCTGTTTTCTTTTTCATTTTTTAGGAGGGGGGCTGTGTGGCCCCCCCTTCTCTTAACATTTTTTGGGCCCTGTTTTGTGTGTTTTATTGTGATTGTGTCAGAGGGTGAATGCAAGAATGAGTCAGTGGATGGATGAATGGATACTTGAATGCAAAGATAGGTGACAAAGAGTACATATGGTGACTTATTGAGTGCCTGAACCCATCAGTGACACAAAAGGCACTTTCAGACATAAGTCAGACCTATTGTTTTTACCAATGCTTCTTTTTTTTGTTCTTTTAGTATGTTATTTTATTAGTATTTGTGTAGTGCACAAGCCGCCATTAGTAGGGCACTGCCATGTGAACAGTAATCAGGGATGCTTTTCCAAAGGGTTTTGAGGTTTCCATCACAGAGGATGGTTTGATTTGGCTTGAGAAGGATGTGCTATTGATAGTGTCAATAACTATGTTCCAAAGTTACGCATATGTGTCAATTTCAATACTTTGTGGGTGAATATTTTTTATGATTTACGGAGAAATCAGAGAGCCGTACCAAATCATGTAAGAATCTTCTAGAATGCTTAGGGCATAAGAGAGAAGACTAGCGCGAGGGCAGGTTCTGGGAGGATACATAACGAGGCGCCAGACTTTCAACGTGATTTAGCACAGCATGCCTTGCGTGCGGCCTGCAAAGAGTTGTGTGCAAAATCTTAATGTCTTGAGAAGCTGAAAGAATGACTTTTCCAGCAATAAGGTCACTTCAGTTTCAAAGCTACTGAAGACTGACTAGTAGTGAGAGCGGAAATAAATACACCCGTGTTTTCTGTGTGGACAGGCAGCCACAAGCGGCAAGAAGACAGATACAAAATAAAAGAGAGAAAGGTGCTATAAATATCAGGTATCATCATAGGACCGGGAGGCTATGTGAGCGGAATGAAAGTAAACATAATTAAAGGATAATAAACCTACCTTCAGTAATAGGCAAGTCCCTGGGACTGCGCCAAGCTGTTTCCGTTCCACAGAGAACCCCCGCCTCCCCCATCAGCGAGAACTAATTGGTTGGTAAACGTCTTTATGGATTGGCTAGTAAATGTTGGTGAATGTCCCATAATTGCTTGTAATTACCTGTCAGAACACAGAAACTAGGAAGTTAATACTGTATCAGTGCATAATTCCACGGTATTAGGATGCACGTCTGTGCGGAGGCAAGATGATTAGAACGGAAGACCGAAGTGGCGAGCAAGAAAGTTTCACTTGCAGGAAAAATCAGTTCTGGAATTGGGGAATAAAATTACACTGGGAACCCATAAATTTGGGGTCAAGGTGTTGCAGAGGGGTGGAGCTTGAAAAGCAGAGCCTGACAGTCAATGTATACATTTGTTTAAAAGAAAATCTGCTGCAAAGAAATTAGCAACAAGGACAAGTGTGACAGCAAATCTGTTTTTGGTTACTTAATTGGTCATAAAGAGGCTGAATTTTAAAATATCTTACAGGGTTAAGACACCTGCTGCAGAGTGCATTGCATGCCCAGCAGTTTTGAGGGGATTATAATAGCAGTAACGGTTTTGTCCAATCACAGTTTTGACTCATAAAGCACCAAAGAGGTTTAATGTGCCTGCGGGAAAGCACATCATATAAAATGCAGATCACAGATTTGTGTTTTGTGTTGAGAGGTAAGTGGGCTACTGCTTTTGACTCTGAGATAATTTTGTTATTACTGTAGCGGTCTAGTTGCCGCTCGTAAACGTAACTGGGACCCTTAGCCCGGATGGGCTTGCACACTCCGTAGCACTCTCTGGCCAGGCGTGGCCAGAGAGTATAAATAAATGGGCGGAGGTCGCTCGGGACTTCCGGCCCACACTGAGCAGTAAGGTTGTGGTGTCCTTTATTGTGCAGCTCCAGTGCTAGGCCCCAACGCTCTGGGTAGCCAATTTTACACTGGCAACGAGGAGTGGGCGTTTCATCGTCCGTCGACGAAGTACTGGGCCCCACCTGTCTCCTAGTGCCTGCTCCCGGCCCGTCTGCCCAGCGGAGCAAGCAGCGACGTCGCAGCCCGACGTAGAAGGCACTGGCCTTGATCCCCCCTGCTGCGTGTGAGCGATGACCAGGAGGCCGTGAAGAAGCGGTGCCGCAGCTGTGATGCCCTGCCCCTGTGACGCAGAGCCCTCCTGCCTACAGCCTCCACCGCCGTAGCGGTACAGGTACTCGCCTGCCTGCTTGCCCCTGCCTAAGGATTGCACGCTCGCCGTGTGCGCTGCTGTCGCTGGTGCTCCCGGTGCAGGCCCGGTTGAAGCCCGCATCGTGGTGCAGTGGTGCGCGCATGCGCACAACTACGTGCGGAGCTCCCGGTGACGGCGCGCATGTGGCCTAAGCCACACTGATCCCCAGCAACACTCCGCTAGGATATCGGGCCATGAGGTGATGGCTCTGAGGGCAGCCTCTATAGTTCTGACCACCCCCAATAGCCCCGCACCAAGTAGCAGGTGGGGTCATATGGAAAGAGTCTCAGTGTTCTCCCATCAGCAGCAGCAAAAGACCACAGTGCACACATTTCAGCAGCAACAGGCACGTGAGACCAGCAGGGTAACAGTCTCCATCAGCATTCTCAAGCCATACCTACGCGTAGAGAAAGGCACAGCACAAGGTGCACCACACACGTGCAAGCATGTCAAACCCAGTGGCTCAAGAAGCACCACAACCTCAGCCGCCCGCCCAACATGTAGGGCTCCCAGCTCAACAACCGATGTCACAACACTCACAGATCAATGCGCTGCCCCCATTCAGCGAACTCATTGACCCTGCCACAGCGTCTCCTAGATGGACACTCTGGATCAGCAGGCTGGACAACTACTTTACAGCGACACAGGAAACGGACGGAGCAGTAAAAAGATCCCTACTGCTACACTTTGCTGGCGATGAAATTTACAAACTATTTGCCCACCTTCCTGACACTGGAGTGCCAAATTACTACAATGCTGCAGTCAGGGCCCTGAACACGCATTTCGACCCCCAACTAAACCCGGACTACGAGAGGTTTAAACTGCGCCAAGCACGTCAGAGGGAAGGGGAATCGATGGATGCGTTCCATGCGCGACTGCGTGAGCTGGCAAGCACATGCACCAACGACGACCAGAACAAGGAGGTGAGAGCCCAAGCGATCCAAGGCTGCCGGAACAAGAACCTCCAGACCCTCATCCTGCGCCAACCAGGCATTTCCCTGGAGGACATCCTCATCATGGCCAGATCACTTGACCTGCCAGACGCCAGAGCGACAGCCATGGACATCGCAATTACCCAACAAATGGAGAAACCTGTGGCAGTCAAGACAGAAAGGGCAGACGCAATTCGATCCCAGACCAGAGGCACCCGGGGACGGTGGCCTGGAAGAAGCACACAAGGCTCGCGCTGTGGATACTGCGGAAGGGAAGAATACCCTTAGGAAGAATGCCCGACACAAGGGTGAACATGCTCGAAGTGTGGCACACCCAACCATTTCGCAGAAGCGTGTAGAGGAGGCCCACGGAACCGAGGAGCCCGAAGACGATGGCCGCCATCGAAAGCAGTCAAGCACCTGTCGCTCGAAGAGTCCGATAACCCCAGATCAGCTCGGACACCCACTCGACAGAGGCACTACCTCGAAGATTCCTCAAGCGGCGAAGAGGACGAGTGCTACCTGATTTCATTCAGCAAGCGACCTCAAACGGAAAAGGCGGCATAGAAATTGCCGGGTCCCAAGTCATGGCGCTGATCGACACGGGGGCATCCATGAACGTGATGGGGTGCCAACAGTACAAGCGGCTCAACCCAAGACCCGTACTGTCCCCGTCGCATGTCAGGATCCTCACGTATGGCAGCCAGACACCTCTACCGCTGAAAGGGAAGATGATCGTCCAAGTGAAGGTGGAAGGACACGAAATTACAACCACATTCCATGTGGTCGACAGGGAAGCAGACATCTTAGTGGGGAGCCACATGGCTGAGGACCTTGGCCTAGTTACGTTTGCCAATGCTGTCAAGACACTGCAGACCGAAGATACCCTAACCCTATTCCCGCAACTATTCAAAGGCCTCGGGTGCATGAAGAAAGCCCCGATCAAACTGCACATTGACAAAGCGGTGAAGCCAGTGGCCTTAAGACACAGACAAATCCCATTCCACCTGAGACCACTGGAGGAGAAGGAACTACGAGAACTGGAACAGCAGGGCGTCATCGAGAAGGTCACCGGGCCAACACCCTAGGTATCTCCCATGGTTATCGCGGAGGAGCCGAAGCAGCCCGGTAAGATCCGGCTCTGTATCGACATGCGCCTGCCCAATCAAGCAATTAAGCGTGAGAGACACCTGACGCCCACCGTAGATGACATCTTGGCAGACCTCAATGGGTCCCGCTGGTTCTCCAAGCTTGACCTCAACGCAGGATACCACCAGTTGAGGCTAGCAGAAGAGAGCCGGTATATAACAACATTCTCAACCCACATAGACCTACAACGCTACAAAAGACTAAATTTTGGCATCTCGTCGGCAGCAGAGATTTTCCAGAATGCTGTCCGGGAAATACTGTCTGGGCTCCAAGGGGTGTTAAACGTCAGCGAGGACATCCTGATACTCTCCGCGACCATAGAAGAACACCATCGCCATCTCCGAGCCACCCTCCAAGGGCTCGAAGAACACGGAGTCACCCTTCACGGAGACAAGTGTTCATTCTTCCAGAGGTCCATCGAGTTCTTTGGCTATGTGTTCAGCCAAGACGGGGTCAGAGTAGACCCAAGGAAATCGCAGGCCATACAGCAAGCTCCGGCACCAACAACAGCGTCAGAAGTAAGGAGTTTCCTCAGGATGGCCACCTACTGCGGGAGGCTCATACCGAACCTGGCCATGCTAGCCGAACCACTGCGCATGCTGACGAAGAAAGATGCATCCTGGAAGTGGGGCCAGGAGGAGGATGAGGCATTCCGGCGAATCAAAGAAGCGTTATTGGGAAAAACCACCATGGCATACTTTGACACCACAAGGATGACGGAACTTGTGGTAGACGCCAGCCCCGTCGGGCTTGGTGCGCTACTGACCCAGGAGACAGAGCCCGGGAAATGGGCTCCCCTCGCCTTCGCAAGTAAAGCCCTCACACCAACAGAATCCCGGTACTCCCAGATCGAGAGGGAAGCACTAGCTATCAAATGGGCCTGCAATCACTTCCACCTGTACGTCAGTGGGCATCCATTTCGGGTGGTGACCGACCACCAGCCGCTAATCCCGCTGTTTAGAGGCACTGCACCACATCCGCCACCAAGAATCGAACGCTGGGCCATACAGCTACAGCATTACCAAATGGAGGTAGTATACAGACCTGGGGCGAAGAATCCAGCAGACTTCCTGTCGCGACACCCGCCAGAAACAGCTGGAGACGGAGGTGATCAGGAACAGAAGACGGAGGAATACGTGGACATGATCTCCCAGGGGGCCTGCCCGTGAGCCCTCACCCCGGACGAAATCAAAGCAGAGACCGGCACAGACGCCGTACTGATGAGAGTGTTACAGTCGCTCCGAAGAGGGTCATGGGAAGACTTCCTGCATGGAGCGAACGGATGGAATGAGGCTGAAAGAGATCAGCTAAGCAAGCTCTGGAGGGTGCGTGATGAGCTGAGCGCCGCAGCAGACGGGGTAGTACTGAGAGGCTCGCGGATTGTCATCCCGGCGAGTCTACAGGAACGTGCCCTTGCCCACGTAGGGCACCAAGGGACGATGCGAATGAAATCTAGTATGAGAGAGAAGGTGTGGTTCCCAGGACTTGAAGCTGCTGTAGACACCCTGGTAAGGAATTGCCGACCATGCCAACTCACGAGCAGCCAAGAACACCCTGCCCCAGTGATAACTGAAGACCCTGCGACGGCCCCGTGGGCGAGGATAAGTGTGGACTTTGGGAGCTTCCCGGACTGCCGAGTAACTGCAGTACTGATCGACAGTTACACAAAATACCCCATAGTCGAGGTCATCCCGTCCACGTCATTTACTCACCTACAACCAGTACTGGAGAAGACATTCTCACTATTCGGTCTACCCCAAGAAATCAAGTCCGACAACGGACCCACCTTTCAGGGGACAGAGTTCAAAAACATGGTAGCATCGCTGGGGATCCATCACCACTGAATCACCCCCCAATGGCCGCAAGCCAACGGAGAAGCTGAGCGCTTCATGCAGACCCTTAACAAAGTCCTGCGGATCGCAGTCTCTGAGCAGGCTGACCCAGAAGTGGAGCTGCACTGATTCCTACGAGAGTATCGCAGTACTCCGCACTGCACGACACTAAGGTCACCCTAGTCTCTGATGCTAGCAGGGCCCCGGCAGGAGACCATCCCCGCCGTGGAGGGGTGGGCACCAGAAGCATATGACCCTGCTGATGCTCAAGCACGGAGAACCACAACCAATGAGCAGGCCAGTAAGAAGAGAAAGGCCAAGACAAGGTCCATAGGGCCCAGGTGCACCGTCCTGGTAAGAAACTGCCGCAGCGGAGGGAAGTTCCGCACTGCCTTTGAGCCTGGGGTGTGGACCGTGCTGATGACCAATGGGACAGCTATCACTGCTCAGAAAGGAAACAAGACCATCACCCGGAACATATCCTAGTTCAAGCAAATCCACGAAATGGGCACCAACCGGATATCTCCTAGCCAGGTAGAGGCCGGAGGGTCTGCAGTGGAGAGCCGCTCCCCTAGCCCAGAAGAAGATCAAGCTGCAATGGACCCGCTTTCACCTGTGGCCGCCGAGACCGGAACCACCGCAACCAGCGCTGCCGCCATAATACCTGATAGTCCTCAGGTGAGCCGCGGAGGCCGCCACCTGAGGTATGAACTAAGACCCAACCCCAGGCCGAACCAAAGGCTCACGGACTTCATGTGCTAACGTTGTGTTTGGTTTTGAACACTGACTTGGGATGGGATGTAGCGGTCTAGTTCCGCTCGTACACGTAACTGGGACCCTTAGCCCGGATGGGCTTGCACACTCTGTATCACTCTCTGGCAAGGCGTGGGACTTCCGGCCCACACTGAGCAGTAAGGTTGTGGTGTCCTTTATTGTGCAGCTCCAGTGCTAGGCCCCAACGCTCTGGGTAGCCAACTTTACAACTACCAGTTCATAAGTTCATAAGTTGCAATCCTTCTAATATAGCACAGTGATCTATTTACCGTCATCATGGAGCTATATGCTGATTGTAAGTCATGGCTTTAGCTCCTTATTTTCTTCTCAATCTGTTGCTCTAAGATTGCAAACAAGGGCACCTCTTAGAATTAATATAGTCTTTTTAGTGCAGGCAACCACAATTACTATGTTACATTATATACCCTGACTTTCTGTTTCTCCCAACTGTTCACTCTTATCATGTAGTGTCTACAAGTATGGACGATATGTTATTCTTACACCTTATAACCATCATTGTCTTAAGTAACATTCCCTGTACATTGATTTACCCACTAGTATGATTTATTGTGTCTCTGTGTGTAATGAAAATCACTCCGACACCCTACACTGAGATGAATAGCCCTATAAAAGAACTAAATAAAAACATATTAGTTGGTGCCACTTAAATCATTATTGGTTTAATTACTCATGAACACAGAAAAATCTTGCATTCTTACAGTGCATGCACATTTCTTACATCGGAGGACTGAACAAAGTAAAAAACTTGCCTCCAACTCATAGTTTCTCTAAAGTACTTGTGAAGCGATAAGCTATATGCCTTTCTTTCCCTCCATTGCATTGGCATCTAGGTATTAGACAGCCAGGGGGATACTTGAAAAAAGAGGGCTGAAGGCTTTTTAAGTCAAGCCATTGTTTGTTCTTAGTGTAGAAAAGTTTTATAGGTTTATATTTTTGTGCATCAAAAATAACATGTACTATGCATTTTCATACATGATTCCACATATATATGAAATAACAATTTCAATTGAAATAAATTTCTTATGATGTATAGAGGTGAAGTTATTAATGTTTTTTATTTAGGCCACATATCTGTATAAAACTCCATTTTGAACAAGATGGCTGCCATATCTGTTACTCACTCCTGTTTCCCCCAACATGCACATACCCTCGCCCCACAACCTCTGTAGAGCACAGTCAAGCTTATGTGTAGTCATTTATTTCTACTGTTATGACTACACTGTTCTCGATCATCTTTCCCCTGATCCCTATGACTTTTAGCATTTACCAAGGACCTTCTGCTGCGATCACTAGTGTATTCATTTGTTGAAAGTCTCATTGTTGAATGTTTCATATTTGTTCGAACATCTCCGGATGACACTAGTAAAGAAGGTGTTGAATAATAATTAATAGAAATAGGGTGGTGCTTATATGTTAAGGTGATGACATTTATTTTCCTTATGTTCTGATTTGCTAACGAAATGATACTTTTGCCCACACAATGATGAAACTGCTAAAACTGTTCATATTCTATTCAAGAATTGTGAATCAAAACCCCTTGATATGGGGGTGAGCCAGAAGACTTTCCTATTCAGCTAGGGATGCTGCCTGACTTTTCACTGCTTTTGCTGTTCATTTGGGATTTAGAATAGTTTCTGATTTTTGCATACTCTGTATAACTCTGCTTCTGAACTCAGTTATTGAGTGGGGTCCATTAAGTTTAAACTGTTTTACTGTGCTAAATTGATGATTAGTGTGGGGCCTTATCGTGGGACACATTGCCTCATGAATTTGAGGTTTAACACTGTCTCTGATCCAGTATCCTGTGGGAGAACTGAATGAGGTAAATGTTAGGGTGTCTAAACTTGAGGATACAGTTTTGCTCCCATAAATCTTGGTAGCAGAAGATGGTTGCAAGTTCTATTTACTAATAGACCCTTTAGGTTTCTTTCTTACCCTTTATGCCCAGTGTTGGGATATAGTCGAGGGAGTTCCTGATGTTGAGACTTTGCTCAGAGGTCTTACTTGCAGTGCTGTTCCAGAAAAAGTTGGAGTGTAAGTATGAGTAGAATGATTCTTGAATAGTGTGAGTTTCTAAGATGTTCATGACGAGAAAGCATGGATATATAGAATATTTTTCTTTTTTTAAATAGGCGAATTTCTTTGCTATGCATACTCACAAATTATGTAACCTTTAAATCATTCCCAGAATTACCACTGTAAAAGGAGTGGGGGGTCTTACCTTGAAGCCCATGGTTTGGTTCTCCTCACCTATGTCCTCCTTGATAATAGCTCATCAAGCTGAAAACAGGGCCATCTCCTCACTTCTTATGCTCATCTGTTCTAAAACAAATTTTTAGGAAAACCAAACATAACGAAATAACAAATGCACTTCTCAAACGTAAAGCAACACCACTAAAAAGTACTACTTTACCTTTGATTGTTAAAACATATGCACCTTATTTGTTTTATTTTAGCTCACCTTAACATAATGTCACATTAGCAATGCAATTTTAACATCCTACTAAAGTTTATCAGACTCATTAAAAAAGTTATGCATTCAAACTAAGCGTTTTTCAAACTGAATTTCAAATGTAAAATCTTCCAAACTTTTTGTTCTGGACTTTTTCATGTAATATTCTCTGGGCTTATCAGCACTATGAAAAGAGACGAAAATTGTTCTTCCCAACATGAGTTTTTGACACCACATACAGACCAACAGGCAGACATACGAAAGAAGGAAACTTTATAAAGCTTTGTATTTTACAAAAAGTCACAAACCAGCCAGAGATCATCAAATCAAAAATCAAAACTATGCAGTTTTATTAACTGTAAACACAGATTATTAATCATCTCCAAGAGTTGAACTCCAAATACCATAAAACAACAGACTGTTGGCAAAAACGTGGACTGGCTGATGTGTGCATGGTATAACTTGGACACTGACTCCGGACCCCGAAACACACTTATTAAGATTGAAACACTCCAGTGAAACGGCCAATGACACCGTTATAGGAAACTTTGGCGACAATCCAACAATTCATCATGAATTGCGCTCATGTCTGCACCAGCGCTTCAATAGTCTGGTCTTGCATTGTGTTGTGGGCCTTGCGTTGTATATTTCTTTGGGGCACATGCATCAACCTAAATACCGATTGCAAATGGGCCGATTCACAGAATCGGCCCCTTTGCGACCGGTATTTAGGCAATTGGGATGCATCAACCCAAAACCCATTCGCAATATAGGTAATCGCAAATTTTGCGATTACCTAAACTGCGAATGCTTTTAGGGAATCGCAAATTGTGATTCCCTATTTGGGATGCATCAAAGCCTTTCCTAAAGGCGACTTCGCATTTAGGAAACGCTAATTACCATTAACTGCAAGTTGACTTAATTTGCAAAAACTTTGAAAAATGCACAAAAGTGCATTTTTCAGTAAAGATGTGGCGCACACATATGCCCTTAGAGCATATGTGTGCGCCACATGAGCACAGATGCCAAATTTGGGGTGCAGCAGGGTGGCCTTTAAGGCCCCTAGCACTCTTCAAATGACTTCCGCAATTTGCGAATACCTATTTGGTACTCGCAAATTGCGAATGGCTTTCCATTCATTCCTATGGGCCTCTAGGCCCATAGGAATGAATGGGAATGAATGGGAAAGGCATTCCTTAATTGCGAATCACAATTAAAGAATGTGTAGGAATCGCAAATATTTTTGCAAAACCTACATGCATAGGCAATTGCTATTCCTTATTAGCGATTATTAAGGAATCGCAATTAAGGAATAGCAATTGCCTAGCTTGATGCATGTGCCCCTTTGTGTTTGGAGGACACCAGATTTTATTTTCTATGTTACGCAGTAGATTTATTTGAATGCAACCTTCTTGGAAAATAAATAAATTATGCAACCTAACTTTTACCCACACAAAGCCCATTTGATCAATTTACAGTTTTCACAAGATCTTTGCAGAATACAAATGTGTTAACAAAGTAAATGGAGGTGCGAGAAGCTTATCAGATATAAAAAAAAAAAGAGCGAGGAAAAGAAAGGTAATGCAATGATTACCAAACGGTTTGGGCCTTTATATAGTCTAATATGACACTTGACATTGTGATAGGGATCAAGTTGCCAAGATAATAGTTTCACTTACTATCTGAACACCCCTGCAGCATTTACCAGATATTAACAAGTATTAATTCTGGTTTAATTTCGAGGCTTTTCTGCAACAGAGACAAATGACAGAAGATGAACAAGCACAGGTAATTTATAGTAGAAAGCAGTACAAACAAGTCGGCATTGGAAATAATTTTATCACTGTCAAGTGTCACCATTTTCCGTTTACTCGTCTCACTTGCCACAGAGACCTGGTGCATCAGAAAATAGCAGTCAATGTTGGACATTAACAGGGGGCAGGAGAGTAGAAGCAGAATGTAGCAACCACCGACTGTGTTCCCAAGGATATGTGAGGGAGCAAAGGAGTATTTAGATTTTTTTTAGCACTTTTATTTCTGATGCTTCTCAGTCCGCTGCATTCTATTCATGGGTGTTAATATCTATATTTCTTCTTTACCAAAGACTGAGATGCTCCCACAGCCAATTAATAGTTAATTGGGGAGAGAATGTGGCCTAACTGCTAGGGCTGGGGAACCGGGTTCGAGTCTCGGCAGGGACGCTCAACATTCTGTGATTCTGGGCAAATTACTGAATCTCCCCGTGCCTAACAAAAATGAATGAGTCCATCTATAACGTAACTGGTGCTCATGTAAAGCGCTCTGATACCTTCGGGTCTAGTTCGCGCCATATAAAACTCTCACCCCCCAAAAAAATAGTGTTTAATAAATCCCTTCTGCAAGCTGCGGTTAATATATTTTAACTCTTACATTTATTACTTTATTTGTGTCAACTCTACACAGACTGTGAAATTTCAGATTTATTTTGAGAAAGAGAATTTTAGTAGAAGAATGTGGGGAGCTAACAAGGTACAGTATTTCTCAAAACTAATCAGTGTTAACTGATAGGTAACTAACTCTGCCATTTAAGGAGATGCCTTCATGACATTTCTTCTATCTGCATCTTCAAACTTTGGTATGACAGATGAAAAAACTTTAAGTTTATTCAGACCCATATATTTTTCTACCATACCCCTAAAAAGTTTGTCTCATCCAAAACAAAATTTACATTTGGGGTGCTGAATTAACAGTGGGCTTGGGCACATTGCTTGCAAAGAGGAGACTACCATTTTTAAATAAACACACATTTGTTTATCGAAGTGATTTTGTTTTTTTCTGGAAAAAGCATTATATAGTGATCTCGCTCAATGAATGGAAAGCAATCACTTTCACTCATGACCTGTATTAGCATTTTAACCCTTTTTATGGTCTGGCTTGACAGTGTAGCCGCCACCAGACAATTATGTGAGAATCACCAAGAGAGGGGCTTTGATTTGCCCACATGTTGGGAGCTAGGAGTATATGTTTTGATTGGGCAGAAGCTGTGTGTTTCCACCAAAACATGCTTGCCCTCCTAACAGCTGTGATAATTTTGTTTGTTTATTTATGCAGCTGCCTGAGCTTACGGGTCACACACAGTAATGCAAATAAAGTGTCTTAGATAACTTGATAATTCATGGTGTTTTTTCTCGGGCAGAATCACAGATGGGAGGAGGGCAGTCATTAACCTACATGGATTTTTAGGTCTGGCTTGACAGTGCAACTGCCACCTAACCTTTTAACCTATGCCAATATTCTTCTACAGTTCTTTGCTGCCACACAAATACTTATCCATTCCCATGCTATCTACTTTTAATTCTTCACACTACTATACAACATTCCTTTAAAGCCATACCTATTGGGATTACCAATGCTTCTTACTCATTCTGCTTTTTAAGAGAGTGTGTGAGATTTGTTCCTTATATGCTTTTATTTAAATAGATAATGTGGCTCAAAACTACATAGTTGGATAGGGTACTCCAGCATACCTGCCTGTATTCCACACTCCTCCTTTGGGTCCCTCGTGCTTGTTCCTTCCTTTCCAGCCTGATTCTGCTATCCCAAATCACTGATTGCATGCTCTGAGAAAGATACAGGCATGACGAAAACCAGTGCCAACCCCGTGTTTGCAGTGGTTCACTGTGCTTTTTTCCCT
This sequence comes from Calotriton arnoldi, assembly GCA_963921515.1. NCBI lineage: Eukaryota > Metazoa > Chordata > Amphibia > Caudata > Salamandridae > Calotriton > Calotriton arnoldi. The sequence goes on along the minus strand of CAWUFW010003666.1, from coordinate 656,881 downwards.
TCCAATGAACTGTTCAAGCTATTGTGCACCATGCCCATGAGCTGGTGAAAACCTGCTTTAAGCACAGGCTGAACCGCAGGCGTGATGACCATCAGCCACAACAACACTACCAATAAACTACACCAAAACACATTGAGTGCTACAGGTACAGCAACAGGAAATTAAATTTGCAATGCCAAGTCTCCAATACAGCTGTTTTCACAGGCAAAAATAAAAGCCTTAGATCAAGACTATGTAAATCTTTTACCACGCATGAATGAATGGTAACCTAAATAAAATGAAAGATGTAAACTTTGGAAAGCTCATGGGTGCTTCATATTTAGGGGGACCAGGCTGACATATGGACTGCCATGGCCCTGCTGCCATTGCCCCTTGCCCCCCATGCATGCGGCCAACTGTATTCTAAACATCCAAAACTAGGTGGTAATGGTTAATTGTCCACCCATTCGAAATGAAGAACTTATTCAAGCCCTGAAACTGTCTCCACCAAGGCAACCCCACCCTATTGTGGTCTCCATTCAAATATTTTCCCATTCCAAGGCAAGGATTCTCCCACTCAATCTGCATTTTCCCACTCCTCCCTCTATTACGACTTCCAATCTTACATGGCACTGACATCAACGTTTACACATATTTGGCATGTGCATTTAGACCATCCATCCTTTCTCTCCTTTACTTACCAGAAAATCTTATCTACTACTATACCTACAGCTGAATCTACATGCTAGGAAGTGCTATGAACAAGGGCCAATTTTTTTTTTGCCTTTGGTGTGAAGAATCAGCAAATTAAAACGGAAAAAAGGCATGGTGACCTGGCCGCTGCTGGCGGCCGCATAATCTTTCCTTTAAAATTAGGACTTCTCTAAATTCCTCCAAAGAACTCTTCTCGACAGTTCAGAAGCTGAGTAAACTCCCCGTACAAGCAAACACGGGTGTAGATCAAGAATTCTGCAATTTACTAGCAGACTCCTTTCAGGCAAAAGTGAAAGCAGTTGCAGATTCTTTTTCTTGCACCTTTCGGATGACGGATGCTCACTCGAATTGGACCTTTCTCCACTTCCTCGGAGGAACTAAGGGGTTCAGGTTTTCCAGCAGTGACCATCCCCAGCTTTAATACCTTTAATTGCATTTCGGATTTACAGGTCATGACCATTCTTAATCAGACCAAAGCTGGATCCCCCTGGGACCTGTGCCCCCCAAAAGTCCTCCTCTCAGTCTCTGAGGTTACAGCTATCTATCTCAAAGATCTCTTCAATGCTATATTCTCAGAGGGATACTTTCCTCTACAATGGAAGAGGGCGTCTATTCTCCTGTTGCTGAAAAAAGCAAATCTGGACACTAAAGGCCCGAACAGCTATAGGCCAATCTCCCGTTTGCCTCTGCCGGCCAAGATCGTGGAGAAGGCCATGAATATATAGCTTACCCAGTTTATTAATGAGAATAAACTTCTGGATAGCTCTCAATAGGGCTTTAGGAGTCTACATAGCACGGAGTTGGCCTTGATCAATGTGTCTTGGGAAATAAGAGAGGTCGTGGATAAAGGCAGGAAGTCGGCCTTGATCCTGCTTGGACCTCTGGTCGGCCTTCGACATGGTCAATCATGACCTTCGTATAAACCGCCTTTTTTCCCTGGGCATTAGGGGTAGGGCGTTGGTTCTACTGAAGTCTTTTCTCAGTGATAGAGAGCAACTGATGGAGCTTTGAGGTTACAAGTCCCCGTTGTTCTCTTTTCCTTGCGGGGTGCCACAGGGTTCCCCACTGAGTCCGACCCTTTTTCACCTTTATGTCACTCCACTTTGCTCACTTATCAAGTCCTTTGGCTTTAAGACAGTGTCATACGCTGACGACACGCAAATCATGGCATCCTTTGCAGGGGGATCCAACGAACACCGCATGAAGATTCCAAGATTGTATGCACAAAGTAGGTAATTGGATGTACCAAAACTGCCTGAAGTTGAATTCAGGTAAAACTGAGGTGCTTCTCTTCAGACGAGATAACTCCTTCTGGACACCAAGTTGATGGCCACAGGAATTGGGAGAAATCCCTGAGCCAGTCACAAAGGTGAAAAACGTAGGAGTCTACTTTGACACCAATCTGTCCTTTGGAGGGCAAATCAATGCAATCACCTCCTCCTGCTTCTTTATGATTAAAACCCTCAGGAAAATATTACCTTTCATTCCACCAGAGCTCCAGAAAGCTGTGGTCTCGGCACTCATCATGTCTAAAATTGATTACTGTAATGGGCTTTTTCTCAATATACAATCATGGTATCTTAACAAGCTGCAGGTCCTCCAAAATGCAGCAGCTCGTCTGCTGCTTGCTATTCCAAAACATCAGTCAGTGACCCATGCCCTTCCACCTCCTCACTGGCTACCAGTTAAAAGACGAATTGAATTCAAGTCCCTCTGTATTTCCTTTAAAGCGCTACATGGGCTTGGCCCCTATTACTTCTCACAGAGTTTTAGATGGTATATCCCAGAGAGGCAGTTGCGGTCAATGGCATCCTCCAATCTGGTAATTCCTAGGGCTAAAACTGCCTCATGGGGGGGGGAGAAGTTTTGTGGCCGGCACTGCTAGCCTGTGGAACTCTCTTCCTCTGACACGTAAGAATGAAAGCAATCTTCTGGCATTCCGCAAACTCTTAAAAATTTGGCTCTTTAACAACTAGCCCAAATGCACTTATCCCACATCCACTCTCTGGTTAGCCAATTCAGCAGTAACACCATGCCTAGACACCCTCGGGTATTAGTGTGTGTTATAAATCTTACTTTCATTTCATTTCATCTCCTAAGAGCATGCAAGTGTGAGAATGTATGCTTGCACCTCAGGCAATGGATTGACGACTGCGCCAACACTCTTGCCCCGATCAAGAAACCCTCTAACAGACGCACCGACAGAAAGGCCAGCTGGTTCACCACCGACCTCCAGGCATCCAAGCAGACCTGCCGAAGACTCGAGAAGAAGTGGCGCCACGAACAGACACCGGACAACCACGCTGCCCTCAAGAATGCCAGCCGCAAGCACCACCAACTCATTCGAACCGCCAAAAGAACTACCTTCAAGGAAGGCATCAACAACAACGCGCACAACAGCAAAGAGCTCTTCAACATCGTGAAGGAACTCGCCAACCCCAGCTCCAGCTCCAACGACATCCCGCCATCGCAAGACCTCTGCAACTCCCTAGCCAACTTCTTTCACCGCAAGATCACAGACATCCACGACAGCTTCAACACCCAGACCCCCCCGACAGCTGCCAACACCTCTAACTCACCGCCCCCCAGCCACACTGGCCTCCTGCTCTCCTGGAACCACGTCAACGACGACGACACCATCAAAATCATGAACACCATCCGCTCCGGCTCGCCATCCGACCCCTGCCCCACCACATCTTCAACAAAATAAGCTCCATCATCGCAACCCAACTCTGGAAGATCCTCAACAGCTCCTTCGAGACCGCCACCTTTCCGGAGAGCTGGAAACACGCCGAGATCAACGCCCTACTCAAGAAACCCAAGGCAGACCCAAAGGACCTCAAGAACTTCCGGCCCATCTCCCTGCTCCCGTTCCTGGCGAAAGTCATCGAGAAGATTGTCAACAGGCAACTGACCCACTTCCTCGAGGAGAACAACACCCTGGACTCGTCCCAATCCGGATTCCGCCGCAACCACAGCACCGAAACCGCCCTCATCGCCGCCACCGACGACATCAGGACCCTGCTAGACAACGGCGAAACCGTGGCCCTCATCCTCCTGGACCTCTCGGCCACCTTCGACACCGTCTGCCACCACACCCTACGCACACGCCTCCACGATGCGGGGATCCGCGACAAAGCCCTGGACTGGATCACCTCCTTCCTCACCGGCAGAACCCAGAGAGTCCGCCTCCCTCCATTCCGATCCGAAGCCACCAAGATCACCTGCGGCGTACCCCAAGGATCATCCCTCAGCCCGACCTTCTTTAACGTCTACATGAAACCGCTCGCCAACATCGTCCGATCGATCGACCTCAACATCGTCTCATACGCCGACGACACCCAGCTGATCCTCTCCCTCACCAAGGACCCCGCCACCGCCAAAACCAACCTCCACGAAGGAATAAAGGCCGTCGCCGAATGGATGAAGAACAGTCGCTTGAAACTGAACTCAGACAAGACGGAGGTCGTCATCCTCGGCTCCACCCCATCCGCCTGGGACGACTCCTGGTGGCCGGCAGCGCTGGGAGCTGCACCGACTCCCACCGGCCACGCACGCAACCTGGGGTTCATCCTGGACTCATCACTCTCAATGACCCAGCAAGTCAACACCGTCTCCTCCTCCTGCTTCAACACCCACCGCATGCTTTGCAAGATCTACAGATGGATCCCCACTGGAACCAGAAGGACGGTCACCCAGGCCCTCGTCAGCAGCAGGCTGGACTACGGCAACGCCCTTTATGCGGGAACCACGGCCAAACTCCAGAAAAGACTTCAACGCATACAGAACGCCTCCGCACGCCTCATCCTTGACATCCCCCGCCACAGCCACATCACTGCCCACCTGAGAGACCTGCATTGGCTCCCCGTCAACAAGAGGATCACCTTCAAGCTCCTCACCCATGCTCACAAAGCACTCCACAACGCCGGACCAGCATACCTCAACAAACGACTCACCTTTTACACCCCGAACCGCCAGCTTCGCTCCACTGACCTCGCCCTCGCCACCATTCCACGCATCCACCGATTGACCATCGGCAGCAGATCATTCTCCCACCTCGACGCCAAGACATCGAACACCCTCCCCATCCACCTGCGACAGACCCAGGACCTGCTGACCTTCAGGAGACTTCTCAAGACCTGGCTGTTCGAGCAGTAGCAGCACCCCCCCTCAGCTCCTTGAGACCCACTCGGGTGAGTAGTGCGCTCTACAAATGCTTTGATTGATTTATTGATTGATTGCGCATGAGTCACCAGACATGCTGGTGATACCTGCATTGGTAAATAAAACAAATGTGATTTTAGTGGTGTGAAAGCACTTTTAGCAATGTACAGTGGCCTGGCAGCAAATGGCAGCTGCTGGACCCTTGGGAAAAAATGTAAAAATGAAATAAAAAAAGAATGTGGACCTTGAGGGGTTTGGCGAGCAAGAGCTGTGCATCATCACATGTTTTTCCCCCAATTCTGCATAATATTGAAAAATTATATTTACTAGTGCTGTATAGCAATGAGAAATACATCGGCACAGTCAATAAGCCAACAAGGCGGCCCCTATTGACCTTGCCAATGCTTGTTATATTTTGCGGCAACAGTCTGCTGGCACTGATTTGTGGGCCATTGAAGGTATTGGAGAGCTTTACATGAGCTCCAGTTACATTACACAAGGGCACATTCAATTTTTTAGGAGGCACAGAGAGATTAAGTGATTTTCCCAGAATCAGAGGATGTTGAGCAGATGCAGAGGCTCAAACCTGGTTCCCCAGTTCCACAATCAGGAGCTCTGATGCCACATCCTCTCCCAATGGCCTTGCAATCATTTAAAAGGCCTATCTACTATATATACACACAGAGTGCTACTGTGTTGGAAACATTGCACAAAATCAGCCTTCTTGGTGATTCTGAATGAATTATGAACTATCATATAGGAGGGTGATCACAAGGTGTGCTGCTACTTGACTTTTCGGCAGCCTTTAACGTGGTTCATCACGACGTTCTTATATTCTTATATACTGTCTACATTCTATTGGTCTCTCTCAGTCAGTTGGGCCAGCCTTGCAATGCTTCCATTCCTTTTTTTGCAGTTTTATATAGCACAAACGTGGCCCAAGGACATTAGAGCAATTCACATGAGCACCAGATTACACTACACAAGGTCAGATTTTTTTTTAGAGATATGGAGATTAAGTGATTTGCCCAGAAACATAGAGGGCCAAATTATGAGATTTTTGGTAAGCGGCGGTGCAAACCGATGTGCCACCGCTCCGTCAAAGCTCTCGCTGCCCGCCTGCCAGATTATGACTTATTCATAGTCTGGCAGGCAGGCGGCATGGCGGTTCCCCCTGCGGTGTTATGTTTCATAGGGTACCCCAATATAGGCTTGAGTAGTCACCTGCGCCTTACATTTACCGTACTGTGGTAAATTAATTTTACTTATTACCTCATTTCTGAATTTCTATGCTTAATAAATCATAATTTCTTGTCAATGCAAAGCGAGGAGTCCGTGGTGCTCAAATGAAGGAGGAGAAGACCAATAACTCGGAGTTAAAGGGAGCGCTTCCAGCACCAAGCGGGCACAGGAGCAATCTCTCAAGTCCTCTCTTTAAGTGGGGGTTCTTTATTTTCAACAGCAGAATATTTATACAGTCTTGGTCACGAGGCAAAATAGAGGAACAAACAGGTCGTGGCAGATAGAGGAACAAAGATTCAGCAAGAGGAGCAGAGTGTGAAAAAATGGGGGCGTGTCTTAGGCTTCGTGAGGGGACTTGCGATGTGAAATAGTCTGACAGTTGGAAGGGGAAGGCTTCCTCATTTGGGGGTTTGTGCTCGTGCTTCATGTCAGAAACATGAACCATCTCTGCGGGGGAGCAGGAACTCATGTACTGGTTTCCCGGACTTGGCAGAAACCACAGAGACAGATGGTGAAAATGAGGAAAACCAGGTGCAGGGGTGTCGTGCTCGTGCTCGGGGTCTTGGGACACCAAAGGGTGAATTAAAAACAAAATGGTGCCGGCTTTTAATGTGGGCAATTATTAATCGCGCAAAGGGGATCGCGCAAAGGGGCATAATTAGATCGCGCAGAGGGCAGCGAAGGGGCATAATTATAGATTTTATTTCCACATTCCCTCCTTGCCCCAGAGTGTACCTACATTATATCTCAATTTGCATGAGATCATTTATACATTCTTGTAACATGATTCTTTCCCTTTCTCTCTGCTGGACAAGTGGTTTAGGAATGCATTTTGCAGCGCATAGACCGCATAGGGCAGGACTCACATTGGATGCAAAGGCAGCATCCAGTTATTATCAGGAATATTATGCCTGCTGCTGACAGCAGTTGCCATCCCCAGGACGATATTATCTTCCAGAACCAGTCAGACCACGTCCAAGTGCCAGGTTCTTGATGTAAACTTACGGCTATCTTGTGTAATTTTGTTATGGCCGTGTATACAGATGGGGAATTATCAGGAATAAATATACAGCAGCTAGAGCCTATAATTTTACAGGCTCCGCCTCTGTCAGCCAAGATGATGTCAAGGACAAGGCGATTTTGGAGAGTAACCAATCGTATGGCAGACTGCTCCTGGGTTAAGCTCCCCAGGGCAGACGCCGTCTGGTTTACTACAGCCTCTAAGGTCCTTGTCAACCTGCGTATAAGCTTGCTGTTCTGTACAGGGCCAACAAAGAAGAAGAACCCTTTGTTAAAATCTGTATACTGTTCCCATGAGGTTTCCGCTTGGTCAACCAAGGAGGTATCGATCGTTCTTTTATGTCTGACATGGGGCACTAGGAGGTCTCTGTGGTAAGTGGATGGGGCCACAAAGACAGGGGGTAACAGGAATGCTATATAGCAAGTTCCCCCAGTTCAAGGGCAGCTGCACATAGGCCGTTTGGCCACAGATGAAATAAGTATGGCGAGATGCTAGAAATGAGGACTTTCCTCTGTCTTCAAAACTTATAGTGGTATGACAGTCACTGTGTCCTAATGGAACAGAGCCATTTTTCTGGATGCACAGGTGTCCTTTTACTGGTGAGACCGAGATGGAAGGGGAACCAGCATTCTTTTTAGGTTTGGTATTTAACATCTTGTAGGACATGGTCATGTTCCCTTGCTTGTATTCTTCACTTTCTAGGACTGTACCGGTCGCCTGAGGATCTCCCTCCTTATTAGGGTAACAGGCAGTATTGAGTACCTTGTTTAAATCCCCCAAGGCCACCCATTCTTGCATGAATTATTTCCGTCAGGGCAGGAGGTGGGGGTAGTAGCGTCAGCTGTTATTAGGCGAACCAGGCTTCACAAGTTCCATTATAAGAGAATGGGAAAGAAAAAAGAGGCATCCCTCCCTTTTTCTGATGAGGTGGGATGCGGCCACATATCCAACAATTGGTGCTATTACTGGCTTGCTGAGTGTGGTGTAGCATCTGTATGAAGGTATTGTTTCGCAAGGCTAGTCTATGGGCTTGTTCATGAGGGGGTAGGTCGTGATAGGTGTGTTCCTGAGTGCTGTTGGGTGTATGAGAGGTGTGTTGTGTTGGGGGAAAACAGTGTGGAGAATCCAACCAAGACACGTCATAACTGCCATGAGGAAAAATAATACTGTCAAACATATAATAGGACCATTATGTCTTTTTCTAGAGTTCATTTTTTTTTTTTCTCCCACATAGTCAAGGTGTTAAAATCCATTCCCATGCTCCAACCGCTTCACCACTGGACCGACGCCCAATGGACTTAATTAGCCAGAGTCCGAATGGCAGACCTTAACTTTGATTTGTAATCCTGTTGTGGGGTTAGTTCCAAAGGCAATAAAGATTGTTCAGTCACAATGTCAGTGGGATTGGCAGGGCCATCAGCAACAGTGTCTTTTTGTCCAAAATGTTTCCGGCAGTGGCTTGCGTGGAGCCAGCCCTTCCTGCCCTCGACCTTCACTGCTGTCCGTGTTGTTAGTAGTACGAGTCTTGGCTTCTTCCACCTGGGCTGGAGGGGACTGGTCCGGTCGAAGTTCCTCACGAGGACCCAGTCCCCGGGTCGGATGGCGTGTTCTTCCGGGTTGGTTTTGTCAGGGAAGGTGGCAGCAACCTGAGAACGACAAGATTGGAGTGCAGACATCAAGGAAGCCAGGTAGTCAGTCAGCATAGTACTGTCAACATCAGTTATTCTTTTAGGCCTTGGCGTACCTCACATATTTGGTGGTCTGCCAAAGACCACTTCATATGGAGATAAGCCAGTTCTGGAATGGGCTACCATACGCATGTAGAAGAGGGCAACCGGTAAGGCTACCATCCAGTCCACGCCTTTGTCAGTGCATATCTTGGCCAATTTTGTCTTCAAAGTTTGGTTGTGCCTTTCTACTAGACCTGCTGCATGAGGATGTCTTACACAGTGAAACTTCCAAGTGTACCCTAACAGAAGAGACACTTGCTTCATGAGTTCAGAGGAAAAAGGTTGGCCGTTATCTGAGTAGATGACATGGGCCAACCCATACCTCGGAAAAAAACTCTCTAACTAATTGTTTAGCAGTTGTCGTTGCAGTGTAATCTGGGACGGGATAGGCTTCTGTCCATCTGGTCAGAGCACACACTACAACTAGCACATACTTGTGACCTTCTACATCTCTCCATCTGGATATAGTCCATCTGGAGAACTTCAAATGGATGGTCAGGGGTTGGAATCCTCCCTGTTCCACCTTTGTGCCTTTTCCTGGGTTGAACTGATTACAAATCATGCACGTTTTAACTTTTTGTTTGGCTGCAGCTCTCAAATGTTTGTTGTGCCATATATTCTGTATGCTGTCTAACATTGCTTTTTCTCCCAGATGTGCTGGTCCATGTATGGTGTTTACCATAACTTGTACCATGGCATCCGGTAGAAACCATACTGCTCTTTCAGGTGTCATCCAGCATTGATCTGTAAGGACTCCTCTTTGACAGCAAGTGCCCTAAGTATGCCACTTGCTGTAAACAAAATTGGAGCTTACCAGGGGAAACTTTATGGCCATTTGCAGCTAGGAATTCTAGTACTAGTAGTGATGCTTCAGCACATGCTGCGTCAGATCTGGCCGTAATGAGGATATCATCAACATATTGTAGTATGGCTGTATCCGTGGGCATTTGAACAGTATCTAGTTGTCTTTTTAATGCTTGGCTATATACGCTTGGACTCTCTGTGAAACCTTGAGGAGCTCTTGTGAATTGGAAACTTCGTCCTTGTAAGGAGAAGCCAAAAAGGTATTGACTGTCTGGGTGAATAGGTATGCTAAAGAATGCGTTTTCAAGTCAATGACTGAAAATGCGTTGCTTCCGCATCTATGGCTGTGAGTAGGGTGGAGATGTCTGGAACCACAGGGTGTTGTGGAACGACACATTTATTGAGCTTTCTCAAATCCACCACTAGTCTGTAGACAGGTGGTGTTCCTGGTTCCACTTTTTTATGAACTGGTAAAACAGGGGAATTGCAAATGTTAGAAGTTGTTTCCTTAATCACACCTGACTGTATTAGGTCCTGAATAATTAACATTAATGCTTGTTCAGCCTGAGGTGGAATTTTGTATTGCCTTATGCGTGGTAGTTGGGCTCCCTCTTTCAGTGTAACCTTGTGAGGTGTTATTTCCATACATCCTACTGTGGTGGAATCAGTGGCCCACAGGGTGTGTGGCAAATCTTTCAAACGCTCATCTAATTCTCTACTTGTGTAGTGGCCCTTGAAATCTCGCAGAAATAGTCTGACATCTGTAGGTGAGCAAACAATGACAGCTCCTAATTCTTTCAATGTTTTTATACCAAGCAAGTTTTCTGGACATGATTTTGTCAATATAAGATCTGTAGTTGTCATGAGGGGACCAACCTGCAAGGGCAGTGGCTTTGACGTGACGTTTGTCACAGGTTGTCCCGAGAAACCCAGAGAAATACTTTTTGAACCCGAGAGAGGAGCCTCTGGGACCTCTTGATGGCTTATTGTTGTTTTACTGGCCCCAGTGTCTAGTAGAAACTTTCTATCCTCCCCAAGAAGTCGGACCTCTATAAATGGACCTGTCTGATCTACTGGAATGGGGATTAGGGGCAGTTTGTCATCTCTCTCTCTGGGCAACATCATGAGAAATCTGGGTAATATTCAGTGTAGGCGCTGTCTATAATATTCATTTGGGCCATTTGTGTTGTCAGTGGAACTGAAGGTGTTGAACTGTCTAGGGAATCATTCTGTTTTGGCTGATATGGGCGTGGCTGGGTCTTACCAGTAGCCAAATTGTGCTTTAAGACAGGGCAATCTTTAACGAAGTGTCCCATCTTTTGCAATAATTACAAGTGCTTTTTATATTTGTCTGGCTACTTGGTGTCTGTTGACGCTGGGGTGCAGTTTGGGCTACTAATGCTTTCATCTTTGTGTCTTTCATGCGTTTCTTATCATTTTCTTCTTCATCCCTAATGCGATTCTGGTGATATTGTAGCATTTGTAACACCTGTGGAGGTGTATGTGCTTGCCAGGTACTTTCTACTTTTAGTACTCTGTCCTTAATGGCTGGCAAGGCGTTATCTACTAATTTGGAAACAAACAGATGCGGGTAAGCTTCACTTGTTGGCGTAAGGCCGCTATTTACCGCAAAACACTTTTCAAGTCTAGTGTAATAATCTCCTATGTCTTCACCATGTTTCTGTTTGCAGGAGGAAATGGCATCCCAGTCCTCCTTTTTCACTGTTAGTAACTGTGGTAGCACCTTTAAAATAGTGCCAGGAAGTGCTTTTAGTTTGTCTCCTATACCTTGACCTGCTACTCTAGTATTTTCGTCATTCTGAAGTTCAGTCCATTTAATGTGTTCACCTGCTACTTCCCAATCTTTTTCTCTTAGTTTGTCATATATACCTGATGGCAACAATAATTTCAGAATTGCTGTGATATCAGAAAGAGTATATGTTCCCATCATTAATACATCTCCTAATTCCTTAAAGAATCCAGCAGGATCCTTTGAGTGGGAGGGAACCATCTCTTTCATCCTTAGTAACTCAAGTTTTGTCAAGGGTACATAAATGAAGACGCGTTGTAGCGCGCCATTCGTGTCAGCTCTGGGGTGGACCTCTCTCATGGGGAACTGGCGTGTTTGAGGAAGTCTATTAGTTGATCCACACATATTATGGGGAGATCTATATCCAGTCACTTTCTGGTATTTCTGTCTAAAATCTATAAATGTGTTAAGAAAAACTGAACTATTGTGGAGGAACATGTTATCAGCGCAGTCAGACAGAAAATCTTCGAGTCTTGGATCATGTTTAAAATGAGTGTCATTGAGTGTGATGAGATGTTGTACCATGTAGAGACTTGCTAATCTTTGATGTGAGCGTGGTAATGCTAGAAAAAGCTGGGCTATGAGATCATTGTCATATATCTTATATTGAGAGACCCATAGGGTCGCAGTTCTGGCTATTTCCTCCTCCTCCGGTGTAAGCGGAGGTTCCTGGTCTAACCAGTAGTCTAATGCATTGGATGTATTTTCAAATAACTCATCTGGAGATGACCGTTCAGAGTGACCTTGGAGGAATGTAGGCGGGGGTGTTCGTGAATTAGGGGCGGAAGAACGAACGGGTAGGACTTTTTCAGTAGGTTCAGTAATTTCCTCCTCAAGTTTCTTATTCTCTTCATTTGTTTGCAAGTTTTGCAGAATACGGGTCACATTACGGGTGAACCTGTCTAGTGCATCATTTATAAGTTCTAGACTAGTGTGGTCGGATGCGGAATCTAATAAGTCAAAAAGTGAAACTGGTACATTTCTTTCCTCTGCTTGTATGTGTTTTATGAAACAGCAAAGGAGGAACCTATACATGTGCATTTTTACAGGGTGTGATCTTCTTGTAGTCATAGCGTTAATGGCTCGTGAGTTCTCTCCAGTACGAAGAAACTCAGAGGCCGCTTGAAGAAACGTGTCAATTGCTGGTAGATGTCTTATTTCTTCCCAGGAGTCATGAAGTATTTTACTTATTCGGCCCGCCTCCCTGTGTTGCTTGGAGTCGGGTCATAGGGGCAGTCGGGAATTGTTTTACCTGGGTCTGGACTCTACGGCACCCCCTTCTGGAGTGAGAGGTGGTGCGTTATGTTGTGAAAGGGGTGGCGGAGGCAGAGGGTGTTGAATGACTGGAACTTCATAGGGTGGTGGAGTATCTAAGAGAAAATTAGTAAAAGTATCCTCTGGTGGTGGGGCTGTAGGCTGTGCTGATGCAATGTTAAGGTTTTCAGGTGCAGATGGCAATACAGGATAAAAACCAGTAGAAATGGCTGATTGTTCCCTTTTATTCCTTTCACTAACTACTTCTTTCCCTATTTCTTGTAACTGTTCTTTCTTGGCCTGCTCTGACATTCTCTTACCCTTTTCAACTTTATGCAATTCCTTCTGTTGCCTCCTATGGGCTTCTTTTCTCCATAATTCTACTGAGTCACTCTGTGACTGGCGGACTCTTTTTCTTCCATAACTGTTCCTCTAATTTCATAATGCACTCCGTATCAAAACTACCATTTTCAGGCCATCTATATCTGAGTTCTAGGTCTTTAGTATATTCTACCCATAGATCACAATAAATAAGTGCACCGACACCATGTTTTGCATACATGAAGTGTCCCGAGGAGGAAGGGGAATTTCCTTCTCAAGAATACTCTTTGGTTGCCATCTTACGTATTTTCGAGAAAATAGGCATGATGGCAAGACTTTCAAAGATTTTAGAAGTGAGAAAAACATAAACAGAACAAATATCTTTACCGTATCCACGAAAGAGGTGAGTCCGTCTTTTATACTAGTTTAGTAGTCCTCACAAAATAAGTGAGAAACCCACAAAAACATGTATCTTTACCGTGCCCACAAGGTAGTGAGTCCGTCTTTTATACTAGTTTTAGTAGTCCTCACCAAAGATAGGTGAGAAACCAAAAACGCGTATCTTTACCGCCCCCACAAAAGCTGTGGGTTCGCTTTTATACTTTTCAGCAGTACTCACCGAAAAGTAACTGGAAGGCCTCTTGAAGATTTTGGGAAAACGCGGCGCGCAGTTTCAAGGTGGGATTTGTAGAACCTCGGACTCGTCTGCTTCGCAGGTTGGGCTTTGGTTCAGGACGTTCCGCTATTTCCTCACCGCCTCGTGTGGATGCTGGGCTGCAGTCGGTCCCCTCTTCGCCTCGAGGGAGTTAGCGGGAATTCCCCGCGTTGTGCACTTTTGAAGTCCGTCAACGGTCAGGAGGGGACAGTACCGGGTCCAATATCGCCGGCGCGTGGGGGAAAGGGAAGGTCCCTGTTCGGGCGCCAATTACTGTGGTAAATTAATTTTACTTATTACCTCATTTCTGAATTTCTATGCTTAATAAATCATAATTTCTTGTCAATGCAAAGCGAGGAGTCCGTGGTGCTCAAATGAAGGAGGAGAAGACCAATAACTCGAGTTAAAGGGAGCGCTTCCAGCACCAAGCGGGCACAGGAGCAATCTCTCAAGTCCCTCTCTTTAAGTGGGGGTTCTTTATTTTCAACAGCAGAATATTTATACAGTCTTGGTCACGAGGCAAAATAGAGGAACAAACAGGTCGTGGCAGATAGAGGAACAAAGATTCAGCAAGAGGAGCAGAGTGTGAAAAAATGGGGGCGTGTCTTAGGCTTCGTGAGGGGACTTGCGATGTGAAATAGTCTGACAGTTGGAAGGGGAAGGCTTCCTCATTTGGGGGTTTGTGCTCGTGCTTCATGTCAGAAACATGAACCATCTCTGCGGGGGAGCAGGAACTCATGTACTGGTTTCCCGGACTTGGCAGAAACCACAGAGACAGATGGTGAAAATGAGGAAAACCAGGTGCAGGGGTGTCGTGCTCGTGCTCGGGGTCTTGGGACACCAAAGGGTGAATTAAAAACAAAATGGTGCCGGCTTTTAATGTGGGCAATTATTAATCGCGCAAAGGGGATCGCGCAAAGGGGCATAATTAGATCGCGCAGAGGGCAGCGAAGGGGCATAATTATAGATTTTATTTCCACAGTACCATTGTACTACATAACGGTTTTTGGTATGGACCTTTTACCTAGTTAAGCGCTGCATAAATGTCGTGTGGTTTTCCCCGAAAACTAGCCTCATTAATTATGCATGCGGATTCTCAGAATCACAGCAGGATTACCATCTTCTTCATAATAACTATGTATAAGGGTCATCCTTTCCGTCCTCCTCGGCCGACATGACACAGCAAGGTAAAATCCTCTGAGGGTACCTTTTAGGTATATATACACCATATATTTGCCGGGGCAGGCAGAGGAGAAGGATATCCATGCTGACACACTGACACAAGACGCTGAGGTTCCTGCACGCAGACATTCCAGCACGCAGTGGTCAGACATCCCTCGCGGGGTGTCTATCTCGAGACCAAGATGGGGTCCTTCATTCTCTCGCACCAGGTAATGGGGTTGGCCTCATACTAGGGGGATTCTTGGCTCTAAACCTACATACATGCTAGGTACACTTAGATACATCTAGTTAGGGATGCATCATAGGAGTACGCATTATTAATGTCATGTATTTATATGCTTGCATATTTTCATTGTTTTAGCACTATGGTAGAATTCTACCATCCATTTACTCTGTTGGTGCTTATAATCATTTATATTTGTTTCTGTCTTACAGTTGTTTCGGCACACCTATTTTACACTAGAATGACACTGGTTCAATAAATGCTTATTGAAAACGTCTCCACCGTTTATTCTGTGTATCTCTCTGAGACAAAGTGAGCACGAGTGACTGAGCAAAAAGTACTGTACTGTTTCCACGATCCCTGATGGGACAGGGTTGTCATGTTTGATAGTTGCCAAGAGCTATTCTCTCCTTGGTAAGAGGAGGTTATAGTGGTACTGTGAGCTAGCTGGTATACAGGCGAACATATCCGGTGGGGGTGTCTGGAATCAGTCTGGACACCAATCCCACAGTTTATGTTGTCTAAACTTGCAGATCCTATATAGTTTTATAGGAACTACACGACATGGCACCGCCAACATTGGTTTGGTTCTTATTTAACGGTCAAATCTGAGTAGTTCTGTCGTGTTTTCTCAGAGACCCCTACTCACATTATTCCAGAGACATCTGGAGTGGGTGGGAAAAAATCCGCCACAGCTGAGTAGGCATATCCTATGTATTGGCTGTAGGTTTAATTAAGCTTGGCGGATAATAATTCCCTTTTGTGCATAAAACCTTATCTCAGTTTCCTTGAAACTCTTTCAACAATGTCTGTCGAAGACAATGCTGCACCAGCATCACATGCGAATGCAGCGAGGGAAGAAGAGCAGGACAGTGCAATAAACATTTCAGAAAATGTCAGAAATGCACTAATTTTAAAACTAGCATTATTTGGAGTCACAGCAAGAGGTGGGACAGTAACCTTCATGATTGAGGCACACGAGTCATACAGGACAGAAGTATTCTATTCATGGGTCAAATTCCCACCAGCAGATGCATGCACAAATACATTTCATTCTTACACTGAAGAGGAAATACCAGAGGAATATTGTCCATACGTGGACATTGAAGTTCCGCTCACTTAAAAGGAACACATAAACTGGTTTAAAGGCGCCCTCCCACACACAACAGATAAAGTGAGACTCGGTCCGCTCGGCAGAGATGGAGCCACTTGGCTGGTCCTAGCTGCTTGCACACTGCCTCCACACATTGACACAATGCCCGTAGCAGACTTACATCCACTACACAAAGAAATAATAAAACTTTACAGAAATCTGACACAGTTCGTTATGAGAACACTTACACTTCAACCTACAAGGGTTACGCCAGCAGGACAAAAACAAGGAACTGCAACTAAAATAACTCCACAAACACTGAACTCAGTAATGTGAAAAATGCCCACTAAGCGTGAGCAAATACCATTCTGGATAGCTCAGAAAATCACACAGTTAGAGGCAGTGTTTCCACACACAGGCCCTCAAGAAAAACACAGAATGCTAACAATATGCTTGCCAATGGGGATTGCTCCTCCGATAGAGGATTGTACCTCTTGGGGTACAGTTTTCGCTGCCATCTATACCAGAACTCATGGTATCCCTTCAATAGCAGTAATACCAGACGTATTGAGACAGATACAGAATGAGTATGGAGCTGAACCTGCTCTGAACTTAGGGATGAAATTGATAGGAAATTTTGCCCAGGTATCAACTATTATATAGGCAAACATAAAAGGGGAGGCAGCAGCAGTGGCAATATGCCAACGCCTGAGGGATTTCACTCCTATACAGCAGGAGCGTGAATTACCTAAAATTATTGAGGACACATATGCCGAATTAGGTAGAGATAATTTGGGAGCTAAAGCAACAAAACCTCAACTCATTGGTGGACCTGATATGGATAACACCAGCACCTGATTCTTCTAAGAAGAAATGGGACAATAAAAAACAAAAGAATAGAGATAATAGATCACAATCAAGGGGTGGGTCTCCTCAACAGGAGCCCTCCGAAAGGAGGTTCAACCTTAGGAATCATGATAACATTAAAAAACCTGACAGATATCAGGATACTGATACACATTCCTCTCGTTCCTTTCAGGGTTCATCAAAAAACTCAGAGAGGGAAGGACGGTCAGTTCGCAGACAAGAAGAGCGTACAAAGTCCAGAGTCACGCAACGTGCTTCAGACAGTAATATTAAAAAAGAAGATAAACCAGAATCAAAACCACAATTCAAAAAGAAGAGAGTGGCAGGTCTTAAAGTAAGAAATGCCAAGGATACTGAGGACTCAACTTCTGAACGGGGAATGGGCTCTGACGATGCTAGACAGAGCAGCAGAAGTAAAAATAGCTTGCCAGAACCTGATGGAATTTCTGGTGACAGTGGCGTTGAATGAACATATCACGGTGGAGACACCGGATACTAGGGTAAGTGTCCCACACCCGTTATATGAAATAACACTCCAGATGGATGGGAACAAACCCAGAAAAATCAAAGGTCTCTTTGGGAGAACCTGACTTATGGCTATGACATTCTTTTGGCTGAAAAAGATTGGCCGCCTGAGATTGTTACGGAGTGCCCAAAGGGAGAAACAGTAATTTTACCAGATTTTTCCGACCTCTTTCCAGTATCACTAAAACATTCATACGCGCAGCAGTGGGCAGTAGCACTTGCTCCAGCATTATAGCGCAACCATGTAGGGTGGGATACTGAGTCACCACACCATGTAATCCCAGTAAAAACTACTCCAACTCCACAGAGACAGTACCCAATAAAACAAGAAGCGAAAAAAACAGGTCAGTGAGATCTTAGATCAAATTGAATACCAAGGTGTAATTGAGAATTGCACCTCTTCAATGAATAATCCTTTGTTTCCCGTAATGAAGACTGACAATTCATACTGTCTAGTTTTAGACTACAGACATCTGAACACATGCACGTAGACATTTGCTGTACAGAATGTACACAGTGCCGCATTAATGAATAACATTGTGCAGAAAAAATACAAAACAACACTAGATTTCTCAAATGGATTTTTCTGCCAAAAGATAGCACCTGAAAGCAGATATTTGACAACATTCTCAGCCCTAGGCTCTCAGTGTCAATTCTGTCGACTGTCCCAAGGGTCTAAGAATAGCCCCGGGTTGTTCTCAGCTAGGGTAACAGAGTTGCTTAAAAATTTTGAGGAGGAGGCATTGTCCTATGTAGATGATATTTATCTGACGGATGATGATTTATTGGATCATTTGACCAGGGTGAGCAGCATAATTTTGGGGTTCGCCTCTGAGGGCTACAAATTCAACTTTAAGAAATCAAAACTAGCCAACCTCAATGTCCTATTTTTGGGATACCAGTTATCAAGTGAAGGGAAAAGCCTAGCAGCTAACTTTTAGACAAATGTGCACTGCTCCAACCTCCAAAAACTCTGATAAACTTACAATCCATATTGGGATTCCTAAATTTTGGCAGAACATACATTTTGGATTACGCAGAAAAAGTAAAACCTTTCTACGATTTAATAAGAACCTGAATTTTCAATTAGACATTGGACACAAGGACACACGGATATCCTTTGTTCCTTACAAGCTGACATGATAGCTTCCAAACACCTACACACACGTGTAAACACCACAAATCCGGTGATCCGTGTAATAGCGGGTCAATCTGGGTACACTTACCTAACCTTCAATGAAGGCGAAACGGTACCCATAACATACAAATCACACTTTTACACAAGCGCTGAAATGCGCTTTGCTTCTACAGAAACAATTCTGACAGCAGTACAGACTGCCGTAGTGAGAGAAAGAGCACTGGCTCAGGGGAAATGAATAATTGTTGTAACTCCAGTACTGGCCTTAGAGGCTGTTTCAAAAGCTAGCGTTCCAAACGCAAAAGTACTGCATACACGATGGGTACAATGGGCTAATTCTCTCACTGCAACAGATGTAGGTTACAAATTTGATTCCATATTAAAAACACAAGCATTCCTGCAATATGAACAAGAATACCTTCTCCCAAATGAAATAATGCCTCTAGATCAGTATGAATACATTATTTATACTGACGGTTCTGCTCAGCCTGCCATAGGTAGTAAACAGCAATACAGAGAAGCTTGTGCGATTGTAAAAGGACGTATGCAGGAAGGCAAGTTCCATCCTAGCAGTACAAAGAGGCTGTCTCTGGAAGACTGCACAGCACAGCTTGCAGAATTAAAAGCTCTATTACTGGCACTTATAAATACGGATCGGGAATTCCCCACACTTATAGTGTCTGATTCATTTTACTGTGTTCAGTCTTATAATGAAAATCTTCACTACTGGGGTCAGAATGGGTTTAAAGACTCAAAAGGTTGCACAATAAAGCACAAATTGCTTTGGGAACAAGTGGCAGAGCTGAAAAAAGACTTGCCAAGAGCACACGACATACACACGCTGAGTCATCAACGCGATGGCATTCATGTTGAAGGGAATTCATTGGCTGATGAAGCCGCAAAGGCAACAGTGTGAACTGCTGCAGTAACTGCAATCACTCATTCTAGTACAAGAATAGACGGAAGCACAATGGTATTGTCATTGCTTCACGCAAAAACAGCTCAGTCTTGCCAAAAGGCTTTCCACTCAAGTACTCCTAAAAGTTAGATCCAAAAAATATTCCTTATGCTCAAATTCCAGGAGTGGGGGATAGAGTAATACTAAAGATGGATCACAGATTAGGTTTAATTCTAGCTGCACATGAGGGTCTGGGTTCTGCACACGCAGGGATTACTGTTATGGTTTCTCTACTGAAAAAACGCTATTGGTGGCCAGGATTAACAAAACAGACAAAAGCATTTGTCCTTAAGTGCGACATCTGTCAGCAGATGAATGGTTCCACGTTGCACGTCCAGCACAAACACCACTACTATTTGGACCACTATGGCCCCTTACAATCTGACGGGGCTTACAAGTACATCTTAGTGGCAGTGGATTCATGCTCTAGATTCCTGTGGTTTTGGCCTCAGTGCTCGGCTGTCGCCCGAACTGTTATAAAGGATTTGCGAGTCTTCATAGGGACATCCCCAGTTGGCACATTACATTCTGACCGTGGCCCCGCGTTTAGCTCTCAGGCTTACAGGGAAGTCATGGGAAGTTTGGGTGTTGCACTGCGTTGCTCCTCTCCGTATTATCCCGAGGGAAATTCTGTTGTGGAAAGGAAAAACCGAGACTTAAAGCAATCCTTAACAGCAAGGGTATTAGGCTCGTGTGGTAGTTCTGTCAATCACCTATATGGGGTCCAGAGGGCACTTAATAACATGCCAAGAAGTTCCCTAGGAGGCATCACCCCTTACAAAGTCCTATTTGGGACGAGAATGTGGGCACCTGATCTCGAATGTGGCAGAACAGTGGCGGATTGACATCAATAAACGTTTGGCTGTTTTACAGGAACTCAATGAATTCCGGGCACTTCAAAGCAACATCCAAGTAAAACCCACTGCCACTGGGGAAGTAAAAACAGTAACGGCAAGACCTGCCTGGATCCCAAAAGTCGGGGATCTGGTCAGAAAAAGATTGTGGATAAGGAAGAATTTGGGCCATCATACAGAACGCCTGTACCTGTCCTGGCTGTCAAAGGAACAAGAAAAGTACTTCTTCCACCCCTTGCTGGCAAGAAAGAAAAGAGATTTGTCTCAATTGATCTGTTCAAACCACACTATGTGGCCGATACTGAATAGCAGGCTGCGTGAGCTCCTGGGTAGCCGCTGCTCTCCTCTCGCTACCATACAGGAGGCTCAGACTGAAAGACTGATAACATTTGAAGAGTCTTCTATACGTAGTAATGAAGTTACCAACAATGAAATGGAACTCGCTCCTATTGAAATTGAACCTCAAAACACAAATGAAACACAGATATCAATTCGGCCTACCACCGACATCTACATCAATAGGCCTCTACAGGAGACTTCTGCAAGTTCAACAAAACCTGCTGAGCTACCAAAGATAGATCGAACTGCATCTGGTACTTCATCGATTTCGATACCTTTTCTCTGGAACCAAGTGAACCTGAGTCACCGCCAGCTCCAGTTTCTCGCAAAAAACAACTTCATGATTTCTACATTTTTCTGAAAAAGACATACCTAATCTCACCATGGCTACAGCTCTGGATCATAACTGGAATATTGTTCCTACTATTCTGGATAGGTTTAGTGACTGTCTTTTTCTTGCTCGTGAATGGACACTATCTCCCAGAACGCTCCGTAGTATCACAGGTGAACTTGGTACTAAAACCTCATACGTCATCTCATCGTGAACAGAGACCTGTCCTATGTGAACATTACAGCAGTTCCAGTTTCTGACGGAATAGTTTGGGACAGAGTTTCAAATGATGTATTTGGTCCCACTGAACTTTTAAAATTACCACACGTATTAAAAATTTCTGCGAATGATATCATCACCTCCAGTACATACTCTGACGATTGGGATTTTGAAACTGTTAATAGTATGTTGTCTGATTTAGAACTATCTACAGTATTTACGAAAAATGAAAGGTTTGATGACTCATCTGATTTTGATACCATGCACTGTTACCAACATTATGGTCATCACTTTCTGCATAAAACAAGTGCACCACGTAATGTTTTCACATATCACCAATGGGAACATTGCCCAACACCACAGAAAGATAGTTCACATACGTTTACACAAAAGTTTGCTTATTTTATTAAATATACTCTGAATCCTTTATTGCCCAACTGTCTGAACAGGGTTTTGACGTATGGAAAAACATTATAGACATAAAATCAGTCTGGGGTACTAAAAAATGGCAGGTTTAGGGAACTGAGGCACTATTTAGAGCATGCCTCATACCCCAACAGATGATTTTTCTGAACGACGCTGTGCAACAGACTTCCTGTCTTGGGTTAGCCAAGATTAAGGACTTGAACACACCTCGTATTCCCTCACTTTCACACTTGGCAGAATGGCAGAACTACACAAAAAATGGTGAAGGTACACTCGATGACATTGAGCATGACGTTTCATACAATTCTAAACAAAGCGCTGTATAAACCATGAACAGCGTCCCCGCTTTGCACTCCTTAGAGTCTGCAACCCTTTCTGTAATGTAAAAAATAGTTCAATCTTTCCAATAATAGATAATCGTTGTCAATAAATCTTCTTTTTATTAATCACAATGTTGTATTTGGCATGTAGACTTATACATTTGTGTGATTGGCTTCAAAACAATTCTCATAATGAAACTTTCTTCATTCATTTAGTAACCAATATTTCCATAATCCCGATGCATTTCGGGTCAAAACCCTTCTTCAGGGGAATCGTTTTCTAAAAATAAGAGAAATCAATGATTCGAGGGATAGAAAACGCCTCCAACATAATCGTCTGACTATTAATGAGATCATCATATTTACAAAGTGCAGAAAATGTCATGCTTCTAACGTGACTTTAGGAAAAGGTGAACAGGAAAAGTGACTGATCAAAGATGTATCGCCTCATAGACAAAGATAAGTGATTTCCACATGCTAAAAGTACCAAGTGAAAAAAGTGAAAAAAGTGAAAAACCAAATGTCTAAAGGACCAGTGACCAGGAAAAGTATTGTAGATCAAGAGTGAGTGAATACCTCATGTCAAACGTAAACGGTTTGAAGTGAACCGAATGAGGTGAAAAAACGGGTGTCAATGGATAGAAAAGAGTGAAACGATGATACCAACTCGATTCAAAGATGCTTTCCAAGCACCATAATCCCGCATATATAATCTACCAAAGGTGAAACTAAAATTTTTAAATGGTTAAACCAAATGGTGTTGTAAAACATACCCCAGGTTTGCTGCCATGAAAACGTAGTAAAGTATCTGACGCTACAGACCGCGTTTTAGTCATTCATGGTATCTGTAAAAAAACGTAAGCTATCAGAGCCCCGAACCGGTACAACAATAAATCTACGACAATCCGCTGCCAGTAAACTTATGAAGGCTTACCTTAAGTCATTAAAAAAAGTCAATCAAATATTCTTAATCCGTCCGAGCGTTCGTGTGACTCCGGCAAGTGCACCCAGTGTTCCCGAATGTGAGCCGACGTAAGAAAGTGGAAGTAGAAATAGGATGAGACCGGCGGTCGCCATCTTGGAAATACATGTTCTAACTCTGGTTAGCGGCCATATTATAGTGGGTAAAGAACGTGAGTGATATAACGAGTGAATCAGCAGATGCTTAGTGAAAATCCTTAAATGGAAAACTAGTTAGAATCATGCTAAAGATAAATGTTCTAACATAAAAAAATATTTTTAGAAACACGACTGTATATGCAATGAAATAAGTACAAAACTGTAACAGCATTGGTCAACATGCATAAAAAACAGACAATAATCAAGAGTATTGTGCATGTAATTCAAATGACTGAAACTCAGTCTCCTGTTATAGAAAACAGCTATATTCAATGCGTTCATTGAGACCCAAGGGCTGGCATGCGTCCAATTTTTTTATCCAAATTAGTTCTCTCTGTAAAAGTCTTTTTCTGTTATCGACTCCTTCAAGTAAAGGGACCATCTCAAGTACTAGGAATCTCAGTTGACTGACATTGTGTTTATTTTTGGTAAAATGAGTCGCTACTGTGACTTCTCCATGTGATTTCTTATATTACTTTTATGTTCGGTTATTCGCACTTTAATTTTTCGTTCGGTTTTCCCCACATATATGAGACCACATGGACACTTCAACAAGTATATCAAATTTTTGGAATCGCAAGTTGCTGTGGTATGTAGTTGAATGGGTATGCCTTTAGTAGGATGTGTCATTTTGGTTCCCTTGATAATGTTATTGTAGTGCCCTCAGTTTAGGCACGGAATTGTACCTTTGTGGATATCAACAGTAGATTGAACGGATTGATCTAAAAGTTCCTTCAAATTCTTGGTGCGTTGATATGCAAATAACGGTTGTGGATCAAATATACCCTTAAAATCAGTCTCATTTCGTATCATGGGCCAATACTTCAACATCACTTTTTTAATTTGATAACTTCTGGATGAAAATTTAGATACAAAAACTGGTCTGTTACTTGTATCGGCTCTTTTCTGGCTGCTCAATAGTTGATTTCTGTCAACTCGCTCTGATCTTTCGATAGCACTTTTGATGACTTTTGTGGGGTATTTTCTTTCTTTGAATTTAGTAATCAACTTGCTCTTGTTAGCTTCAAAAACTTCTCCTTTTGATGAAATTCTTTTTACTCTCAATATCTGAGAATATGGTAAATGTTTTTAGGGGAAACCTGGTGACAACTGTTATAATGAAGAGTGTTATTCCTGTCTGTGCTTTTGGTGTATACATCAGTTTCCAACTTATTCCCTTGTCTTGTGATGAGTACGTCCAGAAATGTGATTTTGTCTGTGCTTATGGTGTTGGTAAATTTGATGTGGTCATCAATGTTATTAAGATAGTCTGAGAACAGTAGCAATTCAGGTGTTTGTCCCTTCCATATCAAAAGAATTTTGTCAATGTACCTCAAGTATACCAACAAGTTATTGCACCAATCGGGGTTGGATAAGATGTTATCTAATTCAAATCTATGCATGTAGAGATTCGCATAGCAAGGTGCTGCGCAATTGCTCATAGATGTTCCGGACAGTTGTTGATAATATTCATCTTTCCATCGAAAATAACTGTGGTATAATGTGAATTGAAGCAATTCAAGAAGAAATACTTTCAGATCTTCATCGATGGTGTGGTTTAAAAGAAAGGATTCCACCGCATCTATGCCCTGATTGTGAGGAATGGAGGTGTACAGTGAACATACATCGATCGTGCACAATGTTAAAATGCTTTCCTCATCGAATTCAATGGTGTTGATTTTATTTAAAAAATCGGTGGTGTCTCGTACAATTCAACAGATCCCAATTGGAAGGGATGGTTAGTTTGGCCTATCGACACAAATAGGTGTTAGTCAAGATTCAAGGGTACCACCGAAGGGTTTAGTATTCATAGGCCCGACTTGCGCTATGTACAAAGAGAACATCCGTGGGTGGTGATATCATACAGTGTTGGGAAGTTATGCCTACATTGGCTATGAACCTCAACACTGTCACAGGTGAAACAACCCTTGTCCTTACTCTCAGAAGACATGGATCTTAGGGATTTTTTACTAGGTCCCCGGAAGCCATGTCATAAACGCTTCTTATACGCTGTTTATTATGAAATTTGGAAAATCTCTCGACAAGAAGCTGCGGAGAGATTATGTGAACTTGACAGAATTAATTTAGAGAAGGCTTTCGCTGTGGTTGACAATGGCATGACCACACTAACATCCAGGATTTATTCACTGGGCAACATTGTATCTTCTGCTATAGATATAATGGAACAGGATCTGTCCATCTTATAACATGGACAATCACAGTTACGTTCTATTGTGTCATTAAGCTGGACACCACAATCATTGCGCTCTGGTTATGTGCCCTGGCGATATATCAACAGTACGTTTCTGTTCTCAGCATAAAATTTGACTGAAAAGCAGACAACAATGGCACAAAGTGATGCAAAATATACAATGCTGCACATTGAAAAATTAGACCAATTATCTTTCACCGTGGCAGAGGCACCATCCACAGAATGGTTATTTCATGGCCATGTAACATTGCCAGTAACAACTTTCCAGTTTCAAATTGCCTAGAACACCACAAGGTAGGCAGGTATGAAGCAATGGGTAGGGAATTCATCCATGAATCTTGGGAATTATCGTATAGATTTAGATGCAGGAACGGGGACACTGAAGTGTTTCTCAGCGATACAGACTGCGAGAATTGTTAGAGTGGATTTCTCATTTGCCAGGATATTATGCTTCACGGGGCCTGTAACGGTTCAGTAGCTAACTTCTCCTGTCATTTGAAGGGTTCCCCAGCTGCCGTGATTAATCCAGTGTTCAGGCTGCTCTCAAATGGGAGTTACTTAATGCTGAATGATCAAGGTTGTTGTGGAATGCTTCCAGGCATCGCATATCTTGTCACTATAAGTTCCAGAGTTACTTGTTGTATGCAAGTATTGTTTCCACTGATCCACACAGTCAGAGAGGCGCCGTTATGGCCTTTGTTGAATGTTTCCTTCATACGGTTTGATACACTGAGCCGAAGGAAAGGCATGCTTTTACAGAAAGATGTGCCCTTAACCTCAGCCCGAGAGACTTTTGATCTTCAGGTTGCAAGGTCTTCAGCTGAGATACAGGCATTGGTATGAACAAATTGCCCTTTCCATTTCGGAGAAATGGTACAAAGTATGTTTCACATGTCTGATACGAAGGGTATAGTACACCTATTTAAGACCATAGGTTCTGGACTGTTAAGCACCTTTCAGACAGTCTTTGGAGTGATTCCAGCTTTTATACATTCGGTATTTGGAAGCATTTTTGGAGGGCTTCTGCTGATCCCGCTACTGATAGTGGGTATCCTGATTTTTATTTTTCAGCTACGCAATGGTCGTCCCAGTCACCAAGGAAATGGAAAAAGCGCTCTTGGAGCGAAGTTACCGTGATCGCATGGTACTCCATCTTGGCACACCTCGACTTCAGGAGCTAAGCGAGTCTTGGTTCCTATCATTTTGACCTGTCTGGATTGACTGCATTTTGCCTGTTCTCCGCTGTTTGTTCTGCGGATATGAATGGGTGTTGGACCTCCGTCTAACACTTCCATCGGTTTCGCCACTGGACGTGGATGCACTGCTGGACCCGTTAAAGGCCCACTTAGTGCTGTGTCCTCAGCGTATTCCCATGTTGATGTCTGCATTCTTAGAGCCACCACGGGATGCTTCAGCTCCAAAGTTCTGTGCAGGAACCTTGTGAGGCGTTCCCATTGCAGTGCCTTTTTTAAAAGGCACGCCGCCTTTTAAAGGGCACGGCTGCCGTGTAGTTCCTATAAAACAGTATAGGATCTGCACGTTTTTTTAATTGAACAGTTAAACAACAGATAGATTTTCAAAATGTTTTCATCTAATATTGTTTATGATGCATCTAAGCTTGTGATTTAGGGTATTATGATATTTTGGAACAAGTGCTTGAATCGTGTTCTTCCAGCCAGACATTTCTGATTTCTAGAATTCTCAGCAGGAGGGTATTGATGATCTCCAAGACCTTTTCTCAAGAAGAGATGTTCTTGGTTATAAACTGGCCAGCTGAGTCTTGCATAGAATTTTGAGGTACATGAACTGAACAACTGGCAGCCAGTGAAGATACGAAAAGCTGTTGTCACATGATTTCTGAGCGTGAGAGCCATCAGCAACCAAACATTTAGTAGCCTCTGCAGTCCTCATAGTTAGTCTTTAAGGAGCAATAGATAGACGCCACTAGTGTAGAATACTTACAAGAGTACAAGATATACGAATGCTCAAACCTTTTTTGCCTCATCTAGAGTCTGGAGCCAGTGCAAAATGGGTACAAATGGCAATGTTATCCATTTTTGCATTAATACTGAGTAGACAAAGTTTGTGATAGTATGGTTTTGTGTTTTCTGTTGCCACCATTTTTTAAATGGTTTTAACGTCAAGTAGAAGACGCAAAAAAGTTAGAATGCAAAAAGCCAGCACAAATACAGTTTGTGTGCATTATTCGCCATTTTCTGTGCAAGATTTTATCTTAGAACAAGAACATAGTGAGGGGTGGAGTGTTTTAATTAATTTCAGCCACTGTCATTAGCTCAGGGCCAGTGTGAGATTTGCCTATAGGGCAATCAGGCAGTGCCCAAAGGGCTAGCCTGACAGGTCAGTGTGTGGGCCAGTTTTACTGTTGGTTTCAGTTAGACCTGGCATCCTTGGCATGGTTTCCCCCTAACTTTTTGCCTTCAACCCTCCTTTTGGCTGACTTCGTTTTTCATGGCTGTAGGATTCTGCACACTTTACTACTGCTTACCAGTGCTAAAGTGCATGTGTTCTGTCCTTAAAAAATGGTAGAATTGGTTTATATCCAAATGGCATACTTAATTTACTTGTAAGTCTCTAGTAAAGTGGCACTACCTGTGCTCAGGGCCTGTAAATTAAATGCTACTGGTGGAGCTGCAGCACTGATTGTGCCACCCACTTAGGTAGCACTTTAAACATGGCTCAGGACTGCCATTGCAGCCTGTGTGTGGAGTTTTAAACTGCCATTTCATCTTGGCAAAATAAACCCTTTGTTTGATCCAAACATTCCTTTTTTTATACGTCTAAGTCATCCCGAGCGTAGGCCCTGGACACTCATAGGGCAGGGAGCAATGCATTCAATGCATTCAAAAAGTAGGATGTACTTTTAAGCTTTACCCTTTGCCATTTAGAAGCTTTATTTCGACAATACATGTCATAAAAGCAGTCTTTACATAAAATGTAGTATAAAAATAAAATAGTAAAATAAAATATCTTTAAACATGTGCAAATAATCATATAAATCAGTTTGTCCCAATACGTTAGAAGACAAATTCATGACATGGAGACAGCAGCAAAGATGGTTAAAGATGAATAAAAAGGTTAAAATCATTGGGCAAGGCCAGAACTCGAGGGTAGGGTACTGGTATCACATCCGAGAGTGGGCGTAATTCCAGGTTCAATGATTTTCAGTCAAGAGTTGTGATCTTATAGACCACATACATATCAAGAACTTGGCTACCGGAATTGCGTGGCGGGGTGATGGATCAGTACGCAGAATTCTCGGGGCGACACTACTTTGTCTGGTGCCCAGATTATTACAGGTCTGTGCGAGCCATACGTTGCGGGGGCCTGCATAGGCGGGGCAGGCAAACAGCACATGGGGATAGGTTTCTACCTTTTCTGTGCATTTGTTGTCACCCAATATGGCCCATTTAATGGTAAAGGATTTTAATGGAAAGGAGCCCACTGTAAATTGAAAATACAATTTGCGATCAGAGGGTTTTGAGATTGCATCCCAGTAGTGCTCGAGGCCAGGGTTTAAATGTTAAAAATCTCCCAGTCAGTCTTGTGCAATCACTTGTTCTGGTGGAGTTTTGTCCGACCATTTACCAGTATCTTTCCTTCATTAATTCTCTTGATGGGAACTGGGCGCTAGATGGAATTTTCCACAGGTTCGGCAATCCCATGCTGACCAGAACCCCTGATGTCATGTAGCTAACTGATTTTGTGAAAATGATCCGCCTCAATGAATGAATGAATGAATGATGGCATTTGTAGAGCACAGCTTTCACTCCAAGGAGCATCATGGCGCTAATGCGGAGAGAACCGAGATAGGAGAGCAGCCGAGCAGGTATAGACTGATCAGATGAGTGAGAACACTAGATTGTCTGGGGCTACAAAGATCCAGGTTTTCAGGAGTTTCTCAAAAATAGATTGTGACTGAGGGAGTCTGAGATGGGTGTGTAAGCTATTCCATGCTTTAGTCCCTAGGACTGCCAACGATTTTCCCCCTCTGGACGTCAAATGAAAGCTGGATGGTGCTAGAAAGTTTTCAGATGCTGATCTCAGTAGGCGTTGGGTCACATATGGTTTGATTCTGGTCCAGAGGTATTTAGGCCCTGTTGACCTAAAAATTCTGAAGTTGATTACTAAGATTTTAAAGAGAATCCTTTTATGTACGGGCAGCCAGTGTAGAGCCTTCAGTGCTGCTGATGCCGAGGACCCTCAGGGCAGTTTTAGTACCAAGCGGGCTGCTGCGTTTTGGACCATCTGTAATTTTTTCAGGACTGCCTTCTTGGCTCCTGTGCACAGGCTATTGCAGTAATCTAGACGAGACAGGATTAGGGCCTCTGCAACTGTCTTTCTAGCTGTGCCTGGTAGTAGATCGAATAATTTTTTAAGGGACTTGATCATGTGGAAGCACGTGCCGGCTACAGAGAGAGCTTGCTGTTGGACAGTGAGGTGTCAAATCTTATCCCCAAGTTCCTCACAACATCCACTGCGTTTGGTGGAGGTGGCGTGTCTATCGCCACCACTGTTTGGGGATAAAGGTGTTAGTTTTGCCGAGCAGCATGATCTCTGTTTTTTGACTATTGCATTTGAGTTGGTTTGATTGCATCCAGTGGATGACGGCGGAGCGGCAACGCTGAAAGTTTTCCTCTGCCGCAGTATAATCTTTGTCTAATGTTAGGATTAGCTGAGTATCATCAGCATACGAGATAGTCTCGATGTTAAAAGATGAAACCAGGTTGAGCAGAGTGGCCATATATATATTGAAGAGTGTTGGGCTCAGGGCCAAGCCCTGTGGGACACCAGAGAGAAAGGGTTTCTCCATCGATTGGTAGTGGCCAAGGGTTACTATTTGTTTCCTATTCTCTAGAACTGATTTTAACCAGGCCAGGGCCCTGTGTGAAATGCCACTTGATGCTGGTTGGTCTCCCAAGATGTCATGGGAGACTGTGTCAAATGCGGCCGATAGATCCAACAGAATCAGCACTGCATTCTTCCCTTGATCCAGGTCGAATTTAAGTGTTTCCGTGGTGTGTAGCAGTGCCGACTCTGTTGAGTGTCCAGGGCTGAAACCTGATTGACTTGGATGTAAAATATTGGCTTACTGCAAGAAGGCTGTCAGTTGAGTATTTACTAGTTTTTCTGTTATTTTGCTTATGCAGAGTAACAGGGATGTGCCTGAGGTACGAGAGAGTTGTGGGGTCAGGTAGTTGCTTTTTTTGGAGAGGCTTGACTGCAGCTATTTTCCAATTGGCTGGTACTGTTGTTAGCCTGAGAGAGGAGTTTTTTATTTTGTTGATAATTGGATTGATTGTATCAATGATAGCATGCAGTATTTTTGGCGGGCAGTGGTCAAGGGGGGAGCCTGATTTACAGGAGAGGATAGCTTGGCGTGACTGTTTCAGACTAGCCTCCTTGAAGAAATTAAGCTTAGGTCTGTTGTCATAGTCAGATCCTTCCGCAGTCACAGTGGTTGTTGGCTTAAAGTCTTTTTTTAAGTCTTGGACTTTTTTGTCAAAGAAATCAGCAATCTGATCACAAAGGATTTGTGAAGGTGGAATCTCGTGTTCGAGCATTTTAGGGTGTGTAAAAGATTTAATAATTTTAAAAATTGTTTTGCTGCCTGACTAATTAGATTCGTGTAGTGGGCTTTCTTTCCTGCTTTGATTTGCTGGTGGTAGTTTTTGAGAGCAGCTTTAAAAAGTGTGAGCTCTTCTGGTTTGTAGCTTCTCCTCCATCTACGTTCCATTTTTCTGCAATGACCTTGTAATTCTTTTAGCTCTGGAGTAAACCAGGGGGCAGAGGCTTTATTGGTGATGTTTCTATTTGGCAGGGCAGGTGGTGCAAAGAGGTTACTAAGTGAGGCCATCCAGTCATTTAAGGCGTATGTATCTAGTGAGGGGTCCCCTGTTAGGGTAGGTCTACCTTGTTCTGCCACCGTGTGCAGATTTGAATTTGTTAGCATTTTGTTTCATTTTCGCAGAGCTTTGTGACTTGTCTGGCCAGAGTCTCTCATGGAATCTGTATTACGGCATCCGATCCTAAAGGGGATAAATTTATGGTCGGACCAGGTATATTGACCGGGGATCTACTTTGAGTCTGGTGGAGTTTTTACAAATTCCATCCAGGGTGTGTCTTGCGCAGTGTGTCGGGCCAGCTATGCGCTGTTCAAGTCCCAGAGTCTCAACAATCTCTCCGAAGTTTGTCTGCTGATTCTAAGTGCAGGTTAAAATCACCCAGTAGAGTAAAATTAGAGTATTTGACCACCATGGTGCTCAGATTTTCTCCCAGGTTGTCTAAAAAGTTAAGACTAGTGCCTGGGGTCCGATAAATCAGGGCTCTCACAAAAGAGACAGAGCTTTCGAGTTGAAATCAGAAACCAAGACTTTCTGCCCCTTTAAGCTCAGTGAGGTCAAATGTGGAGCATTTTAGCGTGTTACGATGTATTATTGCCAGGCCACCCCCTCTTTGGACAGGTCTGTCTTGTCTAGATATAAGGTATCCTGGGGGGAGGGCTTGTGCGATATCTGGGTTACACCAACCTTTTAGCCAGGTTTCTGTAATAAAAAGACAATCCAAGTTTTGGCTCGAAATCAAGTTATAAATGTGTTGTGCATTCTTGCATAGGGACCTAACATTGACCAAGTCCCCTAGTAGTTGCTTTAGGTTGAGGTCTGCTCTAGAGGCATAGTTCATATCTGCACCCCTACATGTTACTGAGCCTTTCAATTTGTTCATTTGTAGGTGGACGAGGCATTTACTTACATGTGTATTCAGAGCCAGGATCGAGTCTCTTGAATAGTAATAACCTAGACCTAAACGGGCAGCATTTTTGGCGCTGGCCGCATTTCGAACGCCGACGGGCGCAGACGGGCTGGCCTTTGGCGCGCCGGCAGCACGCCCGCTGCGCGCGTCTGCGGTGGCGTGCACATTATATACCTTGTGCCCCGCCAACGACTGGATCGCGAGAGGAGTAAAGATGGCCGCCCGGATGCTTCTCACCCTCCTCCCTTCTCTGGGAGGCGGGGGAGACAGTCACTGGGGTAGCTGACCCAAAATGGAAGGCAGGTAAGCAGACAGCACGTTCAGCGTGATCGGCGCTTAATTACTTTTAGTAAAAATAAAGTGCCTTTAGTGCAGATGTAGTGCGGATGTAAAAACGATCTTCACATTCAAATTCAATACAATGGATCAGCAATATTAAAATCTTAAGAGGGGAGACTCGTGCTGTGTCTCGAGCGGGAAAACTAGCATTCAATTTTAAAAGATGTTAAAAGAGAAATGATTAAATAGCATTCATTTAAAATGATTAAAAATGCATTCAAAGAGCTGCGATCAGAGAAGTTGAGCAAAGACCTGCTCCCTGTAAACTTAACTCGCTCCGCTGCGCGTCCGCGATGGCATGCACATTATATACCTTGTGCCCCGCCAACGACTAGACCGCGCGAGGGGTAAAGATGGTCGCCGGGATGCTTCTCACCCTCCTCCCTTCTCTGGGAGGCAGGGGAGACAGTCACCGGAACAGCTGACCCAAAATGGAAGGCAGGTAGGCAGACAGCGCGTTCAGCGCTATCAGCGCTTAATTACTTTTAGTAAAAATAAAGTGCCTTTAGTGCAGATGCAGTGCGGATGTAAAAACGATCTTCACATTCAAATTCAATACAATGGATAGGCAATATTAAAATCTTAAGAGGGGAGACTCGTGCTGTGTCTCGAGCGGGAAAACTAGCATTCTCTTTTAAAAGATGTTAAAAGAGAAATAATTAAAAAGCATTAATTTAAAATGATTAAAAAAGCATTCAAAGAGCTGCGATCAGAGAAGTTGAGCAAAGACCTGCTCCCTGCAGACTTAACTCACTCCGCGTCTGCGCTGGCGTGCACATTATATACCTTGTGCTCTGCCAACGACTGGACCGCGCGAGGGGTAAAGATGGCCGCCCAGATGCTTCTCACCCTTCTCTGGGAGGCGGGGGAGACAGTCACCAGGGCAGCTGACCCAAAATGAAAGGCAGGTAGGCAGACAGTGCGTTCAGCGCGATCGACGCTTAATTACTTTGAGTAAAAATAAAGTGCCTTTAGTGCAGATGCAGTGCGGATGTAAAAACGATCTTCACATTCAAATTCAATACACTGGATAAGCAATATTAAAATCTTAAGAGGGGAGACTCTTGCTGTGTCTCGAGCGGGAAGATTAGCATTCAATTTTAAAAGATATTAAAGGAGAAATGATTAAAAAGCATTCATTTAAAATTATTAAGAATGCATTCAAAGAGCTTGGATCAGAGAAGTTGAGCAAAGACCTGCTCCCTGCAGACTTAACTTGCGCCGCCCAATGACATCCCTGAGACCATCAGCAAAAGTAGCCAATTCCGGGGTACACCAGATTCTACGCCAATATAAGTCATTCAGCAAAGGTAGCACAGGGGTGCTTTGTGGTAGGCTGGTGATCATTCGGAGGAACCTGTTTTCTGCTGCGGCAATCTGCATTGGTTTTCTCAAAGCCCCATAGTTCCGCCCCTTATAGGACCGAGCTCACAACTTTCGCATTATAGATCTGCATCACCGGGCTAATTGGCTTAGTCAGAGATGTTTTTAATTTGTTGTTTAGGGCATCGGCTAACTGACGATGTTTCAATGCCATAGTATCAATGTGGGGCCTCCATCTCATTTTTTTCTCCAGGGTGATTCCTAAGTAGGTGAATGCATCTACCTGTTCTAGGGCTACCTCATCCAAAATTATTCTGCCCCTGAATGATCTGTGCTGTTTAAAAGTCATAAATGTAGTTTTTGCTGCATTGATTTTTAGCTCTCGTAGAGAGCAAAAGTTTTCAAAGCGCAACAACGCACGCTGCAGACCACTAGGGGTTTACGAAATAATTAGTGTGTTGTCAGCAAACATTAAAATTGGGATCTTTATACCTGCTAATACTGGGGCATCAGTGGGAACAGTGGCTAAAGATTTAGCAACGCCATTGATAAAGAGGGAGAATAGGGTGGGTGCCATTACACACCCTTGGTGCACTCCCTTTTCTACTGGGAAGGAGCCTATTACGTTCCCCTGGGAACCCCAGCAAATTTGTGCAAAATTATTCTCATGAAGACGGACAACGAAGGAGAGCAAGTCTGCAGGTATTCCCAACTCCTGTAGCACTACCCAAAGTTTATTGCGTGATACCAGGTCAAAAGCTGACTTAAGGTTGACAAAGGCAGAACTCAAGCTGCCCTTGCCAAGGACTACGGTCCGCCAGTATATTAAGATGAATCTGAAGACTTGATCTATTGTGCTAATGTGTGCACGAAGGCCGACTGGAGGGGGGTTAAGATATCGTTAGCATGTATCCACTCTTGGACCTTTGCCAGGACAAGGCGGGCTGCCACCTTTTGGATGGAATCAATTAGGCTTATTGGCCTATAGTTTCCTGGCAAAGACCTGTCACCCTTTTTGTATACTGGGATGATCTCCGCCTCCCTCCAGGATTCCGGGATGGGGGCACCATGGGCAATGGCATTTGTCAATAACATTATTTACCTGCCCCATTTGACCTTGTCGTATAAAAAGACATCAGCAGGGACACTGTCGATGCCTGGGGCTCTCCACCCTGTGATGGCGCCAAGAGCAGCTCTTACATCAACTAGGTCAAAAACCTGGTCGGTTAAATAAGGGTGGGTGGTGAAGAACTCGCATTCCTCTTCATCGTTGTTGGCATATTGTATAGCAAAGTGGTTTTCCCAGGAGTGTGGTGCTACATTGTTTCGTGGGGGAAGAGAGTGTCCACCCCTACCCCATTTTACCAGGTTCCAAAAATGTTGGAAATTGTTCCTAGTGCATGCTAATTTAAGGTCCTGCCATCTGTTTTCATCCAATATTTTGTTGGTGTTTTCCTGCGCTCTCTTGTAGGTTTTCCTGGCATTCAGTATTCTACATGAATCACCCAATTTGATGGCCTCCCCTAAAAGTCTGCGGGCTTGCTTGCATTCTTTGTTGAACCAGTGGTGCTGGGGCTTTACGCAGTTCTCCTTAGCACTATGAGGTCTTTGAAAGTGTAATCATTTTTTATCAAATAGTGAATTATGAATCTTTGTTATGACGTTAATTGGCTGAGAGTTAAGGAGGGAGGCCTCCATCTCTTCTACTGCGTTCTCGGCATCCCTGGCGATGATGGACAATGTGTCCATTTTTTCCAAAATCTTGGACCATTTAAGCCGTTGCATGTCATTAGAGCTTAGTAAATCTCTGGTGGTTGATAGATTAGGAGGGTGTGTTAGTTCGTGTAGCTTCCTGAATTCGAATACAGAACACAATGGGTTATGATCACTCTCCACACGGTGTAAGATGACCATGTCCTCAAGGGCATGCCATAGTTTTAAATTGATTAGAAGATAACAATGCGGCTTGAATGATGGCCGCTATTAAACGTATTGGCCCCTTGCCTGTCAGAGATGGTTTTGCCATTGGCCGCTCTTATGCCTTTCTCTAAGCAGATAGCTTTAAGTTGGATAGCTGCTTCTGTCCATCTTTTGACTGATGTTGTTTCTAGGCTTGGGATACCCCAATGAGCGTCTTCGTCCCCTGTCAGGTCATTTTCCTCATTATCTAGTGGCTCGAAAGTCGAGTTAAAATCCCCCTTTATGATGACTGATGCAGCCCCTGAAAGGTTGTCTAGGAGCTCATCTAGAGCCGTTACAGTTTCAGACCTCTGCCTACCTCTATGTCCTCTCGCATATACTTTATAGATATCAATATTGCCATAGGGACTGATCAACAGCCGAATGGCAAGGATATCCAGGCTCTGAGTCGGAAGTTCCTGTACCTTGAGGCCAATATCCTGGCAAACTCAGATTGTTAACCCCCCCGATGGGCGACCCTTTCTGCCTTGAATTGCAGGGACATGATCATTTAAATACCCTGGATGGTAAAGTGGGTCAAGCTTTACATGTCCTGGTAGTGAAAAACTCTTAAATTCATTTTTCACTAATGCAAGGCCTACCACTTCCATAGGATAACATTGGAGTTACCTTACTTTGATGATTAATAAGCTGTAACTCCCAAATGGGAACAGGTAACTTATTTATTTTTGGTGTCTTTGGATTTGTAATGAAAAATCCTAACTTATACAGACGTTGGAGTTTAAATTCCAATTTTGAAAAGCCACTTTTAGAAAGCTTGCATTTTCCTGCTTTAGCCATATGGTGCCTGCAGCCTGTCTCTAGGTCACATGACTGAGAGTAGTGTACAGTTGGCCTTTGTGCATTCCTCCTAAACAGCCACACACAATAAGGGGCTTAGGTGTGGCTGGATGGGCAATCACTGGCAGGATTCAAGGGAGGAGCTGGGCACAGCCCCACTCATGCTTAAATAGTCTGTGTTGTTCCTCCTTGAAAAGGGCTGCATACCCCCTGTAGTTAGTCTGGAGCCTGAGCGGAGAAGGCAAGGCACCTGTGCACATCAAAGGCATGCCTCTAGGAGGTTCTCCCAATTCAAAGGAAGAACTGGGTTTAAGCTTCTAGCTCAATTTCATTGAGAAGTGTAAAAAAAAGCGATGAACCAAAACAGGAATGCCTTGTTGGAAGCTATGCGACGGGAAACACAGAACCTGGATACCGTGCGTGCAACTATTTATAACCTCATGACAAACCAGGTGAAAAACAAGACCACAAAAAATTTGTCATATACTGAACATGGGAGATAATGATTGGGATAGACCTCTATTGTCCCATCGCCATAGCCCAAACATAAGGAATGTACAAGTGCATACAAGGGAGGACCAGGATCCATCCTTCGGCCTTACACAGGCAAATACCTTGTGAAGACTGCCATCAGTACAGGGACATTATCCCTGCAGAAAATGCAGTATATGTAATCTCACAAAAGGCACTGGGGAGCTTCATCTTGGTTTACCAAAGAGATGGCAACAGAGAAAGCATACCAACTGCCATCTACATGATTACTTGCCCCTGAGGTATGAAGTACATTGGGATGACAAAGCGTAAAGTCCGGATATGGATAGTGGAGAACAGGAGTAATGTACTGTGTGCTAGAATTACAATCAAAATGAGCCACCACTATATCACGTCAGGACATACAGCCATGGATTTGAAAGGGACAGTCATAGAACAGTGGGAACCAGGGACACAACACACAGACAAAACTGTTTGAACAAGAACAAAGGTGGGTTTTCCATCTTTCAACCAGAAAGACAGGACTGAACAATTAAATTCCGTGGGGCAGCCTAAGTGGGTAGTTTTGGAGTGTAAACTTCTGAGTGGACAACGAGCAAGATATAAATACATACCAGGGGATTTCGACGGGCTCTTTACTCTAATCCCAGACATCAATGCCTCACCAGTCCCACGGCCCGGACAGTGGCAATCTGGCATCGGGCGACAAAAGCGCTGGGGTGGCATAAAAAACTGACACTATTAACTCCCTTGTGGGAAGCCGAGCAATTGGGCACATTGAGCAATTGTGCGGGTTTTGATAAATCGGCACCTCCTCTATCGGAGATCTGTGGAAGCGCAACGAGATGATCCCATTCAGGGAATTGCAAGTCGAATATCAGCTGGCGGAGTCAGAAACGTTCCGCTACTTACAAATCCATCATGCCCTGACCTCAGTTGTGACCAGTGGAGAGGCTATACCTGAGTCATCCCCATTAGAGGACCACCTCTTAACAGATCCCCTGACGCATAAAGCCATCTCACTTACATACCGTAAGCTGATGAACAACAAACCTGACCCGCTGGTGCGTCTCCGGCAGCTATGGGAGTTGGACCTTGGGTACCTAGAGGATGATGATTGGCAAAAAGCCCTCGCCTCCCCCAAAGAGGTCGCAATTCCAATGCGACTGTGATTGATCCAACTTAAAACCCTACACAGAGTTTATTTAGCAGCACATACACTGGTCAAAATGGGGCGCCGCTCGGATCCGGGATGTCTTAGAGGGTGCATGGCGGAGGGCACATTCTTCCATACGATCTGGAAGTGTCCAGCCCTTCAGCCATATTGGGGGAGGATTGTCACTACACTTACCGAGGTGTGCGGGAAGAAAGTTATTCAATCCTCTAAACTATGTTTGCTAAATGTTTGGGAAGTCACTGATTTGACACACACTGATCGCACATGGGCGTCACTGGGGTTTCCCCTCGCCAAGAGGAATATTGCTCAAATGTGGGGGACCGAGGAGTTACCGACATACCCAAAATGGGCCAATGATATGGATACTGCGATGATTGCAGAAAAGGATGTTTTCAAACATAGGGGCTGCCCCAAAAAGTGGGACCATAAATGAACTAAATGGAATGTCTTCCGTGGCGAATTATGTGTGTCTCCAACTGTCGAATTGCACAGGACTAATGTGGACACTGATCCCATTCCCCCCGAGTAATACACATTACAGTAATCCATGTGTCTTATTGTATATACTCCCTTTGACAAGGTATGTTGATAACTATGTGGCCTTACAGCCTAGCACTGTATTGTCGCAACGTTTAATAAAAAAAAAAGATGATTTAAAAAAAAAAAGAATGAATACATAATGCCTCTTATCACCCAAAGGAAGTGTGATGCAGATAAGGCTATCTTGTTAAGCAGGGTTGCAGGTAATTTGATACCATTGCTGTCACCAACCTGTGAAACCAGTCTCATGCGAGCAGTCAGCCTCGCTTAAAATAAAAAAAATGGCCCAAATGATAATACAACGATATCAAGAGATCTGATTGACAGACCAATCAAATGCGACCAGGAAGTAGGAGGAGACATTCCCACGTGGCTATTAAACTGGCAGCTGCATTCGAAAGGTTGCAAACCGCCTGGCGAGGAGTGAGGATGCTTAGGTGATTGAGCTCAACATTTCTTTGAAGAAGTAAGTGGGGGGTGGAATATGGCCTTCCCTTGGTAGAGGATGCTAGGAATAAGAATGTAGATTTGTGGGCAGTAGGGAGTTTGGGCAGAAATTTCAGACACATGTGATGGAGGCAACAACTCTCTCCAAGAAGGCATAGTTGTGTATTACAGACAACAAGAGTGATAAACCAATATGAAACCCTGTTTTTCTTTCTCTTTTTTCATTTCCTCTGACACAAAATTAGGATGTGACTATAAGAGTGTTGACCCTCCCTCGTCAATAGAAAAGGAGTTAAGAGCTAAATACATCAGTAAGGAGTGTGTCTGGAGACCGTATATGGGGTGCAGAACTACCTTACTAATGATATGGATACAGCAACACACAGTGGTGACCTAGAACATTCTAGGAGGGTGGCCCAGTATCACGACTGATTAGGGGCCCATAGCTATATTCATCTATATAATGTGCAGTGTGACCCTTTACACAGGTGTTTGGTGGAAGGTTTAAGCATGAGACAAGTGGTCTATGTAGATGTATACTAAGTAAAATAGCACAAAATGGTGTGGTGATTTTTCTTATCTTTCTACAGATACCCACCAAACATTTAGCTGGTGGGACGTAACCATAAAGTCTATGCATGGTGTGAATGGAAGTATGATGTGTGAGTAGAGGTAATTCCCCACTTGTTTGACCTAGAACGGATTAGGCAATGCATTGGGATCCTTGAAATACTGGTCCTGACAAAAGCGTAAGTATCTTCTAGAAAGGCTGAAACATGTAGCCCATGAGGAAAGATACTTGGGTAATTAGACTTCACATAGTGTACGCATTTACTTTTAACACTGCCAAGGAAATATTCTGATAATAAAATTTGTTGCTGGTATGCCTAGGCAGCCTTTTAACCATTTACTGCTAGGAACCCTTGAAATATCTATAAGTGCGCCCTGAACAGATCAGGTTGAAGCCCGAGGTGGAAGTATTAGACTCCATCGTGAAAACTCTGATAACGGTACCGCCCAGATGGACTGGACTTGCAGAGGAGCCCTTGTTTTGATTTATATATAAATAGTGGACCTCAAGCACCAATTCTTCAGTACACTTCTGAACCTGTGGATACTCTGCCAGGAAGAAGGAATGCTCTGCTGCTGAAAGGACTGCCACTCTGCTGGATGGCTGCCTTGAAGGACTGGTATCCTTCTGTGCTCACCTGCTGCCTTCTGCTCTCTTGCGTGGGTGATAAGGACTGGACCTGCATCTTCTGAACCCAGGGACCCAGAGTGACTCCAAGGGCTAGTTGGCAGGCCTCCTGGCTTGAGTCTCAGGAACAGAAGGCTCTAACAACCTTGATCCCAGCTCCTGGACTCTGCCATCTGTGAGTCTACACTGCCAAGTGGTGCCACCCCAGTCCTGGACCCTTGGAAGTGGGCCTAAGGTGCTCCGCCAGCCTCTGTGGATCCAGCAGGACTGACGCACCTCCTCTGCTGCGCGGCCCAACCCCGAGCAGAACCGATGCACCACCGCCACTCTGTGGGCCTCCTCTGTTGCAAAGACCTGCATCGCAGCCCACTAGCCTAGTTGGAACTGCCTCTGCTCAATGCATCCTCAGCACGGACCCTCGCATTCCTCGTTGACAATTGCTTCAATGACGTACTCTGCATCGCAGCCTAGCAGCTTTTTGTAACTGACGCAACCCCCTGACTGCGCAAAGCACCCTCGACGCCGGACTTCACATCGCCAGCTCCTGGCAACGGGATGCTAGATGACGATGCATGATCTTGCATTGTAGCCTCGCGGCATCTCAGAACTGACGCATCACTTTGGCTACGTACCACATCTGTGACATGGACCCTCGCAACGGTCTGCAAATCAGGATTTAAGGTACTTTGACTAACAGGCTCTAACCGGGTCCCTGTAGCCAGGCCATGCTCCATCATAGCTGATGTGAACTTGTGACCTTGTCCCAATCTCGCGCGACCAGATATCCACAGTTGGCACTTTGTGCCTTTTGGCACTATGTTCACTGAAATCTTTAAAATTGTACATCTCAGGTTCTACTGATTGTATAGTTGTCGTTTTGGTCTTGTTTTATTTAATGAAAATGACCCTATGTTCCTAATCTGGCGTGGGATCCTGTTTGCGTGGTGTTTTCACGTTATTACTGTTTGAAATGTTGTACAAATACTTTACACATTGCCTCTAAATTAAGCCTGACTGCTCTGTGCCAAGCCACCAGGGGTTTGAGCGCTGGTTAATTTAGGGTCTACTTTTGCCTCACCCTGACAAGAATTGTGTTGCTGCTTGACCAGGGTTTACACCCCAGTCATCCAACAAACCATTTCCTACAGTTTCTCTGATATGAAAACAAAAATGAGCAGCTACAAGCTCAATCCATGCAGTCTTCCATACCTTGTAAAACTCTTATACAGTGTGTCTTTACGAGTTCAAAACTGCCCCAATGTGCAAACATGGGACACTTTTTTAGTTATCTATGTCACTAATGGTGGCCACTTTTATTTTGGTGGCCTGAACTATTTTCTGTCCCAGTCTTACCCTGCTTAGGGCCGCATTCCAGTCCATTGTTTTTCACCCACTATGCCACTCTAGACAGATACCGGTAATCTGCAAACCAGTCTGTGGCTCTGCTGCAATAGGAACACTCCAGCCTGGACTGCGAGACCAAACCCTTGCGAGAATGAAACACAACCAACCCTATAGAGATTTGCATATGACTCTGTCTAGAGTGGTGTAGTGGAAGAACAACGTTGGACTGGGATGCGGACCAAGCGACTGCCACTGTCGGAGACTAATTCAAAGATTTAATTAATCACTTTGTTCTTTTTGCAGGAGATGCATTAAGTGCGATGGTCATGCTCATACAGGGGTCCCGTACTCACTTTTCCACAGGACTCAAGCTATAATTCATTAACGAAAGCGAAGTAGCAGTTTGGAATGGACTGTTCCCATGAAGAGTAGGGTCAGTACTGATTTGCTTAAGGCGGGCGTCTCTCTAGAGTGGCATAGTGGATCAAAAATGATAAACTGGAATATGCCAGTGTTTAAAATAAAATTTAAGCGTTCCATCCATCACTTTGTTTTTTTTTATTACAAACTCTATATTGGAGCAAAAACTCAATGGGAACATGGTACAACTGCTAATTAGGTGGCTAGTTTTTTGCACCTGATTTTAGCAGAGGGACCCTATTTGTTCAGCTTGCAAGACAAGGAAAGCATCAGTGGCAAATGAAAGAAAATGTGACTGCTTTAATTAAGGCAAAGATCTGAGAGACCGTACTGATATCTCGACCAAGCATTGCCTATGCTTACTTGGCTACAAGTTGGAAGACCACAAGTTCCCTTGCTGGCGTTTTCTCCGTTCATTAAATTATTTACTTAAAGTTTGCTATATTACATACAGTGGTTGATTGCCAACATGGTATTTGAGTACACTTTCCCTTCTTTCTAGAGGACAAATGGAAAGGTTTACAAAACAATTAGTATCACTAAAATAATTGTGTGCCAAAAGGATGAACAAACTCAATCAGATTATTTAGGCAGGAAGAAAAGAGAGTAAAGAAAAGAGAGTAAAGAACAGAGCTCTACAGAGCATCACAACATGTAATGTCCGAACAAAGGGGGCTAGTTCGTATGCACATATGTGGACAGTGTGAAATGATTAGCACCAATTTAGTACAGTTCTGCCAACATCCATGTTGGGCACATGGTAGTTTGGGATCAAATGAGCCACAGTATCAATGCAAACTGATGAGTCTAATAGCCAGTGTAGCCCACACCTCTTGTCCATGACGAGATCACAGGTTTAAGCCCTTGTCCCACCGCTCGCTCCTTAACAGTATCTTTTTTGATGCAGAGGGTCTAGTTGTAGAGGGTT
The DNA here is from genome assembly GCA_963921515.1 of Calotriton arnoldi. Lineage (NCBI taxonomy): Eukaryota > Metazoa > Chordata > Amphibia > Caudata > Salamandridae > Calotriton > Calotriton arnoldi. The sequence continues at coordinate 613,642 of CAWUFW010003666.1, read as the reverse complement.
TTTAAAGCCCTTTTCACATTCTGCTCCTATCACGACCTTCCTGAGTACTGAGACCAAAGTTAGAAAGGGCAGGGTCATGGGTACCAAAGAACAAACCAGGAGTAGTAGCTGCTACCCCTGACTGCCCTTTAGTGACATCCATGCTGTGAAGCTCTCTAAGATCCAGACAGCCCAAGACCGGCACTCATGACAAATTGTTCATACGCTTGCACAATAAAATAAAAGGGGAAGGGTGCTGGCATCCTGTGTCAGGCTGTCAAGCCATTACTTCCTTTTGGACAGCTGTTTAGACTAATGATGTTAATAGCTAGTAACACTCTGAAAAAGATCGTGCAACGTGAGAGAAGCCTGTTCCTTTCAGCCTCCTGCTCCTTGCGGAACTGATAAACACACATATTAACTGTGTGGATTTTTTTTTTTGCCTGTTTCATTTTCAATAGCGTGGGCATTAGGCAGTAAGGAGCAGAACTTGGTGAACATTAATATTGGAATAATGAGCCTTTCAATTATTTCGGCCAATCTTTTGTGTGCCGCCTGTCCGTGTTCCTTGAGAAGTACTTTCTCTAAGAGTCGCACTCTCTGCCCATTATCTCGTGACAGATCCTCGCGCTGTTTCAATGCATGTTATCACCTTTCAACAAAACGTTGGTGTCATTGTTAAAGGTGCTACTCTCGCTAAGCCATCGCCGCGACATTGTGCTGGCAGCTGAAGTCAGGGTGGCCCTAGCTTTACCCACTTTTGGTGAAACAGACTCGCCGTCTACTTTTAGGTCCATTTTAATTTTTGTCTTACTTAGAACAGAGTTGTAATATTATGATGCTTAGGCATACCTAAAAACTCCCAGTTGACCTGCACCTTGATGTAAAATTGGACGCAGTGGAGAAGGTGGGCTACAGAGATTTCAGAGTGTTTCGCTGACAGGTTGGTGGACTCGACACTGAACCCACAAAAAAATAAAAAGCAAGTACAGTGTTTAGTAATTTGCTGTAGTCTAGGGCCATATTCCTCAAAACCAATGTAAAGATTTTTAATCGTGATAACATTAATTCATTCATTCACCCTACTTCCCCTTCATTCACACAGAGGAAGAGTAAAGCAGTCAACCTGTGGTATCTGTCTGTCACCTACATCACTTGCACTGTAAAAGATACCAGAACATTGTAGAAGAGACTAGAACAGTGGAACCTAGCACCCATGAAGTTCTAGAAGGTAGAGTGAGGAGCCTGCACGCTCCTGAACTGGCGGTTGGTATGCTGCGGCTGAGGTGTATGGAATAAACTGTTATGTGCCAGAGTTAGGCCCATGTAGCAATGCTGCACATTTTCTTACATTACCCTCTTTCTGCACAATAACATTTTACGATAACCTTTTGCACATATTCGCATGTGCGACAATGTTGGATTAGTTTCTCTGAAACTGCTTTGCTTACACATTTCACTTCGTGCAACATGATGCCTCGAACACCGAGTACAAGGCTTTCATGCATGCTGTACAAATGTCATTCAATCTTCATCCACGTGACGACAGGACTATCTACAAATCCATAACAATGCTAATCTGCATATACATCGCAAGGGTGTTTTTTATTATAAATAAATAAGCATTTCCAGGCGTTAGCCAGAGGAGACACTTCAGCTGACATCGAGGGGTCCCTGTATGCTGAGGCTTCACCTAGCAGCTGCCTAACATCTCCGTGAGCGTGTCCAGTTCGTGACCAGGACGGGGTCCTACATTCTGTCCTGCCAGGTAATGGGGTTAGATCATCTTGTGGGGGGATTCTTGGCTCTAGATGCACACACCTACCCATAGACTGGATGAACATAGAGTAGGGATTGTATAGTAGGAGTACGCCTGATTACTGCCTTGTTTTATATGCCTGCATATATACACTGTTTCTAAAACCATGGTGGAATTGTACCTGCTAGTTACTATTTTTGTGCGTGTAATCACTTTCATATGCTTCTGTCTACTGATTATCAAGCTCATGTATTCTGTACAAGAATGATGTTGGTTCAATAAATATATTGAAAATGTCCCAGTGTGTATTCTCTGTATACTACTCTGAGAACAAGAGTGCACGAGTGACTGAGCAAAAGGATTGTAGATCTGTCACCATGATCCCTGAGTGGACAGGGTTGTCATTTCCAGTGGCTGCCAGAAACCATTCGCTCCCTGTTTGGGTTAGGGGCGCTTACAGTGGCACTGTGAGCTAGCTGGTCTCTAGGCCAACATATATTGCAGGGGTGCATGGAATCAGTCTAGGCACCTCACCCAAAGTTTATGTTTTCCACAAACGTGCAGATCCTACTGATTAGTGGGAACTACATGACATGGCACCGCCAACGTTGGTTGGGTTCTTATTTTTCGGATCACCTGGGTAGTTCAATCGTGCCTTCTCAGAGACTCGTACTCACCTCCAAACTAGAGACTTCTGTGGTAGCAGGGAAATCTGCCTCAGCTGAGTAGGTAAACCCTATGTATTGGCTGTAGGTTCTTCAAGCGTCAAGGATTACATTTCCCACATTTTGTTAACCCTCTCGGTAATTCATTTATTTTATTATGTCGGGACAAAGCTGCCTACGCATTAAACATTGCGGAGAACTGCAGACAAGCGGTTACTCTCAAATTGTTACATTTTGGTCTCCCAGCTACGGGTGAAAACATGTCCTTCGTGGTTGAGGCACACGAAGCATTCAGGACATAGGTATTCTATTCCTAGGTTAAATTTCCAGCTGCAAATGCTCGTACACAATTGTTTCATACCTATATTGAGGGTGAAGCACCAGATGAATATACTCCATATGAGGATATTGAGATTCCTCTTTCTTACCGAGAACATATTAATTGATTTAAAGGCGCCCTCCCACACACAACAGAAAATGTGAAACTGGGTGCGCACAGTAAAGAGGGAGCGATATGGCCGGTCTTAAGCTGCATTCACACAGCATCCTAACACTGCTAATTTAAATGCAGCAAAAATACGTACACTATATGGAGATTTTGTGAAAATTTACAGAAATCTCACACAATTCAAAATGCGAACACTTACAGTAAACACTGTGCGGAGTGCTTAAGCTGCACAACCACAGTTGGCTACTACTGGCATCAGCCCACAAACACTGAATGCTGTTATGGGAAATATATTCCCACCAGTTGGGAGAAAATGCGCTCTGGATAACTAAAAAACAAGCCAGTTTGAAGCAGTATTTCCCCATATGGGTCTGCAGGAAAAACACAGAATACTAACTATATGCTTGCCAATGGGAATGGCTCCCCCAGTGGAAGACTGCGCCACTTGGGGTACAGTATTTGTTGCCAGAACACATGATACCCCTACGCTGGCTATTTTACCTGATGTGTTGAAGCAACTACGGAATGAGTATCGGGCAGCACCTGCCCTTGACTTTGGGATGAAACTGATGTGCAATTTTGCCGCACTGTCCGATATTATGTTAAGCAACATAAAAGGGGAGGCAGCTGCATTGGCTATATGCCAACGCCTGAGGGATCTCACTCCTGCACAGCAGGAGCGGGAATTACCAAAAATTATCCAAGAAACCTATGCTACACTAGGTAGAGATAATTTATAACCACAGAACTTCATAACAGACTTTGAGATAACAATGTTGAGTACCTCACAGATTTTTTTATTTATGGATATACCTTTAGAAATTAAATGTAGTGAGGAAATCCAAGCTATTGTGATTTGTCAGACTGGACGCAGTGAGAGAGCATGGAACAAACATTAAAAGGCAGTAGGGCACCCTACAAGGCACTGTATGTCTCATTGAGAGCAAGCAACCAGAAAGTAAGCATTAAACAGATTGAAGTCAGGTACACACCAGTGATTTCAGTGTCTCCAATATCTGTACAGCAGATGAGGAACAACTGAGCAGGTCACAAACAAACACAAACTAGCAATGTTAGGATTAACATATTTTTCACTTTTTGTAGACAAAATCAGCACGTCTGTCTTTAATAGCTGCAACCGTCTCAATGACTTGCACATTAAAGTCTGGGATTCTTTTAACAAGGTCTCTCTCTATAGAGAGCATTGCTAAAGTATTTAGTCTTGCACACCTTCAGGAAGAGCCTCAAGACCTGGCTTTTCAACTGACCTGGAGCTGCACCCCACCCCAGCGCTTTGAGACCCTCACGTGTGAGTAGCATGCTTTAAAAAACCCTGATTGATTGATTAATTGATTGATTGAGTCTTTCCTCAATCATGGTGTACGTTAGGAATGTTTTGATTCTGTTTAAAGTGGAAAAACATCGTTCCGACTCTGCTGTTGTCATATGAGTGGTAATGATTATTTTTAGTAAAGCCACTGTCTCTGTAAGTGACTTTTCCATATTAAGTTTCTGAATTACAGCAAGCAAAGGATTGGCACCAGTGGCCTCCCGATACACATGCATTGAGTGCAGTACAGTCACCTCAGTTCTCAGATCCTCTTTGTTGAGCATAGGATAAGCTTCCACAGCCTCATTCAGTTCTTGCTCAGGGAAGGAAGTATCATATTTTGCAAACTGATCACTTTGCAGTAATGTAGCACTCACCAAATGCTTAGTAAAAGAAAAACGTTCCAGTCCATGCACAATTATCATGTCACATATATCCTTTGCAATTCCAACCAGACTGCTGATGTTTTTCCTGTGGTTTGAGAAACTAGAATCAATTGGCATTCTGCTGTCTAGATTGTCAATCCCATCTCTGACTTTTATCACACTAGTGACAAACAGACTGGTATCTCTTTGCGCAAAGACAGTATCTATTTCTCATTTTTGTAACTGGTTCTATAATATGTCAACATAAGGCAGTATTTCATGAAATAAAAACAGAAAGAACTGAAACTCTCTGTCTTTTAGTGTTCTAGCAAAGCCACGGGCTTCATTCCATCTTTTGGATTCAAAGTCAGCATTGGCTTCTATATTGGAATATTAGGTTGATTGTACGTATGTGAAAGTTTTAAGGAAAGTTTCCCCTTGGAAGTCTTTTGGCCACAATTTCCTGAAGTATTTTTGTTCTTTTGGGGGAATGTGAGAAGAATGCTGCCATGCCTCCTATATTCAAAAAGAAAATTTGTGCCTCGGTGATCTTTGCTACTACTTGGTGCATAATAAGATTAAGTTGGTGGGCATAACAGTGCACATAATGGGCATTAGGGTACACATCTCTAATTCTTTTTTGTACTCCACCAAAGATTCCACTTATTACTGAAGCACCATCATAGCTTTGTGAAATAAGTTTTTGTTTTTGAGGCTCCTCTGGAAAAATCAAGCTTAGTTCACGTAGTATAGCTGAAGTAATGGTCTCTGCACTAGAGTCTCTTAAATGCGAGAAGCCATAGAACCTCTCCACATCTTTACTGTCATTATCAAGGTACCAAAAGATCAATACGGACTGTATTTTGGTGGCCACATCAGTGGTGTCATCAGCCTGAATAACCACAAAGTCTGTGTTTTTTAACTGTTCGACAAAATAGCTTCTTATAATCTCTATCATATACTCAAAGAGTACATTTTTCATCATTTTAGAGGTGCCCTTAAAGACTGTAGCACTTGCTAAATGTGCTTCCATTTCACTAGCTATGCTTGCTATTAAATCCACAAGGCCTCTGAATATACCAGGATATGAGGAACTTTCAGATTCATCATGCCCTCGTAATGCCAGTTCAAAAGCACAACAGAAACGAATGCAATCAATTATTTTTGACAGTATGTGTCTATTCCGATCAATTGCTTCATTGTGTTTCTTTATTGATTTGCGGTATGCGTCACTTATGTGGGCTTGAATCTGTGTTTCCCAACATTCCCAGTCTTGTCAGGTTTTCCATATGGATTCTTGTGTGTTCATGCTTCTTTACTTTATCCGACAAATGCTTTAAGCCTGTTACTCCTTTTTTTGTCCAAGGAATGTCACCACCAAACAGCAAGCATGGGAAGCAGAACAGAGTATTTGTTGAAGTACACCCTGTAAGCCAATCAACTTTTGTGTACCAGGTGTTTGAGAATGTACGTCTGTAAGTCTTCCCTCTGTCTTGAGCACTTTGTTGTAGTTTTAGGTCTGGCCGGTCAGGTCCTAATTGTTTTACAATTTGTTTATCTTCACATCTCAGTCCAAGGATTGGCCTTGCAAGTAGCTGCTCAACTGTATTCATGGTGTCTTACCAATATTAAAGTTACCTGCCAATAATCAAAGTACAATGTGTAAGGTTTGGTGCAAAAATATCACATTTCTGTAGCAATAGATATCTTGTGCATTATTGAAATATATCTCCAACAGCTCCTCTTTGCACAATCTGATTGTTAAAAATATGGCCTTATAGCCTGCTGCCTAGGTATGCCATACTGGTTGCTGAAACACTGAAACAGAAACAGACATATCTTGAGCCACAGGTGAGGGGTTTTGACAAGGCAAGGGATAGTGCCTTTTACAACTGTTATAGCCCAAAGCAGCTGAGCTATAAGGCTATTATTACATTCCATCCACTGAGGGTGGAATGTTCAAAATTTAAAAGGGGAAAACAGAACTGCAAACATTGGAATTATGTTGAAACAGAAGGCTTACACTAGCCAATATTATCCCTTAGCCAATTCATTGTCTTCAATGGAGCTCTCAACATTCAAATCTATCTTTTAATATTGATTACACAGTTCCATGCCTCAAATTGATACTGATGTGCACCCACCATGTAGACCACATACATAGCCCTTAACTAAAAAAATAGCATCCGTTTCCTTACCTTAAACACTGGGGTTGTTGAGTTGTAGAGCTGCAAGAGCAACAAAGGAGGTTGGGGCCTCTTCTTCTTTGCCCAAAAACTAGGTCAGGCTTTACCAGATGCTGAAAAGAAAAATATGACAATTTAGTCATTCAAACACATAAATTATGCGCCAAAGTCAAACGATGCCTGTGAAAATCATTTCAGGTGAAAGGGGGTTCCTTTGGATAACAAGTTTCAGTGTTGGCAATTCAGTGGTAGGCATTGTCAGAACTAAGTGGTGGTTACTATTACTCACTACAATTTTAAAAATGAGAGGATTTTCTGATATTGCAATGTGACCAAATAGACCTTCATGCTTTACACTGCAACCAATACCTGCCCACGCACTTCCCCATTTTGGAACTGGGCCCAAGGCAATGGTAGTGCACAGAGGGTTAATATGCAAAGAAGGTGTACCATGCAGATCACAAAAGTGCATATAATGTAGATAGTTCAACAGGTTACTGCTTTTGTCAGAGAGATTATTTTGTTACTTGCAGTTTAAAAGTTACAAGCCTAACATAGCAGAGAGAGCTATTAACTGTCATCAAAGAGCTGCATCAAACCGCAAGGCATAGGTTAGAGTGTTATAATTTTTTTCTCCAATTATTATCCTAATGTTGCTAAAAAGGGATAATTTGGGTAGAAATTAGTTCTTATTAATAAAGTTAACACAACCACAGTGTTGCGTTTTAAATTATGAGTTTGTGCTGCTCCAGACCAAACAGTAGGTCTTAGACTGAATTGCCTACCGGTATAGATGACATGTGACGCCTGCACCATGTAGTCCTTTTTGTCTTCTTATGTAACATTTACTTTGCACTGATTTACACATGTCTGATGCATTGTCTTTGTATATTGTGTGTGATGTAAAGGGCTCTGAATAAATAAAATAAATGTATGTGAGAGAGGGGCAGTGGGGAGATGAGGGGCACTGTTGGAGCATGATAGTAAAGGAATCTGTGGAGAAGGAGGTTTTTTAGGGGGGAGAGCACTAGCAAACAATGTCGCCCTGTGCGCTATCAGCGCTAAAGCCGGCCCTGCAGCACCCTGAAGCAAGATTTCTTAAGGAGGTGCCAGGTACCTCTGGAAGTGGAACTCCATGCCTCTTGGCATCAGAAAGGCATCTGCCGTCAGAATCTTCAAAGCTGAGCCAACATCTTATTTAAGACAGTCGACAAGAGAAGGGTTTATTATTTCCAGGACAACTCACAACCATTTTTCTTATGAGGGTCCCTTCGAATTGCACCTTTTGCATATGGGTCCCGCAAGATCCCACAAGGCGAATACTAAAAAAATACATTTTACTGCATAGTATTAGATAATGTTGTAAATGTATAAATTGTACTGCCTTCTGAAATAACAATCTAAAATGTGAATACTCCAAATTTTATTTATTTATTTATTTACTAATTTTGTACAGCGCATAGCTGCCCCAGCGACGGGGCGTCCCAGCAAATAGATTTTCCGTTATACCTACTAGCCCTGCACGGCAACCAAACTCTTGACTGATTAGTATTTAAACTGAACATCTGTCCAATTAATGCACTGATGCTCCCTTCTTGCGCTGTGGAAATTGACAACATGCTAAATAGATATTCCTGTGTGCATTGCACCTAGGTGACGGTGCTGGGCACATGATGATAAATTGTACTTTACTCGACTAACTGCTATTAGAAGGTGAAGAAGTGTAGTGACATAACACTGTTTTGCATTTGCACTCCCCTTTACGACTTCACCTCGGATGTGTTCTAGGTTGCCAGCATGCCATTCCTGGTTCCTATGTGTGGTTCGTGTGATGGCTCAGGCAGCTGACACTTAGGCCCTGCGCCTGCCACACGAGCAAAGTAAAGAGTTGAATTGACCGTACCTGTTGTGCTGTCGACTTTTCACCCTCACCCAGCATGAGAGCTAAATTTAGGTGGTTCAGGTGAGTTTGGGGAGGTGCGGAGATGATTGTGTTTAAAGGTCAGTCACTGTTCTTTGTAATCACCCAAGGACTGACCTCTGAACACAATATCTACTCCCTGATGCCTCGTTTTTATTCACCACGGCAGGGGCATAAACTTCCTTCCAAGCAGGGCGCTATCAGAGAAAAGGCCCTGTCTGTTTTACATCCACTGCCTGTTCCTGGCCCGTTCTCGAGTAAGGATGTGTAAGTCCAGGCCATGTGCAGGTGTAGACACTCCAAGATAGAGGCCACACCAAACGTTACTTAATTAAGTTTGTTAAGCCACTCACTAATGTGGCCCCAACCTTTTTAGGTCGAGCTAGACAGCGCTGCTGTCTCTTCGAGACCTGCTGTAATTGGTCTGTGGACATAAAGTCCAGCCCCTTTCTTGACATTGCTTTTCATTTGTCTATGTCAGTGTCCTTCAAAGATCCCTGCTTGCTAGTGGTCAGTCCTGCCTCTTTGTCTCTCCTTTCTCTCTTCTGTTCCTCCCACAGAGCAGGGACTTAGTACTGTCTCATTCCACTATGGTCATTTATCTGTTCTGGAGGAATTATTTTTTTGCTTTGATTCCTGCTCTGTTACTGTTTGTGTTCAACTTCAGCTCCCTACCTGCGTACATTTATATATAACAGTGTTAGTCCTATCCCCTCTTAATGCCACAGTTACATTACTGCTGCCTTCCCTGCCTCCCGCCCTGTTGCTTGTATTTTGTTTAGGTTTATTTCATTTTTGGCACTTTTAGATGTTTGCCGTCAGTTAGGCTTCTTTTTTGGTAGGATAGTTTGGTTTGGGCTTCCTTCTAAGGTGAGATTGGGCTTATTTTTTTATTTTTTTTCCTGCCAGCCTCTGCTCACTTCTCATTCGCCTGTGCACTTAATTATTACTGTGCTCTCCACCCCTCCTATGCCACAATGGCTGCATACAGGAAATGCTCTGATTCCTTGCCAGGCTCCCACCCCTCCCCTCCAATATCGATTAATGCTTTTTAGTTATTTTCTTTTAGTGCATTTTAGGGTGAAGAACTTTTCCAGGATCATTCACAGGATGTCGAACCGACGCCGAGGCTCGACAATAGAGATCCCCAGCTCCAAAGTCTGCAGCTCTGACTGCTGAGCCACGTCCTCTCGCTATGGGGATCCCTGCTGGAGTCACTCTCTGTTCGCATCAAGCCACGCATTAGCAGTAGCTCGCTCTTGGGCTTTTTGTTTCATTCCGTAGTGCTTTCCAAAAGCACCAGCTACAATACACATTTCAGTTTCATATTTTTGGTAGACACGGGAGAATAATTAGCAGCTCAGGACATTACTTAAATGTCTTTAACAGAGCTGCCGATTAATCTCCCATATCTACAAAAAATATGTCATTGGGTAATGTTACTGGTGCTCTTGGAAAACGCTACGAAAGTGAAGGCTTTTCTTCTAAAAGGCTTTTTAAAAGCACGTTTATGTGAAGGCGCCGCGCAAGCATGGCGCCCACTTTCATGTTTTTAAAATCACTTTTATGTAGACGGGCGCCGCGCTTACTTTAAGCACGGCGCCAGCTTTAATGTATTTTTAAATTATTTTCATGCTGATGGGCACCAGGCTTCAACAGCATTCACGTCTTGGTGATTCTAAAAGAAGAACTAAGGCCGGGCCTAAGGCAAACGTGTACCACCAACAATTCCCAGAAGAATTGCGAGTTTAGTTACTTCCCAATTCCGTATTGTAGTGATTGTTCACAAGGCCTTCTGCAGCAAAACTGCAGAAGTCGACACCCCACCACACTCCATCCAGAACTCTCTGATGTCCACTGCTCACCAGTCTAGCAGAGATGGTGCAGACAAATACATGACTGTAGTGCAGCGCTTAAGGCCTTCAACCAGCACCACCAGGCAAAACTAAATCACCCTCATGTCAAGGTTCTTCTGATAAACAAAAGTTTGAAGGTGCTTTCGACTGAAGTCTTTCCAGGGAAGCTAGTGGAGAATAACAGCGGGCAATCCTCGCACTCACAAAATGTAAAGCTTCTCTTTAATTTTATTTTTTCTAGTTCTAACAGGCCAGTGCAGCTACAATGCTAGGTAACTTCCCTAAATAAATAAGAAATAATCATATAAAATCAAAGAATGGCAAATATATGCCCTGAATCTCAAGCTCTATGGAGGGAGGTGAAGTCAAACACGTTTCCATAATGATGGACAAGCAGGTTGTGTAGGTGATGTGTTTGCAAGTTTTGTATGATCACAGCTTGATTGTTCGTCTAAGGGCCTTGCCTCTTGAAGATGTTCTGACCTCTTGCCTTTCATTTCATTAGCTCCCTAGTAATCAGGGCACCCGGGTTTACAGTATTTATCTTTCAGACATTTTTTACTATATTTAGCCATGTTTGGGATAACATTGAGCTTGAGGTAGTAGAGCCCCGTATTTATTTACCGGATAAACGTGTACCCACATTTGGGCGCCTTGAAGTCTTTAGTGCCACAAGGGCCCACACTGCAGCAATGCATGCACCTGAAAACATTAAGCCCAGGACTGCAGGCTCGTGTCTCGGTGTGCATGGACTGATGTTCACATTCAGTAGCACAGTCAGCACACTTTTATTGCCTCGTGCAGTCAATCTTCACAACTAGTGACTTGTATTATTTTACAATATTTATTTTAAAATAATCAATACAGGCAGGGTAGCAGCAGATTGTTCTCGGTTTTTACATATGTGTAAAATGCTGTAAAATCGGAAAATTAAGGACCCTTACTCGTAAACACAGGATTGTCATATGTGCTGAAACCTGCACTTTCCCCTCAGTGATTAATGCACTGCATGCATCTGTCTTTCTCCACTTCCATTAAAGATGTAGAGATGTCTGTTCCTCACATTAGCAACGGACTAGGACTGGATGAATGAGTGTATGAATTACTGGGACTCGATGAATGAACGGATGACTTACTGGAACTCAATGAATGAGCGGAGGAATTACTGGGACTTGATGCACCGGCGGATGAATATAAAATACAGAACCTGTGCATCGCCAGTGCAGCGGCGGTGCGTCCATTGGGGCGCTGGGGCGTTGCCCCACTAATGCAAAGTAATGCTCCTGTACGTCTGGCAGACGTACAGGTGTATTACTTGAAGTCCGTGCCGGGCGGTCACTGACGATCACCGGGCGACGCCCGGCAATCATCAGGACAAGGGGGGGTGGTGACGTCGGGTGTAGCGCACTTAGTGCGCATGCTCAGTTCTGGGCTGGTCATTTTTCTGACCAGCCCGTGGCGCACATGCGCATTAGCCTGCAGATTAGAAGAGCGGGGGTTGCTTCATGGCGCAGCCCCCGGTCTCCTAATGGGCGGGTGTGTACCCCTGCCCAAGCCAATCCTGGCGCTGCTGGGGCAGCGTCTGGATTGGCTTAGTCACAGCGAGGCACGGGATTTGGGAAGCGTAAGAGTTAACTGTAGTCCGTAGTCGGACACTCGGACTGCGACACGACGACACGACACACACCTCGTGTTCTGGTGCGAGGGCCGAGGCTGCCTGCTACTACTGCTCGTCGTGGGTGGGTGGCTCCGGTAAAGAAGAGACTCACTGCTGGACGAGACTTCAACTTCACCACGTAAGTACTTCCAGAATCCAAAGTGAGCTGATGCTTGATGACGAGAAAATGTACCTTTCACCCGCGCCTCCAAGCTGATTGTTGTAAGTAATAGTACATTTTAAATTACTTACAGCAATCAGCTTGGTGGCGCGGGTGGAAGGAAATGCTCCTGTTAACGTTGCTCGGCGCTCTCTAATGTGCACTATCAAAGCGCCGGCCATTAATATACTCTTTTCCAGGAAAAGAGTATATTAATGGCCGGCGCTTGATAGTGCACATTAGAGAGCGCCGAGCAACGTTATGCCAACAACAAGGCTTGTTGCAAAGAGTGGCCGGCGCTGTGATTGTGCACTTTAGAGGGCGCCGAGCAACGTTAACATGAGCATTTTGTTAACGTTGCTCGGCGCTCTCTAAAGTGCACAATCACAGCCACTCTTAAAGGAAAGTCTTCTAGCCCAAGGTTTGCCCTGCTGAAAAGAGTCAACAAAATGTCGGGCCATCTTCAAAGCTCTTCTTTAATGCTATTAAAGCAAAATATTATGCTGTCACTATCCTATGGCAGTGAGATTTTTCCCGTCTTCATGAATATGTGGAGGAACACTAGCCAGTGCAATTTAGGCAACTTTTTGCACTCCCATCCGCTACCTCTCAGTCCCCAAAACGTCTAGAGTTCAGTTTAATTAAACAGTCTCTTCTGCAAGCATCCTGCATTTTACAATTCTGGCACCAATGTAAGGCTGCAAAGTATGGTGCTTTAAAGTTTTACTTGTGGGCTGAACGAAGAGACAGCCAAATGAATAATCATCACCTCATACTGGCACTTTATAATGCTTTAGAGCTATAAGAAGTGCAAGGCATTTGGAACTCTTTTTATATCCAGCACAATTTAAATATATTTGAAAAAGGAATTGTGTCTATAGTCTTTTAATCGTGATAACAAAATTTGCATCACACTAAAGTTCTATGACACTTTACTAGCGCCTCATGTTTAGGGTAATTTGAAACCTAACCTCACTGGAGCGGGTCATTAAGGGAGTGGGTGGCGACAATTACAACTCATCACAAGAGGGGCGGGCTTAGGAGGGGTGAAGCAGGCTGCGAGAGGGGGTGGGAGAGACGATGAGTCATACTTTTCCTGCTCCGTCGTCCGTCCTGACCTTACTGGAAGGCAGCAGTAGCATCGGCATTCATAGTAAGTTCCACTTGAACTTCGTGAAATCCTAAATGGTGAAAATTAAAACATGGTGCAGTGCTTGTTCTCCGCTGCCAAAGGAAATCCGATCACTCAGAATAAAAAATCAGTGGAGGTTCGTACAAATTCCAGCAGTAGGCCTTTGTCTGCTCTGTAAGGATAGTCACTCACAGTGGACAGACTGTCTTTGATTAATCTATAGCTAAGATAATATAAGTTATTTTGAGACCAGTTCACAAACGACTTATCATTCTAAACAATAGGAGAATGCCCACTGCCACGGACGTGTTTCTGGTTCGAAATTTTGCTTCAGTTCCTGTAAGCTAAGGCATGGCTGTCTGATACGTGTGTTTGCAATTACTAATCAACGGAGACGTTGTTGTAAGGCTTGGGAAAAGTGTGTGGTGGTTAGCCAGGGCACCACTTTCTAAGAGGCCCCCTTTTCAAAAGTATTGTACTCCGCGCTGCACGTTGGAGGGCCGTTGTGTGACGTCACGCTATCAAATATGTGATTGTTTGCTCAAATTACTTTCTTTTGTAGCCTCCTTGAGGCTGAATACATTTAATAATACAATGGACGCATGCGCACAGCTCCAGTCTGGGGGCACGGTACCCCTCTCATTTTGGATGTATCATGTCTGGTTTGTTGCCTGCACGGGCCTCCGCACCGGCACTACAGCCTGCACAGCCACATTCTTATTTACTGTTGTCTGTGCCCCTGGAATGGTGAGTTTGTCCTCTCCCATGTCTTTGCTCTCTCCATGACTCAGTCTCCATCCCTCTCTGGCTTCCCTTCCTCCCTCCTTCCTTGCATGTCTCTCCTTTACTTTCTTCCCTTCCTCCATGCCTCTACCATTCTCTTCCTTCCTTCACTCTAATGCCTCTACCTCACGCTTTCCTTTTCTCCCTCCATTCCTCTCTCTCTCCATTTCTTTCTTCCCCCACATGCCTCTTCCCCTCGCTTCAATACTCTCTTCTTTCGTCCCTCATCTCTTACTTTCTCGGTTTCCTTTATTGCCCCTCCTTTCTCTCTTATGTCTTATCCACTTCCTACCAGCGCCACCCCCTCCTTTCATCACTTGTTCCTGCACTCCGGTGTCCGAGACAAGGCTGCTAGCCCCTTTCTCCGAGTTCAGATAGTTCACCCGCTCTCTGAGTTCAGGCATTGGAACGAAACATATGTCTAGATGATCATATTTCTTAATCTCCTGAGCAAGGCGTGAAACATCTTGGAGGCTGCATTTTAAGGATAATCTCGCTGTTACTCGTCAGCATAAGTCAGGACTTCCAGTGGGTTTGCAGCAGAGCACTGTTATCTCAAGTCCATTATAAAGTTCTCTAATTACAGAATGGAGCAGCTATGTCGTTATCATGAAATGCCTTTATTAACATCATATCAAGACTGTAAGAAGAAAATGCCAGACAGGTGCACTGTGAACAGTAGACAGACAAGACAACCGTGTGGGCAGGTAACATAATTACAAACCTTGCTTGTTGCATTGTAAAATTTGCACACTACAGTAACTAAACAATTATAATTCTGTAAAATATGGAATATTTTTCCTGTGTTTAAATATTTCAAGTCTACACAATCACTATTGCTTCATAAACCGTCTTGCTTCATCAAATTTGCTTTAAAATGCATGAATTTCACAGTCTTTTTTCAAATTTTCTTGGGGGACACCCCTCCCTCCCCCGAAGCTCACTTATGATAGTTGCGCTCACTCGCGACAACTATTTCACCCCACCACTTTCAAATGTCACCAGCCGCCACTGCGCCAGTGTCTGTCCTCGTGCCGTGTTTTTGTCCTAACACATGTCTATCATCATTCCCAAGTCTTTGCCTGTTTTGCTTAATAATATAGAAAGCAAAGAGCAAACTTTATTTCAAAATTGAAGTTTAAGGAGCTCTGACCAATATAGGCTACATGAATGACGTCAGCTACATTTTTATATGCTATTGCCCACGTGTAAGTCAATCAAAAATTATTCACAGGAACGCCGTTCAAAAGTGAAATACTATTTATGGAACCGCACAATGCTAATCTTCCTTACAGATACGAATGGCACACTCTTCTTATAGAAAAATACCAGCCATTTGGAACTGTTTTCCGTGTCCGGAAGTGCCATAAGCTGGAATTTGATTAAGACAGAGCTTTCAAGTTTTCGAGGTCCATGCCTGAGCACCACATCCAGTCCATGTTTTTGGTATGCTTTATGGGATCCGCAGTCCTGATTTTGCAATGTGATAAATAGCAGCAGTAGTTCCAGGATGCCAAGATAAAATCTGACCCGGATGAGCTACTCGCCCATGAACCCAGGAAACATGAGAGCTCTTTTTAAACATGCTGATTCTGCCTCTGTTTGCTTTAATAATCATTTAGCAGTAGCCGGACTAGCTCAAATACCTTTGAAGTGGATTCGTAATATGTTTGCTGCATTTCATTTATATTTCAATGTGAAAAAGATAGCTTTTGCACAATTATTTTTTATTCTTTTTACAATTCTTTACATTGGTTTCTCTTATGCTGCCCTGTTAACAAGGTGTATTTGATATTTCTGATACATGTATATAATTTTTGAAAAACGTTTGCCTTCTTTCCGTGGTTGTCGGAATATCTTTATTAGAAACATATTACGATTTATAAACACCACTGCATGTGAACATCTTCTGCTTGTAGACTAGGGGTGGTTGGATGAGTGAGGAGGCAGATGCCAAAGAACAGCAAAGAGTTGAAATGATAAAATATGTGACTAAGAGGGGCGTATACCTTCAGGAGTTTGTAGTAGGAAGTGCCTAACTTGATTAAAATACCATTGCTCATACAAAGAGAATCAAAGTTAGAGGTCCATGCTTATATAATAGGCACACTAGTCTGTTCACAGCACAGGGCCCAGCCCTCAAAAAGTAAGTGGAAATGCTTTCAAGAAGTGAGCAAAGCTTTACCCTATAAAGTCCTTCACTGATCAATGGGGGAATTTGGTTATAAGTGAAAGTGCAATAATAAGTAGCAGTAGCAAACACGTGGTCACCATTTGGAGCATGGATGAGTAGTTATTCTAGGAAACAACATTCAAAGGTATGTCACCTGCATACAACATATTTCCACGACACAATTGCACACCACACAATTCCACGCCACACAATTCCACAACAAACAATTCCAATCCAACACATTTCTCCCTTGCACTTCCACCAACCCTGTCAACTTTCCCTCACACACCCATTGTCCCTCTCATCTCGCCCTCACACTGCCCCTTCTCATCCCTACCTCATGTTCCTTATCTCCACTCTGACTGCTCACACAAAGTATGCACAGTTTCTTTCCCATGCCTTTTTAAGGTTTCCGTCCCTCAAACCCAGGCTCTCCTTCTCTTCTTAGGGTGTCTTCTGCGTACACAGGTCCTCCCTCTTTATGTGTCTGTCGCCTGCCCTCCCCTTCTTTCTCTCTTTCTCACACACACATTCGGCTTGTCTGTCTTGAGTTCATTCACCACTTCCTGCACAAACTACCTATTCTTCTCTATCTTCCTTTCTATCTATTCTGTGCAGCTCTCACCCCTATCCATTCACCATGCCACATAATTCCAGTACCCAAATACACTCCACACCGCACAATTCCACCCCACACAGTTACAATACAACCCACATAATTCCACTCCACACCACATGCATCCATTACCCTCCAAACCTAAACACATGGGTAAAAGACATTGTCGTTTGCAACGCAAATAGCTCTAACTCTACCAAAAGCGAGACCTGTTGCATTGCAAATGCTTGTTTACTATGGGGGTGTTTTCCAATTCCCATTCGAGGCCTCGGGGTGGCAGCGCTACTAATCACGCCATCTTTTTTCATCCTGCCGGCTCCTCCAAGTCACTGCTCCTCCCTCACCCACCTTCTGCTGCGTGCTGCTCCTGCCGGGGCATTCTTGGACTCACTCCGCACCAGTACTCCTTCTCACCAGCCGGGCAGCCCAGAAGCAGAAGCTAGGGCTGCTGAGTGTTTTTAGAATCATAAGAGAAACTAGAACTCACAGCTGAAACCCAAGTGAACTCACCGAGTTCACTTGAGTTTCAGCGGTGAGTTCTAGTTTCTCTTATGATTCTAAAAACAACTAAAGAGAGGATTCCTTCATTCCTTGCGTCTCCCCTGTCCCGCCCCCCCTTACTCCATTCAAGGGCCGACTCGAGCGCTGGTGGCGGGACGGGATAGCTTAATGCCAGGCCTCGAAGCTCGGAGAAAGAGTGACACAGAGGGGAAAACAAACAGGCAGGGAAGAGCAAATGGAGGGAGGGAGAGAGGCTATGAGACAGGAGGGTTATGAGGGTTAAACTTACGTAAATAAATGGCAGGACAGTAGTAGCTCAAACGGTTTTGTGGCACCGCCACCGACCTACTTTTGCCTCGACTGAGTTGGCTCACTCAGGTTAAAGTGTCTGACGTCAGTGTCATCGTCATGACCAAATATTGCAGATTCAATGCAAGATGTCCACCACAGGGTCTTTGTAGTGAGAATAAGATCAAGGCTTGCAGCGGGGTCAGGACAAATGTGACCAGAGCCTGGCCACAGTAACACGACGCTGTGAGAAATTGGCCTGGTATATGCTGTCCACTGGTTATAGTGGGCACCTTGCACCAGTCCAATGGACCTTTATTGATGATAGGTTAAAAGACAACCTTTATTGAAAGCTATCCTAGTGGTAGCTATGGAGAGCAACCTTCAGGCTAAGTCTTGAAGGAGTATTAAGCTATTGTTTTACCAGTTATAACCTCATGAATGACCAAATGAAAGGAGAACCACACCAGGTATATATATAAAATATATGTATTTATTACTAAACACCACCCAATAGTCTCTTTATGAGGCTAGAGGTGAAAGTACACAAGTTACAAGTCGAATAGCACAGTAAAATAGCACAATATACGATTAGCCCTAGGGGCGTACCAAACCATATATTAAGAAAGTGGTATAAGAACCACGACTTACGTAGACACAAGGCCTAGAGCCTGTAGAATCACTGGGACCCCAAGGAACCACCCAAGGTAGTGACACAGGGGACCCACGGGGGCTGTGTGCAGTGTGTGAACACAGCCGCGAGCTCCGTTAAAGTCTATGGGAAAGTCGCGGTTATCGTTTTAGAGATTAGGGACACTTAGAATTGGACTAGGACCAAACCCTCTTGGACTTAGACAGTTCTAGGGTCAACACCCATGGGAGCACCATAGTACTCGAGTTACCTCACCCAGGGAAGCCGGGTGCATAGGTGTCAAATGGTTTCGGGTCGCGTCGTCGATTTCAATGGCAGCCTGCCACGAAGTGCTGCTGCCGGGAAGATGCGAAGTGTCCGAAGAGATCCAAGCCTGGATCGAGGATGAGAAGAACCTGAAAGCAGAGGGGACAGAATCTGGGTCACTTGCCAGTGACCAGGGGCACGATAGTCGAATGCCCACCGATGTCGGGTGCTTCAGGTGAAAGAGGCAAAGCTTGACTCTTCAGCCATGAGGACCAGGAGGCGTCGACGACAACCAGGAGTTGGATTCGAGCTGTCCCACTGAGGATGTCGAGTGCTGCAGCATTGGTGTCCAGATTGAACACAACAAGCCTTGGCAACAGCAACCCACGCAGAAGGGAGAAAGATGCTTCGGAGCAGACCAGCAAGGTCTGAGGGACTCACCACTTGGTGGGGAGTTAGGGCACGTCTGGAGCAACCAGAAACGCCCAATGAAAATCAGAGTTGCCTTCACAGGGACCCACCAGTTGACGGACCAGGGATCGCGAAGGAGCCTAAAGCGGAAATGCAAGAAGCAGGCCCACGGAACACTCGTGGAGTGTAGGCTCACAATCTTTGGTGCAAATGGTGCTCGGGGCCTGGGCTACGAGTAACCCAAAGCAGGACTTCAAGAGTTGTCGAGAAGTTAATGCACTAGCAAATGTGCAGGGTGACCAGGAGTTCCGGTTCCACGCTACTCACAAGGGCTGTGGGTCTCAGCTTTGTTGGGGACTCGGGTCAACCTCTGAGATGTCTGAAAATCTTCTTCCTAGGCTGCAAGTACTTCGGAGTCTGGTGGGAGCTTCGGAGATGCAGACTGGCAAATGCTTTGTTGGTGCCTGCCAAGCAGGGGAGTCACTCCTTGACCCCAAGGGAGATTTCTTCAGTCCTCTAGTCTTTAGTAGAGCGTCGAAGTTCCAGGATTCAGCTTCAGAGTTTCGTCCAGGGATATCTAAAGTCCTGTTGCCAGGGTTCCTTTACTTATACGAAAGAAAGGGGTTGGACTAACTCTGGGGACCCACCTATGGGAGGGTTTGGAAAGAGGGGTGGCTACACCCATTTCCTTTGTCCAGTTTCGCGCCAGAGCAGGGGCTGGTAGCCCCTGCAACCGGTTTGAACTGGGGTATGCACAGGGACACCAAATGTGCCCCAGTGCAGGATTTCAAAGCACTCAGAGAGTGCACCCACCCAGCCCCAATCCACTAAGGCCTGTCTGGGAGGTGGTCACACCTCCCTGTGACAGGAAACCTATTGTCCAGGCCTCCCCTGCCGGAGTTTCGGTCAGCAGCAGGAGGCCAGACTCGTGTCTGTGGCTGCAGCATCCATTTTGTGATGCCAGGGCTCTTTAAGGTTTCTACCGGGTATACCGGTGGGGACATGTCTCCCCCTCTAGAAGGGTGGAATTCTACCCCCGCCGCCAGGACTGGCGGGGGGGGTAGGATTCCAAGGTGTTTAACACCAAACACGACATGTTTCTGTGCAGCCAGTCCTAAGTTAGCATTTTACCGCGAGGTTATAATGCACTTAAGACTATATGGTCAGGCTGCACCACAGACAACCCCGGATAGGAGATTCCGAGGGCTGCAGAGGGGCTCTGCTCATGCATGGGCACCCTCTCACATATAACCAAGCACCCTGCCTTCAGGATTAATAAGGCCTGCCATAGGGGTGACTGATAGGTTTCTATGTGCAGTGATAGGTGAGATATAGTGAACCTATATCTCTGTAAGGGGTGCATGCACCACCTCACTCAGGCTGCAGTAGCAGTCCTGTGGTGTCATTTTGGATGGCCTTCCAGGGGTGGCACAATACATGCTTCAGCCCCTGGTAGGCCTCTGGGGTACCTATGCCCTGGGTACATAGTATACCATATACTAGGGACTTATAAGGGCACTCCAGAATCCAATCTGGGATGTACCTAAAGTACATGGAATCAATTTAAAGAGGAAGCAGCTAGGCTGGGGTCCTGGATAGCAGGGCCCCAGCCAGACTAAAGTCGAAAAACAGTGTAACACCAGCAAAAAGTGGGGGTAACCATAAGAGGCAGATCCTACTCTCCTACAGACGCCAGGTGTGGTCTGCCTCCCTCATGCTCCCCAAAGGGGGAGGGATAGCCTGGCAGGCTGAACAGCCCAGCGATGGGGCAAAAGGGCAATCACTGCATGGCATTACAATGAGCTTTACAATGAGCCATTACAGTGATTGGTCATACTCCGTTGATGGAGCCTCCCGCCCTGTGGTGCCTCTCATGTGCACAAAGCTGTACCAGAGGTCTGACAACCGCGTCTCAGCCAATCCAGACACTGCTCCAGGACTGCCAGGATTGTCTTAAGCAGGGGAACTCGCTGCTCATTAGGAGACCAGGGGTTGCGGCTTTGATCAACCCCCGTTCTCCTAATGTGCAGGCTTGCAGCCAGAGCGAAGCCTCTAGAGTGCATGTCGGGCTGGCCGGAGAAATTCTCCATCCAAACCGGCATGCGCACTTCTGCTGTGCTCTCACTGCCACCCACCACCCCTATCGATGTCAGTCATGACGACTGAAGCCACTGCCCACCCACCCCCTTCAGAGCCGCTGACTGGCACGGCCCGGGAACGAATGTTATAATTATATATTACTAGCAATAGTGTTGCTTAATTATACATGTAATAGGGGTCCAGAATATTACTGGGGCAATGCCCCAGCACCCTCAGGCAGAAGCTGCCCCTGCGTGAAACCAAAGAAGGAATCACAACGCTTGTCTGACTACATTATTAATAAAGAAGAAAAATCAAAGATTCCGAAACCTCAATTCAAAAAGAAAAAAATTATCCGGACTTAAAATCAACTTCTCAACCCCAAAGACAAAATCCTATTAAACATGACGCTAAGAAATAAGTTAGGGAAATCCTAGAACAACTTGAATACCATGGTGGAATAGAAAATTGCATCTCATCAATGAACAATCCCTTGTTTCCAGTAATGAAACCAGACAATTCATGCAGTCGAGTATTGGACTACAGACATTTGAACACATCTACTTGCAAATTTGCAGTGCAAATTGCACACACTGCTGCATTGATGAATAACATCGTGCAGAAAAAATACAAAACAACACTAGATATTTCAAATGGATTTTTCTGCCAAAATATAGCGCCTGGAAGGAGATATTTGACAGCATTTTCAGCGCTTGGCTCACAAAGGCAATTTTGTCAATTGCCCCAGAGGTATACGAATAGCCCTGGGCTGTTTTTAAACAAAGTTACTTCAAAATTTTGATGAAGAGGAATTGTCCTATGTGGACGATATCTATCTAACAGACAATTAATTAATGGAACACTTGGACAGAGTAGACCGCATAGTTCTGGGGTTTGCTCACCTGGGCTACAAATTTATTTAAAAAATTTGAATATTGCCCTTCTTAGGGGCCGATTCCGATCTCGGCCGGTAGGGCACTGAATCGGATTCGGCTTAACCGGATCCGATTCGGAGGCCTTTTTTCCGACCGATTCGTACAGTCGTCCCAGCGAGCAAGTACGATGCGAGTGCACGCGAAATCGCCGACCGACTCGTTCCCGGGTCCCAACCGCTCCGACCGACTCATACGGACTGGGCTCGCACCACGCAATGGAGACGTTACCCGACCGAGCAAGTACGATGCGCGCTTCGAACAGCCCGACCGACTCGTAGCGTCCGGCTCCAAAGAGCTGTCAGAGCCGGTCTTCGGGGGTCTGTGTCGGACCCCCCTGCACGCATAGCCGCACGAGTCGCACACAGGGGGGACCCAAGGGTCCCCCCTAAACATGCATGTACAGTGCGAGTCGCACCGACGCGTACCCACTGTAGGGGGCCCCCCTGTTCGCGACGTACCCATTCAGTCAATGGGAGCCCGTGTACGCGTTGTACGACCGGCTCCCATTGACTTCAATGGGAGTCCGACCGAATCGAGTCGGGCAGCATACGGCCGCATCGTACTCGCTCGGTCGGACTGCGGGAGTCCGGCTCGGTCGGAAATCTCTCCGGATCCGGCTCTTAATGTCTTATTTTTAGATAATGAATTGTCAAGTGAAGATTTTAGACAAATGTGCGTTGCTCCAACCTCCAACGACTCTGAAAAGACTACAATCCATTTTAGGATTTTAAAATTTTGGCAAAAGATACATTTTGGATTACGCAGAATGTGTAAAACCATTTTACAACTTGCTAAGACGAGACTTTCCAAGCACACATTAGACACAGGAACACACAACATTTTGCGTTCCGTACAAGCTGATATGATAGCTTCCAAACATTTACACACACGTGTAAACACCACAAATTTGGTGATCCACGTAGTCGCGGTATCAACAGGGTACACTCAATGTAGGTGATACAGTACTTATAGCACACAAATCACATTTATACACAAACACTGAAATGTGTTTTGCATCTACTGAGAATATTCTCACAGCAGTAAGTATAGACTGCTGTAGTGAGAGAGAGAGCACTGCCTCGGGGTAAGTGCATAATAGTCATAACCCCGGTGTCAACCTTAGAGGCCATCACCAAAGTAAGTGTTTCAAATGCCAAAGCTTTACATCCACAATGGATACAATGAGCTAACTCTCTCACTGCAACAGATGTAGACTATAGATTTAACTCTACATTACAAACACAAGCCTTTTTGAAGTATGAACAAGAATATCCTCTGCCAAATGAAATAATGCCTCTAGATCATTATGAATACGTCATCTATACTGATGGATCTGCCCAGCCTGCATTTGGGAAAAAAGGCCAATATTCAACCGCATGCGCAATTGTAAAGGGGCGCATGCATGATGGTAGACTCCATCCTGAGAAAACTCACACACAGTCCTTAGGTGACTGCAGAACGCAGCTGGCAGAGTTCAAGGCCCTGATACTGGCACTGGAAAATACGGATCATGGATTCCCCACACTTACAGTGTGTGATTCACATTATTGTGTCCAGTCATAAAATGAATATCTTCACTACTGGGGCAAAAATGCATTTTGAGACTCTAAAGGTTGAAAAATCAAGCACAAGAGCCTTTGGGGAACAAGTGGCAAAGCTGAAAGACTGCTTGCCATGGGCTCATGTAATACACAAATTGAGTCATCAACATGTTGCGCGTTCACATTACAGGGAATTCCATGGCTGATGAAACCGCTAAGGCAACAGTTCGTACTGCTACCATTGCTGCAATCGCTCATTCTAGTACGAGGATAGACATAGACATCATGGTAGCTGTCAATGCTGCGCGCAATGACACCCACCTGCCGAAAGGTTTTCCACTCAAATACTCCTATAAATTAGATGCACAGAACATACCATATGCTCACATTCCCGGAGTGGGGGATAGAGTCATACCCAACACTGATCGCAGACTGGGGTTGATACTAGCTGCACATGAGGGTCTGGGTTCAGCACACACAGGGATTACTACTGGAGTTTCATTACTACAGCAGCGCTATTGGTGGCCCGGGCCTTACTAAACAGACCAAGGGCTTTGTCCTTAAATGTGACATCTGCCACCAGATGACGGGCTCAACCATAGCACGTTCACCACAGACACCTCTATTGATTTCAAGCAAACCTTTCGCTTGTGTCTTTTTGGACCTCTGTGGCCCCCTACAATCTGACGGGGCTTACAAGTACATCTTGGTGGCAGTGCATTCATGTTCTAGATTCCTGTGGGTATGGCCAAAGCGGTCGGCTGACGACCAAACTCTTATCAAGGACGTGCAAGTCTTCATTGGGACATATGCAATTGGCACACTACATTTGGACCAGGGTCCAGCGTTTAGCTCTCAGGCTTACAAAGAAGTCCTGGGAAGTCTGGGTGTGGCCTTGCAATACTCCTCCCCCATCATCCTGAGGGAAATTCGGTAGTCGAGAGAAAAAACCATGACTTAAAGCAGTCCTTAACAGCAAGGGTACTAGGCTCAGGTCTCAGTTGTGTCCATCGCCTACATGAGGTCCAGAGTGCACTTAACAACATGCCAAGAACGTCCTTGGGTGGTCGGACTCCATATGAAATCGTGTTTGTGGTAAGAATGTGGGTCTCAGACCTTGATCATGTTGGCACAGTGGTGGCAGACACACCTTTTGATATCAATGAACGTTTGACTGTTTTACAGGAACGAAATGACTTCCGGGACGAACAAAGCAACGTCCAAGTAAAACGCACCGCCACTGGGGAAGTGAAGTTGGTCCCGGCAAGACCCGGTTGGATCCTGAAGATTGGGGATCTGGTCTGTGAGAAAATTGTGCACAAAAACTAATTTGGGCCGTCCTACAGAGCGCCTGTACTTGTCCTGGCTGTCGAAGGTACTAAAACTGTACTTCTTCCACCCCTTGCCGATCGACGATACAAAAGGTTTACCTCCATTGATCTGATCAAACCACATTATGTGGCCCATTCTCAACAGCAAGCCACGTGGACTCCTGGGTAGCCACCGCTCACCTCTCGATACCACTTAGGAGATTCAGTTGGAAGCTTTGAAAACTAAAGAAGATTCCTCTCTCCCACAAGAAACCATAAACAACAATGAAGTATTTCTTCTCCCTGTTTCAACAACTAAAATTGTACAATCAACTAGTACAGAAACGCAAATTTTAATTTGAAAACTCAACGACAATAAGATGTGAATATGCCACAGATTGAGTCATCTCTTGGTTCTAAAAAAACTGATGAGCTGACAAAAATAGACCGAACGGTGTCCAGCTACTTTGTGAACTATGGTGACTACTCATCAAATTCAACTGGACCTGAGACTCCACAGTCGCCGCCTCTTCCTTTCAGGCTACACGTGCATGTTCTCTATCTTTGGCTGAAAAAGACATACTTTGTTATTCCTTGGTTGCACCTTTGGCTCATATTTGGATTACTATTTCTGGTCCTCTGGAATGGTTTGGTGACTGTCTTTTTCCTGCTTCTGTACAGACATTATCTCCCAGAATGCTCTGCAGTCCAACTTGTGAACTTGGTATTGAAACCACATGCATCATTGCACCATGAACAAAGAGATCTGTCCCTAGAGAACATTTCAGCAGTTCCAAATCCCAAAGGAATAGTGTGGGGCAGGGTATCGAATGATGTGTATTGTCCTACTGAACGTTTGCACATTCCATATATTTTTTTATTTCTTTAAATGATATCATCACCTCTAGTACTATTTCTGATGATTGGGACATTGATACAGTGCATAATTTGCAAGAAGACTTAGAGCAATCGGCTGCATTTTCTTGTGATGAATTGTATGATGGCACATCTAATTACGGTGATATGCTCTGTTATCAACATTATGGTCACCATTTTTTCCATAAAGGAAGTATCCCACATTCCATTTATAATTACACCCAACGGGAACACTGACCACACCAACAAGAGGTAGTTCAAAAACATTTGCACAGAAGTTTGCTTATTTTTCTGGTTTTGACACATCAGACGCTTCCTCATATTTATACAAGCTTACACCTACATCTGGTAAGAAGAATATGCTTACAAACACCAAGTTGATAAATTCTGCTTCTTTTCTTTCCCAGCTGTCAGTACATGGGTTTGACTTTTAGAAAGGCACAATAGATACAAAGTCTGTTTGGGGGACAAAAGATTGGCAGGTTCAGGGAACTGAGGCCTTGTTTAGAGCATGCCTAATACCACAGCAAATGATTTTCCTGAGCAGAACTGTGCAACAAACATCATGTCTTGAAATAGCGAAGATAAAAGACCTGAACACACTACAAATTCCCCGCAGGTGCACGTTTTAACAATTGGCAGCACTACAATGCTGTAGTGAGGATACACTAGATGACATGATAAGCAATGGCTCTCACAATTCATCAGACCCCAATTGGAAGGGATGGTAGGTTTGGCCTTTAAACTCTAATGGGTGTCAATCCAGATTTCTGGGTAACGCTAAAGGGTTTAAGATCAATAGACCTGTCCAACGGTATGTGCAAACTGAACACTCTGTGATGTGGAAGTGCTGGGAAGGTATGCCATGAGTGGCTAAAAGACCTCAACACTGTCTAAGGTGAAACAACATTTGTCCCTTCTGTCAGATGACCTGGATCTCAGGGATTTCTTGTTAGGTCCCCAGAACCCACGTCAAAAGCGCTTCTTGTATACCATATACAATCAGTTATGAAAAGTTTCTCAACAGTAAGCTGATGAGAGGCTGTGCGAGATTGATAGGGTAAATCTAGAAAAGGCTTTGGCATCTAGGATATATTCATTGGGCAACATAGTATCATTGATATAATGCAGCAAGACGTGTCTATTTTACTGCATTGGACATTCACAACTACAGTGCTTTGTGTTATCATGCTGGACACTTCAGACCTGATGTTCTGGCCACGTGCCATGGTGTTATATTAACACCCCAATCTGTTTTCTTCATACGTTCTAACTGAACAACAGATATTAATGGCACAAAGAGATGCAAAGTACACCATATTGCACATTGAAATATTAGACCAATTTCCTTTCACTGTTGCCAGGACATCATCCACAGAGTGGATAATCCATGGATATATTACCCTACCAGTCACAGCATTCCAATTCCAATATTGTCTACAAAATCGCCAGGTAGGCAGATATGAAGCATGAGAGGAAGGGTTTGAGCATGAATACTGGGAGTTACCTTTCAAGTTTTGAGGCAGGAATGGGGACACAGAAATCTTTCTCAGCAGTTCTGGCTGTGAGCATGCTTTAGCATGCAGAGACATTTCACTTCACGGGGCTTGTAATGTGTCAGTGACAAATTTGTCTTGTTATCTGAAGGGCTCTCTAGCCTCTTTGATTCGTCCGTTTTACAAGCTACTCTCTACTGTGAGTTATTTGATGCTGTACCATCAAGCCTGCTGTGGAATGGTACCAGGTATCGCTTATTTTGTGACGGTTAATTCCTCGTTACTTGTGGCACACAAGTATTGTTTCCACCAACCCGCAAAGTTAGGGAGGCAACGCTGTGGCCTTCAATGAATGTTTCCAACATACACTTTGATTCTCTGAGCAAACTGAAAGCCATGCTTTTTCAACATCCGCCAAAGAGATGTTTGACCTCCAGGTTGCGAGGACTTCATTCGAAATACAGATACAGACGCTGCTTCATACTAACTTCCGCCTGCATTTTGGGGAGCTGGTCCACCGTATCTTTAACACGTGTGAAACTAATGGAGTTTCACACTTTTTTAAATGCATTGGCTCTGGATTGTTGAGCAGATTTCAGACAGTTTTAGGAGTTATACCCTCATTTATACACTCCATTCTAGGAAGCATTTTTGGAGGTCTTCCGCTTGTCCTGCTACTTGTAGCGGGGATTCCTATTTAACATTTTTCTGCTCCGCAATGGATGTCCCAGTTTGAAACTGAATGGGGACAGCACTGTCTGTGCTGCAATGCCGTGAGCACATGATACACTGCTTCGGCACATCTTGACTTTGAGAACTGAATGAGCATTGGTTCTTATAGTTCAGGCCTGTGTGGCCTCACGGCATACAACCTGTATTCCGCTGCCTGCTTTGCAGTCATGAATGTATACTTGATTTCTGCCTCAGATTGCGATTGGTTGCTCCATTGGACATTGAGGTACTGCTGGACCCTTTAAAGGCACATGGGTATAGTTGTCTCCAGCGTATTCTTTGAGCCACCCTGGGATGCTTATCCTCCTAGTGAACTGGATACCGGCTCTGCAGAACGCTCACAGGATGTAGTCCCTCCCTCGGCGGCTGCTGTGGGGACTGGATGGAACCACCTTTGCTCTATAATCCTGCTTCGAGGTGCGCCTTGGGGAACGTTGTCTGTGGTTGCTGGAAACAGCGATGTTGCGACTACCAGTCGGAACACATAAACAATTGTCTATTCCATTTGATGGGAGCCATTTGACCTCTTTTTTAACAAAATGAAACAAAATGATGATTTTGTTTCCTCTCTATCACTTTACTTCTAGGCACCTTGGCTTTCTGCATGCCTGGTATTTCAAACTGTATGTTTTTGAGAAGTTTATTTCAGAAATTGCTTTTTGGCAATTTTAGAGTGGTTTTAGATTTTACAAATTTTTTGAATTTTATATGTCCTGCTGTTTTTAGATAGCTTTTAGATTGTTCCTTTGTATGAGGAGTGGGTGTTATGTGCCAGAGTTAGGCCCATGAAGCAACGCTGCACATTTTCTTACATTACCCTCTTTCAGCACAATAAAATTTTACAATAACCTGTTGCACATATTTGCGTGTGCGACAATGTTGGATTAGTTTCTCTGAACCTGCTTTGCTTACACATTTCGCTTCAAGCAACATTATCATGATGCCTCGAACATTGGGTACATGGCCTTCACGCACACTGTACAAATGTCGTTCTATCTTCATCCATGGGGTGACAGGGCTATCTACATATCCATAACAATGCTACTCTGCATATACATTGTAAGGATGCTTTTTAATATTAATAAGCTTTTCCGTGGGTAAGCCAGAGGAGACACTTTAGCTGACATTGAGGGGTCCCTGCATGCTGAGGCTTCGCCAAGCAGCTGCCTAACATCTCCGTGAGGGGTGTCCACTTTGTGACCACAATGGGGTCCTACATTCTGTCCCGCCAGGTAATGGGGTTGGATCATCCTGTGGGGGGATTCTTGGCTCTAGATACACACACCTACCCATACACTAGACGCGCATAGAGTAGGGATTGCATAGTAGAAGTACACCGGATTACTGCTTTGTTTCATATGCCTGCATATATATACGAATAACTGACAAAATATCGAAGGTCAGAATATCGACCTACAGAAATATCGACGCAAGAATATCGACATCCTGTCTACATTATGGTAAGTACAAAAATATCGAAAAACAAATATCGATGTCAAAAATATCGTTGTTAAAAATATCGTTTTTTATTTAAGTTAAAATAATAATGTAAAATAAAGTAAATAATACATATAATTAAAATAAACATAGTTAAAACTATTTTAAAATGTTTAAAAATTATAAGTAATATATATGTAATGTAAAAATAAATTAAACATATGCATATAATATATAATATATATACTTACTTACTAATAATTTTTAATAATTATTTTAATAACTTATAAAAAAATTAAATATCATATAAATTATAAATATATCTATAGACATAAAACAATAATATAAATAAACATTAAATAAATATATATAACAAATTTAAAAAAATCAATTATTTTTAATCTTTTTAAAATTAATTATATACTACATTAACTAAAATAATACAAAAAATATTAGATAGCGGAGGTAATAAAATTACTATTCCAACTCCAAACAGTGCAACAGTAGGGAAAATGTTGGATAGCGTAGGGGTAAAAATTACTATTCCCACCCCAGTGAGTGCAACAGTAGGGAAAGTGTTGGATAGCATAGGGGTAAAAATTACTATTCCCACTCCAGTCAGTGCAACAGTAGGGAAAGTGTTGGATAGCGTAGGGGTTAAAATTACTATTCCCACTCCAGGGAGTGCAAAAGTAGGGAAAGTGTTGAATAGCGTAGGGGTTAAAATTACTATTCCCACTCCAGGGAGTGCAACAGTAGGGAAAGTGTTGGATAGCATAGGGGTAAAAATTACTATCCCCACTCCAGTGAGTGCAACAGTAGGGAAAGTGTTGGATAGCGTAGGGGTAAAAATTACTATTCCCACTCCAGGGAGTGCAACAGTAGGGAAAGTGTTGGATAGCGTATGGGTAAAAATTACTATTCCCACTCCAGTGAGTGCAACAGTAGGGAAAGTGTTGGATAGCGTAGGGGTTAAAATTACTATTCCCACTCCAGTAAGTGCAACAGTAGGGAAAGTGTTGGATAGCGTCGGGGTAAAAATTACTATTCCCACTCCAGTGAGTGCAACAGTAGTGAAAGTGTTGGATAGCGTAGGGGTTAAAATTACTATTCCTACTCCAGTGAGTGTAACAGTGTTGAAAATGTAGGATAGCGTAGGGGTTAAATTAACATACTTATTAATTAAATAATTTTTGTAAAATAAATAACATATTAATAATTAATTAACTAAAAAATGTATAATAAATACCAATAAAATTAAATTAATATTTACTTAAGTAATATTAAATTACTTCCCACCCTATTCCCCCATAAACACACAACCCACTACACATAAAAAGAACACAATTAATGTAATTATCAATGAATCAATTAATAAAAATTAATTACCAATTAATAATAAATTAACAATAAATTAATTAACAATAACAATAAATAAACAATAATAATAAATTAATTATAATTAATATAATTATAAATTAATCAATTAATAAAAACTAATTACCAATAAATAATTAATTAACAATTAATTCATTATCAATAACAATAAATAAAAAAAATAAAAAAAAATATTATAATTAAATTACTTCCAACCCTATTCCCCTATAAACCCACAACCTGCTACACATAAAAATGAACATAATTAATTTAATTATCAATTAATCAATTAATAAAAATTAATTACCAATTAATAATTAATTAACACTAAATTAATTAACAATAACAATAAATAAAAAATAAAATTAATTATAATTAATATAATGATAAATTAATCAATTTAAAAAAAAAATTACCAATTAATATTTAATTAACAATAAATTAATAATCAATAACAAAAAATAAAAACATATTAATTAATTATAATTAAATTACTTTCCACCCTATTCCCCTATAAACCCACAACCCGCTCTGATACTAAAACGCAAAATTTACTTTAAAAGAATTACTAATTTCTAAACACTTAATACATATATTTAAAAATAATAAAAATACATTACAAAAAATGTTAAACATACATATAAAATACATACTAAAATACATAGCACTTATATATATATCGATATTATTAACAACAATATTTTTGCTAACGATATTACTTACTTCGATATTACTTACTTCGATATAAAAAAAAACGATATTACTTACCTTAAGGTCGATATTCTGGTCACGATATTCTTGACATCGACATTCTGTCCCTACGATATTAAAAACTCGATATTAGTGTAGGTCGATATAAAAAATCGATATTTTGACTGCGCACCTATATATACACTGTTTCTAGCACTGTGGTGGAACTATACCTGCTATTTGCTATTTTGTTGCTTGTAATCACTTTCAGATGCTTCTGTCTACTGATTATCGCAGCTCATGTATTCTATACAAGAATAATGTTGGTAAAATAATTATATTGAAAATGTCCCAGTGTGTATTCTCTGTATACTTCTCTGAGAACAAGAGTGCACGAGTGACTGAGCAAAAGGGTTGTAGATCTGTCACCACGATCCCTGAGGAGACAGGGTTGTCATGTTCAGTGGTTGCTCGAAACCATTCACTCCCTGTTTGGGTTAGGGGGGCTTACGGTGGCACTGTGAGGTAGCTGGTATCTAGGCCGACATATACTGCGGGGGTGCATGGAATCAGTCTAGGCACCTCACCCAAAGTTTATGTTGTCCACAAACGCACAGATCCTATGAATTAGTGGGAACTACACGACAAAACCAGATGCTTCTCTTAACTCTCTAGTCTGAATATTGCATAATCCTTTTATCTTGCATTGGACACAATCTTTCACATATTCTAGGTTTTAGGGATTCACTGGCGAATACTGCCCAATGCTGGGTGCACTCACAGTTTGATGCCTGGGGCCTTATTTATGAGGCCCTTATGCCACCTTTGCGTCACTATTTATGATGCTACGGCGGCGTAAAAAATGCGCTCGATCATCTTCATTTACACCTCTTCTGCATGTCATGAAAACAAAGGTCAGGTATCTGTGTACTGTAAAGTACTAGCTGTGAGAAGCAGGAGTGCCAGACTGTGAGGGATATGGACCAAGAAATAAACATGTATCCTAAGCTGGTACCAACGCAATGTTGACAGAATATGGATTCAGTTTCCAGGGTAAAAAAAAAACAATTTGGGCCAAACTATTGTTTTCATACTCAAAGAGGGTACCTAAATTAGAGACCAATATGGTGTGAGATTTTAGGTAAGTATTGGTTGGAATTTAGAAATTTTCTACTTTAAGGAATCTTTCACACTCTTCTGAGTGATTGGTCCCAACGAATGACAGTCTAAGTGTCAAATCATAAAATCTGAGCACATTTCATTAAACAGATGTAGTATTTGCACACACATGCAAACATTGAGGCAATGGTTGTGATTTATTAGAATCAAATATTCAGATTAGGATGAGTCTTGACCAGTGGACTGCAAAGCTACTATAGGCTTTGTCTTTCATCATGATCACATTCATCCATGTATTCATCTAACCTACTTATACATTCAAGGCAGGCGAAAATCAGTCCATCTCTTATCAGGAATGTGAAGAGAAAATATGAAAAGATCTGTACTGAAACGGGACTAAAAACGAGGCCTTTACTAATAGTTACTATAGTTGTTGTAGTTTCCTGTACCTAGATTTCTGTTGTTGTTCCCCTTATTTCATTTACTCATTTGTTCACTCTTGTCAACTGGCAGTATGCAGCATCTAACAAATGGCAAATAAACAAAAGATAAACATTTTAGAGACCTTTTAGGTAACTCCATAGGTATTGTGTGCATCCAGCACGTCCATGAATCCACAAAGGTTTTATAGAGTTGGGAGAAGGAAGCATTCTATAATGGAGAGGTACAACTGTACAACTTTGGCTTTTGAATTTGAAACATGTTCCTGATAGTATTTTTGCTCGGATGGATACACTACTAGTATATCACAAAAAAATAACCTGCCAGCTGCACATCAACAATCCATCAAGCTGTGGTGCTACACTGAAATCTCACCATCCATGTTCTCATATTTGCACCCGTCCAAGTATGGACCCTCACTCAATTCAGGGTAAGGGAGTCACACAGCTAAGATAACCCCTGCACACCCACTTAGTAGCTTGGCACGAGCAGTCAGACTTATCTCAGAGGTAATGTGTAAAGGATTTGTACACACACACACACACACACACAGTAACATAGTGAAAACACAACAAAAGGAGTCCACACCAGTTTAGAAAAATAGTCAATATTTATCTGAATAAAGCAAGACCAAAATGACAAAAATCCAACATACACAGGTAAAGGCATCCCTTTTTAGAGGTTAAATAAGTTCAGCCTATAGGAATCCATTGATGCGTTTATTTTAGCTTTTACTACCTTGGATGCGTCACAATTCAAAGACAAAACAGGCACAGGGGAGGTGAGGCACCGGAAAAGCAAAGTGATGCATCGGTTCCTTACTTCTAGGGGAGGTGATGTGTCGATTCCTTACTGCCAGGAGAGGTGAAGCATCGGTTCCTTACTGCTATGCAGGGGAGAGGATGCATTGGTTCCTTACTGTCAGGTGAGGTGATGTGTTGGTTCCTTACTCGAAGGGGAGGTGATGCGCCGATCTCCGGACACGCGGCCTCGGTGCCCTAATGTTTGACAACCTCAATGAAAAGACAGCATAGAGGGACGATGTCATCAAAAATCCAGAGGTGCTGCATTGATGCAGCGGTGAAGCAGGCTCTGCGTCGATTTCACAGCCGCGAAGCAGGTAATGCTAGATTTTTCATTGCAAAGCTGGGGCTGTGTCAGAGTTGGAGCGGGTGCCACGGACGTCGGTGACACAGTAATTTTTCAGCCGCTAAGCAGGTGATGTGTCCATTTTTTAGCCACACAGCAGTGCTGCATCAAGAAAATAGATGCTGAGAGTCAATGTGTGGATTTTATTGGGGCGGGCAAAGAATTCCACTCCACCAGAGGAGTGTGCGTAGTTGTTCCCACTCTGTGCTGAGTTCCAAAAAACTCTGTGAAGTAATGCAGAGTGGAGCAGATTTTTTCTCTTGCATGGCTCACCAACGTTAAGTTGGTGAGCACGAGCAACAGAAATCACATGCTAGACCACCTCCCGGCAAGATTTCTGAATGAAGGCGGTCACAGCAGGTTGCTACTGCTCTCTTAGAGAAAGCTGCCGCTTGCATTGAGGAAGCTGCCGCTCATGTTGAGGAAGCTGCCGATTTTCTACTCGAGCGACAGAAAGAAGCAGCGCCCTCTGGCGTACGCCTGATGCCATCCGCGCTGATTTTACAGCGTGGGAGAAACTCTTGAAGCTCAAAATCAGGGTAAACAGAGTTTTTTTGCCACTTCCCAAAGTTCCGCGTAGGGCGACTCCGTGCACTCTGCCCAGGCCTAGGATTTTCTCTTCAGAATGCCAGATTCTACTTGTAAGGGAACTAGATTTGGCACCGCTTGGCAAGCCAGGGCTCTCAGCAGAAGAGTCCAGGCACTGGTGGGTGCAGTCTTTGATGGCCCTAAGACTTCTTAACAGAAGGCAAGCACGCACGAGCCCTTGGAGAAACTTGGAAGCAGGATACAGAAAGCAAAGTCCGGTCCTTTCACTCCCAGGGTGGAAGCAGCAAGCAGTACACCAGCAGAACAAAGCAACAGGCAGAGTGGCAGTCCATCCTACAGCATCCAGCTCTTCTTCCTGGCAGAATGTCTTTTAGTCCAGTTCTGATTTGAGAGTGTCAGAGGTCCAATACTCATACCTCTTTTTGCCTTTGAAGTAGGCAAACTTCAAAGGAAAGTCTTTGTAGTGCACAAGACCCTGCCTTTCTCTGACCTGGCTCCAGGCACACTATAGGTGAAAGGAGACAGCTTTGTGTGAGGACAGGCACAGACCTATTGAGGTGTCAATGACAACTCCTCCCACCACTCTAGCTCAGGAAGGCCCATCAGTATTGGTGATGGCCCATGGATATGCAAGGAACACTTTAGCTCCCTTTGTGTGACTGTCTAGAGTAAATGCACAAGAGCTCAACTGTCAGCCAACCGAGACGTGGATTCTACAGACAGGCAGAGGCACAGAATTTTTAAGCAAGAAAATGCCCTTTTTCTAAAAGTGGCATTTTCAAACATGCAATTTTAAAACCAACTTAACCAAAAAATATATTTTTAAAATTATGAGTTTAGAAACTCCAAACTCCAAATTTCCATTTGCTCCCAAAGGAAATTACACTTAAAAGATATTTCAAGGCAATCCTCATGTTACCTATGGGAGATATAGTCCTTGCAATAGTGAAAAACGAAATAAGCAGTATTTCACAATTAGGACATGTAAATAACACTAGTACATGTCCTACCTTTTAAATACTCTGCACCCTGCCTATGGGTTTCCCTTGGGCCTACCTGAGGGGTGACTTACACGTAGTAAAAGGGAAGGTTTGGGCCTGGCAAGTGGGCGAACTTGCCAGGTCAGGAGGGCAGTTTAAAATTGCACTCGCAGACACTGCTTGGCAGGTCTGAGACATGTTTGCAGGCCTACTCATGTGGGCGGCACAATAAGTGCTGCAGGCCCACTAGTAGCATTTGATTTACGGGCCATGGGCACACCTGGTGCACTTTACTAGAGACTTACTAGTAAATCAAATATGCCAATCATGGTTAAACCAATAACCAATACAATTTAGACTGAGAGCATGTGCACTTTATCACTGGTTACCAGTGATAAAGTGCCCAGAGTGCTAAAACCAACAAAAACAGGTCAGAAAAATAAATAGGAGGAAGAAGGCAAAAGGTTTGGGGATAACCCTGCAAAAAGGGCCAGGCCCAACAGCCAGTTATAAAATGGCTTCTGCTTTACACTGCAGGAACAAATCTCTGAATATAAGAAGGCAGATACTTGCCACTCTGGCCTCCAGTCCACCACTTCAAAGTTGTGTCTGAGAACTATTATTATTTGTTTAACGTCAACAGAAACAAAGTTTTCTATGGAAGTTCATTTTACAGTAGAATACAGTTAGTGCAGGCTGCAGCATCTAAAATAAGAAAAGTCTAAAAACTACTGAAACGGCCATAGTTACAGACTACCCTTCGCTTCAACCCTAAAAGCAAAAACATTGTTTTAGGGTTGAGCCTGCGAGAGCATGAACCAGTGCATGCGTCTCACTTGCGAGACACTGTTGTTAACAAAGGACTTGGAGCCCGCCTGTTGCTTACCCATTTGTCGACTTGCATGGTAGTCTTCTTTATAGCCTTGTTATTAGTCAAGGCAGGCCTGACATCATTTCCGTTCCTCCCTAAGGAGCAGGGACCAAGCACTGATTGATTCAACTTAATCAGTGTCCGTCCACTACTCCAGACATAATTGAGGTACTATTTTGTTCTGCATAACTTTTAGTGCCCTGCAAACAGAGGGCATGTGACTGGCAAAAACGTGCCCAGCAGGACAAACAAAATTTCTAAGTTTTATTTTCTAAAGCTAAGATTCTTTTATTTTGCCAAGTCTTCTTTTCTCACTTTGCACTCATGTTTTCTTTTGTATTTGCTCTTGGGCGCTGTTCTCAAAAGATGAGGATTATTTTATTGGAAAGCGATATTGTTTCTTTCTTATGTGTAATTTCTGAAATGATGCTTTAACACATAATAATGGAGTACACCCCAATTCACCCCACTCCAATCCGTCCCACTCCAATCCACGCCAATCCACCTCATCTAACCCACACCAATCCGCTCGACTCAATCCAATCCACCCCAGACCAATACAATCCAGCCCACTCCTATCCAAACCACTCACCCCAATCCAATCCACTACACTCCAACCCACCCCACTCCAATTTGTCCCACTCCAATGTGCCCCACTCCAATTCGCTCCATTGCAATTAGTCCCACTGCAATCCAAAACAATCTGCCCCACTCCAATCTGCCCCCTCCAGTCCAAAATAATCTGCCCCACTCCAGTCCAAAACAACCTGCCCCACTCTACTCGAAAACAGTCTGCCCCACTCCAATCCAAAACAATCTGCCCCATTCCAATCTAAAATATTTTGCCTCACTCCAATCTGCCACACTTCAATCCAAAACAGTCTGCCCCACTCTAATCTGCCCCTCTCCAATCCAAAGCAATCTGCCCCACTCCAATCTGCCCTACTCCAATCCAAAACAATTTGTCCCACTCCAATCTGCCACACTCCAATCCAAAACAATCTGCCCCACTAAATCCAAAGCAATCTGCCCCACAACCATCTGTCCTACTCCAATCCAAAACAATCTGTCCCACTCGAATCTGCCCCACTCCACTTCAATCCAATCCACCTCACCCCAAACCACCCACTACATCCCAATTCACCCCACTCCAATCCACCACAATCCACCTCACTCCAATCCAAACTACCCCACACAAATCCAACCCACCCCAATCCAATCTATCCCACTCCAATCCAATCCACCTCACCTCACCCCAATCCACCCCACCCAATCCAATACACCCCACCACCCCCTCTCCAATCCACCCCACTCCAATCCAAACGAATCTTCCCCACTCCAATCTGCCCTACAACAATCTGCCCCACTTCAATCCAAAAGAATCTGTACCACTCAATCCAAAACAATCTGCACCACTCCAATTCAAAACAATCTGCTCCACTCCAATCTGCCCCACTCCAAACAGCTCCAATCCAAAACAATTTATCCCACTCCAATCTGCACCCCTCAAGTCTGTCCCACTCCAATCAAAATTAATCCGCATCACTCCAATCTGCCTCACTCCAATCTAAAACAATCTGCCCCACTCCAATCCAATCCACCTAGCCCCATTCCAATTCACCTCACCTCACCCCAATCCAATCCAATTCACCCCAATCCAATCCTCACCAATCCAACCAAATCCAATCTACCCCACTCCAGTCCACCCCAAACCACCCTACCCTGCCCCAATCCAAAACACATCAATCCAATCCACCCCACCCCAATCCAGTTCACCCCACCCCAATCCAGTTCACCCTACCCCAGTCAAGGTCATCTCAATCCAATCCACCCCAGTCCAATCTACCGACTCAAACCAATCCAACTCAATCCAATCCAATCCACCTCACTGCAATCCAATCTACTCCATTCCAATCCAAAACACCCCATGCTAATCCAATTCACGCCGCTCCATTTCACCCCACTCCATTCCGGCCCACATCAGTCCACCTCACTCCACTCCAATCCGTCCCACTCCAGTCCACCCCATTCCACTCCAATCCACCCCCATCCAATCCACCCACCCCATTTCAATCCACCCCACTCCAATCTAATCCACCCCATCCAGTCCACCCCACTCCAATTCACCCCACTCCACTGCAGGCCACTCCACCCCACTCTACTCCAATCCACCCCACCCCACTCTACTCCAATTCACCCCCCTCTACCCCAATGTAATCCAAATTTACCACACTCAAATCCACCCCACTTAATTCAATCCATCCAACCCACCACACTCAAATATACCCCACTCCAATCCAATCCAATCCACCCCATTCCAGTCAAATCCACCCCACTCCACCCCACCCCAAACCAATCTAATTCACCCCACTCCAATCCATCCCAATCCACCTCACCCCGTTTCAATCCACCCCACTCTAATCCAATCCACCCTATCCAGTCCACCCCTCCACTCGAGTCCACCCCACTCCACTCAATGCAACCCACTCTCCCCCAATTCAATCCACTCCAATCTACTCCAATCCAATCCATCCCACTTCCTCATTCCACACCAACCCACATCACCCTATTCCACCACAGTCCTCCACTTCACTCTTTGCCACGCCACTATACAACACTGCACTCTACGACGCTGCACTCTATGACACTCTCTGCCACTGAACCACTGAACTCTACTCCTCTCCACTGAACTCTATGACACTCTACTCCCACTTCTCCACTCTACGGCACTCTACTCCAACAAATCCAGTCTACGACACTCTACTCCCCCACTCCACTCTAGGACACTTCATGCCCCTAACTTTTAGCCATGCTGAACAGCAGCCACACTGGTGTACAACATGGCAAAAACACATTGCCAAAGCCAATATCTCTTGTAAAGGCGAGACTATTGGCTTTGCCAATACTTGTTTTTAGTTAGACGTCCAGTAACCCATTATATTTGTGGAAGCAAAACATTATTCCAAAATAGTGAAATACATAATTTCAAGTGTTTACACATCACCATGCTACACACATATATTAATCCACTCTAAATAAAATGGTGTCATATCGTGTGTGGTCATGTGCTGTGGAATATATAGTATGAGTTAAAAGATTTGTATCTCATGATGAGGTATT
The DNA here is from genome assembly GCA_963921515.1 of Calotriton arnoldi. Taxonomy (NCBI): domain Eukaryota; kingdom Metazoa; phylum Chordata; class Amphibia; order Caudata; family Salamandridae; genus Calotriton; species Calotriton arnoldi. The sequence continues at coordinate 573,812 of CAWUFW010003666.1, read as the reverse complement.
TTTTCCAAAACCATCTTAAATGATTTACTCTAGTTCTTTTGAGTTATATTTTTTAAAGTGCTGAGGTGTGCGTCCATTTTATCCTTAGCTCCCATTGGAAAACTGCTTTTAATAAATGATAGTTACAAGATAAGTAGCGTTATATAGCACACATTACTGAGTAATCTTCTGTGAATTGTTTACATATATTTTAGTGAAGTGCTTATGCATCCATTATTGTATTTTCCCTGAACAGATCATTTCTGTTCCTGTGTGCTTAGCTGACTCCTGTGAATGTGATGTTATCAATCAATCAGAGAATTGTCAAGCGCGCTACTCACCCATAAGGGTCTCAAGGCGCTGCGGGGGAGAGGGGTTGTAGGGGCAAGCAGCTCCGATCAGTCGCAGAGCCAGGTCTTGAGGGTCTTCCTGAAGAGGTTAAGAGAGGGCACGCACCTGATGTCGATCGGGAGTATATTCCAGGTCCTGCCCGCGATGTCGGAGAAGGGTCTTCTGCCCGTTCTGGATCTGCGGATGCGAGGGGTTTGGGCGAGGGCAAGGTCAGAGGATTGGAGGGTTCTCTTGGGTACGTGGAAGGAGATTCTCTCATTGAGGTATTGGGGCCCGGTGTTGTGGAGGCATTTGTAGGCGTGGGTGAGTAGCTTGATAGCTTGAAGGTTACTCTCTTCTCAACGGGGAGCCAGTGGAGGTCTCGCAGGTGTTGGATGATGTGTTCATGTTGAGGGATGCCGAGGATGAGTCTGGCTGCGGTGTTCTGTATGGTCTGGAGTTTGCAGAGACTTGTTGATCCCAGCATAGAGGGCATTTCCATAGTCCAGTCTGCTGGTTATGAGTGCGTGGGTGACAATCTTTCTTGATTCGGGGGGGATCCATTTGAAGGTCTTGCGAAGGATGCTGAGGGTGTTGAAGCAGTTAGAGGCGATGGCATTGATCTGTCGGGTCATGGAGAGGGAGGAGTCGAGTGCGATGCCGAGGTTCCAGGCGTGGTCTGTGTGGGTGGGGGTGGGGGGCTTCCAAGGGCGGTGGGCCACCAGGTGTTGTCCCAAGCAGTGGGAGAGGGTCCGAGGACAAGGACCTCTGTCTTCTCCAAGTTGAGCTTCAGGCAGCTGCGGCTCATCCAGGATGCGACATCCTTCATTCCTTCCTGGAAGCTGATTCTGTTGGTGACGGGATCCTTGGTGAGGGAGAGGATGAGCTGGGTGTCGTCAGCGTAGGAGACTATATTGAGTCCGTGCTGTCTGACGATGGCGGCGAGGGGGGTCATGTAGATGTTGAAGAGCGTTGGGCTGAGCGAGGATCCTTGGGGAACTCTGCAGTTGATCTCTGTGGGTTAGGAGAGGAAGGGTGGCAGTCTGATTCTTTGAGTTCTGCCGGTGAGGAAGGAGCGGAGCCAATTGAGGGCGGTTTCCTGTATGCCGGGGTCGTGGAGTCTGGTGGTGAGTGTGCGGTGGGAGACGGTGTCGAAGGCTGCGGAGAGGTCGAGTAGGATCAGGGCTGCGGTGTGGCCTTGGTCAAGGAGGGTGCAGATGTCATCTGTGGCAGCGAGTAGGGTGGTCTCGGTGCTGTGGTTGCTGCGGAATCTGGATTGGGAGGGGTCGAGGATGGAGTTCTCTTCTATGAACTTTGTTAGCTGGGCGTTGACGGTCTTCTCTGTGACTTTGGCCGCGAAGGGGAGGAGGAGATGGGTCAGTAGTTCTTGAGGTCTGAGGGGTCTGCCGAAGGCTTCTTGAGCAGGGGCTTGACCTGCTCATTTCCAGTCATCGGTGAAGGTGCCTGTTTCGAATGTGGCATTGATGATGCGTCGTAGTACCGGTGCGATGGCGGTGGCGGCTCTGTGGAAGATGTGTGGAGGGCAGGGGTCTGTGCGTGCTCCTGAGTGGATGCGTTTCATGGCCGATTCCGTGTCTTTGGTGGTGGCTGGGGTCCAGGCGGAGATGGTGGGTTGGTTGGTGTTGATGGAGGGGGGAGTGGTTTCGGAGTCCGGTGTCTGTTCGTTGAAGTTGTCATAGAGGGCCTTGATTTTCACGTGGAAGTTGGAGCTGAGCTTGTTGCAGAGGTCCTGGGAGGGGGTGATGTCCGCTGCTTCGCTGGGGGGTTTGGTGAATTCTTGAATGATGCTGAAGAGTTCCTTCGAGTTGTTGGAGTTGGCGGTGATCTTGTGTTGGATGAAGGATTGTTTGGTTGATCTGATGAGTTGGTGGTATTCTGTCATGGCGTTCTTGTATGTGGTGTGGGCTTCCAAGGTTTTGCTGTTTCACCAGTTCTTCTTGAGACGTCTGCACGTGCGTCTGGATTCTTGGAAGTGGACCAGGTGGCCTTTCTGGGGCGCTGTCTGTCAGGGTTGGGAAGGGGTGCGAGTTCATCCGCGCAGTTGAAGAGCCATTTCTGTAGTTCTTTGACTGCGAGGTTGGCGTCGGTCGAGGTGGAGGGGCATCGCGTTTGAGGGTGTAGTTGAGGTGCTCCGTGGTGACTTTGCTCCAGTTCCTTCGTGGTGGGTGGGGTGCAGGTTTGGGGGTGGAGGGTTTGTTGACGTGGAAGTGTATGCAGTGGTGATCTGTCCGGAGGGATTGCGTGGTGTGGCTGATGTGGATGTTGTTTCCTCCTGCGAAGATGGAGTCGAGGGTGTATCCTGCTTTGTGGGTGGGGGTGGTGACGAGCTGATACAGTCCAAGGTTGGCGAGGTTGTCCAGCAGGGTGGAAGAGGTGGGGTCGCTGAGGTTGTCGAGGTGGAATTTGAGGTCTCCGATGAGTATGTAGTCCATGGAGGTGATGGCATGGGGGGCGACGAGGTCGGTGATGGAAGTGGTGAATGCTGTTTGAGGTCCGGGGGGCCTGTAGGCGAGATTGCCTTGTAGGGTGGATCTGGGGCTGGTATGTATCTGGAAATGGAGGTGTTCGGTGGTGAACAGAGAGTCGCACGTGCTGGAAGGAATGAGTCGGAGGGAGTTCTTGTGTGCGATGGCGAGTCCTCCTCCTGGGCGGTTGGGGCGGTCTTTCCACTGGATCTTGTATCCGTCGGGGATGGTGGTGGCGATGTCGGGGGAGGAGGTCGAGTTGGTCCAGGTTTCCGTGAAGAAGGCGACATCGGGCGAGATGGTGTCGAGGAGGTCCTAGATCTCTATGGCGTGTCTGTGCAGGGAGCGTATGTTGAGGAGGATGCACTTCAGGGCTTCGGGGGTGTTGGCATCCGGTGTGGGGGCGACGGTCGTGGGGGTGCAGAGGGTGGTGAAGGTTCGGCGGCAGTGTCGCCAGGAGAACTGGCCGTGAGTGGATTTCAGAGTGAACTAATGACAGTTGATGATTCTTCTGGGGTTGAGTGCGAGGAGGGCGGCAGAGTCGTAGCTGTGGGTGGTCGGAGATCCAGGGCCCCTTGTGCTGGTTGGGTCGCGGCGGGTGCAGATGGGCTTGCCTTTGCTGCGCCGAAGCGACGTGCCTGCTGCGCGTGGCCGCCATTAAATAGGGAAGGGGGAGGGACGCTCAGCTGGGAGGCGAGAGCGGCAGGGGCCACGGGGGAGCAGCGGCAGAAAAAGGGCGGTGAGGGACAGGCACGGAGGGAAAAAAACAGGGCACAGACAAAAAATGAAAAGAAGGGCAGAAAACAGAGGCGCAGACAAAACAGGCACAGAAATCACAATACAATACAGTGAGAAGACAGAAAGAGACACGAAGACAAAAACGGGCACAGAAATCACAATACAGTTCAGTAAACAGACAGAGCAAGACATTAGGACAAAACGGGCACAGAAATCACAATACAATACAGTAAAAAGACAGAAAGAAGACACAAAGACGAAATGGGCACAACGAGGCAGGCAGACAACAGTGGAACAGCAGAAGAGCAAGGCTCTGGGATGAGGCCCAGGCAGGAGCCTGCGAGTGGAGGAGGGCCTCGAACACCTACCAGGGAGAGACATGTCTGGGGCAGCAGCAGGCGAGGCTACAGCGGAGCTGCTTGGGCGGAGAGCGGGACCCTGGCCAGGAGGTCAGAGGTCCTGCTCATACACCCGCGCAGCGGCCGCCATTAAATAGGGAAGGGAGAGGGAAGCTCAGCTGGGAGGCAGGAGCGAGAGTGGTGGGGGAAGGGGCGGCGGGAAAAGGGCGGCAAGGGACAGGCACAGAGGAAAAAAACCGGGGCACAGGCAAAAAATGAAAAGAATGGCAGATAACAGAGGCGCAGACAAAACAGGCACAGAAATCACAATACAATACAGTGAGAAGACAGAAAGAGACACGAAGACAAAAACCGTCACAGAAATCACAATACAGTACAGTAAACAGACAGAGCAAGACACAAGGACAAAACGGGCACAGAAATCACAATACAATAGAGTAAAAAGACAGAAAGACGAAACAGGCAGACAACAGTGAAACAGCAGAAGAGCATGGCTCTCCCACTGGACCACCAGGGATGAGGCGAAGGCAGGAGCCTGCTGGTGGAGGAGGGCCTCGAACACCTACCAGGGAGAGAGGTGTCTGGGGAAGCGGCAGACTAGGCTTCAGCGGAACTGCTTGGGCGGAGAGCAGAACCCTGGCCAGAAGGTATGAATGGTCTTTTCAAACGAAAACATTTTTATGAGACTAAAGGTGCATTTATGGGTGCGATTATGTCAGATTGTGGCAAATGGACATTATTATTATTAGTAATATCATATTCTTCCTCTTATTATTATTATTATGATTATTATTATTATTCATTACCTGCAATACATATTGAGGCATAGCGGCACTAGGAAAAAGAATTAAAAACATAAAAAAGACAGAGCCAGACACAAAACCTCATTCAGAGAAAACAAGCTGACACACCTGAGGTTCAACGGAAAGACTGGTCCCATGAGGAGAAGGGTCACTACTGATTTGCGTAAAACTGTGGACAGGAGAATTGGGCATAGGCTTGGCCATGCCATGTGTTTAGCGGGTACCACAAGTAATGGTACTGGATAAGAGCATATTTTAAGTGCACGAGTAGTGAATTTGGGAACGGGCGGAGTTATAGCTGTGCATCTGGAAATAATTTGTGAAACAGTTTTTTTTAACTTTTGGATCATACGTGCTTCACTAATGTAACTTACAAATGGCTTAGGTTTCGAAACCAGCAATTTATAAGAGTAACACCATACTTAGAAAGTATTTATTCTGTAAATCATGGAAATTACATTATCACTATCAATTATAGATGTCATCCAGTAGTAAGCCTAGTCATTTCCACAGCTTACTACAATATATGACTGTATTCATTAGTATCACTTCGAAAAAATGTTTTACTGTTTCTAAAAACATGTAACTTAACATGCAGCAGTTACAGGTTTCAGGTGGCATTTATATATTAATTGACCTTGCAGTTTCCTATAGTTCTGCGAGAACCTTGTAATGGATTTATAGGACCATACTGTGCAGTCACCTGTTATTTATGGGAAACGGTATTAACAAAGCGGTGTAAACCATGCGTGCCATTTCAAAGCAAGCATTACCATGCTTGCCTTTACCACGCATATGCATTTACCAAGCATTTGCCTTTGCCACGCATATGCCTTTACAACGATTTCCGTTGTAAAGGCTGTAAAGGCATATGGGTGGTAAAGGCAGTCAGTGCTCTAGATTTGGAGCGAGTGGGTGGGGGGGGGGGTGGGAGGTGCTGGAGACTTCCCGGACGACAATGGAAGAAACAGCTTGGTGAGTAGGTTTTCAGTTTTTAGGTCGAGCCTAGCGCAGCACGCATGCGCTGCACTAGGAGATGACCTTTTGGAATCGGTCTGCACTTTTCTAACACGCGTGCATGTGGCGGCATCCACCTTGCGGGAGCGAGCAGCAGCGGGCAGGGGCCATCTGTTTCTAATTAGCGTGGCCATGCTTGTTCTCTTGGTAACAGAAGGAAGTCGTTTCTTAACACACTATGCGTTTCCCATTGTAATCCCTCTCTCCTGTTGTGTTCTGCTGCCACCTGGTGGCGGAAAGCACCCGCGTACACAGTAGGCTACGACCTCTCATATCACGTTTGCAACAAGGGCATTTACCGATGTGATTCTGGGCAAATCACTAAATCTCCACGTACCTTTAGAGAAAAAAAAGAATGCGACCTCGTGTGATGTAATCTAGTGCTCATGTACAGCGCTACAATGCCCTTGGGCCAAGTCCACGCGACATAATTCTGCAATAAAATGAAATAAAAGGAAGATGTTGCTCTGCTTGATGTGAAAGGATGGCAGGGTGCGGCCCATGTGGAAGCGCTTTGAGCGCTGTGCACGAGGTTCGCAGGACAAACGTGTCCTGGCGAAGGATGCCTGTGCTTAAGCATGTAACAAAACAACGAAATGCATGAGAAGCAGAGCCCCTTTGCGAATATTTACTAATTTGGAGCGGCTTCTTGGCATTCTGTACCGAGCAGAATGCTCACAAAACAGATGTAGGCAGAATGTAAACATGATCAATGGCCCACAGGCAGCTTGTATAGGAGAGAAGTATAAAGGCCGGGCGCCGATTGGAGCCTCAAGCTGTGACGCAGTTTCACATCCCAAGCCTCAAAGAATAGGCAACTAAAATTTAAAAACACGTCTAAAGGGCACCACCATGCATATATCCTCTGGTACACAGCGAGTTGCTAACTCTCTTTTCTTCGACTTTGAGAGTATGTTGAATACCACTATGTTTTACATGATGCATTGTGCTATTGTCTCCGTTTCCCAGGGTGCTTGATTCCGGTCCAGGGAGGACATGGCTTGGCAGTTCGGTCTGGACTGTTCCCATGAGGCACAGGGTCAAGACTGATTTGCATATAGCTATGTCTGAACTGGGGTGGCAAAGTGAGCTAAAGAATGATGATGGATTCAACCCAGATCTGTGACTGGGGGTGAGTGTTTGAAAAGTTTCAGCACTCCGTCCATCATCTCCTTGTGTTTGCATTGTCTCCGTGGTGCCATATCGGTGCTATAAAACAGAAATACACCCCCAAAAAAATGATTCCTTCTAGATATTATGTTTTATGTCCAAAGCAATTTTATCCAGTCTCTCTGCCAAGAGGCCACGAGATGGCGCTGTCCCATGACCGGGACAGCGCCTTTTGTTGTTTCCCCACAGACGGGACTCTGCTTGCGTGCCCGCCGCCTCGTGTTTACTGCGTTTTTATGAGAATCGTGGAGGACGGGCGCGTAAAGCTTCAGTTTTATGGCAAATGCTGCTAAAGAGCAAAATATTGATAATTTCTGGCCCATCTCCTCTTTAGGATTATAACCTAGTTTACTTTGGTTGGTGTATTTGATTGATACGTGTCTAAAGTACATTTATAAATGCGTTATGTTTTGTCTTTCCCAACCCGCTGACTAACTCCTGGGTATTGAAAACATGTTATCTGCCCTAGATTTTGGAGAGAAGTGGCTGCGCACGTGCATTAGCATGCACGTCACATACGTTCAATGCCAGCATACCACGCTGCCTACAATATGCCAGGAATTACTAGCATTAGGCCTGCACCTGCATTATGCTATGGTGTGCACAACCACCGTGGGTGATCAAGTGGGAGCCAAGGATGTCTCTAATACGTCAAGAAGTAACGCAGTGGTGCAAAGGATGCCTACAATATCTATGAATGGTCGCATTTATGCCAGGGTGAACCACATGCCACAGTTTGGCGCCATGGTGTAATGGATGCCAACAATATGCCAGTAATTAGCTCCATACTGCCACAATTACCATTATGTCCGAGGTGGGCGCACAGGATGCACACGACACGTCACAAATGATCACCATTCTGTAAGGGCCAGTGTTAGTCAGAAATAGGAACTACCACCATTGAGTCAGACCAGAATGTTACCAGGGACGAGCAATGGGCCGCCTCCTGCTGACTCTTACTGACTGACTGACTGACTCTCACTCTCTCTCTCACTGACTGACTCTCTCACTGACTGACTGATTCTCACTGCCTCACTGACTCACTGACTGTCTAACTGACTCTCTCACTGACTGACTGACTCTCTCACTGACTGACTGACTGACTCTCTCACTGACTGACTGACTCACTGACTGACTAACTGACTCTCTCACTGACTGACTCACTCTCTCTCTCACTGACTGACTGACTCACTTTCTCTCTCACTGACTGACTGACTCTCTCACTGACTGACTGACTCTCTCACTGACTCACTGACTGACTCACTGACTGACTAACTGACTCTCTCACTGACTGACTGACTCTCTCACTGACTGACTCACTGACTCTCTCACTGACTGACTGACTCACTGACTGACTAACTGACTCTCTCACTGACTAACTGACTCTCACTCTCTCTCACTGACTAACGGACTCACTGACTGACTGACTGACTCTCTCACTCTCTCTCTCACTGACTAACTGACTGACTGACTCTCACTCTCTCACTGACTGACTGACTCTCACTCTTTCTCTCACTGACTGACTAACTAACTGACTCTCTCACTGACTGACTGACTAACTGACTGACTCTCTCACTGACTGTTATACAGGTACTATTTCTGAACCTTCACCCTCCTGTTATTTATGCCACCCCCATAACAGAAAAACCCATAACAAGCAACCATTGGGACAGGCAGATAGAAGTTGCCAGCATTAAAAGGACAACAAAAAAACTCAAGACATTATTTATTGTTAACACTTTTTTAATATGGTCGTTCAGTTGTACATAATGCTTTCTTGGTCATATATAAGGTAACAAAAATGCTTCTGACACTTCTTTATAATAACTTTTCAGCATGCTGCAGTCTTCTGTACAGCACAGCTTAAAGACATAGGCAAAGTCAATATCTGTGACTAAACACTTATAAGGTCCCAAAGGCGAGACCTATTGGCTATGCCAATGCTTGTTTAGGTTGGACTGGGGTCGGGGTATTTTTAAGGGCTGGGGGCCGGGTTTTAGGGCTCAGGGCAGGGGGTCAGGGTTGTTTTTAGGGCTGGGGGGTCGGTTTTAGGGCTCAGGGAAGGGGGCTGGGGTGTAATTAGGGGTGGGATTGGGGTCCTTTTTAGGGGTGGGGGCTGAGTTTTAGGGCTCAGTTCAGGGCAGTTTTTAGGGCAGGGGCCTATTTATCCACCACATGGTGGCGCTGTGCCTAATTTTTCGGTGCAGAAATCCCCAGTGGCTATTTAATATATGTAAGTACTGCTGTGACTGGCATGCAGCCTGGAGGAATTACAATTGACTATACTCAATTCAAGCATTCCACCCATCTCTTTTTTTAGTTTTCGAAGTCATACCTTAAGAGCAGTGGGCGTGCCCAGATGGGAGTCCTATAGTTCACAGGAACTCTAAGTAGGTCAAAAATATTTCATACTGGTCTGGTGTTGCTTCTGTTCCTGTTTAGAGTGGACACATCCGGCTCTTAGGTTGGATTGTCTATATTGAAGAAAGGCCATTCATGGTCAGACTGGCTTACAGAGCAGTCTAGCAGTGCTAGAAAGGCTGGTCTGACAGGTTAGTGTGTGGGTCTCTTTTTGGCTGTTTGTGGCCCTCCTATACCCCATGCCTTCTAAAGCACCTATACAGTGTGTCTTTACAAGTTCAAAACTGCCCTGACTTGCAGATGTGGGTCAATGTTTATGGGGAAACAGCATTTACAACGCGGGCTGAGCCATGAGTACCGTTTCAACGCAAGCGGAACAACGCTTGCCTGAACCACGCAAATGCCTTGACCACGCATATGTGTGGTTAAGGCACTCATCGGTCTAGATGTGCGGGTGGGCAGGGAGAGGAGCAGGAAGGATCGGGAGAGAACGCATCCTGGTTAGTGGGGCTTGGGGGCAGTTTTAGGGCTCAGGGCTGGGGAGCCAGGGTAGTTTTTAGCACTGAGGGCCCGGTTTTAGGGCTCAGGGCGGGGTCAGGGGCAGTTTTCAGGGCAGGGGGGTCAGTTTTAGGGCTCCGGGCTGGGGGGCTGGGGTCGGGGTAGTTTTTTGGGCAGTGGCCGGATTTTAGGGCTCAGGGCGGGGAGCGTCGGGGTAGTTTTTAAGTCTGAGGGCTGGGTTTTAGGGCTCAGGGCGGGATTAAGGGGCAATTTTCTGGGCTGAGGGTCTGTTTTAGGGTTCAATGCGGGGGGGCTGGGGTTGGGATCGTTTTTTGGGCAGGGTGCCAGGTTTTAAGGCTCAGGATGGTGAGTCGGAGTAGTTTATAAGGCTGGGGCGGGGTGGATTGCAGGGCAGAGGTATCGGGTTTTAGGGCACAGGGCGGGGGGGCTGGGGTGTGCAGTTTACCACGCATATCCCTTTAGCAATCATGCCTTTACAATGACATTTGTTGTAAAGCCATGCGTGGTAAAGATGCAGTTGTGGTTCAGAACGCGTTGTTTAATGCTTGAATTGAGTATAGTCAATTGTAATTCCTCCAGGATGCATACCAGTGACAGCAGTACTTACATATATTAAATCGCCACTGATGGTGCAGGCCGCGTTGTTTAGGCATGCGTGGTTAAGGCATGCATGGTTGTATCATGCAACCATGTTTTAGCTATCTTATTCACTATGGGGGGCACTTTTGTGTTTTTTTCATTTTGGTGCTCAGGTCCATTTTCTGTCCAAATCCAACCCTGGCTAATTTGCATATGATTGCTCCCTGTCTGGAGATGTTCAGCTAGTACAGAATACGAAATAGAGTAATAACCAATGTCTCAGATTAATTCAATCATGTCACATATCACTTTGTTGTCCTTGTCAGTGATGTGAGAAGTGCAACTAATATGCCCAGACATAGATCCCATGCTCGCTGTGCCACTGGACTCAAGTGACACCTCACTGATCAGCCCAAATGAGGCTAAAACAGGTGTAGGGCTGCTTGTGTTTCGCTTCACAAGGGGCATAAAGTGGCAGTTTGGACTAGACTACTCATATTTGAGAAGGGCCACAGCTGATTTACATATGGTTGCTCCCTGTCTCTTCCTATTGGCACAGGCCCACCGTGTATGGTTTGCATATGAGCAGAAAACATGATGGCCCGCCTCAACGCATCCTAACAGTAGGCCATACTTCCTCATGCCCCTCCCACACACAGAATAATGTATCCCAGTCTGTCTCATAACCCGTTGATGAGTTTATTTCTGTAATGTCCCCTGACATGGCGGAGTACGACTGAATACACTGCAGCATTTTGCATCAATTACAATTACAATTCCAGGCAGTTGTAATAATCAGTGCCCACGCATTGTTTCTAAGTTACAGATAGATCAGTTTTTTTCTCTGCCTCTCGGGCATGTTCGGAGACAAGGCCAAACACACACTCCATCACAGCCAAACTCCGTTAACAATTCATGCTAATTAGAAACTTCTAACAGTTTTCCCTGGTTCAGAAGCAAAATACACTTTCTTTTTAGATGAAATGGAAAAAGAAATCCTATAATACACCAGAGCTGGCCGTAATTAGACTTTTAATATGGTCTCGATCCCTGTTATTGAGCCCTTTTAGCACAGTTGTACAATGAAATGTTATGTTTGTTTTAATTTTGTATCTGCAGTGTTGCCCACAAGGGCCTAATTAGCCGGCTACAGATGCTTATATCAATTCTATCTTGTCGTTTTTTATATGTTATGGGGAGGGAGAAGTGAGTTGTAGCACAGATTGCTGGCCTCCGGGCATTCGAAGATCAACAACTGATTTCTCTGATACAAACCCCCTCCTGAAACCTCCAACATATACCCACGGAATCCATAATTCAGAGGCTGGAGGAACAGTGAGGCTGGCAGTTGTTTTTGGACTGTTATCATCTGGTTGATGCTCACTTGCCTGAAGGTGTCCCAGAACCTCCAACAGAAAAACAACCTGGATCCCTGCTTTGTTGCACAGAGCAACCAAAATGCTTGCAGGCTTTGTTTATATGTGGTCCCAAAAGACTGGAAAACTGTAACAGTAGCTTGGAGTGAACTTATTTTTAACAGCTGCATGTCCAACTTTCTCTGATGTATACTCAGTTTTCTTTTGAATATGTGTGCAATATTAATTTTATTATTAACCTACCATGTTTTATCTTGCGTTCAATTTAGCTATTCACAAGTCCCACAACTCATGCTAAATTTTCTTTTCATATTTGCTTAGGTAAACTGTAATATTACCCCCTTCTCAATTTGAGTCATTTTGCTTGGCGCAGGCAAAGTTTCTCTGCGCTGGCGTAATTTTGGTAATTTCACTTTACACTTGTTACGTGAAATTTCTAAAATGATGCTATTATGCCACGCCATGTAACTACGGGCAGCTCACTGCAAGAATTTAGAATGAGCTCATGACAGAACACAAATGTCTAAAATGTGAGTGGCTACCGTTTGCGGCGCTTGTGTTTTTCGCACGAAATGTGTCTTCTTGTCCAAAATGGACGGTAGGATAGATTTTACACAAAAATATAGTGGCAAATACTGATTTAGCATTTTGCATAATTACACAAAATGTTATGTAATTTTTACATAATTTTCCCAAATTTTTCAAAATAAGGCAAAGGGAAATTACGTGAATTTCACACACCCCTATATTTTACCAACATCATAGGGATGAAAGTCTGATTTTATTATGCTGGACTTGTGGAGGACAACCCTTTGACGTCATCCGCACTACCTCCACAGTGCGGAAGGCGTCAACAAGTCGTCCTACTGGGGGGCTGCGGGGGAAGCTCCGGTTCTCTGATCGGAGACTTCCCTGCATGATGGCTTCAGTGGGGGCTGATGCGGAATTGCTTCTGTGTCAGCTCCTGCCCTCAGGGCCGGACTGGCTACTGGGCCTTTCTAAGTAAAGAATGGAAAACCAAATGGTTTTAAAGTATGCTTTAAAACCATTTGTTTTGCATCCTTTACTTAGAAGCAAATGCAGTTCCTCATCAACATAAATCAGCCCCCACGGCAGTAAAATCGGGCCCCAGCTTGGCAGCCGACCAAAACGCCCAGTAGCCAGTCCGGCCCTGCCTGTATCAGTGACGTTAGTGCGCCGCACGGCATGCTGATGTCACTGATTCACCGAGCAGCGCGAAGAGGAGCAGGTAAGGAAGCTCCCTGCGCGTCTAGTGGGTTTTTGCCCCTCCAGACTGCCTCTTCAAATTAGAGAGAGGCATCGCTGGAAAGGGGAGAGTCTCCCCTTTCCAGTGATGCATTTTTCAAATTGATCCCTGCTCTTGGATCATGGATGCACCCCGATCCGCGAGCAGGGATATTATTTCAGAAGTGGGGGGGTCGGCTCCCAGTCATGGTCGCACCCCTCAGGGGACATATATTATCCATTTATGTTTTTCCTTCCCTGGGGGGGCGATCAGCCCGAGGGGGAGGGGCGCAATCGCCCTCCCCCAGGGAAGGGAAACGTTTGCAGCCATATTTGTTTTTAGTTTTGTGATGTCTGGGGCCTTTCCAGGTTTTCCAGGCAGCACAAAAAGTATAAAGGCATTGCTGGAAAGGGGAGAGTCTCCCCTTTCCAGCGATGCCTTTTTTAAATTGATCTCTGCTCATGGATCGCGGATACACCACAATCCATTAGCAGGGACCACTAGACACCGGTGAGAATATTTTAGAAGTTTGAGGGTGGGGGGGGGAGGGCGCCTCCCGGCCATGGTCGATACACCCCTCAGGGGCCATACATTTAGATCTTTTTTTTTTCTGGGGTGGGGGGTTGATCTGCACTGAGGAAGTGGGGCATGAACCGCCGCCCAGAGAAGAGAGAATTTAGGAGCCATTTTGGTTTGCCCAATGCCTTCCAGCTTTCCCAGGATCAAGACTACACTGCAGTCCATGAGCAGGGCTTCCATTAAACACCAGAGATATGTTACTTTGTGTAGGGGGTTGGTGCTATTGGCATGGTTGACCCTTTCTTGTATATTTATGTTTCCCCTTCTCTGGAGGGGGCATATTGGCCCCGACCTGGTGCATAAATGGCCCCTAGACAAGGGGAAATTTTGCAGCCATTTTTTAGGTCTTGCCTACGCAGCGCGCATGCGCTGCATAGGAAAAAAGACCTTTTGGGATCGCTTCGGCTTTTCAGCCAAAAACGTGCACGCGTTCCATTGCCTTCAATGGCAACGCGTGCAAGTTTGGCGATTCACTTGCGGGAGCGAGCGGCGCCATATGGTAGCAATTATCGCTCCTGGCGCCGCTCGCTCCCGCAAGGGAATCGCACTCCCCCCACCCCTCCCACTTCTTAACCCGGAGTACTGCTGTTTCACTTTCGCGGCCGCACTTGTGTTTCAGTGTTTGTTTCCTCTTACCTAGGATCCTGTTACAAGTGTGTCTTCCTGTTTTCCTATTACCTATTTGCTTATTGTCAGCCCTTTATGCTGTTTTTCGATGTAATAATTGCAGAACAGCCTTCACATCAAGAACCCAGGTAGAGAACAATTAAAAATCAATGTGCAGGCAGCAGACAAAAAGGGCGGCCTCGGAGGGGGCCTTCTTTCACCGTGAGAGTTCACAGTGGCTCACGTTCACAAAGAAGCTGTTGACACGCCGCATCTTCCCTTGATTGTGTGTTCTCTCTGTACTTCAAGTCGTCGCTCGGTGCTTTGAGTAGCTGCATCCTTCCGACACCGAAGGCCATGCCGGGCCTCGCCTGAGAAGGAGGTACACGCTGTGATAACCATGTCCTGCTTTTCAGCTGTCCAAGGCCGAGCAGTTCAACTCCTTTCTGCGTGTCCTGAAAGACCGGGTGGAGGAGAGGACGCTGAGCGAGTTCTGGGACATCATTGTGCAAGGTAAACAACGAGCAGCTTCTGGCATGTGATAGAAGAGGGTAAAAGTATGCATTGTGGTGTGCGGTGGAGGCGCTCTGATTGCCCGTGGTCTTCTAGGCACTAGCTGTGATGGCACCTTGTGAGGTCTGCTGGTGCATTTAACTTCCCTTCCTTCAGACCGATGTGGGGATTGAAATACCAGTGCTTTTTGGGGGAAATGCATGTAGATGCGCTCTTTACATACTGATGCAAGGTGGCATTTAAACTGGCATGGCAATACAACGCATGCTGCAGGGCAATGTGGATACAGCCAGGGGTGGGAATGTGTGCTTTACACACGTGCTCACCACTGCAGTATCTGAAACCAGAGGGGTCATTTTATGTATGAGACCTCACTTGTAAGGCTACTAACTTGAGTGTAACAAGTAACAGCACCTGTCTGGCCCCTTTCAGCTCTGACCTCCGCCCGCCCTCGGCTCCTCTGCCTACCGTGTGCAAACTGCTGCCACCATGGCAGCCTGGACTGCTTCAGCATTAGTGATCGCTCCGCACACCAAGAGTACACATTGTATATTTGCACTTTGACCCGGAGACACAGTGACTCTCCTATCATTAGCACAACTCTGGAATATTTCCTCATGACAGAATGATGGAATAGAACAGTTTGCACCATGGAATATGTGAGCAAAACACACAGATTTTAGGTTGTATGTCAGAATATCTATAACATAGCCAAAATAGTTTACTAGAATATCGCTCCATTCAGTTTACACTTAATGTTATTAACTCTAGTGGGGCGTTTGTGTAAACAGATTCTGTCAGAAGAAATTTGAACTTTAATATTCTGGTACCAGATCATATTTTGAGTGTACAGTGGCATGTATCGGCAGCACTCTGGCATTTATTAACATCAATAATGGTGTGTTTTTGACTTTTCTGGCAGAGACATTTTGATTGGCAGTTCAACTGTGCAGGAACAGTGCTGGGCATTGGAACCGATCACCGCATTTAACAAGCATTGGCATAGCCAATAGGTCTCGCCTTTGGGACCTTATAAGTGCTTAGCCATGCAACAGTTGATGTTGTTGCACCAAGGATATTGTGCTGCATAACTAAATACTTATAAGGTCCCAAAAGCTAGACCTATTGGCTATGCCAATGCTTGTTTAATGTACCCAGGGCTTTTCTGATCTTTCCCCACTCACGTGTGTATCACCTATTGGCCAATATATTACATTTGATTCTTTTTCTTTTCATGGGGTGTTGATTAGGCCCTCACAGCAGTTCAGCCACCGATTAGTGTAACATTCACATTTTATTTACATCTAGCAAAGATTAGATCACGAGGCAATGGTGGGTCCACTTCAGCCAGTGATCAGTTATTCAGTCTTTATTTTAGTATGACCTCTGTATTTTAGGAGGCCATGGAGGGTGGGCAGACGCATTGCCCTATGCTGTTGGGGGAGGAAAGCAAAATGTGGATGGCTGAATAACTGAGCAGCGGTTGAAATGGATTCAGCCATGCTGGATAGACTTACTATTTGAACGGCACAATAACTGATAAATGGCGAACGTTTGCTCACCCATTTTCGCAATGATATATGTTGTGCAGAGGGAAAGTAAATATCAGTGCCTGACGTGGGCTGTGGTGGATGGAAACAGAGTGGCACATAGTGCAAATGGTTAACTTCATTGTGAGTTTGCCGCATTCTGCTCTTTTACAAGGAACACGTCTTGCAAAGAATTTTCACCAAGCATAGTGGACAAATGTAGCATAGTGTGCTTTTGTCTTACTGTGTGTGTTCAAACATGAACTCATATTTTTCTTATCTTTTTCTCATAGCATTGCTGGCGAAGTTTTTGGCAGTGTTGGATGTTCTGGGAAATTTTTGTCAGTGTTGGATCTTTGGAGAAGTTCTTTGTGTCAGATAAGTGCGAGTCTGAGACTGTTCTTCTTGTGATCACACTGTACAACACTCTAACAGCATTACATTCTTTCACTTCATAAAACACCGTTTTGCCCCCCAAACACAGCAATCATTTCCACAAGTACCTCTGTATTCAACCTAGGTCAGAAAGTTTTAGTTAGAAAACAGAGATGGCATCTCATTGGATGACTGCTTCTGAGGCTCTAAGTCAAATGATGGAGGAGAGGTCTGAGGCAGGATCTGCTACTGAGAGAGGATGAGAGGGAGAGGGTCATGGAGCAGGATCTGAAAGTGATTTTTAAGTCAGAGTTCATTCCAAATATTACTCATTTTCCAGTGTTTCAGAGGAACATGAGCCTGGTAGTCATGATGTCCCTTTGCAAGCACTAACTGTGCAGCGAATAGCTAGTGACAGTGGCGGATTTTATTTCCTGTAAGGCTCCAAAAAATGCGATCTGGTGATCGCGAGCGAGATGTGATTTCCTAACGTGGGAGTCAAGGGTGGTCGTGAGTGTCTGCGGTCAGAGGGCTGTCTTTCGAGTAGATTTGCTGCTACTCTAATAGATTTTCTACTCGAGTGGCAGCAAAATCAACTAGAATGGGTGCACACTCTTCAGCAACGCATGGTGCCATTAGTGCTACCGGTGCTAAATTGAAGCGCAAGCTGCATATTTTCCGCTCTGTGGCAAAACTCCATGGAGTTTCGTGGAGTTTTTATGTAACTCTGTGGAATTCCCTGGAGTGAATCTCCGCAAGTTCTGCCCACCCCTACACAAAAGGTTCTAAAATGCTCCATTGAAAGATAAGCAAAAGGGATAGCTGCGGTATTTTGGGCTGTGCTGTGGTACCACCCATGCAAACCTATGAACCACAAACATTAAAAAAAAATTAGACAACCTGGAGATTCCAGGGTGATGTACTTTGGCGTGAATCCCACAAGGTTTTCTTACCCACAAAGCCCTGCAACCCTCAAACTTTGCCTTAAATTATGAATTTTCCTCACATTTCTGTGATGGAGACTTCTGGATTCGGGATGAATCCACAAAATTCCTACCACCCAGCTTTCCTCCACTTGTCCCAAAAAAAACGCTGCTCAACTTGTGTGGCTGAGCCTCGGACCCGCAACAGGAACTGATTGAACCAAGGTCAATGGGTGTTCCAAGAGGCAAGCCTAATTTGAGAGTGAATTATTTAGCATTTGCCTGCTGTCCCCAAGCCTCCAACATTCCAAGTTATAAATCAATAGACCTCACCATGCATTACTTGGACAGTATGACATTGGACACAGGGGGGAATGGCATGTGTCCAATTGTATGAAACAATAGAAGTTTTTTTGGGAATACCTGGGTGCTGTTTTGTAAGAAAGGTGGTGGGAGTCTCGCCAACAACAATGTAGTCAATTATTCTCAATATATACAGTTGTGTTTCCTACAAGAAGGACACATGTGCCCCAGCACGCCTAATTTGAGAGTGAATAATTTAGCATTTGGCTACTGTCCCCACGCCTCCAACATTCCAAGTTATAAATTGGTAAGTCTCATCATGCATTCCAGAGACAGTGTGACGTTGGCACCGGGGGGAAGGGCATGTGTCCGACTGTAGGAGACAATAGAAGGTGTTTCGGGACTGCCTGGGTGCTGTTTTGTGAGAAAGGTGGTGGGAGTCTCTTAACTCATAAAAAAATTCCCCTAACAACCCAAAACACCGAAGATCCAGGCCAATGGGCCATCCAACCAAATAACATTAGTAACAACAGTAGTCATCACTGTGTTCATTATAATGGCAATCACCTAAAGAGGGTGGTGTATGCCGTTGGTGGTGGATCATAGGAATCTGAGTGGACAGCCGGCCCAGCTGGAAATAATGGACAATGTGTGATCCCAGACCATCTCAGGGGCCTCCATTGCCTCTAACTATTTGGAATGGCAAGGGGGCCGAAGTCATCTACCTTCGTAGACAGGGCGGAGTGCATGGGGAGGGTCCGGTGCCCATCATGACCATCTTATTTCTCATATTAGTTTATCCGCCATTTGTGGTGTTACTCGCTGTCTTCCCTGTGGGGATGATGACATATTGAAGTCAGTGGAGAGGTCCCGGGGTGCCTCATCCAAGGAAAAGTTTGGTGTTGGGCAAAGAGTTGCCGCCAATCGCATGACTGCCCTATGGCCCTCGGAAGCCAGTTGAGATCATCGTTGCTCATCGCTGCCGGCGTCCCTTGTGGCCCTGGTCACTGCGGCCCCCCCCGCTGGGAGGGAGGAAGAAGGGGGCACCCAATGCCCCAGGGTTCCGGGTTGCACCGCTGCTGCTCCAACCAGGTCAATGCATCCTCAGGGTCTTTGAAAAAAATGAGTGCAGTTTTCCATCACTACCCGCAACTTTGAGGGGAAAAGATTGGGAATATTTAAGGCCCATGTTGCGAAGCTCTTTTTTAACACTGAGGAAGGAGGCCCTGCGGTGCTGCACCTCAAGGGTGTAATCAGGGAAAAGCATGACTCTCGAGGAGTCCACTATGATAGGGTCCATTGTTCTGGCTTTCTGCAGTAGTAGATCTCGATCGTGAAAGTTTAATAGTCTGGCCACTACAGGGCATGGGGCACCCCGGGTGTGGGCACCGGGTTGGCACTCTGTGAGCCCGCTCCACTACACACATTGCAGAGTCCCTCCAGGGCAACTGTTGTTTGAAGCCAATTCTCCAGGTACAACGTGGTATTTCCCCGTTCCATGCCCTCTCAGAGGCCAACCACTCATATGTGATTGCGCCTTGCCCTGCCCTTCACGTCCTCAGCGCTGGTCTCATGGTGTTGGACTCAGGACACCAAATCCTCTAGGTGCGTTGTGTGATTCTCCGCTACAGGGGTGAGCTCCTGTAGGGTCAGGATGTGCTGTTGTAGTTTTTCTCTGAGCATCTGCTATTCTTTTCTGAGTATCACTAAGTCTGGCGCAACCGTATTGATTTTCTGTTCCAGGGCTGCTTGGGAGTACTGTATTTCAGCCAGGAAGAGGTCCAACTTATCAGGTGTAGATGCTTCTGACTCAGCGGACAGCAAAGGCTAAGTTGAGCCCCTGGGGGAGCCCTTCAGCTCCATGATCTACCTCAGCTCATCTCGATTGTGATTGCCAGGGCCTGCCGTTTTGGTTTTACACATGTTGAAGTCCTGCAGCGGGGCCCATCCGGAGTGGCTGGGGAGTGGGTGGGTGTTGTCCTGGAATGCAGGCTGGGTTCCTCACGAAAGGGGCCAGGTACTCCCAATCAGGTGGGAGCAATCAAGAGTAGCCTCCACTGGTGCAGTCATCTATTCCCCTTGGGATGACCCCAGCGGGATATCCGTAGCTGCCCACCAGTCCCCTCTCTGCTGTGTGTTCACAGTAGATGAGGTGAAAAGAATAGAAGCACGGGGTAGGGAGAAGCCTCCAGCAAGCACCGTCGCAGCTGGGAGCAGCAAGCGGCCATGCCACCCTCTCGTCTCCTCGTTGGGCCCCAGTCAGATGCCCCAGGATGGTCTGCAGTCTCCAAGTTCTCCACCCCACGCAGGGGTTCTCCCCTGGGGGGCCCGACAGTCACCCCAAAGTATTCAGGGGCAGGCATGTGCAGCCCTCTCCCCAGGTGCTGCTCATTGAGCCCTCCTGGGAAGCCACAGTATGTCCTCGACTGCAGCACCTGGGCCCCCTCCCATGCAAGCTGTCGGGGCCTAGGGCCAGTGTAGTAGGCAGGGTCAATCTGCATCTGCAGCTCTGGCAGACATCGATCTCTGCCCCAGTAAGTACCTCTAATCCCAAAGTGTCCCCCTCACCCTTTTTTGGGCACATTAGGGATGAAAAAGATGAGGCGCAGTCCCAGCAGGCTCTGGGTTTAGGTTCCGCTATTCATTGAGGGACCCAGCACTTTTAATATGCCCCCCCCACGTGTCTCCCTCCTTTCGGTCACAGGGGGGGGGAAATAGAGCACTCTGGGCTTCACGTGGTATCCCCATGTTAGTTTGAATGGGCCCGGCGTCGCTTCTGAAGCAGCTGGGTCTCCAGGAGAGGGAAGCAACAGGCTACATGGCCACACGAGGGAGGGGGCACTGCAGCTCCTCACTTGCAAAGGCGGGGGGTCGTCCTACAGCCTTCAGGACCCTGGCACTACTCCAGAGGAAAAGCACTTCCCTGATGGCGCCAGCCCACCTCAGGTGTGTCTATCATCGAGGCCCCGCTCCTCCTTTCTTGGCATTGCCAGCAGGCATGCAGGCAACTCACTGTCCCATCTAAGTCTCCAGGGGATGGGGGGTATGATCTCCAGTCCCTAAGGACTTTGACGAGGCCCCCAGCAGGATTTTTGGGAGGCCGCATGTTTTTTAAGGCCAGGCCACATCAGTTCTCCGTCAATGTGCAGCTGCCATCGTTAACTGTCGGCCACACCCCTGACTTTAACCTAAATACTGCAAGTTACACCCAAGTTTCTGTACATTTTGTAGTTTCTGCTTTTTATTATGATTTACAAGCCCCTTGCGACATCTTTACGACACTGTTGCGTCACTTCTGTGACGCAGCAGCGTCGTAAACAATGCGCCACTATGCAACATATTTACAACGTGACGCATCTAGGGAGATGCGTCACATTGTAAAGCCCTGCGCTACATTATACCTGCGTCAGGTATAATGTATGCAGGGTGGGCATTCCGTCACAAGGAAGCCTCGTAAAAGTGACGCAGTGAAATCTACAAGATTTCACTGAGTCACTTTTACCACCCCGCTGCTTCAAAACCTAACGCCTGCTTGTAGCAGGCGTAAGGAGTGACGCAGCACAGCAAGTGTAGGCCGCCCCTGAGCAGTGCTGGAGTTGCGTTGCGCTTGCGACACAACTCCAGCACTGCGTCACCTTTACGCCGACAGATGCGTCACGCATCTGTCTATCCTTGCGCCACGGTGCGCCGCATTGTAAATGCGGCACATCCATGGTGGTGCAAGGCTATTTTTCCGTCACGCACAATAACTGGCGCATCCCTGCTAATATGCAGGGATGCGACAGTTATTGTAAATCTGCCCCCCAGAGTACAAAAGTAACAGCAAGTAAACATGCTCAGAAATAGAAGGGATCTCTTCATTGGTGTCAATGGGTCATTTCCTGGAGGACGTGGCCATCTGCTCATGGTATAGGGACATCTCTATCTGAAATTCTTGCTAGCCACCTGATATACTTATTATCTTACACTTATTTAGGTGAATTTGGATGATTTTAGTTGCCTAAGGAATAGGGTGCGGGGCGAGACTTGTGGAGCTCCCTACACAGGAAAGAATGTCAATCAGGCCAGCACTTGCTTAGAAATCCTGTTGCGGCACCTCGCAAAATGGCAGCAGTGGGGCAGTGAAGAACCGGGGCCGCGGGCAGCCGACTAAGTGGGGGCAGCAGTACTGATGGGGGCCCGAGAGGCAAAGTTTTACTACTGAACTGTGATAGGTGTGTCAATGATCGCTGCAACCGGGGGCTGAACTGTACAACCAGAGTTGATCTGCTGAGATTCAAATGAGCATTGCTTAGAGATGGAGTGGTTGACTGTGGAAGAGGACCCAGCAGTGGTCTCGCCTTATTTCAGCAGAGTCACTCTTAGTAGAAAATGAGGAGACATGAGGGGTTCCTGGCCCAAACTTTATTCCCCCATTGGTGCCTTGTAGATAATGACCTGGGGAGCCACCTGAGAGCTACTGGTATCTCCAGTCATTGCCTGGGGTCTTGCCTGGGGGCTGTTCTACATCTTAGTTGGTGAGATGGGGCATACTGGACTGAATACAGGAGGAACGAAGAAACAATAGTAAGACAAGATCTTGTAAACTGATCTAGAGATACATGAACGAGCTACCATTGCTATGCTGGGGTCCGCTTTCTGACTGGCAATGCTGTTAAATCAAAGATTGATTGACTTTTGTGCTTGTTTATAGGCATAACTGTCACACACGAGGTGTGGCCCTAAACTCCTACCCACATTGAGATTAGCCTCAGATGCATGTCCTGTGGCTCTGAAATTGCACTCCAGGACTGATCAATTGTTACTTGAAGTTGGCTGCGTGGGGAGTAAAGTACTGCAGCATAATGAGAAAATCAGGGTCACAGAGAGACAGTGACCTGGTGCAGAGGTATATCTCAACACTGTAGGTATTCGCACAGGGTCTGCAAAAGATGATGGAGAAATAGAACAGATTGCCCCTCAAGATAAATTAGAAAAGATACTCGATGCCATTGTGGTCAACATGGAGGCAATAGATACCAAAAGAATGAGTATTGGTGGACACAAGCCTGCAAAGAGATGATAAGTGTAAGCTTGCTCAAAGAGTTAAGAAAAATAAGAATCTACTGAGCAAATTATAACCAGGTATTGGCAATATGGAAAAACAGATGAATGATCTGACTGAAAGAGTGCATTTTTTAGAATATAAGGTGGGGGTATTAGGAGGCTATTCGTGACTGTTCTGAAATGTTTATGGATCAGCTATGACTTCCTTGCTGGAGTAGTGATTCAAACAATGTGACGCACTACAGGGCCTCTCCAGTTTTTACACTGTGGAAAGTGTGCATAAGGACTCCGAATGGTCCCCACTACCTTGGTCATACCTGAAATCGATAGTTACAGCGACGTAATTCTGCAGAGAAAAAGTAGGGCTGGCACTTCTTGGTTTGCTACAATAGGTATTTATGGAGTACATAGTGGCAGTACAACATCAATGGCCAAACTTTCTGGTGGTGAATGCAGGTTGAGGGACCTAGGGTTGTGATACAGACTCGTATTCCTGTCAAGGCTGAAGGTGATAGTTAATGACAAAACAAACTTCCACACAGACCCCAAGTAAACCTGGGATTGGGCAGAGAAACATGTGGCTGGTAGAGGCCCCCCCACACACTGAGGCACAATGAGCTTAGAGAAGATGCCTGTTAGAAATGGGATTTCTGGTTGGCTAGGGCAAGCGCCCAAGCCAGGCAGAAACCACCACTCTAGTCAGGGCAAGGGAGTTACACACCGAAGATAACCCCTGCTCGCCCCCTTGGTAGCTTGGCACGAGCAGTCAGGCTTATTCCCGAGGCAATGTGTAAAGCGTTTGCGCAACACACTCACACAGCAGCGACACACTAGGCACACCACAAAAGAAAACTCCACACAAGGTTATATAAAAAATAGCCTTTGTATTATCCATAAACACATCAGAGCATAATCACAAATGTACACTGTGCCACCTTGCACTAGGTAATACTTTACAGGGGATTATATACAGGACGGGGCAAATCGGGCCACTGTCAGAACCATTAAAACAGGTAAGTAATAAAACAACCAGTGACTACTGATAAGGCACTTAGCACCAACACATTATGTATCAGTCACATTCCAATAAAACAACCAGTAACTACTGGTAACATTGCATCTTGCATGAACATGTTAGGCAAACATCCTAATCATCAGCATAGCACAGAAGGGCATACATTTATAGCTGTGCACCTCCTACAACACATCCTGCCCCTCAGAGGCAACTGCCTCACTCCTAGGCCGAAATCAGCAGGGCACTACTGTAACCATTTGTAGTGGGGCACCCACCATAAATACATCAGGCCCACCTTAGGCCTCAACTGCACAGTATGACACATAAATCATTAGCAGTGCAATGGTATTCATACTCCTAGATTGCACATATCACCAACCCATGGTGAGGTCATCCCCTTGTAATATGTGCGCATATTTTAGGCCACCATTGCATATATTCCTGGGGCCACTAAAGTCAATACCCCTATAAGGCACATGTTAGAGCACCACACTAACAGTAGGCCTAGCATTGCAAGTAACTACTGGCAAAATAGCACATCATACGACCCATGATCATAACACTTGTTACCACAACGCTTCTGAGCTTCTCCTACGGGCTGCGTGGTAACTGCAGGAACGGGACCTCCGTCGAGGGTCGCCACCCCGTCCTGCTCTCCAACCTCTCATGGGCCCCCAGAGGTGTGTATGTAGCAAGGGGAGGGAACAGCCACGCTCTGCTGCGCTAGTGAGGAGACCTCTCTTGGTCCCTGTAGGCAGAATGGCCCCTTAACTACCGCTGCCAGTGCGTGCGGTATATCACCGACGTGGAGGATGAGGCCGCTCGATCCTGCCTGTGCCCTACACCGACCCGGCTTCTAATGAGGATTGTGGCTGCCGTCTCTCCACGGCGGCTGCGCTCTGACTC
Organism: Calotriton arnoldi; assembly: GCA_963921515.1. NCBI lineage: Eukaryota > Metazoa > Chordata > Amphibia > Caudata > Salamandridae > Calotriton > Calotriton arnoldi. Next base: position 549,054 of record CAWUFW010003666.1, on the reverse strand, counting down.
TGCTTCTCTTCTCATAGGCCCGACCCGCTTCCGTGTACTTTTGCGGGTCTCGCACAGCCAGGAGCCTCCGCTGGGCTAGGGCCTCCCGCCCAGACCTTCTTCCCTATGGCACCTGGTAAACAGGGAGAGCAACGTGTCACTTTGCGGAGCGACGTTTCCGCCGGCTTTGCGGCCTTCGGCCCCACCCACAGTCAGGCAGAGACGCTGCCTGACTTTCGGCAGCTTCTTGCAGCCAAAAACACCCTCCGTGCCCGCCGTAGGGGGAAGGTTTGAGCCTACTCCTCTGGCTCAGGAAACAACTCGCCCTCCACACGCAGCACTGAGCATGGGGCCCCCGCCTTAGGGGAGAAGGCGTTTCAGTGCTTTCCCAGTGCGCCTGGATAAAAATTCAAACGCTCCTCACGCGCTTCAGGTGTGCAGGCAAAATGCCCCACACGCTTGACTGTAGTATAAGCCCACACCTGGGCTCAGGCAAATAAACTCCAGCGCGCACTCAGCCCAGATTCAGGGCCCTGCTGCACTCCTGGAAGGGTGCTGGGGGACACGCAGACAGGGAGCAGCCAGGCAGGCCAGCACCAGGGGCATCAGAACAAAAAAGGGGGGAAGTCCTTCTCTAAGCCCACCAGAATAGTCCAGTCCCTAGGTGGTTCCTCCTGGCAGTCCCAAGCAGTGTCTTCTTCAGTTCCAAGCAAGTCCATCAGCAGCACAGTTCATGGGGGCCCAGCCCCAATACTTATACCCCTTAGTGTCTTTGTTCTCCCCCTGCCACAGGGCTCTGCGCCAGGTCCAAACCAGTTCTGGGGGCACTCACACCTTTTTCTAAAGGTGCACCACCACCCCCTTTGTCAGTGTAGGCTCTGGCCCCAGACATAGCACAGAGGGGCAGAGCCAGTATTGTGGAAGGCAGGCACAGTCCCATTCAGGCCCAGGTGCTACTCCTCCCACCACCCCAAATGCAGACTGGCCTATTCAGCCTAGTGCTGACTCACCCAGCCCCTGTCATTCCAGAGCCAGACATGCAATACACATCAGGCAGGCACAAAGACACATAGCACATAGCACTTTTAAAAGTGGCATTTCTAAAATAGTGATAATAAATCTGCGAACACCATTGCGCAGCATTTATTACCACTATTCCAAACATACCAAACTTGACCACTCTACTCCTCTCAGATCAGGAATTACCACTGAAACATTTATCAGGGAACCCCAATGCATTCCTATGAGAGGGCAGCCTCACAACAGTGAGAAACCAAAATGGCTGTTTGTCACTACCAGGACATGCCACACAGTTAAGGCACATGTCCTAACTTTTACCTACAATGCACCCTGCCCATAGGGCTAGCTAGGGCCTACCTTAGGGGTGACTGATATGTAGTAAAAGGGGAGTCACAGACGTGGCACTCACTTTATGTGCCACGTCACAGCGGCAGTAAACTGCGCGCGCAGGCCCTGCAATGGCAGAGGCCTGAGACAGGTTTGAAAGGCTACTTTGGTGGGTTGCGCAATCAACCCTGCAAGCCCGCCAGTAGCATTTAATTTACTGTCCCCGGGTATATGAGATACCACATTACTGGGGACTGATAGGTAAATTAAATTAGTTTAACAGGTGTAGACCAATCTTACCATGCTTTACCATAGACAGCACATGCACTTTAAACTGGACAGCAGTGATAAAGTGCCCAGAGTCCTAAAACCACCAACACTAGGTCAGAACAAATATCAGGAGGATGAAAAAAGTTCAGGGATGACCCTGCAAAAAGGGCCAAGTCCAACAATGCCTTAGAAGATCGAGACCTTGATGTGTCTGTAAATCATCTCAATCTCAGCTACATGAATAGAGAGAAGCACCTATGGTAGCAGTGGGCAAGAGCCTGAAAAGGAGGTCAGCAAGGAGCTCCACCAGGTCTTAACTGGGGTCCATGTACTAAGATCACTCAATGGGAAAGAATAATGGTCAGCCCAAGGTCATCCTAAGATCAGCAGGTGATTTCTTTTAACTACCCATAAGACATTTGAGTAAACTCTGCCTAGCACCTCATTTGATGACAAGTGCAGATTTCCAGGGAATGAATGAAAAAGAGTTTTGCTGCGCTGGGATGTGGCCAGTAAGGATGAAATTGAGCACCATTAACCACCTCTTATTCCTGCTTCCACATGGGATCTGAGAAGTCCATCACTGTTTGGTCCTTGATGGTGGGGGGGATCATTGTATTACCATCCTCCGAGGGTGCAATGTGGTTAGCCTGTGGTGAGACTCAGTTAGGGTCAAGGAAATTATTTATGGATGGTAGACTATATCAAAGAGTCAAGGTATACTGTCACATTACAGCCACTGTTCAACTGGTTGATAGGATTCCCTGGAGGAGACACTCATCAGTTCATTACTACACTCCTGTGGCTCCTTCACATAAATACATGTTCCTGACATGGAATGTTAGGAGAATGAATAGTGCTGCCAAAAGGTATATAATTTACTCCTATAGCAGACAATGCAGTGCTCATATGGTGGTGCTGCAAGAAATGTACCTCATTGGAGAGAAAGTAGAAGACTTGGGGAGCGATTGAAGGGTCAACAGTTAGGCTCAGGGGTGCCATTCATCTCTAACAAGACTCAAATTGATCATAATGGTTAATATGTTTGGGTTGAGGGCAGGTTGGATGGAGGGGTCATCCTGTTAGCATGGTTCACTAATACTGACTTGGCTCAGTTCTTTGATTTATTATTGACTTTCATAGCAGAAGGGGTCAGTCTGGCTATGGTACGGGTGACTATAATACTGTTTGTGTTATGGTTGGAGACAGCTCACAACCCCTTTGCCCACCTCACCAGTGGTATAGGAAGTCAGGCCTCGAAGAAGCGGACTCTTAACTGGCAACTGTTGTGTAATCCCATTGCTAGGATTCATTTGTGTTCTCTGTCTGTGCTGTACACACCAGGCTTGATAAGATTAATTACTTTAGATAATTTAATGCATGGAATACAGCTACAAGAAAATATCAGACCATAATCCTCTCTTGCTTGGAATCCACTGGGGATGTCCTAGACCTGCTGTCCCTTCTTGGTGACACAAGATTATGGAATTGGTGGAGCTTTCCTTTACAGCCACCATAGTAGAGGAGATCAGATACTACTTTAGAGAAAATGGTGGGGCCACATCTGATGCCCTGGTGGGCTGGCAGGCCCTAAAGGTGGTCATGAAGGGACATTGTATTAGAATTCCACAATGTGCTAAATGGGAGCTTGAATGTGAGATAGAACTCATGGAAAACTGATTAGGGGAATTTAATCTTGATGTCTCCTGTGGACAAGGAATACTGGAGGCAATGGTTAAAGGGAGGTAGAGATATGCCCAGCTACTGGAAGGTATGAATTGTATAGATTATAGATCCAATATGCAAACGCATATTATGAGGGGAATAAGACCAGAAAACTCTTAACATGTCTGATAAGGCATGGATTAAGAGGGTCTCCAATCACAGGATAGCATGGAGAAATGGCAGACACACACTAGGAAATTAACCAGGTATTTCCAGAATATTACTCCACATTGTATGCAGAGAACAATAAAGTGTCCAATCAGGAGTAAGATGACCATCCCTAGAGCAAACACATAGCTGTTCTTCTCACAGAGCAGTGAGAGTATTTAGAAACCCCATTGACAGTCCACAAAAATAGGAAGGCAGTCATATAATTGGCTAGGGGAAAAGTCCAGGAGCCAAGGGGTTGCCTACAGATTTTATCTGATGTACATAGACATTTTTGTGGAGAAAATCATAGATATGTATTCTGCAGCAATATTGTAAGGTGTCCGTAAGTGGAGAGGTGTGGTGCAGCGGCCAGGGCAGCTGACTTCGGAGCACAGGGTTCACGGTTCGATCCCCGGCTCCGGCAGCAGCTCAGCACCATGTGACTCTGGGCAATAGCTCACTTAATTTCCACTCTGGCCCCCAGCGCCTTGAGACCTGTAAGGGTGAGTAGCTGCGCTATATAAAAACGGACTTACATTTTCCTACCTCATGACCGAGTAGGAGTTTATTGCCTCCATTCCCAAGCCAGACTTTTATGATTTGTAGCCCAGACTTTCCAGTGTGCTGGGAAGCCATGGAGATTAGTTCCTCTGAACTTCAATAGTGCTTGAATCTTCTGCCAAAGAGTAGATAAGTGATACACCCACAGTGTAGGGGCAACTTTATGTGAGGCTGCATCGGAGAGACACCTCCACTGTTCTAAAATGCAAGTGGAATGAAGACAAACTATATTTCTCAAATCACCATGGGACTCTCTTTAAACTTACATTGGTGGCAGCCTCCATAGACCCATGGAGTGTATGTTATTCATGGTTAAGTGTGTTCCTTGCTAGGCAATTGTGATACTTAGATGCTGCAGTCGTAGTTTTATTGTCAGGAGAATGGAATTAATTGTGCTTTCATTGAGAGTTGTCAAGGGCTTTACTCTCACAGATGTATTCTGGAAACATTTTAGAGAACAAGAATTTAGACTTTGATTTGCACTTTAGTATTGAAGTCATATTTTCAAGCATTATGCACTATTTAGTCATTATTTCTATGAGTGCAACCTCTTTTGCACCTATTCCTGGGAGGAACTAGTGAATCCTCTGTATTGTATGGACTTTGCATTTATCAATTAAATCACTTATGGTATTAGGTTATTGCCAATGGTGGGAAAGTGAATGTATGTTGCCAGGAGTGAAATTACAATATTAATGATGATTCATTATGTTATTGATGCTGACCCGTGTGTAATGAAATCATTTGGATCACAGACTTGATTTCTAACTCCCTGAAAATGGTCAGATAAAGAAAAATGTGTTGTAGTTCAGGTTTTCCACCCATTATTTGCGAATCTTATTTATATTTTTCAGCATTAGGAAGTCACTGAGATTTCAGCAACCACAGAGAGTTATAGAGGTTGCCTTCAAGTATATTAGATGTCATGGTAGAGATAGTGAACTGTAATACCATTAACCAAATATAAAATAATGATTTCTTTTTGTAGATACTAATGCCTCTCCAGTGCAGGTTGAGTCCAGCAGTAAGAAGTAATCCTGTGTCAGTTTATCTTCCCTTGTCTTATTCCCCTATCCCCTAATTTACTGCCAACAGGCACAGATATTCTCTGCATGGTCATCAGTGGGTTTCCGGAAAGTGTGGATACTAGCATCACTCCTGTAGGATCAGCATGGCAAGGTTATTGCAATTGTGACATTGGCAAAGATAAGCTATATATAACCTTATTTAGCCCCTGCCAATGTTGAACATCAACTATAAGATTCAACATCTTGATTCAACATATCTTTTATTCAACAAGATACTAGCTAACTACAAGAATGTCAACCACATGATTGCAATAGAATGCTTAGTCTAGCCACAGTTGTTCACACGGATCAGAGTGGGTTTATGCAACAGTGCACTACCTCTCTCAAAATAAGGTGGCTGTTCCATCCACTTGAGACAACCATTGTCTCAGCCCCCCAGCCAGCAGTGATAGCTATAAACCTGGAGAAACCTTTCTACGTACTCATATGGAGATACATTTTTTTCAAGTATTAAAGAGTTCCTGGGGGAGAGTATGCTGGAAAGTATTTCTTTTTTGTGTGCTAAGTCGACTCCTAAAGTTTGCACTCGTCTGGTGATCGTGAACTGTACCATTTTGATAGGGGCCCATGGCAGGGATTCCACCCTCTCGTTTGCTTTTTGCCTTAGCCACAGATCCCTTTGAAAACATAATATAGTGTAAGGGCAGGGACACTGGCATATTTAAATAAGGAAACAGGCATGGTAGATCATTATATGTTGACAATATACAGTTATACTTGTGAGACATCTGTATTGGGCTGAATCGATCAATACATGATTTATAGTGGTTGGGGCTGTAACAGGTCTCAAATAAATTGGTCCAAATCTTCTGTGCATCCCTATTTTGGCAATGTCATATGCTATATCTTTATTTGGAGTGACACACATTCTGCAAACTGAAATATGGGTAGGTAACAATAGTGATTCTTACATCATCCGTGCAACATTAGCAAGACTCTAGCAGCTTTAATGGACAATGTGGCTTTGTGGAGGTTGCTTACCCTATCTCTGGTAGGTAGGATAACATTGGCAAAAATGATGGCATTGACATGGCTGCTATGCTATTTCACTAATATGCCTGTACAACTATCTAATTTGCTGTTTAAGAACGTGTGTCCTTATGTATTAAAGTATTTTCATGTAGACACAGAATGGAAAAAAAGGTTTGATACATCATGCTTTATAGCCTTTCCTTCTTACACTAATTTGGAGCTCTTACAGGCATAGTGGGGATTGGCATAAATTTTGGCACCCTGGTTTGGAAGGTGGCCTTGGAGTTCCTTATTAAGGACTGTATTACATAGCAGTGCACCTGCAGTCAGTAGCTAGGTGTTTTTTGAACAAACATTCACCGGATGCTGCATAGTCTTGTGGATCTCTCGAAGTGTGGAATCAAAGATCTGTTTTTGGAACAAAAGAAACATTAGAAAAACTAACCCGGTTTCTAAGAGCAGAGATATACTGTTGGCACAAGTGCTTGAGAAGGACTGTCTCAGCAATAGTATACGCTCCCAATATTTTGCTCTGCAACTGTGGTCTGGAATGGAGACTTAGGGCCTGATTTTGATCTTTGCGGATGGGTTACTCCATCACAACAGTGATGGATATCCCATCTGCTAAAATATAAATCCCATAAGATATTATGGGATTTATATTTCGGCGAACAAGATATCCGTCACCGTTGTGATGGAGTAACCCATCCGCCAAGATCTAAATCAGACCCTTAGATTGGAGGCTTGGGTTGAAGCAGGTGTTAGGGCACTGGGGAGATCTATATTGCACTAGGGGTGGGCGTAACTCGTGTAATTTCATGTAGCGTAATTACGCAGAATTATCTACGAATTCTGCCACATTACACCTGAATTACGCGAGAAGAGTACTTTTGCGTTTAGCATTATTTCTTAGCGCAAAGATGCCTCTTCACATCCGAAATGGACACAAGGATGCATTTTGGCTAAGAAATAGTGCTAAATGTAACAGAACATTAATAGCTGCTCGCTCTCGCTAAATGTGCTCTTAGAGTTGGATTTTTCACAAATTTACTACCGGCATTTAGCACAATTTTGTTAGCGCGAAATCCACCCTTGTGTCCAAAATGGAAGTGAGGATGCATTTTGCGGTAAGAAACAACATTAAATGCAGTAGGACATGAAAAGCAATGTACTCTTGCGGTAGGAGATTTAAAAAAAAAATTGTAATTTTTTTGTCCTCATCTCACTGTTAAGCCTTGCAGATCTTAACAAGCCATCCTCTCTCCAACTGGGCGCCCTTCGGCTTACTGACCTTGCTTAGGTCGACCCGACCAGCCCCAATTGATGAAGGCATGGTGTAATCATAGGACCGTGGAGAGAAGCCAACACAGATTATATTATTCTCAAGTCCCGGCCCCAGCTCATAAGGGGCTGCCAGATGTTTATCGAGCTTTCCCACATTTCATTCTGATCTAAGCGGGCCATGGCAAATGTAGCTTTAAGCCAATCTTCTCTTTTCGGGGAGTGGGGATCTTTCCACTTAATGCAAATCTCTCTCCGTGCAAGTAACACCAAGTATAACAGCAACCCACTATGGATCTGTGGTAAGTACTGACTGGATGAACCATCGTCGCCAAAGAACACCAATGATAGATTAACCTCGATGTTGACTTTAAAAATGCCAGAGAGAGTGTCTCCCACATCTTTCCAAAAAGTTCTTAATTCGAGACACTCGTAAAAAATATGGATGTCATTGACATTAGGTGTCATATACCTGGGGCATTTTGGAATAGGCGACACCGCAAACTTGGCTATCCTAGCCAGCGTATAATAAAGTCGATTGATAACGAAAAGGTGATTCTTCTTTAGACTGGCTGGTTTAATGTATTTATAGAGTAATTTCAGAGAAGGCTCAAACAGATCTACAATGTTGAGCTCAAGGGGAAAATGGTTCCAGACCGAAGATTGTGATGGAAGTTCCATATCTTCTGCATCAAGAAATTTCTTATACCAAATAGAGATCTCTTTTCTTTTTTGGCTGTACTGATTGTAAAAAGCGCTCTGTTTCCCAATCTCCCCTTATATCGCCTTTTTCTGCTTCAAACCAGGATTTAAGTTGTAGATACTTAAACTTAGAAAAACCGGGGCCTATCTTAGCTCTTAATAGCTCCCATGGGTGAATTCCTTCTGCGTCCAACAATTCGGACCACCTGGCCATACCCGCTCTCTTAATTGGTACCCCCAGACTATCTCCAAGGCAAAGTGGTGTCCCAGGGGAATCCCAGATAGGTGCAAAATCAGAGTAATATCCGATTCCCCATCTACATCTCACCTTATACCAAGTTTCCAAGGCAGCCTTAAGGACCTTTAGACGTACTCGTTTAAAATACCTCGGGCCCCAAACTTGTATAGAAAGCCTTCTCCGCCTCCTCCTCCCTCCATCGTAGCCATCTCGCTCAGCAGCCTTCCCCAGGATGTCTCCTCTGGATTAAAGAGTAACATCCTAACGCCTTTGAATTGAAATGCGACTAAATACCATCTGATATCTGGGAGAGCCAACCGCCCTTTGATTAGCCTCCTCCTCAGCTTCTTCCAAGACATCCTTGCTCCTTTGTCACCCCAAATGAAGCTCCCGATCTTACTTTGGATCTTACTAATACCTTTGCTAGGAAAGGCCAGGGGGACTGCATTAAACAAATAGGTCAACTTGGGAAGGACAACCATCTTCACCAGGTTAACCTTCCCATAGATTGTCAAGGGAAGATTCCTCCATCTAGCGAAGAGGCAATCAATTTCCTTTGTGATTTTGTTCAAGTTGATCTGGGGGATTTCATCCAGTTCTTTAACAATATAAATGCCCAGGTACTTTAGCTTGTTACTAATAATACCACCCCATTGATCGACATTCCAACACATCACTTCCGTCTTGGAAGAATTGGCTAGGTAACCCGAAAGAGAGCCAAATTCTTCCAAAAGGGCTCCGATCCGTGGAATAACCACCCCCGGGTTGCTAGTATATAAAAGTATGTCGTCGGCATATAGGGCAAGCTTACATTGATAGAGTTTAGATTTAAAGGGATAAATTGAATCGTCCAGTCTAATGGCTTGTGCCAAAGGCTCTATATAGATATTGAACAACAGAGGGGAAATAGGACAGCCTTGTCTAGTTCCCCTCTGAATGTTAAAACTAGAAGTCAGCAGGCCATTCAAGAGAATCTTGCGGTAGGAGATTTTCCCTCAAATTACTCTTAGTTACACGAGGAGGAGTAATCACGCAATTAAGAGTAATTCCGCATCAAAGTGTTACACAATGTTACCGAAATTACTTAGATTTCTCCGGCATAATCAAAATTATACCCAGACTTATATAACACTGGAATGCCCCAGATTTTCCAGGAGCTACAGGCCCATGACATGCTAGTTGGACATTTCTTCACATACAGGATAATTGTCTGGATGACCTACCATCCTTGGTGTGGTCTTTTCCCAAACATTTTGCCTTCACCCTTCCTGTTTTCTGAATTCATTTTTGTTGGCATCAGGACTCACTGCGCTTTATCACTGCTAACCAGTGCTAAAGTGCTTGTGCTCTCTCCCTAAAACATTGTAAAATTGCCTTACACCAGAAAGTGAGACAAAGGGAATTAGGTGTAGGCAGGATGGGACATCCTGCCTGGTTTGCTAGGTGTGGAGCTGTTCCCTGCCCTACTTACTTTTCAAAGGGCTGCCTCCAGGACACACACAACAAAACCTAACACTAGTCTTTTGTTGCCCTAGACTGCTTGGAACCTTGGCCGGGGAAGAGAAGAACTTTCCAGAACCAGATGTGGGGGTAGTCTTGAAGAGTCCCCCACTTCAAAGGCTTGCACCAGGTATAAATATTGGACCCTCGGAACACTTTTTTAGTACACTCCTGGACCTGTGGAAGACTTCAGAAGCACTGCCTTGGACTCCAGAGGACTACCTTGCTGCTTGAGGCCTGCCTTGTACCTCGGAGGCCTGCCCAACTGCTACCAGAGGACTACCCTGCTGCTTGAGGTTTGCCTTGCTCTCCAGAGGACTGCTCTGCTGCTTGAGGCCTGCCTTGGTGCTTGAACCCAAGACTACCAGAGTGACTCCAAGGGGGGCTAGTTGGTTGGCCTCCTGTGTGAGTGACAGTGACATAACACACTCCAGAGAACTTGAAACCTGCACCTGGTCTCTGCTAAAGTGAGTCCTAATCCCCAAAATGAGTGCCCTCAAGTCCTGGACTGTTTGTTGTGGTGTTAAAGGTGCTGCTCCTGCAAAACCCTAAAAGTTGGGACTTAGACAAATGTTCACCAAAAAGTGGCCTGAGAAGCTTCAGAAGACCCTGACCTATCTGCTTCCTGATCTGCCAAAGGTGCATTGTTGACCGGTCTGAATCCGCGGTAGCTCCTACATTATTCTGATGATGGATTTAACCCAGATTTCTTGGGGGTGAATGTTTTGATTTGTTCTGCATTCCGTCCATCAATTGTGTGTCTTTTGCTTTCTCGCCCTAAGTGCGCCGGGTATGCCCATATGTGGGTCCCGTGTTCACTATGCCACTGGATTCAAGCTATCCTGGCTGATGAGGGGTGAAACCCCGAAATCGGTCCTAGGATGCTTGTTTCCGGTCCAGGGAGGACCTGGCTTGGCAGTTCGGGCTGGACTGTTCCCATGAGGCACAGGGTCAAGACTGATTTGCATATGGCCAGGTCTAAACTGGGGTGGCACGGTGAGCAAAAGAATGATGGCTTTAACCCAGATCTCTTGACAGGGGGGTGAATGTTTTGATTTGTTCTGCATTCCGTCCATCAACTGTGTGCCTTTTACATTCTTCTCCTCAGCAGAAAATCTGTTCAGCAGGACCTCTTGCAGAAGGTGAAGGTATCCGGCCTCTTGAAGCACTCGTCGGCTACAATCTGCAGCTTTGTCCCTCTGGAGAAGTCCAGAAGGAAGCCGAAACTAGATCCAATCAACTTACTGTACCCGACCCGCGATTCATCGTGGTGAGCGTTAACTTTTGACTTTGCCCCAGTCTTGCGTAACCAGATCCCACGGTTCCAGCTTTGATATTTTAGGTGCCATTTTGCACTAAAAAAGTTAAAATTTACAGCACCTGTTCTACTTATTCGATTTAATTAGTTTTGGTGTCATATTAGTCATGAACGTTTTCTCTACATTTCTAAATTGGTTTGGGATTTTTCTTGTGTTGTGTTTTCACTTTATTACTGTTTGTGTACTGCATGAATACTTTACACATTGCCTCTAAGTTTAGCCTGACTGCTTTTGTGCCAAGCTGCCAGAAGGTTAAGCACAGGTTAATTTAGTGGTTTTGGTGGTTCATCCTGATAAGGAATGTGATTGTTGCTTGGGTAGGGTTTTCACCCCCTCAACCAATAATCCAATTTCCTACATTGGTATTCAGTGGTGGAATCCAGTACTTGTGTTTGTGCAGTGCTACTCTGTGATTTTGTGTAACACTAAAATCCCATAAAAATCATCGGTCATCAAATTTGATTTTTTTCGTAAATTCTCCTTAGTTTCTGATTTGGCTATTTTTTCCTTTTGCCAAGTTTAAGTTTACCTCACATTCTTTTTGCTACAATGCTGCAGAGTCTCTGCAAGGAGAGGGGGCTGAATGTGGGAAGGAAAGCCACAAAGGGGGACCTCCAGGTAGCCCTCTGAGCCTTTGAGGAAGTTAGAAGGATGCCCATCACCCCAGACGAGCAAGAAGAAGATGGTCCTGAGGAGGGGGAAGTGGACCTAAAGTAGAAGGAGGAGGAGGAGGAGGAGGAAGAGGGCCTGGCCACGTGACCTGAACTGCAGTATCCTGAGGAAGAGGACATCTTGCTCACAGAAGTGGACCCCCCAGCCAGGGCAGGGAACAGTGGGTCTTCCCACAACCTGTCCCCTGAGGAACTGGAGGACAGGAAGGCTGAGTGGGAGCTTAAGTTGCAGATGGCCAAGTTGAACTAGAGGCTGCCAAGGAGGAGGCAGTTACAAAAGAGAGGCAACCAAGGAGGAAGATGCTGCAAAGAGGGCTTAGAAGAAAAGAGGGTGGAAGAAGAGGTTGCCCTAGCCAAGGAGTAAGCTGAGGCTGAAAGGGCCTTGGCTGAAAGAAAATTGATACTGGCTCATGAAGTGAGTCTTAAAAAGCTGGACCTAAAAGCCAAACAAGCCTCAGAGTCTAGCAACTATGATGGCAGCTGTACCCCAGTGCCCAGTGGAGACATGAGGGTCTACATTCCTAAGGACCTGGTGCCTAACTTTGTTGTGATATTGACAAGTGATATGAAGCTTGTGATGTTGCCTTGGAGATGCATATGGTCCCTGAGGAGGATTGGGGAACCAGTCTCTGGAGGCACAATCCCAGTGAAGGGAGGAATACATTAATGGCCCTAGGCAAGGGGGACAGGCTGAGGTATCCCATCATGAAGGATATCCTTGTCAGGATATATGGTCTCTCCCTGAGGTGTATAGGCAGTCGTTTCGAGACAGTCTCAAGTTGGATACGTTTTGCGCATCACTGGATGATTGGGTGAAGAGCAGCGATGTGAGTGTTTACAAGGGGCTGTACAATCTGATTGGAAGAGATCACATGTTCAGTAATTGTTTTACTGAGCTATGCCAACACCTAGTGGGTAGTGAGCTCTCTGAGCCCATGGAGCTTGATAAGGAGGCAGACCTCTGGCACAGCAACAGGTTCATAAGAAGGTATCTGGGAGGAGGGGGGTCCCTAATAGGGTTGAGAGGGTCCCACACAGAAGAAAGAGGGAGGACACAAAAATAAAAACAAGGAGCTCTCTGAAGGGCCCACAATACAATTCTCAGGGGAATGATTCCCAGCCCAAGCAAGAAGAGTGGGTTCCCTGAAAAGAAGTCAGCGAAGTTAAACCCCAAATATTATGAGTGCTAAAGATATGGGTACATCAAGACAGATGTCAAATGTTCCCAGAGAGCGCAGCCCCCTCACTGGTGGGCAGGCATCAGGGTTGGCTAGAGTAGCTCTTGAGGAGGAGGTTGTCCCAGTTAGCAGGAAGGGTAGTGCACAGGATACCCTAGCGTCCCTGGGAAACAAGGAGAAGTAGCCAAAAGCCCATATGCCTACCAAATCTTCCAAGTATAAGCAGTGGGTCACCATCAATAGGCAGTGGGCAGAGGCTTTGAGAGACACTTGGGCCAGTATGACTACTGTAAGGTGTTATCTGGGGTCTTCAGAGCAGGCAATCCCTAATATGTTCTACCAGGTTGTTTTAGCAGACAACAATGAGCATCACTACTGGGGTCTGAGGTACCTGGAGGGTAGCTGTGTCCTGCCATGCCTGTGGATTTTCTGCTTGGAAATGACTTGGAGCACATCATCTGGAAGGAGTTGGAGCTCCAGTCCTACCAGGAGATGGTAGTGTTGCCTGAGTGGGTGTGGCTGACCATGTCGGCCTGAGAGGATAGTCAAGGAGGCCTCAAGCCTGAAAAAATGGCTCAGGTAGCCTTCAAATGGAGGAAGCACAATGGACATGGGAAGCAGACCCTGAAACCTCCACCATCCAGAAGGAGACTGAACCTGAGGGCAATGCCCCAGAACCTGCAGGGGAGGACATTGCTATCCTGGGAGAACTGCTTGAGCTGGCTGGTTGACAAGCCGAGGGTGGGCCATCATGGGAGGAGTACTGCAGAGTTCAAAAGGAGTGCTGTACTCATGAGCTCCTGAGGCGGAAAGCTGAGGCCCAGTCAGCTGGTAACACATCTGGAGATCCCCATATATATTGGGAGAATGATCTATAAAGTGAGCTAACGTTCTGGAGCCTGGGGCAACCTGTCTGTTTGTGGTCTTCCAGGGCTACAGGGCCTTCCTACTGGGTCAGGCTCATGATGTACCCCTGGTAGGACATCTGGGACAGAACAAGACCTTTGCTAGGCTTGTCACCCCCTTTTATTTGCCCCAGATGAGTGACCTTGCATTCTATAGGTCATGTCCTACCTGCTGGACCAGTGGGAATCCGGGGAGAAGGTCAGGGAGAAAGCTAAAGGCTCCCCTGGTCCCCTTGCCTGTCATTGGCACCCCCTTTTGAAACAGATAATACCGACATTATGGAGCCCATGGACCCCAAGACTGCATTAGGCAACAGGTTCATCCTTGTCTTAGTGAACCATGCAACTAGGTACCCAGAGGGCATACCTATGAGGACTGTGATTGAACCTGCAGTTGCCAGTGCCCAGATGTGGATATTTACCCAGATGGGGTTCCCCAAAGAAATGGTGTCTGACAGGGGCACAAACTTCATGTCAGCATACATGAAGACAATGTGGTATGAGTGTAGAGCAACTTACAAGTTCGCCACACCCTATCACCCCCCCAGACAATGGACCTATTGAGAGCTTCAACAAGACCCTTAAAAGCCTGATTGTGAGCCTATCAGAGCCCTTGAGGAAAAAGGGGACATCCACTTATCATGTCTTCTTTTTTCCTGCAAGGAAGTGTCACAGAAAGGAGTGTAGTCCCTTTGAGCCCCTGTATGGCCACCCTGTCAGGGGACCTTTCAATCTTGTAAAGGAGGGGAGGGAGCAAGTTCCCAAGAAACCCCTTCAAGATGTAGTCAGCAACATGTTAGCTCTCAGGTCTCAGATGAGGCGCCTCTGGAAGAAGGCTACTGACAACCCGTAAGCCAACCAGGAGGTGATCAAGCTCTGGCATGACCAGAAGGGCACCCTGGCCAAGTTTCAGTCTGGCCAAAAAGTGTGGGTGATGGAGCCAGTGGAGGCCAGAGCGCTACAAGCCCAGTGGTCTCGGTCCAGCCCAGTGGAGCTGGTACCCAAAGCTGCCCCACGGGTGCCGCCCCGGAACTCAGTGTGGACTATAAGGGGCTTAGTTCACTTACCAAGACTGATACCCCATCGCATGAGCTGATAAGCTCATAGATAGGTTGGGAGTTTCCACGTTCCAAGGTACTTTCGACTTGACTTCTGGGTACTGGCAGATTGTCATAACCAAGGAGGCTAAGATGAAGTCTGCATTCTCCATTCCAGAGAACCAGTTCCAATATTGGCTGATGCCCTTTGAGTTTAAAAGGCCCCGGCCACCTTCTAGAGGTTGGTTAAGATGGTCCTGGCTGGGATGGAGGCTTTCAGTGCCGTCTACATAGATGACATTGCAGTCTTCAGTTCTAGCTGGGAGGACCATCTGTTCCACCTCCAGGTGGTGGTTCAGGCCATGCAGCAGGCAGATGTGACTATTATGGCCAGCGTGTGCCAGATAAGGCAGGGATCTGTGGAATATCTGGAACACCAAGTGAGCAGGGGCAAGGTGCAGCCCCTCCAAGCCAAGATTCAGACTATCCTGGCCTAGGAACCCTCCAAGACTCAGACTGAGGTTATGACCTTCCTAGTCCTCACTGGATATTATAGGAATATGGTACCATTGTTGCCACCTTGACTGAGATGACTTCTTTGAAGCAGCCCAAGAAGGGGATCTGGGCAGAGGCCTGCCAGAAATCCTTTGACACCCTGAAGGATGCCATTTGTCCAGCACTAGTACTTAAGGTCTGTGACTTCTCCAAGGAGTTTATAGTACGGTCAAAGGTCTCAGAGCATGGCATAGGGGCTGTGCTCTCACAGCTTAATGAAGAGGGTCTAAACCAGCCTGTACCCTTCATAAGCAAGAGGCTACCTCCCAGGGCACAGAGGTGGAGTGCAGTTGACAGTGAGGCTTTAACTGTGGTCTGGGCACTGATGACATTTAGACCATACTTGTTTTGGACTCACTTCCAGGTTCAGACAGACCACAGACCCCTCAGATGGCTAATGCAGATGAGGGTTGAGAATACCAAACTGTTGAGGTGGCCCATCTCCCTACAGAGAATGGACTTTCTGGTGGAACATCGTCCTGGGACTGACCAATTTAATACTGATGGTCTCTCCAGGTTCTTCCACCTCAGTGATGAGAACTCCCATGAGGGTGGGTAGTTCGCCCTACTTTCAGCGGGGGGGAATGACACATGCTAGACATGACATCCTGGGTGTTATCTTCCCTCAAACTTTTCGCCTTCACCCCTCCTGTTTTCGGAATGTTTTTGTTGGCAATAGGACTCTGTGCACTTTACCATTGTAAACTAGTGCTAATGTGCTAGCGCTCTCTCCCTAAAACATGGCAAAAGTGGCCTACACCAGACAGTGAGACAAAGGGTACTGGATTTAGGATTTACTGGAGGGGAACTGCTAAGTTCTTTGAGACCCAAAGGGTCGGAGACATAGCCCAGGATGGGGGGAGTTTCTACCCCAGGGCAGCTGGAGCTCTGACCCAGGGCCTGGTCAGTGCTTTGGAAACCGGACAAGCATCAGAGACCTCCCTGTGCCTGCGGTAACCTGTCTTGGGCAGTTGGTGCACAGTGGGCCAGCGAAGGGAGTCCTGGGCTGGATGACTTGCACCCTCGGGACAGCCGGAGCCCTGAGCTGGGGCCAAGTCAGAGATTCGGAAGGCTGGCAGGGCTAGGTCCCAGTCCCTGCGGGACCCCATCCCAGGCAGTTTGCGACAATAGTGACACCACGAGGCTACTTGATAACCTGGCTGTCTACGGCCTTACACAAATTATATCGGATTCGACCCACTTGGCTGGCCATACACTTGATGGCATTTTTACTAATAACCCCAATATTACTTTGGTCAAAATCACTCCACTACCCTGGACTGACCATAAGGCTGTATACTTTACACTCAAACACATCAACCGCAATAATCTCACCTTAAATAGACCCTCTGTGGTGAAAACCCGACCCTGGCATAAAATAGGTGGAAATGAGCTACAACAGGCTCTCGACATCAGCCCGCCCCTACAGGTCATTGACAACAATGAAGCGGTTTCCCAATTTGAGGATTGGATTAGGCAAGCGGTAAATCGGGTAGCTCCGGAAAAAATCTCTAGAACTAGAAGACGTCAGGCGACATCTCCATGGTATGGACCAGGTCCTAAAAGCATTAAATCTAACTGTAGGAGAGCAGAACGATTATGGAGATCCAATCATAGTAAGGAGCACAAACTAGCTTATAACTTAGCTTTGGAGCAATACAAGGAGGCTTTTATAAGGGCCAAACAGGACTACTTTACGGCTAAAATTGGGGAGGCCAAAAACTCCTCTAAGCAACTTTTTAAATCAGTCCAAGCTCTATCCAAGCCGCAACTGTCCAATTAGTTTAGGCCGGATCAAGCCTTCTGTAACAAGCTGGCTAGTTTTTTTCAAACAAAAGTGCAAGTTATTTATGATGAGCTCCTTCTCACAGTATGCACTGCAACTGCTTCTAGTAAGTCACCAGTGGAGGAGGTTCGCTCTCAGAGCCACTTCACGAGTTTTCTTAGCTTTTCACCGGAGAAGGTGAATCACCTTCTTCTAACTACTAAGTCAGGCTCACCCAATGATCCTTGTCCCCCCGCCATTCTACATTTAGTTTCAGATACAATCATCGCCTATTTAACTCCCCTCCTTAATAAAGTAGTGGAATTTGGGAGTTTTCCATGTGCCTGGAAAAAAGCTTGTATCAGGCCGATCATAAAAACCTTCCCTGGACCCGACTGAGGTTAAGAACTACCGACCAATCTCTTGCTTGCCATTAGCTGCCCAAATTTTGGAAAAATCAATGAATATGGAATTGACCCAATTCCTCGAATCTAACAATTTGCTGGATCCTAGTCAGCATGGCTTTCGATCTTGCCACTCTACCGAGTCGGCGCTGATAATGGCTACAGAAGGGATTCGCAGTCAGGATGACAGGGGGGGCCGGGCCATCCTCATCCTCCTAGACCTATCGGCAGCATTTGACACCATGAATCACACGGTGTTAGTGCAGCGGCTGAAGGCTCTGGGGATCGGGGGAACGGCCCTGGCCCTCCTCACCTCCTTCCTAGCCTCCAGAGAGCAGAGTATAGTCTGGGACCATCTGCAATCTGACACTTTTCACCTTCCTTGTGGGGTGTCGCAGGGCTCGGCCCTATCACCCACCCTCTTTAACATCTATGTCACTCCACTGGCCAGAATCATCAGAGAGTATGGTTTCACCTTGGTCTCCTATGCGGATGATTCCCAACTTATTATATCCGTATCAAAAAATCCAGAAGCCACTGCTGTTAGCTTCCATTCCTGTTTGACCGAAATTATGAGCTGGATGGGTCAAAACTTCCTTAAGATTAATACCGAGAAAACTGAGGTGATGGAATTTGGTAAGGGCCCTTCCGTGTGGAACCAAACCTGGTGGCCAACAGAGGCGGGTGAGTATCCCTGTCCAACAGCAAAGGTTCGTAATCTAGGAATAATCTTGGACAATCAATTAAATTTCGCCGGACACATAAACCGCCTTACGTCCTCGTGTTTTTTCTTACTAAAGATCCTACGCAAGATTTTTCTCTTTATCCCTCAAGAACTCAGGAGAACGGTGGTGGTAGCTCTTATTCTTTCTAGAATCGATTACGGTAATGCACTTTTTGTGGGCATTGACAAAGCTCAGTTGTCCAAAATACAGCCTTTACAAAACGCAGCTGCTCGTCTGCTTTTAAATATCCCCAAAGGCCATTCTACCTCAGCTGGAATTAGAGCATTACATTGGCTCCCCATTCAGCAACGAGTGGAGTTTAAGGCCCTCTGTCAGGTCCACAAGGCACTTTATGGTGGCGAAGCTGCTGATATCCAAAAATTGTTCCCACGGTATGTGCCTATGAGGAACCTAAGATCTACTAATGTGGGTCTTGTTCAAACTCCCAAATTTTGCAGAGCTAGATGGGGTGGCAGGAGCATCTCCTATCGTGCAGCCACGCTATGGAATAAGATGACAACTGTCATGAGGCTGCAACCTAACTTGCAGCTTTATAGGAAACTACTTAAATCCTGGCTGTTTCCCTCCTAAATAAGCTACATCTCCTGCAGAGCATCACTGCCTCACCGCTTCCAGCGCCAAGACGCCACGGCATTCGAGCGCTTTATAAACTTATTTTTCATTTCATTTCATTTTTCAAGAAGGGAGCCCGGGGATGGGGACTCCCACCCCAGGGCGAGCTGGAGCTCTGACCCAGGGCCCCGTCAGACTTTCTTATCCCAGGCAAGCAGGAGACTCCTTAGCAGGCCTGCCGATCCCCATCTCAGACACTTTGAGACCAGTGGGCTGGGAAACAGAGCCCAGGAGGGGGAGCTTAAACCTCCAAGTCAGCTGGTGCTCCTTCCTGCGGTTAAGTGAGAGACGATGCAATGTTTGTGGTTTTTGATGAGTTAGTGTGCTGCATGGTGGGGTGTCCATTTTCAGGCCAGGAGGGCTCCATGTTGTCATGAGATTTGTGATGCTGCCTTATGTATTTTGCTTGCGCTAATGAAGAGAAATGTTGAAGTTGTGGTTATCGGATTCACCAAAGTCTAAGATCCTGGTATAAACATTGAGTATATTATGTTGTAACTTGTCTGTTGAGGTTTGTGGTGTTGGATCATGAAGTGCTATTGGCCATGCAGGAGACAGAATTTTAACTTCTATTGTGAGGGTATATTAATTGAGATTGGTGTTGGGTTAATCCTTCTGCGCAGACGAACCGACTGCACTAGTCAGGTGATTTCCCACTGGTGTAGATTTCACTTTGCGCATGTAATGGCACCAGGAGGGTATTATTCCTCGATTCCCCTGTAATGATTGTGTACTTTTAACTTTCTTTTAGTGGAGCAGACAAGATTTTTCGTTGTTTAATAATTGACTGTGCTAGTTTGATCGCTGATGAGAGCCAATGTGCGTGCTGCAAGTTGCACCATAAGGTGCCGTGCTGGGATTGGTTGTTACGCCAGAGAGTGCCAAGCTCTGAGTGGATTGTTTCATGGTGTGGCACTGAGATTGGGAGTTAGTGTTGCGATTTGCTTAGTGATTTGTTGAGAACTGCTGGGTATTTCAATTCATGCTCATTGAATTGTGTTGTGTTACAGAGTAAAGATTACATTTTTCAAGAATATAAGGGCTTTATTTACTGATGAGGGAGGATACCTGTCCATGAAGGTGAGGAGGCCCCTCCAAAGGGTATGCCCGCTCATTACATGGCATCCAACATTGGGTTACACATGTGTTTTTGGCTTAATCAATTGAATAAGATCCATGCGAATTAAGAGTCCCTGCACTTTCCTTCCCATGGTACTTTCCACCTTACAATAATTGAGAATTTGAGGCGGGCGCTATATGAAATGAAGCCCCCACCTAAACCAGCCCAATATGAAGCTTTAAATGCATGGGGGTGGGCAGCACATGCGAGAGAGAAGGAAAAATATAAGAATTAAGCCAAAGAGTCAGTTAAGGGTGGGATGAAAGTGAAGTGGGATGCAGAAAAGCAAGCAAGGAGGAAAGATAAATTTGAGGGAGTTTGGATCCCATCCCAGCCACAGTTGTTCCTCTGATTGTAAATGTTCCCATTGTCCCTAGCACAAGCACCACTGTAGACCCAAACCACTACAACCCCTGTAGCAAGTGTGCCTGTTGTGGAGGTAGACAAAGCCTCTGAGTCAAATGCCCCAGAGGAAGAGGACACCCTAGGGTATGGTACAAACAAAAATTGAGTTGGGGGAAATTTTAAAGGGGATAACGAAGCTATTAAAAATGGACATAACAAAGAATAACTTATTTTCCTGTGTAGAGAGGCTGCTAGATGTGCATTTGATGCTCATGAAACCTTAGAAGAAATAACAGAGAACATAGAGTTGATTTATCCAAAAGCCAAAGCTGCAGAAAAACTTTAGGATGTTGATAACCGAGGACACCCTTGCAAAAATTAGAACAACCGGGCTGAATTTGCATTTGAGGGAATTGGTAGGATATGGAGTGACACCCAAAATATATAGGAGTGATGGGATAACAAAGTAAAGAAGAAGAAAAAAGGACATTGATATTGGAGGGCCAGAGGGTGAGGCTAACAAAAGTGACTCAGAGATTAGAGCCAACCCTTTGAGAAAAGTACATTGGGGTGTATGTGTCCACATGCCTTGGAGTTGTTGTGTTCTTTCACATTTAAAAATACATTTCTGATGTTAAGAGAAAACATGGATCTGTGGTATACTCAGGTGGAAAGATTTGTGAAAAATTCGAACGTGCTTTGGCAAGATCTGAATACTTTCTTTGACAAGAGTGTAGGGTGTCTGTCAGGGGACGAATGCTGAGTCGAAGAGGGATGTGCAATCGCATGCTCCCTCTGCAGTGAAAAGGGAGAAGTATAATCAGGTGATTAACTTTTTGAAAATGAAGGTTCCTCTGAAGGAAGTTGATTGGCTGAAAATCTCTAGAGTCACAGGAGTCAGTGCAAGCCTATTATGAGCAGATTATGCAGGTTTTTCATCAGCATAGTGGAGTAAAAAATCCAGAGCAACGAAATCTCAGTAATTTTGTGTCACAGTTTATTCTCAGATTGCACCCAGCGATTAGTTCATACATCCGGCAAAACATGATTTGATGGTTGTCCAATGCTTTAGATGAAATCCTGCGATACGCAAAAAGTTGCAGTAATGATTTGAAAGCCAAACAAAAGAAAATTAAGGAGAAATTCATGCTGGCTCAGATGAAGTTAGAATATTTAGATGAGAGGTGCACTCCTATTTCCTATTCCTATCTCTTTTCAAAAGAATTTTTTTGTGTACTAAATAATCCAGTGGTGCTGTCGACACACGTGACATTAACTAGCAACATATAACAAGTACGTGGACTTGAATGCAGTGTGCACTGTTCACTTTAACCAAATTCAATAATTTGTTAATTACAATATAAATCACAGTCTACTTGTTACTTCATTCTCATGCATTTATTTATTCATTTATGCTTCTACTTCATTGTGTTTGGTACCTTACTATTAGTGTAACCACAAAATCCAGACCAAATCTGGGGTGAGGGAACCAGAGGCACGGGGTGCTGGGAGTCAGCAGCCTCCAACATAAACTGTGTACCACAATGAAGCCGCTCCCAGTGGGGTGTCGCTAGTGCTAGTGCAGTTTTAGTCTGTGAGCGCAGGCATCTCACAAAAAGTGAAGGACTGGTCTCACACACCGCCTGGTGTCATGCTTCATCATAGACCAGTCCTCGCCCTCTAAAAACTTGGTTTGATAGAGGGCGGGCATACACCTGACGACAGGGATGCACTTCTAAACTAAGTGAGGGCCCATGGGATGATCGACGTCATCGAGGAGCGGAGGTGCACAGATCTAGGTGCAGAGGCAGAGATCCCGTCAAGTCACACATTCTGACCTAAGGGGTCTCCTGCCCTCACCCTCCTATGGGGCAAAATTGTCCTCATTACAGGGCTTAAGAATTTAGCCGTATCACGGTGGAGTGTGATCCACATCACCCCACTGAGAGGAAATCCTCTCACCACAGCTTGGTAAGAGTGGAGCCCGTTGTTTTCGTTTATCATGGTCCTGATGAATGCTGCGGACCCAACTGGGCCTTCAGGCAGAAACATGTTGACCTCACTGATAGCAGTGGGGGGACAATAATATCCCCGCTACACCGATCACCTTATTTTAAACTACCATATAGATGCCAGCACTATTAAATTTAAGCTGACATCTTTAATGGCCTTTTAACTCACTATCTTTTCCCATGGGCCCTCACTTAGTTTAGAAGTGCATCCCTGTCGTCAGGTGTATGCCCGCCCTCTATCAAACCAAGTTTTTAGAGGGCGAGGACTGGTCTATGCTATAGCATGACACCAGGCGGTGTGTGAGACCAGTCCCTCACTTTTTGTGAGATGCCTGCACTCACAGACTAAAACTGCACTAGCACTAGCGACACCCCACTGGGAGCGGCTTCATTGTGGTACACACCTTACTATTAGTACCTCATACATATACTTAACAAAAAAATCTTTATATCATGAGTTTCCTTGATACATGTTTTAACATCAATGTATAATCATAACATTTTTTGGGCTACACCAAATGTGTATCCTGTTCCTTTTCATGCCCGATGCATTTCGGGACAGCAAGGTCCCTTCCTCAGGGGGATATCTGAAAACCCAAACAAAATGTCATTGTTTAAACATTTATGGAATACATGGAGTTACTCAAATGTCCAAAAACCCATTGTGTACATGATGGTTCACACAAACCATTATAGCTCTTCCTACCAACCTTCAAGTGCATGCTCCACCTTATCAAATCTAACCTGCATGTGTCAACTTCAGTTGTGTTTATGATATTCATGCAAAATGACAGCCATTCCTTAGGGACCATTGTCTCACTAACTTTAATTTAAATCACCCAGTGTACGTCGCACTCATGTAGGAGTGTTTAAAGTCATCTAACCAATCCTACCTCGTGAGGTGCCACTCGGTAGAAGATCCGTGAATTTTGCGAAGCAAATAAACCTAAATCAGTATGTAACCAAAAATAACTGAAATGTGCCATTACTCAGTAAGTTCCTTTCATATGACAGATTGCCAAAAACATCCAAACCACGCTATGCATAATCATGCTCACCTTTTAAGTAGTCTTAAGACTTTTTCTATATTATTGCTGCCACGTGATCTCTCAATTCCTGTCTGTGGAAATAACCAAACAAAACCCTAATTAGCTCTTATCAAATACATTCACCTGCCTTCCTATACAAGTAACCTGAGAAATAAACAAGGATAAAGATCATAACGATCGCCCGCTTACCGGTACTATCAAGCGTCCGTTTCCTCCTGAACAGAACCTCGTAGTAATATGGAAGTGCCTCGTGTGTCCTAATATGCTTTTAGTAAGACCGCGGTGAAGACAGTGAAGTCTGACCGCTCGCGCCCGAACTCACCGGTGACTATCCTGATTACGGCCGCCATCTTGTAGCCTCTAACTGGTAGTATGCAAACCAGAATTCTGAATATGAAGTGCCTCTATCGGGGCTATGCAATATACGGTGTCATAATGGAAATGCAATCCACCCGAGTGTGCGTATTTTAGAATACTAAAATACTAATTGTCATACTGCCATCATAAATCCGAAAGAATAGAAAAATAATATTACTCAAACTCACAACCAATGTAACCCATTAAACTGCCTTCGATGATAATAAATGTATACCAATGTTTGAAGTTATGCTTCATGGATAGACCAACATACAATCCAATGGATGGTCACTGATTGCTATCCACTGATGTTCGCAGTGTGTAGTGTTCCCACACTGCCAATAGTCAATTAACCAATACTACCTCTCGTGTTGTGATACCAAATATATCCTCTCACCTGCGCAATGCTGTAAGGCTAGCCTGCCCAAATTCCTACAGTAATCCAGTCGACGGAACAATCATTCCCAACGGCGAACTGTCCACTACTTACATCCTGCGTGATCTGAGTCCTATCAGACAAGTGATGAAAACTTTATATAAAACAAAGAAATCTTTATTGATCCTGTTGTCATTGTGTGATTGTCAGAGTGCCCTCCACCAAATCTTAACCTTATAGGTTACAATGTAATGAATGTGTTGTAATGTATATCATTTTCTCAATTTTATGGATATTGCAATTAAGCCACTCTGGTGATTTGAACATGTTTTACCTCACATAACTGATCAGATTCCTATCTTATACGGATCACAGCTGGACTGTTGAATAGGCTTTATGTTCATTCATATGAAACAACTCATGTCAATCCTGTCGTTCAGTCCTTTTGGTAATAATGTGTCCAATCGCTTCATCCAATAGATCTCGCGTTGGAGCAGCTTCTTGTTGTTGTCAACTCCAGGTATCATTGTTACGGTCTCAATAATTTGATATCTCAGTTGCGAGATTGACTGATTTGCTTCTTGCCAATGTACGGCTAAACTGGAGGTCTTATTCTTTGTCCTTATCGTGCTTTTATGTTCAGTCAATCTTACTTTAATCTTGCGTTCCATTTTACCTACATATGCCTTGCCACACGGGCACTTAATGCAGTATATAACATTCAGAGTGTTGCAATCTGCTGTGTGTCTTAGCTTTATAATTCTCCCTGAAATAGGATGTGACAAACTATTACCAATGATGACATTGTTGCAATGTATGCAATTAAGGCATTTATTAGTTCCTTTTTGTTCATCCAGGTTATACTTCTTGTCTGGTGTCGCCAATAGTTCACGTAGGTTCTTTCCTCTTGTGTAAGCATGTAATGGCTTTTCTCTAAATAAATTGTTAAAGTCTGGTTCATTTTCCAGGAGTTCCCATCTTGTGTTAATCATTCTTTTAATGGCTCACAAGCATGTTGAGAATTTAGATACAAACACTACAGCGTCCTCCTTGGGTTTGCTGGATTTGGTGAACAACTCCATCCTCTCTTTCTTGTCTACCCTTGTGATGCATTCCTTCAATATTTCTTCCAGGTACCCTCTATCAATGTACCTTTGTTTGTATTCTGTGATCTTTTGAGTGCTCATAGTTTGGTCCGAACAAATCCTTTTAATTCTCAAAAACTGCGAAAATTGTAGGTTGTGAATTAGACTTCTCGGATGAAAACTGGAGAATGCCAGTGCATTATTTCTGGGCTTTGTGTATATCTGAGCTTCAAAACCTGTTTGTTTTTTCATAACTAGTACATCCAAAAAATGTATTTGTTTATCATCAATGGTATGTGTGAACTGTATTCTGGGATTCCATGTGTTCAAAAATTGTATCATGTTTTCAAGTTCACCTTTTGCGTCAGTTCATATTAAAAATATATCGTCAATAAACCTGCAGTACAATGCTATTTTTGCCTGCCACCTTGAATTGCTCAGAATGTGTTGTTCTTCAAATTGTGCTATAAAAATATTGGCATATGCGGGTGCCCCCGAAAAGCCCATAGATGTCCCCATGAGTTGAGCATAACATTTTCTTGCCATAAAAATGGCTGTGGTTTAAGCAGAAATGAAGTAATTCCAGTAGAAACACCTTTTCTGCCTTAATGTCTTGTGATTGTAGCAGCGCCCATTCTACAGCTTCCAATCCTGCCTCATGAGGGATAGATGTGTATAATGCTGTAACGTCTATAGTACATAGCAGCCAGTGTTCTTGTACTGATGATTCTATTGTCTGAAGTTTTTGCAGGAAGTCTGTGGTGTCCCTGATGTAGGAATTCCAGTTTTGTACGAATTGTTGGAAAAAATGTTCCAGATACCTTCCCAGGGGGTCAAAAAATGATCCACATCCTGAAACTATGGGCCCGAATGGGGGATTCCTCAGATCTTTGTGTATTTTAGGGATCATGTACAGTTTGGGTCTGCGTGGGTTGCTCGTAGTTAGGTATAATCTGGTCTTTTCATCAATCCAACCCATGTCCTCTGCCCTCTGTAAAATCTTGTTCAAGGTCCCAATAAGTTGTGTTGTAGGGTCACAATCCAGTAACATATATGTACTTTCATCCATTACATATATGTACTTTCATCCATTACATGTTGGTTGACCTTAGAATGATAATAGGCCGTGTCCATTACTACAAGGGCTCCCCCTTTGTCCGCTGGTTGTAATGTGAGATTGGGATTATTCGCTATAGATCTGTTAGCTTTATTGTCATGCTGCGTCAAGTTCTGCCCTCTGTGGGTCTTGAAGTTTAACTTTCTGATGTCATTTTTTACCATGATCTCAAATGTATCTAACATCTTGTGAGATATAGGAGCTTGATAGGTGCTTTTAGGTTTGAATTGTGTGATTTCTGGTTCATCTTGTATTTGCTCATCCATTACTATGTTGGTAAAAAAATGTCTTCATCGTAAGGTACGCATGAACTTAAATAATGCCGTTTCTATTTCCAATTCATTGGTGAAATTCATGGGTACAAAGGACATGCCCTTGCTTAAGACATTGGTCTGCTGATGTGTCAATTTGATGGACGTTATATTTATTATTAGGTCTTGTTTTTGCCGCTGCGCAAGTTCTTTCCTCCTTTTTCCTTGTCCTCTCCGGGTTTTGCGGTTGCTCCTGTTGCCCCTCGTCCAATTTGAGCTGGTGGTTGTCCTTGATCCGGGGCCTATGACAAAAAAGATACCGATGTGTTGGGTTGTGCTGTTTCTCCTGACTCGGTCGATGGTCCAGGTCGACCTGATTCTGCCGTGCTTAATATTATGGGTTCCCTATTGGTTGCTGTGTCCTTCTCAGTTGCTATACTCTCTTCGGATGATGTTGTTGTCTTCTTTTGATCAAATCGCCTATGTGCATAGTTCTCAGTCCATGTATACACTTTATTTAACTTATAGTCAATAGTGTCCCTTTTATATTTCCTCAGTTTCCCTTCTTGAAGTTCTTTGCTGTACTTATCCAGCTTCTGATTCAGTCCTTCCAAATTTATCTTCCATGTATCATTCTCCATCCTTACTTCTAATTCACTTTTGAGATTTGGTATTTCCTCCTCCAATTCTCGTATTGTTTTGGATAATTCCTCAATTAGTAGTAATATCAGATCAAGTGAACATTTATTTAAAATCGAATACCATTTTTCCGTGAATGTAGTGTTCAGATGGAATCGGAATAACATTGGATTAATTGGTAATCTCAGGCCTCTTGGGATACGTTTAGCTTTTTGATATTGCACCAAAGATGAAGCATGCAATCTTTGATTAAGTTGACGTCTGGTTAGGTATTCCAATTGCTTGAGTTGTTGGGAGATTGAACCTCCATGTGTATCCATTAGTTTAACTTCCTGTATTAAAGCATAAATTTCCGATGCTTGGTCTGTAGTGTATACCAAGGTTGTTGCCCTGTTTTCAGTGATATTAAACTACATTTTCAAAGGGTGCTACCTCTTGTATTTGACAGTTCTCTAGAAACAATATTTAGATGAGAGGTGCACTCCTATTTCCTATTCCTATCTCTTTTCAAAAGAACATTTTTTGTGTACTAAATAATCCAGTGGTGCTACACCGCTACGCGTGCTGCCGACACACGTGACATTAACTAGCAACATATAACAAGTACGTGGACTTGAATGCAGTGTGCACTGTTCACTTTAACCAAATTCAATAATTTGTTAATCACAATATAAATCACAGTCTACTTGTTACTTCATTCTAATGCATTTATTTATTCATTTATGCTTCTACTTCATTGTGTTTGGTACATGAAGTTAGCCCAGAAGGGATTTCAGAATGATTCTTACCTGGCAAATTCTGGCTATAGTTCTAGCGGTAGTAAAAAAATGCAGGGAGTTGGAGATCAAGGTGGTGGTCAGAAGATCCAGGGTGGAAATGATGTTTCACGCGGTAGAGGATGAGGAGTGCCTGTTGAGCCAAAATTCAAGAATAGATATACCTATGCTGAAGAAAACCATGGTGTGTCATTATTATAATAAGTTGGGCCACTGGAAGCGTGAGTGATGATCAAATCCAAATTGAATGCAGTTTGATGGCCAAGAGCCTAATATGAATGTTATGCCAGCTCCAAATATGTAAATGCAAATACCTCCTAATCCTAACATGCACCAAGTCCCCTTGATGCATCATAATCTGTATAATCCAAGGTTTAATGCAAATGCAAGTGCCCAAGTTCAGCAGAATCCCTTTTTGAGTTCAGACACTCCAACAGTTCCCCGTCTTCGACACTTTCGGAGATCCAGGGTCTGACCAATCACAATGACAGTGCATGAGAAGGGAGGAAGATTGCCGTTGTCTTGGATGTCAACCAGAGTGGTCCATATGTAGAAGGAGAGGTGAATGGCCACCCCTTGTCCTTTTTAATTGACACTGGTGCTACCCACTCTACTGTAAGGACAGTAGAAGTCCCAAACCTACCCCTCTATGGAAGACAAGTCCAAGGGGTAGGTGTTGCAAGTAAGCAAATAGTGAATCCTGTTTCTGCCAAAATCCCTTTGGCTTCAAGAGAACCATCAGTTTGTGATATATGGCTTTAGCCCAGTTAATCTGTTAGGATTAGAGTTTTTGTGTCAAAATAACTGAGTAAGTTTCATTTCCCCTGATGGTGTCGAGCATTAAACACATGATGAAGATGCTGATCCTAAATTAAGTGCTCAGAAGCTTGTTCCTGGGTATTCCCTGTTTTGGTGAAAGAGGACTTGCCTTTAAATGTAAACAACTCTGTAAAGTAGGAAGTCTGGGATAACTCTGGCAAGGACATTGGCCTGATTAAATGTTTTGAACCTGTAAGGATTATGATTAAACAGAATGCCGAATTCCTTGAATCCCCCAATTTAACCTCTCATCAGAGACGGTGCCTGGAATTACAACCATAATTGAATACATGTTAGAGCAAAGCATTTTAAAAGAGATCTAATGTAGTCCCTGTAATTCCTTGATCATGAGGATGCAGAAACTAAACAAAAATTGCCGGGTTGTACAGGTCCTGAGAAAGATAAATAATACTGTTGCCTCAAATCGTCCTGTAGTACCGAATACAGCAGTAATTCTATTCCTGATCCCCTGTGATGCTGAGTGTTTCATGGTCATTCACCTGTGCCAGCGTTCTTTTCCATTCCATTGCAGAAATACAGGCAATTCCTCTTCGTGTTTCAGTTCCATAATAAGGTTCTGGCATGGTGTCAAGTTCTTCAAGGGTATACATAGAGCCCCTCAATCATCAACTAGATCTTGAAAAAGAATCTGGAACCCCTAAAGCTGCCATGTAACTCAGGGCCTGGTTTAGATGTTGGTGGGACCGCGATGGAGTGGCCTTTTTGGCGGTCTTCCTACCCGCCAACCTGGTGGTCCACTCGCCCTATTTAGATGTTGGCTGAGAATGGGAGAGAAGTCCGCTGCGGTCCCGCCGACTCCTCTAGAACTTCGCTCCTTGCCCCTATGGCGGAAGGACTACAGGCAGGATTCCTGCCTTCCAGATTTGTATCTGGGTTGTTTCTAGGGGAATTCCGGCGGGAATCCCTCCTGTATCGAGTCAGTGGAAAGGTAAGATAAGGGGTGAATACTCACCTTTTCCAGGGGTACGAGATGTAGTCTCCACCTCTTCTCATTTTCCAGGTTCCTCATGTCCTGCTGCACCCTGATCCTGATGCACCGGCATCCTGTTTTGACAGAATCGAAGGTAGGTGTTTGTGGTGTGTGCGGTTATACATTGCATGGTGTATGTTGGGCATGTGCACAGCAGTATGTACATTTTTAGATCACTACACATATCCTACACACACATATGTACACATACACTACATAAATGTGTTTTATGTAAATAAAAAAGGGGACTTACCGGTCTCCCCACCACCGCGGTCACCTCCCGGACTCTGCCAAAAGGACACCACCAGCCCAATGGGAACATCTAAATCGACTCGGTGGGACTATTTAATAAAAATGTTTTACTTGGACAGATAAAAGAACAGTCTGCCCGTTACTCCATAAATAGTAGGAGTGTAGGTTAGCACGGAGCCAGGTGTTCATGTTGTGTTTTGAATTGTGTCTCAATCATGGCACTCTATTTCCTTTGTCTGTTGTTGATTAAAATGATGATGGGGTAGACCACGACTACCTCAATGTGACCGAATTGTGTACCAAGCCATGCGACTTCCCATTGTCCCTGCAGCTGCTCTTGTGAATATTACAGATAATAGTATCCTTAACTACTACATAGGCCTGGCTGATGTGGTGTGTTCAGTCTCTCTCTAGGTTGAATGGGTGACTTCCCTTCCAAGGCAGGAGCAGCGCTATGACCTCAGTCCTGGTGGCTGGGTCCTGGTGAAAAAGCACATGTAAAAATCATGCCTGAATCCTCAATGGTGTTGCCTCTATCAAACCATCCTGGTCACGAACATTGCTGTTAAATGTGGAGGCCTTCAAAACTAGATTCATGTGTCACACACTCGGAGACTGAGACAAGCTGTAGAAAAAGTGGCGTTGGCCACTACTGAGTTACGGAGGCCAAACTTAGTGCAACCAGAGAGCTCAGAGGGAGAAGTAGAAGACTGCACACTTGTGTCTCAAAGCCAACTCAAGACAAGTGTGTAGGGCCTGTGGTGAATGAGCCATGAGTAGCCACAGTGACCCAAACTGAAGAATCGTATGAGTAGAATCTGAGCCTGGAAAAGGTACAAGCAGTGTGGCCAGAGGGGGGAGAGGGGGGAGAAACGAATGGTAACCAAGGAGTGGCGAAAGACTGAGCTTTTTGTGCCTGGAGAACGGATTCTGAATGTCATCAACAAGGAGACAAAGACCTGTGAGCAAAGCGGCAGTGACACTGAACAGTCAGTAGTCAGAAAGTTGAAGAGAACACGGGTGCGTAGTCAAAGGTATTCATCTCCTGAATGGAGATACTTTGCTGGCCACATTTTGACTTTGGATGAATTTTGAATTTGACTGAACTAGAGTCAATTGACAGTTCTGGATAAATGAACTTTTACATTAATCTTTGTGATGACTTCTAGGACCCAGGCTCCAGTAGAAGAGAAAGGGGTACCATTTAAGAAGATGTTGACATAGGGTTAGGGTATACTTCTGAAGTAACTGACTTTGATGCATTCCTTGTGAAGTAATCAACAGTTTGCAAATTTACATAAGTAAATGCAACAAGTAGAAGTGTTTCTTTTATGCTATTTTCGAGTTTTGCCTTTTTCTTTCTGAGTCAAGAGATACCATGAGGATTCTTTCATCTAACCAATGTACAGCACTAGCTATTGTAGCATAAATAGTTTTTGTTATTCTTATGATTGCCTTATTAGGAAGTCTGAATTCTCCTTCTGAGGATGTTCCTATCCAAGTTAAATCTAAGTTTAATCTTACCCACACAAAAGAGAAATGTAGATTTGATTTGCCGATTTTAAATAAAGATAGTTCTGAGGGAACCTTCATACCTGAGCCTAGTTTAAAATATGTAAAAGAGCTGCATATGTTTAATTAAGAGCCTCCGTCTAGGAATGTGTCAAAGGGTAATTTTTCAAATAACGTTTTCTACAATCTGTTACACAGTTATTCACAACCAACAGATGCTAAAGGGTGTTTATATGTATATTTATTTGCCAATGTCAATTGCTGGTGGGTGAACTACCACCATACTCTACCAACATGCCCTAACTTGTAGCATTATAGCTAGTTTATTTTATTAACAAGGTAGTTTAGGTTATCAGCTTTCGAATTTTGACAAATCCATACATGAGGTTCCTATGTTTAGAGGTCTGAATCTGTATCCTGCAGTTAGAGCTATAACAGAAATGGAATACTTTTTGCGTGGTGATACACCACTGTATCATAACAAAGGGCATCTCACTTGTAATATGAACAGGGATGAAAGGATTTTATGAAAGAATAGGAGGAAAGAAGGGTGCTGATTGCAAAGGATTCAGCAAATAGTAAAGCTACAAGTTGTGAAAAGAAAGAACAGGAATTAAAACACACAGGAATACATCCTAGATTGAATCTGGATATGGAAAAAGAAGGGAAGTTATGTTTTATAAGATCAAACAATGGGTTAAAGAATACATTAGAGGTAGGATGGAGTAACTGAGTACAAGGAGTAGATCTAAAAAATGCAAATATCCTGCCTGGACTTGACCCCGCAATCCCTGTAGTGTGTTATGTATGTGGGACCCATGCTTATTTCCAGTTGCCTTCTAATTGGATCGGTAGTTATTATGTAGGCTTAGTGTTTCGAAAAGAATATGGTATAAGTGAATTAGAAGACAAGGGTAAAGCCACCCATGGACGATCTGTTCGCAGTCCATCACAATTCGTGGCTGATATTTTTAGTGTTTTAATTCCTTCTGTAGGTGTGATTTTGAATGATGTGAAAATAAGACACTTTTCCAATTTGGTTGACAAGTTCGCATCTGATACTGCTGGTGCATTATGTGCAATTAAATGTGAATTGATAGCATTGAGAGCCATAGTTCTTCAAAACGAATATGACACTCTACCCCGAACGCTTTTACAACACGTGCCAATACCCCGCATTTTTTACTCCGCAAAATCTTTTACACAGCAGGGCTTTACAACGCATTGTCCATTACAACACAATTTACTATTCTAACTCCACCGGGGTGTTGTAATGGGGAATGCATTGTAATGGTTTGCTGTGTAAAGCCCTGCGTTGTAAAAGATTTTGCGGAGTAAAAAATGCGGGGTAACGGCATGCGTTGTAACGCAGTCGTTGTAAAGGATGTTTACCCTTCAAAACAAATTAGCTTTAGAGATTTTGCTCACAAAGGAGGATGAAGTTTGCAAGATATTGCATGTCTAGCAGAATTGCACGTATGTGCCAGATAAGAGCAGGGAAATCAACACGTATGTGAAGAATATTGCAAGTCTATCTAAAGAACTTGAAGGAGTTGGAAGAGACGTGTGTTTGGGAAGAAATTGGGAAAGGATTTTCTGCTGTAGGCACATACCTTAGTGGCCTTGGTGATGGACTTTTAGGCGCTATATAGAAACCGATTTTGATTCTGGGTGTTTGTGGGATTTGTTTGTTCTTGATCATAAAGAGATTCAACTTGATGAAAAGGGAAAATAATACAGAACAGAAAGATGAAGAGAAATCAGCTGATGGCAAAGGATTGAAAAGAAAGAGGGAAATACGGAATTGGAAGAGAGATAGTGTTGTGTCTATGCTAAGTTGAAGGAGTTAGAGGAATCTAGACGTAAGCATCAGTGGTCAGCAAATGGTTTCCGAACTGCCATGAAGGAAATGGTGGATATTTTATGTGATAGCTCTACAATCCATCAGAGGGGGGAAACTAGTGACGCAAAGTCATCATCATTTATTCACGCTTAATAACATATTAACTTGCAACATACTTTAACCGTCACTTATGTGTTTGTACATGTTATTTTACATTTAGATTTAGTGAAACAAGTTTTTTATATGTAAGGTTACTAGTTTTCTGTTTTTACTAATTATTACAGAGAAATACACAGAGAAAACAATATGTTTCCTGTCTGTATTTATTTTGAAAGCGGAAAAGTACTGAAAACTGTGCTTCTTGTCAATGACTCTCCATGCTGTCTTTTGTGAATTCCAGGACAGCAGTTGAGCAGATAGACAGCATGGAGAGTTAAAAAACAGGTTGAGATTTCCCTAAGTACAGGCACATATTAGCATATATTTGTAGTATAATGCTGATATTTACCTGTTGGTGTAGTGTTTTGCAATATTTGGCTGCTTAATTTGCTAAAACGCGTCAGGCATCAAAGTATGAGCGCATGTTTATCTGTTAAATAAATGTGGAAACATATACCATTTTACAACTTCATTTATTCTCAAAATATAAAATACCTATAAATACCAATAAGATGGCCCAAAAATAAATAAGGATAAATACAGATGAAAATGTTAAAAAAATAAATACCATAAAACAGGGATCCCTATTGTATGTTTTCAATTTAGCTATAATTATGATATATGCATCTTAACATTGACATGAGTGGACTTAGGTGCCTGACTTCATTTTAAAGTAAACCTATTTTTGATTGATGTGAATAACTTTCTTTTTGATTTAGGCATCAGAGTCACTGTGTTCTCATTAAAAATTATTTTTGTTAGCTTGTTGTGTTAAGGTTATGCTTGTTGCAATTAATTGGTTGAACAATGATTCTCAGCACCTGCACGGGATGGGAGGCAGAGGAGGTGGATACTTCTTTACGAGATATCATGAAGGCTGCGATGATGGCAGTATCCGGCATTGTATTATCCATGAGAAGGAGACTGACACCAAGTACATCAGGAACGCTGATTTTTTTATTGGTTCTTATGATGATGGGAACTGTGGGAGATGTATCTTCACTTGAATTCATTGATCTAATTGTATGCTTTGGCTTTTGTTGGATACTATACTTGCCCCTGTCCACCTTTGCAGAGGGACATCTCATTCCCTCTCTCAAGACCAAGTACTCCTTGTATTTTTGCTCATATACTTTTCTTGTTCAGAACCTTTATTTGGTTCTATTTTCAATGCTATATTTGCTGACACAAGCTGCTTTATAATTTTCCAGCGTATCCATAACTTTGGCTTAGCATTAGGGAGTTTTCCCTTCATGGGACCAGAATTTTATCTCACTTTGGATAGTCTGGGCCCGATTCACAAAGGTAAAGTGAGACGAAAGTCTAACGTCACGACTTTCGGTATTCACAAAGACCATTTACTACTCGTAAATGCCCTTCGTGAATACAGAAAGTCGTAAAGTTCAACTTTTGGTATTCACAAAGGGCATTTACGAGTAGTAAATGCCCTTTGTGAATACTAAAGGTCGTAAAGTTAGACTTTCGTCTCACTTTACCTTTGTGAATCGGGTCCTCTGTCCTTAATAATGTGTACTTGCTGAATTGAATTGCCTGGATTATATTCATACATTTTGTATTCCGGTGACTACTGATTTATACTTAACTGATTTGATTTGAAATTGTAACTTTAATTATTTGTTAATAAACCTTCATGGTTTTACAAAATGTTCCTTCTCTGTCAACACCTCGGGGATAATTCTGCTTCACTGTCATTGATATAGTGCTGTATTTTTATGATTTTAGCCTCAGTTTGAGATAAAGGTCAATTCCAGCGGACATAGCAGAGATTCGACTTTGCCTAGTTTGCATTGTCATGTATCAACAATTGAAAATAACTTTTGTTTCCCACTGTTGCTACCTCATAACAGTCAATGACCAGATTTAGAATCTGGTATTTAAGAAGCCATAAATAACAATGACAGTTGCTATTATTTTAGATGTAAAACTTAGTAGTAATTCCAGTAATAACAAAATAAAAACTATAACGGTGACACCACTATATTACAAATTGATCCCTGATCTTGCTGCAATATCAGAACTAGCTCAGTCAACCTAATTTTTGAGACTCCAATAGACATACTATAAATGCATCATGTAAACCAGAGGAGCTGAAGTGGGAGTAAAGGTTGAAATAAAAAGTGTGATCTGAAATCTATAAAAATATAGAAGCAAAACATGTAGGCAGTAGAGAGCATGCAATGTGTCATAGGATCCGATGCACCTTGATATTATTGTGCTAAACATAGGGTTGGCCTATATTAGCTGAAACTTAATTATAGCACACATTCTCAGGTAATGTCACTGGCACCTGGTGGGAAAAATCTCCTTCTGTGGGGTATAATCAAAAACTACATATGCCTGAAAGAGTGTAGAGTTCAAAAACTTGAAAGGATGTAATAATCTAAGAATGTTTTGTTCATTATTTCCGTTGCTTATACTTTTTAGTTTTATAACTTATTCAGTTATAGTTCAGTTAGATTAACAGGCACAGGAAACCCTACCACTGGAAGAAGATTCCACGTTTTTCTACATTATATTTCTCAGTGCGAAAAAGCCCTAATCATCAGAGAGCAGCACGGACATTCCAAGGGTATACTGACAGCTGTACAGTAATAACCATGCAATTCACATAAGTAAGTACATTTATTGATCATTCCATTATTTAAAATCTTTACAGTAAAATGGGCTTGAAAATCGGCAACACTCCCACCCGCCCCCCTCGAACCCTCGAGTCTCTTAGCAGCGTATGTCCCGCTATTATGCCATTTCACATTTTGTTAATGATTCCTTCTTTTCCAGTGAGCAGGCATTTTTTTTTGTGTTGCACGGTATTTCATAAAAACCCATTAAAATTCTAGGGGGCATATTCTTAAGGACTTATCGCCGACTTACCGGCACTTTAGCGCCGCAAAAGTGGCGATAGACTTATCGCCCAATTCTCAAGCTGGTGCAAACTGCCGATATCGCCAGTTTCCCAGCGATATCCTCCGCAAAAAACATCGCCACGGATGAGAGCAACAACTAACTCTAATGATATGCAGAGTAGGCGTTCCCGTGCAAAAACACATGAAAACACCACTTCGCGATATTCTCAACGACCAGCCAGATTCGCGATGCGACCCGAAAACAGGCAATAAGGCGCGTTAGCAGCAGGGATTTAACACCTGCCTTTTACTGGTGTAAAGCAGGACGACAACCTGCAGCATGAAAGGGAGCCCAGCCCAGAGCCACATCTGAAGACCAACACATGTCATGGAGCTACTGACCATGCAGCTCGGAGACCCAAGAGGGCCACAACACCCACCGTCACCACCCCCAGGACCACCCCCCGGACTACCACCGAGGCAGCACAGAACAAGACAGCTGACCTTCCCAAAACGGCATGGCCCCACAGCCACACAATTGCAGAATGTGGGGAGAGGTGGGAACCAAGAATGTGCGAAGGAGGCAAGTGACCCAGCAATAAGAATGTACACAATGCCAAGTGTGGCGGTGATGTGCTGGACAGACTACAGTATGCAGAGCACAGACATGTCCATGTGGACATATACTGCTGGTGTGTGTAGTGTTGTGGACAGCGGACACAACCATGTTACCTCAGGCAGTGGGGAAGACACCGGTCATGTATCCGTGTCCCCCCCCCCTGTAAGCGTAAGCAGAGTGGGCTGGGCCGGCGTACGCCAGGCCAGCGTAGGGGTGTGAAGGATTTGCCCGGGGCTCTGGGCGTGGTTCAGTTCTGGCCTGGACAAGGAAGTAACTAATGAGTGTGTCACTGTTGTAGTGTCGGCGCCACCCAGCCCGCAATCGACAATGTTGCAATGTAGCATGCACCCGGAGGGCGGGCTCGCACGAACGGAGAAATGAAGGAGCTTGTGGACATGCGCAGACAGGCATGACAATGGTGTGCCGTAGGAGTGCAAGTGATGCAACCGCACAGCGCACACAAGTAAATAGGCTCGGGGGGAGGGAGGAGCAGCTGTGAGGCAACGTAACACACAGTGATGCCGTTCATTTGCCACATGCAAGACATGTCACACATGAATCCCAAAGTCGCACACATCCCACCACACCCCCAACAAGCCACTTCACATTTCCTGAATGCAAGCAGATGAGAAACCAGCATTAGGGATGAAAGCTCCTTTGTCTGAATTATCAGGCGGAAGCACATCTGCACCTCCGACCTCGGAATGGCATGTGCCCGGCACCCCCTGACAGATACCATAGCAGCTGATGATGACTCCCACACTACGCACAGCCCGACGAAAGACCAACTTATACACACCCCAAACACAGAAGTCCTTGCTCGAAGTTATCTTGCATGGAATGGCCTTCACACTTACTCCCACACCATCCCAGGCGTACAACCGTTGCACACTAAAACAACTCATTGATCCGAGCTGTGGCATTTCATCCACAGAACTGGCACAGGTCAGAACAGTGCCGGTTCAACCAGAGCCACTAACGCAATGGCAGAACATCCCGGACACAAGCACAACCCCTGTCATGTGGAACTGTACCGTGCACGTATGCTGCGTTTACTGGGGGCACTGCCATTGGCAGTGCTGCGGATCAGTTACCAGCTAAGCTTCTACCTTGCCAATGTCACCTGCGTTCAGCCTGTGTTGCATTGTCGATCGTGCATATTTGAGTGGTCCATGGATGTCTGCCTATCCAACACGGTGGCTGAACTGGATTTTGACATGTGTGTGCGCCCCCTGTTGGCCCACGACCAGGTGTGTCACCGTGATACCCGTTTATGGGATACCTTGATACTTGGCATACATGCTGGCAGCTGGACCTGGGAGATTGCACAACTCCTTGTGTGCAGTGACCACATTGAACCGCTCCCCTATTGGGCTGTAGTGCTAATTGGTGACAGGGGGTGGACGCAGCACATCTGTCCGGACCTGCTAATGGATAGCCTCGCCGTCCTGTTCGATGAAGTTGACAACGACCTCATGTTGGAAATGATTGTCTATGAAGCTGCAATCGCTTTCATGGATGTGTAACTACGTACCTGCAGCCACAACAATTTGGAACCCATTGCACATGTCCCAACACCTTGTTGCATCTTGGGGTTCTGGTCACATATCCCACAACAACAGTGGACATGGCTGCATTCGCCTGGACCCCGAATACGTGAGCGGACAACCACGCGGGGTAACACACACCTGTGAAAGGTGAGGCACTCCCCCGGAGTGGACAGCGGCGCGTGACAACGTTCCTCATTCTGACATACTGCTG
Organism: Calotriton arnoldi; assembly: GCA_963921515.1. Classification (NCBI taxonomy): domain Eukaryota; kingdom Metazoa; phylum Chordata; class Amphibia; order Caudata; family Salamandridae; genus Calotriton; species Calotriton arnoldi. The sequence goes on along the minus strand of CAWUFW010003666.1, from coordinate 510,102 downwards.
CATTGGTCCGCATGTTGTGGCACTTATCTTGTCCGTACTGACACGCATATGCTAATAAAGACTACGCACATTCACTTGTATTCAACTGTGATGTGAGTTGTTTTGAATGACGATGTGTGTCTCACTGCCTATCTGGGTCACGGCCATACATGCGCATTGATAGAATAACCCAGGGTGTACCATTTATGTGGAATCACTGTCCCTACATCCATAAATACTTTCATGCTTAATTGATCAGGGCCATGACACATCAGTGTGAATTAGAATGTTTTATTCGCATTCAGTGGGGTGTTGAAGCTGGAGCAGTACAGGGCCATGCAAACCCCACTTTACATTGTCGCCCCGTGGAGGGCCAGCCAGAGTCCTTTGGGGATTGACAGGTTCATCGGAAGAGGAAGACTTCAGTCCGCAGTGTTATTGCTGTGTCATTGGTAACCAATCCAAATATGGCAGTCCATGTCGAGGTCCAAGGTGAGTGTCGCTGAGTGTAATGGGGGACAGTGGAAGATGTTTTTCCAGGGCATGATGCAGAGGGCAGAACCAAGCTGAAACAGGCCATATGGCGGTGATGTATGCTACCACTTCAATCTTACCACCAGGCCAGATTCATCATCATCTTCATCCTCTGATGTGTCAGGTGCCTCACATGTGGGTGGTGGTATTTGGTCTGCCGCACTGTGTGGCACTGACACTTCAGGGGCGGAGATGTGGATGGAGTAGTAGCAGCAGCAGTCATCCGCGCCAGGCCGTGTGACGGCAATGCCATGATGAGGATCTGCAGGGCATGGAAGATCCCAGCTACATCTCAGTGGTGTACAGCCATGGCAGCCAATCGTTCTGCATGCATCCGCTCCATGTTCTCCATGATCCTCCGCATGTGCCCCAACTCCCGGCTGACATCGCTGGAGCCACTCTGACTAGGCAGTTGTTCTTGCCTCCGAGTCATGACTCCAGCGATGTCAGCCATGGATTGTTGGAGAGCATGGAGCAGACAGTGGGTGTCCGTTAGGGACTGTAAGTGGACCCTGATGGGACTTAGCCACCCACGTATGGCATCTAGTTTGGCTGCCATGAGGTCGAACCCCACCCGCAGCTGATCAGCCATCTTCTCCTGGCACCCTGACACACGGCGTTGGAATGCCATGTGTTGTTCTTGGGGGTCCTGGGAGACAGCTGTGGTGGTGGGTGCTTTCTGCTGTGTGGTCTGTGCAGGGAGTGGGGTCTCCTCGATGCAGCTGGGCTGCCCTGCTCCTGGAGGTGGGGTGCCGAAGCTGTCCATTAGCTGCTGGAGGGCGTCGGTGTCGATGTTGGGGAGGACCTCTTCGTCATCAGTGCTGAGTTGTGTCTGCTCTGCAGGAGGTGTTGATTCTCCCTCTGCAATGTGGAGGGGAGATGCAGATTGACACTGTGTTCACATGTATGTTCACGCATTGTACAAGTTTACTGCATGACAATGTACATTGTGACTGTTTGTGAAGAGATGCCTATTTGATGCGGGACAGTTGACATTTCTACACCATCAGGGATGTGAGGTTGTACTTGTCCATTGTCATCTCACAGTTTCCTGCTATGCCAAATGCGAATGGCCATTTTCTACACATAAGCAGCAGCAGTTGTGTCCTCTGTTCTGTTGTGAAAGTGTTGCAGTTTGTACCACATTGTTGTCAATGTTGAGGTGTTCTGATTCTTATGTGTGTCTGCTGCATTGTGGGTAAGTTACCCCTTTAGCTCTTATTTGGCTGGCCCTTCTCCCTTTCAGGCGGTGTGCCTTTGCCTTCTGTGCTTATACAGTGCTGAGATGTTGCATACTTGGGTGAATTGGGCTCTTGGTGGGAGTTGGGACTCTTGGGCATGGTGTGTCCGCAGATGTCTTGTTGCCGTCAGGGGTTGTTTGTGCACGTGGATGTGTCAGTGTGTGACCTGCTCCTTTCCGGATGCGGACCACACTCAGCCACCTCGGTGTCGTGGGGTGCAACATGTCATGATGAGTGGCCTGCAGATATGCTCATCGTCATGCAGTGTCACTTGCATTGTCAGTGAGGCTCACGGATCCGCAGCTTTGCTGGGTTCAGCACATGTGCATGGGTTTGTTGTGAAATTGGTGATGTGTGGGGAGGGCCCCCTCTGGGCACATTGTGGACGGGGGACTACTTGCTGTTTCTATGTGTGCTGCAGTATGGCAGGGAGATCAGGGACATGATCCAGAGTCATTATGGTTGTGCAGTGTGCTATACTTCATTGTGCATGTGTGCCATTGTGCCCATCTCCCCCGTCCCCCAGTCCCTGGTGGTTACTCACCCTGTTGCTGTTGTGTCAGGTCATGTTGAGCAGTGTCCGGTCCCCCGACTCCTGCCACCGTCTCCACACTGATGACTGTGGACACCATTTACTCCATCTCATCCAGCTCCTCCTGTGGCGCAGGACTCCCACCCCCAGTCTGCATTGTTGCTTTGTGGTTGTTTGCGAGTTTCAGCTTGGTTTTGCGCTTCACATCATTCCAGCACCTCTTGAGCTCTTCCATTGTCCTCCTCAGCACTCCGACTGCATTCACCTTGTCCAGGATGGACTGCCAAATTGTATTTTTTGTTGCCAATGACACAGTGGAGGTGACGAACAGTTGCTGATGGTGTTCTGCCACCTCCGTTATTAGGATCCGGTTTTCCTGCGGACTGAACCGCGTCTTCCTCTTCTTCTTCTCCTTGCCCTTCCCTGACCCCGAGGTCTCAGGCTGGTCCTCCGTGGGGCTTGTGGGGTTCGGGTTGTCCTCTGTACTTGCTCCGGCTACCTCCATTGTGCTTCGCAGTTGTTATGTTTGTATTTTTTTTTTTGCAGCTTTTTGGTGATTTTTCACGCCTGACGTGGGAATTGCAAGCCTGGCGCTGCTTGTTGCTGATTTTTCTATCGCGGTTGGGCCCATCGCAACTTTTTTCACGTTCGGGTTTCCTTTTTTATCGCCGTCGCGGTAGTTGTATCGCGGACATTTGAGGCGTTATCAGGATACTATCGCATGTTACCGCCGTGTTGGGAATACGACGTTGACACAGAGTTATTTTCCCGCGATAGACGGCGATATGGAAAATTGCGTTAGCCTATTTTGGCGATGTTTATCGCACGTTCTTGTGAATATCCCCCTATGAGTTCAAATGCTCTTGTTGTTAAACACGGGGGACCTGTAAATGAATCATTGGCGGTCACCATTGGATGTTGGGAAGCACTGCACTGGTTCGCAGCCTTTGGCACAGCCCATGGAATATTCAAGTACCAGAAGTCAGAAAAAAAAAACTACTTCCTCACACCTTGTTGCTGTTATGATGCCTCGGCTGTCTACCATGATTACCCTGGGGGCTGGAGTTTAAAGGTGTGAACTTTTCAGCTGCCGGGCCCCGCTATGGCACTGGATGGTGGCTCTTTGTTGCTGGAATCCGTCTGTTTGATTTTGAGCTCGGACTGCTGGGAGCCCAAGCTATTTTTCTGTTTGTTTTATTGCATGCCACAGGTTCCTGGGACTGTGGTAGGGCTGCGAGTTCCTGTCTAATTAGGTGTGTGATCTTCGCCACTCTCGCAAGGATGCAGGATTTTGTTTCAGAAAAGCACCAGTCCGAGGCCTCCTTGCAGGTTCTTGTGCCCTTGTCCCTAAAAATGGGGCCTAGCAGGCGCTGATGCTCACTGGCCAATTTGGGGCAGCAGCATAGTAGATGTAACCAGGATTCCTTGTGATAACAACATAGCTGACAAAAGGCTGCTCCATCCTTTTGGGCCCATACTGAGTTGAAGTCTGAGATTCTGAGTGCAACGAGCCGCATGAACAGAATTTTCCTGCGTGCCTGGGCTGAGAGTGCCTCTTTTAGGTATTGTTGGGCTTTCCCCGGGATTTAGGATGCGTCCAATGCCATTGTATTAAGGTTGTAACAGAGTGCGGCCCGATCCTTTTCATATGAAATGGCCCGGACCTGCCGCTTCACTGCATTTGTCCAGGCAGATAGTGGAATCTCAAGTGAGGGCAGGCTCTCTGCTACGATCTTCAGGTTCCCAATTGCTTGGCTCAGCTTGCAATACCATGGGGAGTCCACTTCCCTGAAGATCGATCCCAATTGATGTTTGAGGGTGTTATCGAGGCTTTAAGGACCCTGATGTAGTACTTAATTAAGTACCCCCTGTAGTGCCAGACCGGGTCTGCAAAGGCCAAGGTCCAGCCATAGCCTGGCTTCCCTGACTTGTCTTGGCGCCTGCATCACTGCCTTGTAGGCTTTTATCTGGGCTGCCGCTTTAAATTGATCCAGGGCTCCTGGAAAAGCCAAGTGGCCATAGTTGATGGCTGGAATTAGTTTTGCCTTGAGGACTGTCAGCATTGGTTTGGCTGTTGGACTTGTCAGGCGTTGACTTAATCGCCTCAGTGCGAAAATTACTCAAATGGTCTTTGCGCTTAGATGTTTTATATGAATCGCCGGGGTGGCCCTCTCTAATAAGCAGACCCCAAGATAGTTGTAGGCTGATGTTGTCCCTATTTGATGGTCTCCCAGTTGCCAAGTAACTTGCCTTTTTGGAGGATATTTGCCAAATTCAACTATCTTGGTTTAGCTCTGATTGACTAACAGATTGTTTTCCTTATTGTACTTATGAAGTTCGTTTAGGGCTCTCTGAAGACCCACCCTAGTGTGGTCCATTACTACCGTGTTGTCGGCGTACTGGAGGGTTGGAAGCCTCACCTTGCCCAGTCTAAGGGCCACTAAGCCGGCTTCTATCAGGGCGTTCCCCATGTCTGCGGTGTAAAGATTGAATACTAGGGGGGCCAAAACACAGCCCTGCTTGAGCCCATTTTTGGTTTCGACTCTTGATGTAACTGCTGTGGGGCTTATTTTGACCTGAACCCGTGTCCCCTCGTAAATAGCTATGATAGCCTTCAAAAGCTTAGGGGGGACGCCCCAGGCTGTCAGTTTTCCCCAGAGCCTATCTCAGTCTACCCTGTCAAAGGCTGTGCTATAATCTATGAAGCAGCAAAACAGAGGCGGGCGCTTTACTTTAACCGCTTGTTTGTAGAGATAGGCCAGCGCAATGATGTTGTCCATTGTTGAGCTGTTTGCCCTGAATCCTGACTGGTGGAGTGGGAGGATTCCATTTTATATTTGCCCATTCCTCCAAGTCCTTCAGTAGTACTCAGGCGTAGGCCTTGGCTTCTAGGTCAAGCAGAGCAACGAGCCTGTAGTTGGCAGGGTTTGAGTGGCCACCTTTCTTTTGGATGGGGAATAAGATTGATCCTTTCCATGACTGCGGTATTGTTGCTGTTGTGAACGCATAGTTGAAAAGTGGGGTCAGGATTGGGACTAAGAGTGCCTGAGATAGTTTGAATACCGGGGCAGGAAGACCATTGTCCCTGTAGCGCCATCGTTTCTCATTGCCCTGATCATCTTCGTTATCTCGCCTTCTGTGAAAAAAGCGCCTTGGGTGGTCTCACGGCCTGCTTCCTGTGCACTCTTACTGGGGGATTCCGTATCCTAAGTCTGGGACATTCTTAATAGAGGGCCCTTCTTCTGGAGAATCTTTTGTGTACAATCCTTTAACGTACGTTTCCCACTCGTTTCCTGCTACGCCGTACTCTTTTGTCGGGCTTTGAGTGTCCAACAGGTTAATGTAACTCCATAGTTTGAGTGGTTTTTTTCTTTCCTCAAAGAGAACACTTTGAGCCATTTCTCTTCAGTAAGCTTTCTTTTGTGCTCCCATGCTTTCTTCCTATAAGCTGTTCTCAGGGCGGCTATAAGGATCGCCTCCAGCAGCGTGCCCTCTTTCTTTTTTACCTTGAGCGCCTTCCTGAGGGTGCATTTACATTGAATTACGTACTTCGGTACGCGTGGAGCATGAGATGATGATTCTGGTCTAGGTCTCTTGTTTTTGTGATGGACCTCCCCCAGGTTCTGCTGTAGTTCTCCCTTGAGGGCTTCCCAATAACCTATTACCTTCGATGGAGATCCTGTCTCTGGGCGTGCTTCCCTCGTTGTTACCCACCCCAACATCCCGGACGGAGAGACGCCAAGAGCAGCCAGACCCCCATCTCTTGTAGCAGCGCGGAAACAGCTAGTGCTGGATAAAAACGAGCTGGTGAGAAAGCCAAACTGGCAGAGCAGGCCGAGAGATACGATGACATGGCACAGAACATGAAGAAGGTAACGGAGGAATGTGGTGAAAGTGGATTGTCCAACGAAGAGCGGAACCTTCTGTCTGTTGCTTACAAGAATGTGGTAGGAGCTCGTAGGTCATTGTGGAGGGTCGTTTCTAGTATCGAGCAGAAAACGGAAGGCAGTGAAAAAAAACAACAAGAGGCCAAAGAATACCGGGAGAAAATAGAGACCGAGCTAAGAGAAATCTGCAATGATGTACTGACTGATGCACCACTGGAACACCAGGGGCAGAATCTCTTGCCTGACCCCATGTTGGCCCCCATGAGATCAATATGACTCAACTTGCCTGACTATAACATGGCAGCCTATCCTCATTCCCTTTCCTATCCTGCCACCCTCGTCTTCTTTACTCGCCCGTCTCTGGACTCAAGACCTTCGGTCACTTCCTGATCCTCACACTAAGCCGGCTGAGCACGAATCACGTGGCCGATTCCCGGTGGAGCTGCTCCGACAGCTATAGGGGAGATTGGCTCTGGCACACCGCTATGGCCGTCACCTACCCAGCCGGACTTCGGACATATGTCTCGTCAGTTTCTCCGCTGCTGTCTCCTTCCTGTGGCCTCCCAACTCCCCTTGATCTTTTTTGGATCTTGATTTTCTTGTTCGCTAGTAACTCCTGTCTTGACTACGTAATCATGCTGTAACTAATTTGAAATTTTTGTAACTTGTAACATGCTGTTTCCTTATGTAAAGCGCTCTAATACCTCCGGGTCTAGCCAGCGCTATATAAAACTCAAATAAATAAATAAATAAAAACAGTTTGTTTCTGAGATTGGCATTCCATTTTATTCTTTGGAGGACTCTGAAACGCTTTTCTCCCATGGGTTCACCTATTGCTTGCTGTTGAGCTGCTGGTTGCGTTGCTAGTTGAAGAGAGGCATGCAGTGGCCTGTAGTCGCTTTCTCTTCTATCATTGACTTTGAAGTCACCCAGCTTGTCGGCCAGCCTCTCGTTGAGTAGAATCCAATCAATTGTTGATACATTCCTAAAGGTCGGTTGGGGGCGCCACGAAGGGGAGCAAGTTTTTTTTGATAAGGTGAGTGGATCATAGCTTAAATGAGAGCAGGGGCCCCTCCTTGTCCCCATTTCTGTGCAAATCTAGTGCCCTATCTTAGCCTCTCGTGTTGAAATCTCCAGCAATGTTCCCATTATGGTGTTCAAATTGAATGAATACTTCCAGTGTGCTGATGAAGGTTTCCATAAAAGATTGCATTTGGCTTTGCACTGGATTAATATAGCAGTTTATTAGCAGTAGGCAAAGAGGGTGACGATTCGCCCTGAGCCCCTTGGGTATTAAGACTTGCAGCTCGGGAGATTTAATGCTTATTACTGTTGATTTGAATTTGTGGGCGTGGCTTTGGAAGACCGAGAGGCCTCCTGACAGATGGCCAAAGATGTTCTTTTTCGTGGCGGCTACATGATGTTTGTAAAAGCCGACTAAAGGTGTTGTTGACATTGCCCAGGTTTCCTGGAAGCACACTATGTCTCCCTTTGTGAGATAGTCCTGTGTTTCCTTGTCCCTGGAGATTTTACTTAGCCCTGCGACGTTCCAAGAAATTAGTGTTAGTTGTTGTTGGTTATCAGAAAATTCCCCCACTTTCCGTTCTGCGCAGAAGGGTCTTTGTCTATTGTTAGGGATGCTGCTGCCAGGTTCCTCTGTTGTTGCCTGCTCGGTCTGGCACATTTGCCCTTCACGCTGGTTGTCTCTGCATGTAATGCGGATGCTTGACAGGGTGCTTAGTTGTTCCTGCATATTTCTGCCTCCTTTTCTGTGGCTATTTGTCCCTTGCAGAATTGATGAGGCCCCCCTCCCCTCGTGGTAGGGGATGAGGATGTACGGGTATTTCGTCGGGCTGGGTAGTTGAACATCTATAAACCAGCTGGCTAGCTGTTGTGCTTCACTTAGGACAGCCAGTTACAGATGCTGTTGTCTGAAACCCACTAAGGTGAAGTCACCTTGTGTGTCCCCTTGTAACTTTCTGAATTTTACCCACTCCAAGTTTTCTGATTCAATTAGTGTCAAGGTAGTAGTGTGGCTAAAGACGAAGGATATTGGACCTGTTCAAAACTGCATAAGGGCCCTTGATGTGATACCTGGGGTGAGCACCACCTCGTGGATTAGAGGCCTGTCTCTTGGCAATGATGCGTCCATTGAGTGCCTATCCTCCACCTGTGCGAGGGTATAAGGGCCCAAATTTGAAGAGAGATTGTTGGTGATTCTGTACTGTGATCATCCTGCTGCCCCACTTGAAGTGCTAGCAAGACTTTCTTTTATCTGTTGCTCCCTCTGGGAGGGTGTGTTGTGCCCTTCCGGACCATTCTGCGTCTCAGATCTTAATAGGTTGGGTGCCCTGGTCTGTGTGCGGGCGTCCAATTTTTCTGGACTTGCCGCCAATGCTTCTTCCGGGGCCTGATGTTGGCCCAGTTGGTTGCTGGTGGGCCTGATGCTTGCTCTGTCATGGTGGGGCCTCGCTCCCTTGGGAGTTTCCTTCTGTAGATGCCTGAGGCTTGGTCTGCTGTTTGACAATGAAGATGGGGTAGAGTGGCCTTTTACATGTTGTGACTCGAGGGACTCGCAAACAGCCTCAAAGGTAGAAACTTTAGGTGCATCAATCAATAAATCAATCAAACAAGTGTAGAGTGCGGCAAATCAACCATGAGTGTCTCGAGGCTCTGGAGCTGTTTGCTGCTGCGTGTGGGTTTGATCATTCAAACATCCAGGTCTTTAGTTCTCTTCTCAATTGCTAGAGCGACAATGTTGTTCTGAGGTTCAGGGGGAGGTTGTACAAAGCCTTGGCCACCTGGTGCGAGAAGGAGCGCACTCCAGTGTTGGCTTGACGGATTTGTGGGGTGTCTGTGAGGGAGGGGGAAGCTGATCGAAGATGTCTGGTCAGTTGGTGGAGGGTCAGGTGTTTGTTGATGTATGCTGGTCCTTCGTTGTGCTGGGCCTTGTAGGCATGGGTCAGCATCTTGAACTGGCATCTCTTCTGAATCGGGAGCCAGTATAGTTTCTTGAGCTGTGGTGTGATGTGGGTCCTTCTGGGAAGGTCGAGTTTGAGTCTTGCTGTTGAGTTCTGTATTGTCTGGAGTCTCTTCAGGAGGTGTGCAGTGATTCCTACATAGAGTGTATTTCCGTAGCCCAGTCTGGTGGTGATGAGGGCCTGCCTAATGGGTCTTCTGGTGTCTGCGGGAGCCACCTGAAGATCTTGCGGAGCATCCGAAGGGTGTGGAAGCAGGCAGATGAGACTGCATTGACTTGCTTCTCAATGGATAGCTTGCTAGCCAGGATGACCCTGAGGTTGTAGGAGGTGTGGTCTGTTGGGGCGGGGGGTGTGCCGAGCTCCGCGGGCCACCATGCGTTGGTCCATGGTGAGGTGTTGTTCCCAAAGATGAGGACTTCCATTTTTTCGGTGTTGAGTTGAAGACAGTTGTCCTTCATCCAGTCTGCGACATTCATCATGCATCTGTGGAAGTTAGCTTTAGTGGTGGAGGCATCTTCAGACAGTGAGAGGGTGAGCTGTGTGTTGTTGGCTTAGGAGAGGCTGTTGAGTCCGTGTGATCTGATGGTGGTGGCCATGGGGGTCATGTAGGCATTGAAGAGGGTCAGGCTGAGGGACGATCCTTGGGGGACTATGCTGAAAATCATCTTGGGCTCTGAGGTGAACGGGGGCCAGTGGGATATGAGGGCGTTTCCTTGAATCCTGATGTGGTGGAGTCTGTTGATCAGGATGTGGTGGAAAATGGTGTCAAATGCAGCAGACAGGTCCAGGAGGATGAGGGATCCTATTTCTCCGCTATCCAGGAGGGCTCTGATCTCATCTGTGGCTGCGATCAGGGCTGTCTCATTGCTGTGGTTAGCTTGAACTCTGGATTGGGAGGGGTCTAGGAGGCTTTGGTCTTCTAGGTGTTGGGTTAATTGCTGGTTGATCTCTTTCTCAAAGACTTTTCCTGGATAGGGGAGCAGAGAGTTGGGCCGGTAGTTCTTCATTTCGGCTGGGTCGGCAGATGGCTTTTTCAGGAGGGGCCTCTCTTCAGCATGTTTCCAGTCCTCAGGGAATGAGGCTGCGATGATGGAGGTGTTCAAGACCTTCCTGAGCTCAGCACCGATTGTCTTGCTTCCGAGGTTGTAGATGTGGTGGGGGCAAGGGTCCGTGGGTGATCCCGAGTGCACAGAGTGCATGATGGAGATAGTGTCTTGCGCGGTGAGGAGTTTCCAGGGGGTGAGAATGTGTTCAGGGTTTGTGTTCATGGGTGTGAGCTGGTTGATGCTGTCTGTGGCGGAGGGTTGGTGTTCTACGTTTTCATAGATGGCCGAGATCTTGTCGTGGAAGAATTCTGCGAGGTCGTCGCACGTTTTCTGGGAGGGAATGATGTAGTTCTCTTGGCTGCGGGAGTCGTGAACTCCTTCACGATGGCGAAGAGTTCTTTGCTGTGGTTTGCGCTGGCTTTGATGGGGTCTGCTGTGGTGTTCTTCTTGGTTTCTTTCAGGAGGTGGTGGTACTGGTTCAGAGTAGACCTGAAGGCGGTGTGGTCTTCTGTCTTGTGCATGTAGGGGAATGTAGAGGCTATCTTCATGACCACCTAAAGGGAGAGATTCTTGAAATATTGGCAAGTGCTGAAGAGCCACTCCGTTGAGTACATGCACTGGTGGTGGGTGAGCAACTGAAGGCTCGAATCTGGCTCGCACCACATACCTGGCTCTGGCTCAGCCCAAGAAATGGATCTAAGCTGTCTTGTATCCTCTGCCTCCCTGGTACTCTCTCATTCCATCATTTTTCACATTCTCCAAAAGCCCATGGATGCATCACAGGATGGGCTGTCCAGTGCCGTGGTATCCTTATATATTAATAGGGTGGGGATGCTGGTATCCTGGACTGAGGCCCTTTGAAATGCACAGGGAAGTGATCCTGTATGCTGCAGTCTCCAGTATGCAAGCCTCAAAGGGACGCTGTATGTGTTAAAGCCACAGAGGCCATTGGCTTCCTCCAACCACATCAACCCTCGCATTCTCATGTCAGCAATTGTTTCATGTTTTTTTTTATCTTGTGAGGAAAACAAACTGTCAAGAAAGAAGCTTCTTATTTCCCTATGAGCTTTACTCATGAAGGGTCTCAATGCATTAAATGTTCAGGTGAAGATATTCAACACTAGGACTCTGTTTATCACCACATTAGTTTGAAAATGAACTGTGTTTTGTGCTAGCATATCTCCTACCCTAGTTACTTTTGTACTTTGTCACTGATTTCTGTACAGTACTCTCTTGAGCCCAGAGCTGAATCCGTACTGTTTAAATGTCTCTAGTGAGATAACATTTAAATACTTTACAAAGTGTTACTATTTTGTTGTGCCTTTCACACAGAGGGAAATACTTTTTTGGCTATGGATTGAGACATGGACTCGCGAATGGCTAAACACACTTGCCTCATGGATAAACAATAAGTCCTGATGAAATTCAGTTCAGGAACGAAGCGCATTGGCTGGGCTGATAATGTTTTTATGGATGAATACTATGACTATATAAAGTTACTTTTCTACAATGGAAGCCTGGTTTGGAGTAAGTATTCTTGCACCCTAAGAACGAATGTAACAAGCAATAACAAAGACCGTGTGAAGGGATGTTTATTCATGGGCCTTGACTCATTACTAACCCAAGTCTTGCTTGCAGGAGCGTGTCTTTCTTGGGTGGTGTGTTGCCCTCCTAAGTAATCTGCTGTTGCTCCAAATAGGCACCTGTAATGCATGGATTCTTTGGGCATAAACAGCGATGTGTGATGTTCGGCATCACAGGTAGCCTACAAGTTATTGCCAGGAACATCTTAAGGATTTTGGGAGCCCTGGGTCATATTTATTTTGGATGGCCCTGTTCGGAACAGCTTTGAATTTATGATTCAATGTCAGCTCTTTCATCCCTCTTTGGCCAGGTCAACACTGACAGTGCACAGGCTCACTTGTTCAAATTCTAAATGTGTTTGCATCTATTATTCAGGGATAGTGACATGCTTTCAATATTGTAATGCAGCAGCAGCTCACTAATGTTACTGCAAATAATCTCTGTGACACCCTCCCATTTCTCATATGTGAGGTCCTATTGTCATCTAAAAGAAACTTTTTTTATGGATGTTGCCCAAAACACATTTCTCTGCAAAATGTCTGTGATAGACTCACACATCACCCATATTAAAAATAAATCAAAGGAAAACAGTATGTAAAACAATCTGTTTAAGAATTATTCAAGGTAACCAGAGCAAGGCTCTGCAGAACAGAGCTGGCTCTATTAGGGGAGGGGGCTGAAAGGCTGGGCCCCTGGGCCAGAACTCACTTTGCCCACGTCTTAAAACATCTCTGGTTATTGCTTTGTTGCATTTTCATGCACTGCGGATGTGCAATGTACATCTGACAGAAAGTGCAGAGTTGGGTTAAGAGGGAAGGCTATGAGGTTGTCCGAGGCTCACTTTACATGACTGTGATAAAAGAGAGGGAAGTGAGAAATAATGAAAAGGAATGGAGCAGATGGCTGAGGGTGAAGGCAGGTTCTGCGATTATCTCCCAAAGGCCTTAGTATAGACTGTACATAATGCATATGAAGGGCTCACCAATAAGACAAAAAAGCAGTAGGGGGTTTAGAAGAAAAGAAATGATACAATGAAGTGAGGGGGAAGGAGAAGAAAGGCATCAAGGAATTAAATGGGAATGGATGAGTAGAAAATGAAGAGTAAACTGCAATGCAGGACAATTTATGTGTAGTGATCCATTGTGCTTTGCACGCGTGGGTTCGTATCCCATCCTCGTCGCCATAAAATTGTAGTGATCACTCCAGGCTAGTTGTGATGTTTTAAGAGTATTTATTGAAGAATAGTAGTACATCAGTATTCAGCCCCACCAGGAGCAGCCAGCAAGGTGCTCAGCCCTTCTCCAACTGTGTAATTCATACACCAACATTCTATGTTACATCATCTCAAGAGTGTTCCACTGGTGGAGCAGTGGATGACATGTAAAGCATAATAACCAAGATACTACATAATGTTGTTTTTGTGATTTACAAACAGTGATTTTATGCTGTGGTGGCTCTTGCTTTGCTTTGACTCTAACTTGCCCACTCTAAAAAAAAAACACACACACACACACACACACACACACGTACACACACACACACCCACACGTGTGAAACTGATGAAAGAATGCATGCTATTACTGTTAAAGACATTCCCTGGCAGCCTCAGGCCCCCATCCAGGAGGATGACAAGAAAGTGGGCTTTCATGAAATTAATATTCATCTGGATGCTTCACATGTTTAAAAAAAACACGGAACAGTATGGTGTCAATATGAACTGATTAACTGATCCATTGCCGAAGGGTGTAGGCCATTGCATTCCAAAGAGATAGAAACCAAGAATTCAACACTCCAGGGAGCTAGGTATGTCTGCATAGCATCCTCAGTTGTGGGGTAGCTCAGCATTATGATTTGGGATGCAAAGTTCCATTTCACAGATCCCAGCTTTAAAAAAAGTGGAGATGAATGGCTAGTCACTTGGGACGCGAAAGTTGGTTGTCGGTGGGGGTAAGACTATAGCCCCAGCTCTCCTAGTGGCTGGAGGAAGCTGCCGATGTCACTGCAAGCTCCTGGAGGTGCCTATTTACTCCCGCAAGGGCTCCATCAGCGTGGGACATGCCCGGGCGAAGACTGGACCAAGAGTGGGCCTGCTGCGCCAGTCAGCGGCCGACCAATGCTGGGCTGGGCCTACTCTCTTGGCTGTGACGTCCAGATCATTCATTTGTCTGATTGAGGGTGAGTTGCACGGACAGGTTAAGCCTGCAACATTTGTCTCTGGTTATTGGGGAGGGATCGTGATCCCCAGCAGATACAAGAAAGAACGGACTTAGCCGTTCTGCTCTTGAACCCCACAAACTTTCTGATTTGTAATATAAGCAAGTGCCGAGATGGGTAAGAGGAAAGCGGGAGGGGGTTTAAATAATGCACAATCACCTAGATCCAGCTCCCCAGTCCCTACAATGCTTGACAAGATGTTGCAGTTAGTCATGACAGTTAACAACACAGAAATTAGTCATACAGAAAGAAGACTGTCTCTCACTACAGCGGGCAGACAAAGCAGTAAAATAAATACTCCTGCTTCTGCTAATGACATGACCCCTTCAAGCTGTGTAAGCCTAATGCCGCTGCCTCAGACCCCAGTTTCTGAGGTCATCGAGGTTTGTGAGGTTGCTTTACTGTCATCAAATCCCCTCTCCTCAGTGAGTCGTAAACCAGAAAAGACCCCTAAACCATCTAAGCGGCCAACATTACCAAACAATGGAAAGAAAGCCCTCCAGACAACTAAGTCCGTCAAGCAGCAAAGACCGGAAAATAATTAGGAATTTCCTCCACTCCGTTGGAGCAGGACACTTCAGTGGTGGGGGAAGAGCATGGCAATATTCATAGGGGAGTGTCTGAGCTCTTAGATGCTGGACTTATTGAACAAATTGCAACACTTATTAGGGAGGAATTGCCCCTGAAAAGGACACTATAGATCATGTTTTAAAGGACATAAAGAATGTGAAAGGGCACTCTGAAGACCTGCCTTTTTGCCCTGATTCTAAAGACCACGGGTTCACAGGTAGTCCAGGACTCGGCGGCGGGCGGGAAGAGATGCACAGGTACTCCGGCGGTGACTGTACTTTGACAAATGTGTGACTAAAAGACAGCACCAAACGCCTGACCCGCATGGTGCAAAATAGCAAAACCCAGTAGAAAAACTACTGGAAAACAGATAATACAGGTGAGCGTAAAAGGCCTCATTTCTGCATGGAATGCGTGCTTATTTTAGAGCAGGGATACTGATGGAGTAGTTAATCTAGCCCTGAAGAAGGCCCCAGACCCATGAGGGCTCACGTTGCGGGCCGAAACATGTTGGCACTTTGAAGAGGGTAGAACTGAATTAATATTGTTCAGAATAAACCCCGTTTGGTTCACGATTTTATCCCATACTCCAGGTACCGTATGAATAAACGTATTGTTTGGGTATAACTGTAGGTATTTTTAACATCACTCATCTGGTTCCCTGCATGGCCAGTTAACATTTTATATAAGAACTCCCATAACATCTTTGGTTGAGTCCGCCAAGGTAGTACCATCTCACCTGGGTGTGAAAAGACGCCTATGATGAAGCATGTCACTATAAGTGAGTGTGGCGTCTTCTCCAATATCTTTGGATACCCCAGTCTATGGGACCACTTGCACTTTCTTTTTCCTCCTTCTCTTTGACAGTCTGGGCATCCTTAGGGACATACAGACAACAGCAGTTGCTTTTTTGTGATGCGAGTCCAGGTTTATACTCATAGGAACAAGTCCATCTTTGGTGTCACTAACCTTTCCCCGAATCCTCCAACTCATCTACCAAGAGATCAAGATAGGCCTCATACGCTGGGCGAAGTCAGGGAAGATAATTGCAAAGATACCCCAGTGAGGATGGGCGCAACAAGCAGACAGGGAAATGGAAGGAGCCAGAATAAGGCAACAGAAGACATACTAGAAGAAAGACAACCTGTAATAGGTCTACCCCCTGCAGCATGTCCATATATAGTTATCCTTGCGGGGGCCCCTAGATTAAGAAAGGATCACAAGGAATCGTACGAAGAGGTATTCAATAAAACCTTAAACTAGCTGGCCCGTTACAGAGGGTTCCCGCCCTCACAGGCTAATAATAGCTTGATGGTTAGGAGGGTGGGATGGATTGGCCCTGAGGTCGCAGATCGTCAAGGGGATTGTATTACTGTTAATTTCAATTCCCCTCTTTTGGCAAAAGCCTTTTATTGGGAAGTATGAGTTCCCACTTAGATTCCAGTGAAATTGACTTGTTACCCTTTGGGTATTTTTATAAACCTAATCATCAAACACAAAGGGCTCCCTTTAGAGTCGATAGCTACGCAGGTTGGAGCTCAGTAAGGGCCTCCCTAATTATAGAAAGAGGTACTGTTGACGGGGCTAGCACTTTTACCATCCCTACCTCCAGCCGCGGCCCGTGCAGGTAAGCGCGCCAACCTCGCCCTCACTGAAACCCCGCGCATCAGCAGAGCAAGAATGGGTGGAATATACTTCTCCTACAAGACCTGGAACGAGCTCCCGATAGACATCAGACGCGCCCCCACCCTGCATATCTTCAGGAAGTCCCTCAAGACCTGGCTCTTCAACTGACCGGAGCTGCCCCCCCACCCCCCACCACCAGCACCTTGAGACCCGCACGGGTGAGTAGCGCGCTTAAACCCCCTGATTGATTGATTGATTGTGGAGGGGCTGGGTTGGGGGAGGGATTCGACAGACGACCTTGAGGGAAAATTAAATAAATATTTTTTTTTCCCTTGTCGTCTGTCGAAATACACTCCCCACACGGCCCCACCATCCTACCTCTCTTACCTGCACGGGCCATGGCTGCCTACCTCTAACCGCTTTGAGGTATTACCAGATATTGACTGACTTGCCAGGGCTGAATTAAACTATCATCAGGTTACCCGTGAGGGAGGAGAGTGCCCGGAAGTAAAAAGAACTACAGATAGGTTAAGAGAAGGTGTGACACTCCAGAAATACCAGGAGGATTCATTGAGTGTAATTAGCTGGAATATAGCTGGTTTAAGCTCTTTTTTGGCAGATGAGAAGGGGCAAGATATATATACACCGTTTGATGTTCTATGCCTCCAGGAGACCTGGGATACGGGAGGTCAGTTATTTCTGGATGGTTATGTGACCTTTAGAGTGAATGTGGTGGCCTCAGTTCATGGAAGGGCTAAGGGAGGCTTAGCAACGTTTGTAAGCCTGAGGTTGGCTTGTGATGCAGACTCTGAACTCATATTGGGAGTCATGATATCATTCCCTCCTAAGGTGAAGGATTTTATTCATTATTGTTTATAAATCTCTTTCACTTTCTAGGCTGCGCTTCAAAGTGAGTCAAGGGGATTTTTGGAAAAGGTCTCGAGTGGCTGGCAAATCCCTCCTTTAATGGTGTTACTTGGGATCTTAACTAACATCCGTGTATGACCTGTTTTTCTAACTATAAGGGCGCAGAGTTTGACTTAGACTGCGACCCGGTTCATTTTTGTCGCTCACATCAGGGCGATTTGATGAATCTCCTCCTCTCAGAACTTAATCTTATTAATTTATTAAGTACTGAGGAACATAGATCACATAAAACGGTACCCACTTTTAAGGGCAGGGGTGCGACTTCCACTATAGATTTTATATTTGTCTCAGCAGATTTGTACTTATTAGTAGTGGGGTTTAAGACATTTTGGAGTATTTTTAGTGACCATAATCCCCTTCTGGCCGAATTCAGCTGGAGAGGTTTAGGGGAGAAGATTCGGAACAGGAACAACAACCCTCTTATACTAAAAGAGCAGGCTTGGCAAATAAGTTGGGGCAGGATAGTCCCTGAGGATTTTTTAAGGAAGCTAATCATAGGGTGTAATTGTGACTTTGAGATGTCTGCCTAAATACCATCTCCCCAAATTGAAAGCAAAGGAGGCAGGCCCCAAATGGTTTGATAGGCTTTGTTCGAAGGCCCATAAAGATCTAAAGCCGACCCTCAAACTAAAACCTAGGAATAGGACGGCAATTAAAGCTGCCAGAAGGAATTATGCGCAAACACAAAAGGATAAGAAGAGCCAACTTGTAAAAATGGCATGGGAGGAACTAAAGGAAGCATGCGAAGAGAGAAATAATTTCGCCTTCTGGAGGATTGTGAACCGCCCTCTTTTCAATGAACTAACCCCACCAGACATGAGGCAAATGATCCCAGCTAAAAATTGGGTGGCGCCTTTTGAAAATATTTACTCCAGTAATTGCGCACATGACTCATTTACACTGATGGAAGGGGGGCCGCCGTTCATATTTTAATCAGAGGAGGTAAGGGCTGGCATACTGGGAACCTCCTTTGGAATAGCGCCAGGGCCTGATGGGGTAGCCGGGGATGTTTAAAATCATGTGTGGAACTCTGGACCCCAATACTCACTTAACATTTGAATTCTGTAGCCTGCAGTCATATCCCCACATCCTGGAAACAATCAATCATCATACCAGTCTTTAAAAAGGGCAAACGAGATGATCCAGGGGTGTATTTTGTGAACATGTGAAATTAACTGTGACAGTGAGCTATTTTATAAATGTACTGTTTGTGTAAATTGGTTAAAATATGATTAGATTAATGGTTTTAGGTGGACCCTATTATTCCCTACTTACATAGCGGACCCTTATATGGAGGTTTTTGTTTGTTAGGTTTTATTAGGATGAGCCAGGACGCCCTTCCATACAGTATTTTTTAGATGTTTTTGCTGTATTTATGTATTTTTAGTAATGCATTTTTATCTTTACAAAGGTTGCAGTTTTAAAAATGTGCTGTATTTTAATTTAGATGTCTGTGGTTTTGATAGGAGATGAATTGTGGATGTTTTATTTTTATGTGCTTTTATGGCCTATTTAGGTCGAATAAAGAATTTATTGATTGACTGGTCTAAAATGATGCACTTATGGCAATGGATGAGTGTGTGATATGAGTGTGCGCATTTAACTGGCTGTTTGGCTGCATTTCTCTCCGCACAGGTTGCAAACGATATTATGTCAACTGGGACCACTTGGGCGTCTAAGAGTGGGGACGGGGGAGACGTTTCTTCTGACCTGTATGGGAGCCCTAAAATTAAAATTCATTTTATTGTTTCCATTGGAGGCACAGTACTGGGTCAATTAGTCAGGCTTCAGCTGCTGGAGATTTTGTTGACGTTGAAGTTCATAAAGTTCCCTTCAGCAATTCAAGTTCACAGCCCTGAATGGCTCGCGAGCGTGGGAGCCTGTCTTGCAGTCGGAAAGCACCTCATAAACGCTCCCAAACCGTTGCGTGCCGCATTTTAATTGAAGAAAAGAACCGTTAAACGGCATTTATTGGGTGGTGCTCGCTGGAGGACAGGGATCCGTGCTGGGGAAACACGGTGCTCCCTCTCATTAAAAGGGAGGAATAATTACTTTTAAAACATGGCAATTAATGCCTCGAGCCTGTAAAAGGAAGCTAGTCCTCGCGCCTCTGGCAAGGTTTTGTGCACCTGAACCGAGGTGTGTGTGGGTACACTTGACGTCCAGGGAATGTGCCTTTTTGCCTCGGAGACATACACAGTTCCGGAGGTCTTTGCGAGATTTGTGATAATTTAAGCAGCTACAATAATTACCTACTAAAACGAAACAATTAAATTGTGTTACATTTCTCTGATCATTCCTTAAGCAAGGTTACTTGAACTGTCTGCACTGCCATGCATGTATATCAGAGGAAAACGTGCGGTCGTTACTCTAGAAAAAGTCCCACTAAAAGTACTCTCGCGTGTGTGCTTCAGACTTTTGGAGGTAATTCTTCGCTCGTGCTTTGGGGAGTGTTAGATGTGTGAAAGTACCACGCGAGGGCTTGGGCGCGAGTTTCCCTTTGTGCTCGAGTTCCCCTTTCAATGAATTCCAATAATGCTAATATGTCCATTTCGAAAAAAATCGATTTGAAATGGAAAAGAGGGGAAACAAGGATTAATTAACATTTATGTACCAATGGCTGCCAAAACCCTGTTTTAGATTTTAAAGAACTGATTTTAATAACACCCAACTCAAGAAGCTCCTAAAATACTGAGTCAATTTGCTAGCATTCAAACTTGTGAGACTCAGGGCACAGATATATCTCCTCAGTTGACACATTCACCCACCAAGCTATATTCACAATATAAAAAAAGGTGCACGTGTTCTTATTTTTGTTTAGGGTTTCTTTTGCGTGCTGGTGCTCATGCTGTCAGGCATCTATATTATTTATTGTATTTAGTATAGTGGTTTTATCTAAAGAACTTCACAAACAATTAAGGAAATGTTAAAACCACAAATAAATTTACGACAGTAACAGAAAACAAATAAAGAACAAACGTGAAAAAAAGAGTAGAAACCCAACGTCATGTTAAAACAAGCATTGGCATAGCCAATAGGTCTCGCCTTTGGGACCTTATAAGTGTTTAGCTATCCAGCACAATATCCTTGGTGCAACAACATCAACTGTTGCATGGCTAAACACTTATAAGGTCCCAAAGGCGAGACCTATTGGCTATGCCAATGCTTGTTAATGCCAGCCTCGAAGAAGGAATTATTTTTTGGTTCAAAGCCCTGTCTACCATTATTAATGGACAGGGCTTTGCACCAAAACCCATGGGTGATTACATTTGAGCGCTCATGTACTAGCCATAGAATGTCCCCTCAAAACAAAGATGCACAGTAACGTAAAGCTCTATTTGCATTTCTTTTTACAACTTTAAAAAGAAAATAGTTTATCAAAATGTTGCGTCACTTTTTGCGACTTAACACTAGCGCGAAACCTTAATAAGTCTGCCTCATAGTGATTATGAAAGCTCTGGTAAGGTATTGTGTTCAACTAATTTAAACTTACCTTAGGGTTATTTTCTAACACATGGAAACACTATAGATCTAAAACTGAAAAGGGATAATCTCCCCTTCCCAGCTTCCACAGTTCAAGCAATACTACTGTCTTAATGAAATAAATCTTTCAGTGATTTATACCATTTCAAAATAACACAACCTCATGGAGGATTAGTACCCACCAGGAAGTAAAGTTTTCGCACTAACATGCCAAGAGCAGCCTGGCCTCTCCACAGGCACAGATCCCTCTTCCGTGGGCATGCGCAGTGAGGTTCTTGCCTTTGATCATGACATATGAAATCCAGCAAACTGTGCTGCTGAACATGTGTGAAATTTCAAACTGAAGAGTCTGCGATGCATCTTAAAATGTTTCCTTAGCAACGTAAATTTATGAGTGATTGTGGAAAGCTGACATCACCCGTGTAGCCTTGGGAATGGGAAGCAATTGCTCGTGGTCTTCCTGCATCTGGACAGACCTGTTTTGTCTTCAGTTGTGGGTATCTGTGACATAAGATACTTAAGTTTAAATGGACAATGGTTTGAAAACTGACAAGCCGAGCAATGGATCGGGGCTCACGGTGGATAACGTAAAGATATGCAGATTGAAGGTTGATTGCACAGCCACGCCAGTAGAATCCAGACACAAAGGCACATTTATAACAAGCATTGGCCGCGCGGCCGTGAAAGTAACGCGGCCGCGCGGCCGTGAAAGCGAAAGTGATGTCAGGGACGCGCTCTGTGGTGGGGGAGGGGCAGAGGGGGGCGCTTGGGAGAGCAAGGCTTAATGAGCCATGAAAACCACATGGCGGCTGCGCGCGTGCACGCGCTCGTGAACGCAAGCTTGAGGCCAGGAAAAGATTGTGGTAGCACTTTGAAAAGCCACTAACTAAATGTCTCGCAGAGCAGCGCATGCGCTGGCTCAGCGAGACCTAAACATTCAATAGAGGAACTAATGAATGAATTGCCGACTCCAAATATCCCTCCCTCCTGTTAATGGGTGCGGATAAAACACACCGGGAGATGGAAACCCTCGCCACCAACTCCTGCTTCCACAGTCCAGTATCTCCAGATGAAAAGAGGAAGCCCCTGAAAACTGTGACTGAATGGCGCAGAAGTTAAACTTTCTGGCTAATGACTTGCACAGAGTCCATCTACAGCAAGGAGAAGCTGAACCAGTTGCAGTATACTCTCAGAAATGCGAGAATGTCACCCGCATCCACTGGAAAGAGCATCCAAGTTTCCCAAGCTGAGCAGAGATTCCACACCTCCAGCCATCCAAGATCAATATAGTGGTGTGACAGAAGGCCCAGGCATCATATGCTGCCTCCATAACCAAGAAAGTGCATAGTCCTCCATGATCTGGCAGAAGGGCCTGGCATTAGCGATGGACCCCAGCCCAGCACACCATACTGTAACAACACCAGAGGAGACTGGAACCTGAAGCAGGAAGCTAGCAGGCGGGGCAGGAGCTGACAAAATCTACACTCCTTCAGCAGCCGCCTCTCTGGAAGCTGTATTTTCATTCCTGTCTCCTTTATTCATCTCCGAGGCAGTATCTATCATTGATTTCGAGATTTTATGGATATGTGTTGGAAGGCATACAACTAAATGTACATGCAACCATTTGTCTGTCAATAGATTCAAGCACTTGCCACATTTTTGCTTTTTAAACCTAGCATTTGGATGGGGCTACTCTACTTCCCCCAGCAATTCTTCTTAAAGTGGTGCATCACCTGTCTGTGGACGGGAAAGAGAGAAACAGAGTCCTAACCAGAACAAAGAGAGATTTACTAAAGTCCTTTAGACGGATTAAAGGATATGCTCCGACAAAGCGAGGGAAGGTTCCTTTTCAGTTGGAACCTAAACTATGCAGCAAAATGCTGTTGATGTACATTTTTTACTGTAAGAAAGTTAGTGAGACAGTAAGAAATTAACCACGTTTAAGAAAGTCAGGGAAATACATTCTCCATGTCTTGGATTCTTTTACGTTATAAAATAAACAAACAGACCCTGACTTTGGTAGAAGCAACACTAATGCCCTGAGCAGAGCCTTGATTCACTTACTACCAAGAGAAGACCCCCCCCCCACTTAAATCTAACCTACAGATAGAAAATACAGACTTTTGTGGCCGCAGTATTCTAAGCACACTCATCCTTGGGGCAGCACTGTCATTGTCATTCGTTCTTGAGAAGGAGCTCCGCCTTCTTTTCATTCAGCTGTGATCAAAGGAAAGCCTAAACCTTGGCAAAGTAAACGGAAAACACAGATTTTCTCACGATCTTTATAGATTGTAGATCAAATACCAGAAAAATGGAGAAACACAACCTTCCTCTAAGTCAAAATTCAAAACCCTCTCTCCCATTCGCACAGCTGCTCTTTGCAGAGTCTGTCACAGACCAAAGGTGCCTCTTCATGCACTCAACACCCATACAAACAAACCAACAAGTGTTAGGTAGACAATCAACCAAATCACAGGTCAAATCAACTGAGGCACTTACAAATCTTTGTCCGTTCTGGACGCTATATAGAACGGTAAATAAAATAGACAATCGGATTGTAACATGCCACTTGACAGTTGGCATGGTTACGCAGTAGCCACCATGTGGTGGTAAGGGACTCTATTCAGGGATATTGAAGTTAGCATTTCCGTGCCCTTAGGGAATTTGTCCAAACCCCTGCTTACAGGGAACTAATATAAAGCACTCTTACAGATGGGTGTCACAACTCTTAAACTCCCCAGATATAAAGAATGACACCAGAAGGTTTGGCCTTGGTCATCTGGTGTGATGATTCATTTTCCAATTTCTTTCGGCAAGCATATATCACAAAAATAAAAAGAAGACAGAATAAAGAAAACATGCCACAACTTATATGTGATGGCTACATGCTTGCAATAAACATTTTAAATGTAAATAACCATCACCTATAATTTTAATAGAACATTATGGGACTTCCTTGCAGGGAGGTGTACGTAGCACAACAAACACACAAAAGGTGATGGGATGAATACTTGCAATTTGTCTAATCACTGGTAACATTTGAACCCATAGATCTTCTTCCCACCATGCCACCTCAAATTAGACCCAGCCATTTCTAAATCAGCCATGGTACTGGCTTGGCAGGTCGGGAGGACTGTTCCTATTAAAGCAGGATCAAGACTGCCTTGCTTATGATTAAGTCTAACACAAGGTGTCATGGTGGGCAAAAGAATGATGGGTTGGAATGCTACCCTGTATGATTGCTAGTGGTTAGACAAATTGCAAGCCTTACTCCCATCACCTTTTGTGTCCTTGATGTAATGCCCTGAGGGGCCACGGGTATGACCAGGTGTGGGTTCCTTGCTCACTGTGCCACTGGAACCAAGCTACACAGACTGACAAGCCCTAATCAGGGTGAAACCGGTCTTATGTCGCTTGTGGATCTTGCTTGGCAGTTCGGTCTTGACTGCTCCTACTGGAGCAAGATCAATATTGTTTTGCATATGGCTGGGTACAAACTGAGGTGACATAGTTGGCAAAAGAATGATGAGCTGGAATGCTACCCGGAACAATTGCCATTAAATAGACAAACTGCAGGCATTCCTCCCATCACCTTTTGTGTGTTGGGTGTACATAAAACACAGGAAAAAGTTACTATTGCTAGTGCAAAGAAAACGTACTACTTGGTTTCAATTACTGGAACTGGAAGACATCTTAAACAAGCAGGGATAACTAGCACAAAATGGTAAAGTATGGAAGAAAAAGCAATGGCAAAGTTAAATATTGCCACACCAGCACTAGTATTGAAGTGCACTTTTGTTAAATGGGTTTGCAAATCTGCCAGGCAAAATGCAATCACTCACAGTATTAGAGAATAAATTACCAAAGTGGACTGTCTCATAGCCAGGAAGTATGCTGTGGTGGACGAAACCATTATGTGAATTACTGCTGAAAAGACAAGAGGTCTCTGCTGCTCAACCGTAGTAGGAATACTCAAATACCTTCATTAGATTCTGATAGACAGGTAGGCTGTTCAAGGGCATCTCAGCAGGAGATACAATGGTATTTGGCAGGTGGTTTGTGCGTGGCCTTTGCTGGAGAAATACAAAATATAAAGATGTGGAGATAACACCATGTCCATCATTTAATTACTGCTAAGCAAGCACGTTCCATATGCAAGATAAACCAGGAAGACCTTTTTTTAAAACAAATTTTATAGGGTTTTACAATTCGCATGCCATACATATAAATCTTCTTAAGGATCCAATTTCAGTAAGTTTAAGCCAACAATCAGCAGTAGTGAAATATGAGAGGTTACTTAACTTCATCAAAACTAATTCCTCACATCCCCCCAGGAGGTGCAGCGGAATTGTGTCTATGAAGAACCAGGTGAAAGTTAGTGCTTGTGAAAGTTAGTGCTTGTATATGTCTTGCTGTCATTTGTGTTAAATGGGTGTCGACCTTCGTGAGTGTCTAGCGTCTCAATCAATCGGACATTATGTCCTAGTGTGCCGGCTCAGGTGTTACCACCTTTGAGGTTAGAGGCGAGATGGGTTCTGGGTCTTTGAGGCTATCTACTAATGCCTACCAGGAACGGGCCACCTCCACAATGCCAATCCCCTGTCTGGCCTACCTCAACAGTACCCTGTCCTCGCAATCCACCCACTTTACCAGCTCCCTACCCCCGGCAGAGACTCAGGGTCCTCTGGGAGATTTTCAATTTCTCGTGATCTCCCATTTGGCTAAAATGAAAGCCAGATCCTGAAATTTGCTCATGACCTTTGTCTTGGAGTGTGTTGGAACCAGCCTAGAAGACAGTGGCCGGGGGCGCAAGGGACCTCCTTTTCAATGACTGTCGCAACCGTCCCCGTCACCTCCGCCCAGTAATCGTGCAATGAGGGGCAAGACCAGAGCATATGTAGTAGCCCTGCTCCCACCTCCCTACATCTTGGACAGGCTGCATTGATTACCTGGAAGTTTCTGCTGATGCCTTCAGGAGTGAGGTATGCCCTATGTAAAATGTAGAAGTTGATCAGTTTGAAACTGGCATTTTGGGATGCTTTTGGGACTCTGTCAAGAACTTTGTTCCACTCCCCTTCAGGGTTGGGGACCCCCAAATTCTCCTCCCAACTGACTCTCAACTGCTCCAGCTGGCGGTGCAGGTCCTCCCCTATGGCCCTGTATTAGCATGTGACAGTCCTAAAAGTGCTGGAGGAGAGAATCATATTATGACAGCTCTTGTGCGTTTGTGGTTCCGTAGAGCCAGTGTTCCAGTGTTTACGGAGCGCTGTTGTGACCGCTCTGTAGAGCAGGAAGTGGCCCTGTGGGAGGTCGAACTCTGATTGTAACCCATCAAAGGGCAGGAGTTCTGCCACCCTGAAGAGGTCCCCCACTGTAGTTGCTCCTGTCCCCCTCAAATTCCCCCATGCAGTAACTCCGCTAGCATGGCGATAGGCAAGTCCAGGGATTATGGGAATTTTCTGTGTGTCTTCTGTAAACATCTTTTCCAGCACTTGGAGATCACCTGGAACATCTTGGTGTCCTCAGCTGAGGAGCCCCCCACTCGTAACAACACTCTGATGAGGTCATGGAGTCTCGGGACAAAGAGTCCCAATGTTCTGCCGGGGTCTGCCTACCAGCAAGCCACTGCACAAACCACTGAAGTTGGGCTGCAAGGTAATAGGCCTTGAAGTCAGGGACCGCCAGTCCTCCGGCCGTCGTCAGGCACTTCATCGTGGATAGTGCCATTTGCCAACAGCCCGAACCCCATATAAGACAGTGACTAAGTGTTAGAAATGGGGGTCTCTAGTTGGCAATGGTTTGCACCTTGTCCAAGTAGGGAACCTTCCTTCTAGTCAGGATAAGGGAGTTACACTCCTAAAATAACCCCTGCTCACCCCCTTGGTAGCTTGGCATGAGCAGTCAGGCTTATTTTAGAGGCAGTGTGTAAAGCATTTGCACATAACCAACAGTAATACAGTGTAAGCACTACAAAAGGACACCACACCAATTTAGAAAAAAATCCAATAGTTGTATATACTTAAGACAAGACCAAAAATGATAAAAATCCACAATACAGTACTTAGAAATCTTCAGTTATCAAAATAAACTTGAAAACCAGTTCCTTGAAGTCGTTGGCTTCATCTGGGGCTATCACGGCATCGAGAACAACAAATCCAAACAGTTCTGGCTGACCGCGGCGTCGCCGGCCAATTACGGTGTCAGGAAGACCCGCAAAACTGTACCTTTAGAAATGCAGGGCGTCGGTGACCTCTCGTTGAGCCCCGAAAGCACGGCGTCCGCAGGTGTCAGTTCTGAAGGTTGGTGCAGGAGTCGTCGGGCCCTTGAAGTCACAAGCGTTGCAGATCGAACTCCTCGCGGTTGGAGTCGGGAGCACCGGCGTCGGCAGGCATCGGGTGCTGCGGTGCGAAGTGCAGCGGCTCGGCGTGCGGTGCCCTCAGGTCGCGGAGCAGGCAGCGGCTCGGTGACGGTCGTCCAGTGGCATCGGTGAGACCAGGGCTGCGGTGCGAAGTGATGCGGTGCTCGTCGCAGTGCTGGCAGGTCACGGTGCAAGCAGCGGCATTGTCGTTGCTGAAGTGCTGTCGTCGGCTGACGAACTGGAGTCAATGGCGCCGGCGTCGGTAGGCCCAGGCTGCGGTGCGGAATGAGGGCGGTGCATCATGTAACTTACGAGTGGTGCCCTCGAACCACGGTGCAAGCAGCAGCGTCGATGTTGGCGTGAAGCGGCAGCGGCGTCGATGTCGGCGTGAAGCGGCGTCATCGGGGATACCAGGGCGGCGATGTGAAGCGAGGCTGTGCGGAGTGCGGTGCCCACAGGTCGCGGTGCAAGCAGCGGCTCGGTGGCGTCACCAGCAGGCGGCGTCGGTAAGACCAGGGTTGTGTTGCGGCGGTGCCCTCTGTGGTGCCTTCAGGACACGGATTCGGCAGCGGTGTCGTAGATGGCATCGGGTTGCTTTTTCTTCTTTTGCAGCACAAAACACACAGTCCCCCGTGCTGAGGGCAGAGGAACTTGAAGTATTTGCTGTTCCTGAGACTTCTTGAACAGGGGGCAAGCTCTACCTCAAGCCCTTGGAGAAACTCACAAAAAGAGATTGCAGAAAGTTCAAGTCCAGTCCTTTCACTGCCCAAGACAGAAGCAGCCACTGCAGGCCAACACAGCAAAGCACTCAGCAAAGTGATAGTTCCTCCTCACAGCTTCTCCAGCTCTTCTTCTTGGCACTCTTCTTGGTCCAAAAGAGTTCTAAAGTTCTGGGGTCTGGGCCCCAATATTTATACCACCAAATCCTTTGTTCTCTGGAGGCAGAGAGTGTCTGTACCCAGCCCAAACCAGTTCTGTCCTCACTGGTGCAGCTTCCTGGCAGGGGGTGGACACGTCATTGTGCAAGGCAGACCAGGCCCATTCAGGTGCAAGGAAATCTCCTCACACTACTCTAAATGCATCCCAGGTCTATTCAGCCCAGCCCTGACCCATCAGGCTCTCTGGAGCCACTGCCTCTCTCCAGCCCCTGTCATCCCAAAGCCAGACAGTCAATCCACAACCCCAGCAGAGGCACACAGGATGGTTAAGCAAGAAAATACCTACTTTCTAAAAGTGGTATTTTCAAACACAGAATGTAAAAATCATCTTCACTAAAAGATGCATTTTACCATTCTGAGTCCAGACATACTAAACTTTATTTTTCTACCTTGTTCCCAGGGGTAGTTATGTTTATAAGATGGTATATACAAACTCCCCATTCTGTCCTATGGGAACAGGCAGCCTTGCAATGGTGAAAAACAAAATATACTGTAATTCACCACAAGGACATGTCACACACATCAGTACATGTCCTACCTTTGACATACACAGCACCATGCCCACAGGGGTACCTTGGGCCTACCTTAGGGGTGACTGACATGTAGAAAAAGGGAAGGTTGGGGCCTGGCAAGCGGGTGCACTTGCCAGGTCGACATGGCAGTTACAAACTGCGCACAGACTCTGCAGTGGCAGGTCTGAGTTACCTTTTCAGGGCTACTTCTGTGGGTGGCACAACCAGTGCTGCAAGCCCACTAGTAGCATTTGATTTACCAGCCCTGGCACTCTCAGTTCACTTTACTAGGGCCTCACCAGTAAATTAAATATGCAAATCATGGAACCACCAATCCATAACATAATTTACAACAGGAGCACTTGCACTTTAACACTGAACAGGAGTGAGAAAGTGTGCAGAGACACTAAACCACCAAAAACAGAGTAAAAACCGGGAGGTCAGAAAGCAAAAAGACAGGGGAAACAAACCAAAAGATGCCAAGTCTAACACCAAGCAATCAATTTCTCAGAATATTGCCCGAGGGATCCAGATAGGGATTTTTCCATAGAAGTACAGTAGGCATGGGAGTGGAATCATTCTTAGTAGCGCTCATCGCGGAGATTGGCAGCGTTTTACAGAATCCCACGCTGGACCTGAGTGATCTAACTGCCAGTCCTATATTCCCATCCAATAGAGTAGCCCGGTCATGATAGACCTTGACCCCCAAATAGGGTAGGCATCTTGTCTCCCATTGTAAAAGCTCCAAATCTTCTGGGGGATGACCAGTGGGAGAGGTCCGGAAGAATCAAGATTTCTACCCGTTCACATTCAGTGCTAATATGGAGCAGAAATGCTCCATTATGGTTTTTGCACGGGCCAGGTCTCCACGAGTGTTCAGCAGAAAAATCAGTAGGTTGTCCGCGTATAAGGCTATCTGATGCCAATGTCCTCCAACCCACAGACCCTGGTAAGCAATCCCGGCTTCGCGTAGCTGATCAAAGACTCAAGTACTTGGCTTGCACGATTTCAGACCATAATCCTGTCCTCCTGCATCTGAACTGGGTACGTCCCAGACCATGTATCCCTACATGGCGATTGAAACCAAAAGCGCTGGAAGATCAGGTGTTTTGAGAGGAAATCAGAGCTAAAATAGGGCAGTACTTTACAGACAACAACAGCTAGGATTCCACTCTCCAGATAGAATGAGACGCCTTCAAGGCGGTGATTAGGGGTCAGTGCATGATGACATCAATGGGCATCAGGGACTCCTTCCTGAAGGAGATGCTAGGTGCAGAACATGAGTTACGCAACATAGAAACCCAAATACCAAATAGGCCGGACCTCCATCAAGCCCTCTCAGATAAGAAAGAGGAAGTAGCAACTCAAGTTGAGAGATTGTGGTATTTCGATTTCCGAGGTTACATGGAGCGCACCCACGCTGATCGGGATCGTAATGGAACCCTGCCTACCTGGTTGACTAACCCAGCTAAGCGTGGGTCACCTATAGTGGAACTTGAGACAGAAGGGGGGACCGGATCTTTAGTCAGGAAGGAATCAACAACCCCTTTTTCCAATACTACTCGGAACTTTAAAAGAGCACCATACAGCAGACAGGGAGGTGGTAAGAGCCTACCTAACGTCGCTGCCCCTCCTGCACCTCACTGTGGAAGAAATGCAGGAACTAGGTAAAGACATCACCCAACAATAGATAAAGTAGGCGATTAAAACCATGGTGCGCTGTAAAACACTGGGGATGGATGGGTTCCCAGTTGAGTTTTACGTAGCCTACTCTGACGAACTGACTCTCAAGCTAATGGATCTCTACAGCACAGCCAAAGAGGCCAGCTACCTGCTAGCTACCATCAGGGAGGCTCTAGTAGTCCCTCTACTAAAGCCCAAAAAACCTGCTCATGATCGTAGGGCATATAGACTGCTCTCGATGTTGAACATCGATTGCAAGATCTTGAGCAGAATCTTGGCAACTAGGCTCATTCCATTCATGACCAAACTGATACACCTGGACCAAGAGGGTTTTATACCCGACTGCAGCACTGCACTCAATATCAGAAGCCTACTCTCACTGCTGGAGGCCTGAGACTTTGATTCTGCAAATGCAGCAGTGTTCGCTGTTGATATAGAAAAGGCTTTTGATAATCTTGAGTGGGGTTACTTATCTGAAGTAATGTCACATATGCACCTAGGTGGGAACTTCCTGGCGTGGACCAAGTTACTCTATACAGATCCAATCACTAGAGTTCAAAGGGGCAAAACTATCTATAGCTACACAGTTGGGCATGGGATGTCCTTTATTACCTCTGCTTTTTGCACTGGCTTTGGATCAGCTCAACATATTACGGCCAGTTTGTGCCTTAACAGGTCTAATAGCCTTCATCATGACCGTATTGTGGAAGACCTAGATTTATAGGATACTTCACTGGTAATGTGGATGAGTATATTTACTTACCAGTCTTCATCTTGGAGCACACTTTGCTCGAGACGAGATGGGGTTATAGGTGCTGCTTTCGGCCCATAAATAGGAAGAAATCAAAAGGAAAAAAAAACATAATAACGTAATGCAATGCATCTTCTCATAGTATAAATGATACCCTACGCACCCGATGTGATGCTCGTGATTGTCCACCTAGAGAATTTCTAGTGGCATTTATTCAACTTGTGAGTTATTATAAACTACTATTTTGGCAATACTCCATGATACTCAGAATCATAAAATAAAGCAAAATATAATTTTTACTTTGGATTATGTTGTAAGCCATATAGACAAAGTACATTTATAGTTAATTAAATTAAAAAGGATAACTGTTTCAGTGACCTAATGCTTAAACAATGTACAATAAGGTATGAGTTATTGTAAACATCAAGGTTGGTATAACTCTAAATTGTTAGGAAATATATGGGAGCAAAAATGAGAGACTACAATGCTACATCCTTGTTGTTTTTGGTCAATAAAGGGGAGAAAGTGCAGTTACAAAAATTCAAGTCAAAAATGTGTACCTTTTAAAGGAGCATAATTCAACCATTGGGGTTGGAGAGCACAATGTACGCCATGGTTCGAACTCTAAAGTGAAAACAACAGAGAGCATTAAAATCCCTAATGAACAGTAAGGGATCATTGCATTATTGAAAGCTGCCTTTCTACTCACCATCCTAGGAGGTTGTCCTGCGCGCTGTATTCCAGATGACGAGTATAGGCATATATGGTGGAGCTTAAGTAGGGCGCCAGATGGTCTCAATTGGGAAAAGCTGTGTGAGGATTCTGTCGGGTGATTAGTGATTCTCATAATGCACAGGGATATTGCATGCATGGTCACATCTCATGCGATTTAACCTGAAAGTACTTAAAATTAACCCTGGGCAAAGCACTACGCTACGCTCGCGTAGTTTGCGAAGTTTGCGCTACTTCGCACAACGCGAATTGCACGTAGCACAGTGCAAACACGCGTAGCGTAGCGTAGCGTAGTGCAGCGGTCATTTTTTGCTTGCTCGCGGTCCTCAACGTCAAGTTGGCGACCGCGAGCAAGCAAAATGACATCCCGGCGAGACTTTTTCCTCGTTCGCGATCAGCAACATCAAGTTGCCGATCGCGAGTGTGGAAAATAAACCTCCCGGCGAGATTCTCAACGCGGGGAGGTCGGGTTTCTCATTGCGAGTGGTCGCGTATGCTCGCGACCGCTCGCGATGAGAAACTACCAGTCTGCGTTGAGAAAGCTGCCGCTCGAGTAAAAATCTACTCGAGCGGCAGTAAAAGACAGCTCGCACTGTGCAAGATGCCGTTTTCAATGATTGCACAGTGCGGACAAGCATCCGGCACTGTGCAATCAGTGCGAACAGTGCACTACGCAGTTCGCGTAGTGCTACGCGTAGCTCGCGTAGTGCGAACTGCACTTTGCGTAGCTTCGCGTAGCGCTACTTCGCGAACTACGCCCAGGCTTACTTAAAATGATGACGAGCGGTTGCAGGCAACGGACTGTAATTACAAGTCGATTAGTCAGATATCCAGTTTTATAGCTATCCAAACTGATTTGTTATGGGTGTTTGATTTCGTGTAAAGATTGTGACAAATCGAATTATTACTATCATGCAAGAGTAATGGACATGGTAGAAATACTACTGCCTGCAAATGTGGCTCATTGTACTTTTTCGGCGATCTATGACATATTAATGTCAGCGTTCTCAAAAATGTATTATTATACTTAGTGTGAGGTTTTTGAGTGGTTTTCATAACATGCAGGGCTATTGCACGCATGGTCACGGTTAATGCAATTTAGCCTAAAAATGCTCAAAAGTGATGTCTAGTAAATTTGAGAAGTAGGCAACTAGCCTTGATAAAATGTGGGCAAGTCAGTTCTTCATTATGTGAAAATCCACACTGATTTGTTATGAGTGTTTGATTTTGTGTAAAAAAAGGTGATACATCGAATTATTACTGTCACGAAAGAATAGTAGACATAATAGAAATAATTCCATCTGTAAATACAGCTCTTTGTACTTTTGCTTTTAATCTATTATCTTGTGTTGATGCCAGCGTTCTAAAAAGATTTTTATGCACAATATATATCGAGTATTGAGCTTAGTGTAAGGTTTATGGAAAGAGACCATGATCTTGTATTGCTTTAGTTAGAAAAAGCATCATGTGTGACAAAATAAGAAGTAGGTTTTGTAAGTAAGGCAGCGGTTAGGATAGCTAGACAATCATGTTATTACCTGGGGATATTACAATATTTATTTCTTGGTTATGCCTTAAAATGTTCAGGTGGCTGTTTCTTAGGTTCCCTAGAAGTATTAACATGTGAGTCATCTGATGAGGGATTAGTCTCCTGTAGTGTACAGAGGCTCATGTCTAAAAAAATCTATATTTGGTCGAAGTAAGAATGCTCAAAGTAAACATCCAAAAAGTAGTGAAAAGAGTCCCAAAAGATTTTTACACTTTTAAGGAGATTACTCTAATCGAAAATTGTATGGTTGACGAATTTCAAATTGGAAGGGGTCCCATTCTACAGACCCCCTACAGAACTACACTCAAGCGAAACTCCAAGAAACTAGAGAGATCCTTGATATCCATCAAGACCCCCACCAACCTCGACATCTACAAAGCCACCCTCAAGAACTATCACCACCGTCTCAGAGAGACCAAGGAAGAAGCCCTCAACACCCGCATTGAGACTAGCGCCAATCGCACCAAGGAACTTTTCAGCATCGTCAGAGAATTCTCCTGGCCTTCTGCTACAGAGAACACGATTCACCCCTCCCAAGATCTCTGCGACTCCCTGGCTGACTACTTTCACCACAAGATCACCAACATCTACTGAAACTTCGACCCCCAACCCACAGACCTCAACCATCTCTGCATCCAAGCCAATGCCCCCACCCACACCGATTCACCAACTGGAAGCAGCTCTCTATTGAAGAGACCACTACCATCATGAACTCCATTCACTCCGGATCCCCTGCGGACCTCTGCCCGCACCACTTGTGCAACCTGGGAGGAGAAGCAATCACACACCCACTCACAAAACTCCTCAACACCTATCTCATAACAGCCACCATACCAGATGCCTGCAAACATGCCAAGATCAAATCCTTCCTGAAGAAGCCCTAAGCCAACCCCTCAAACGAACTCAAAAACTACCGCCCGATCTCACTGCTCCCCTTCCCTGCCAAAGTCCTGGAGAAAGCCATCAACCCCCAACTCACGAGCTTCCTCGAAGTAAACAACCTACTCGACCCTTCCCAATCCAGCTTCTGACCCAACCACAGTACCAAGACCACCCTCATTGCAGCAACGGATGACATCAGCCGCCTCCTTGAAATAGGGGGAAAAGCCTCTCTCATCCTCCTCGACTTATCAGCAGATTGCAGCACTGTCTTCCATCACACCCTCATGACCAGGCTCTACCTCGCTGGCATTCAAGGCAATGCATTCAACTGGATCTCCTCCTTTCTCTCCCATCGAACACAGAGGATTCACCTTCCACCCTTCTCCTCCGCACCCAAAGACATCATATGCGACGTCCACCACTGCTCCTCCCACAGACCCACCCTCTTCACCACATACATGACTCCACTGGCAGACATCGCGGGCACCCACGGACTCAACATCATCTCATACGCCAACAACACCCAGCTCGTCCTATCCCTCTCAGAAGATACAGACACCACAAGAGCCATTTTCCAAATCACCATGGCCAATATCGCCTCCTGGATGAGGACCAACTTCCTCAAGCTCAACTTGGACAAGACAGAGGTCATCATCTTCGGGAACAAGCCCCCCGTGGAATGACACTTGGTGGCCCGCCGCACTCGGCTCCGCACCCACCCCCTCCAACCACGCACGCAGTCATCCTGGACACCCAGCTAACCATGAGGCAACAAATCAACACTGTCTCCTCCGCTTGTTTACACACCTTCCGTATGCTCCGTAAGACTCTACAATGGATGCCTGTCTCAACCAGAAAGACGGTCAACCAGGCCCTTATCACCAGCTGACATGACTACGGCAACACACTCCACGCCGGAACTACCAAACAGCTCCTGAACCACCTCCAAACCTTCTCTGCGGCAAGACTCGTCTTCGACCTCCCCAGAAGAACCAACATCACCCCCCCACCTCAGAGCCCTCCGCTGGCTGCCCATCCTGGAGAGATGCCTCTTCAAACTCCTCACACATTTCTACAGAGCCCTGCACAAATCTGGACCCGCCTACAACCACCTGACATTCCACAAACCGACCACTGAGTTCCGATCCTCCTCTCTCGCCTTGGCCCACATCCCCGCATCTGTCGTAGCCGCTGTGGTGGCCGCTCCATTTCCTACCATGCTGCAAAGTCCCCGAACAGCCTCCACTTGATCACCTCCCCAACTGCGAAGGACTTCAGAAAACAGCTCAAGACCTGGCTCTTCGACCGCCACCACATTCCAACCGAGGCTCACAGAGCCCCAGCACCTGGAGACCCCCGGGTTGACAGGTCGCGCTCTCCAAGACCCTCTGATTGATTGATTCTGATTGGGTACTGAGCATCAGTATTTAATAATAATAATAAATAAATAATAAACCACTTATAAAGCACCTGGTTACACCAACTGGTGTGTCCCCGCGCTAGAACCCACTCTCTAGAAGGCTGGAAAGAGCAAGAAGCAATGAAACAGGGGCAAGATAGACACGAGACTCAGAGCTGGAAAAAGCCAAGTTTTCAATCTTTTTCGTAAAGTGTTTTCCAATGACTCAGCTCGAAGAAAAAGAGGTAATGCATTCCAATTTTTGACTGCCAAATAGCCGAACAAGCGCGCACCCATTTTTGCTCTTTGGATATTAGGGACTTTAACCAGAAGAGCCCCGGTTGACCTGAGGTGACGAATCGGATTATGAGGGACAAGTAGATCATGGAGGTAACCAGGGCCTTAGCCCTGCAGACTCTGATGGCAAAAGCACAGGACTTTAAAAATAATTATTTTATTAATAGGCAGCCAGTGCAGGGAGTCAAGGGCTTTCACAGATGAAGCTCTCCTAGGTAAGTTAAGAACTAGGCGTGCTGCTGCATTGTGGATGTGTTGCAGCCTGTGGAGACATTTTATAGTTGCTCCAAGATAGAGGACATTTCCATAGTCCAACTGGGACTTTACAAGAGCATGAACCAGGGTTTCCTGGCTGAGATAGGGAGGATATCCAGGGTTTTTCTCAGCATTTTGAGAATTCCAAAACATTTCCCTGTAACCTTCCTAGTGTGGGTCTCAAAGGAGAGTTTGCGGTCCAGCCAGACTCCTAGATTTTTGGTTTCCTCCTTTGGGATAGGTGTAGGACGCAGAGTCTGGGTCACCACGCTGAGGACCAGATGGAAGGGTACTTCCCTACGACCAGGACCTCAGTTTTGCTACAATTCAGCTTGAGGCAATTACTTGACATCCAGGAAGCGAGGTTGCTCAGACAGGAAGAAAACTGGATGGATGGTTCGTCTGAGTTATGAGACAGGGTGACAACAATCTGCGTGTCATCCGCATAAGACACAATGGTGACATTGTGTTTTTTCACAATCTCGGCCAGGGGTCTGATGTAAAGATTAAAGAGAGTTGAGCTCAAAATTGAGCCTTGTGGGACCCCTTGTGAGAGTGTAATGCTTTTGGAAATAAGTGGACGCTGTGCAACTTGGAAGCTGCGATCCTGGAGAAAGGAAATCATCCACTTTAGAGCTGCTCCCACCAGCTCACCTGACCTAAGTCGCTGCAGGAGCAGTTTGTGGGATGCTGTGTCGAAGGCTGTGCTGAGGTCCAGTAGGACCAAAGCTACAGTTTGACCTTCATCCGCACACCTGCGTAGTGTCTCCGTGGTGAGGAGTAGCGCTGACTCCGTAGAGTATGTGGCTCTGAAGCCTGATTGTGTGGGATGAAGTAGGTTGTGCCGATTAATTTGCGCAACCAATTGTGTGTTCACCACCTTCTCTGCTATTTTAGAGAAGTAAGGCAGCAGTGAAATAGGGCGCAGGTTATCCAACAGACGCGGATCTTCTGATGGTTTTTTCTTTAAATGGAGGACAATTGCTTGCTTCCACTTACTCGGGAACTCACCACAGTGGAAGGAGAGCTCCAGAAGTTGCTGTACTTAGGGCAGTATTATATCTAGACCTCCCCTAATGATTTTAGGAGGGGCTGGGTCCATTGGGGAACTGGATTTAATGCTTAGAGCTACACCTTTTAAATCTTCCAATGAAGGGGGGGAGAAATCTGAGAGGGAATTGGCCCCAAACACAGGGATCCTCTCGGATTGAGAAAAAATGCAGCTACGGGCCTCGTCAGAAAAATAAACATATATTTTGGATACCTTCGAAGCGAAGAAGTCGGCAATGTGGGTACACGACTCTGGAGAACTAATGGCAGAGGCCATAGTTCTCTCTAGGGAGGATAAGTCTTTAAGGATGGCAAATAGTTCTCTAGAGGAGTTGTCTGCCTGCTCTATTCTGTCATTATAATAAGCAGCGTGGGATTTCTTAATAAGAGAATGGTAGTTCTTTAGTTCAGACTTGTAGGCAGCCTTATTGCTATTGGAGAAATCTTTCCTCCATTGGGGCTCTAAGAGCTTACAGGATTTTTTAGCTATCATTAGATCTTCATTGAACCATGGCGCCAATTTGGTTTGTCTTTGAGAAATATTGGTAGTACATGGAGCAATTGCATCCAGTGTTTCGATGATCCACTCAACCACTGCTGTGTTAGCAGCATTAATATCCTCTCCCAATTGGGGACGACTGTGCTGAAGAGCTTGGGTGAAGCTCTCAGCATTGAATCTGGTCCATTTCCTGCGTGGGGTAATTGGGCCTATTCTGGCTGTGGGATGGAGTTTAGCTAATAAAATAGAGAACGCCACAAGATGGTGATCGGACCAAGGAACTGCAATTAGGGCTTCAGCCTCTAACTCTAAACAGTTGGAAAAAATAGGATCTAGTATGTGACTCAGTTGATATGTTGGGCGAGTGGATTAGAGCTCTAGCTGAAGGGCGGCTAATTCCTGACATGGGAATTCCGCTTCATTGCTAGTATGGTCGTCAAAGTGTAAATTTAAGTCGGCCAGAATAGTCAGATTATTGTGGCATATCTCTGGTTGCACCACTGTTTCCACAAGGCTTGAAATAAAATTGGTGGCCGGGTCTGGGGTCTGTAGATCAGGAAGCGATTGACCTTGTTATCGTTAGCCGCCATTATCGTAAAGAAAGCTGCTTCACTGTTATCTATATTAGCTGTTTCCATAGTACATTTTAGGGATAGTTGGTAAATAATGGCTATTCCTACTCCACGCTTAATGGGACGGTCCTGTCTGAGGATGCCATAATCCT
Organism: Calotriton arnoldi; assembly: GCA_963921515.1. Taxonomy (NCBI): domain Eukaryota; kingdom Metazoa; phylum Chordata; class Amphibia; order Caudata; family Salamandridae; genus Calotriton; species Calotriton arnoldi. Next base: position 471,869 of record CAWUFW010003666.1, on the reverse strand, counting down.
GAGAAAGAGCTTGTAATATCTCGGGGGCGGAATCCTCATTCAGCCATGTTTCCATGAGAAACATGGCATCAGGTTGATTATCTGTAATACAGTCATGGATTTCAATCTTATGTTTACTAAGTGACCTACAATGAATAACTAGGAACTTTAATGTGTGCTCTTTCCTGGGACCTACCTTCAATGCTGGCGATTTAAACGGGCAGTAGGTGCAGCACAATGTGTCTACCTCAGTACATAGAGTGTGGCAGCATCATTCTAGGAGAGGTGGTTCCAATTCTTTTAAGCATTCCGCCAAGTACCTCAGGGGCTGGTCGCTCCTGAAACGGGCAGAGGTTCTGGCCCAGCGGCGGGCCCGCTGTGTGTCCGCTCTGACATGAGATTAAATAGTCAGTGAACCGCCGAGAAACTAGACTGTGCACTTTCCCCCGGAATGGATAGCTGGGCGGAAGTGAGGAATAAGCCTTAACCCTGCCCTCCCCTCAAACGGCACTGCAGCCGCGGCGGAACGGGGCGGATAAGCCACAGGGGAGCAAAATAAAGTGCAAGGTAAACAAGGCTATTTCAAGATCATATACACATTTTAAAAAGATGCATTAAATAAAAAAAGGTAAAAAACAAACACAGAACGTTATACAACGTTTAAAGAGTCAAGACGGCAACAGCAGACTCTGCCACTGTCCTCTAATGTGCTCTTTACTGGTTAAATGCCAACCAGGGAATATTATCATTAAGCCCTTTATCAAAGGTCTTGAGGCTGTAAACCTATCTTTGTTGTTTTTGAAACAGAATTCATTCTGGGTCCTTGCTGGTGTCATCTAGTGTCTCAAGGATCATCCATTCGAAAGCTTTGGCTGTATGTTGCTGAGAGAGAAAGTGGTTACTCATCCGTGTGGTAATTTTCTTATACTTGATATTGCTCCGGTATTCTCTGATTCGAGTTTTCACTTTTCTGCAGGTCATACCAGTGTATCTCAATCTACAGGGACAGGTGATCATTTAAATTGCATCTGTGGTATTGCAATTTGTATGTCGCCTTAAGGTCTATTTAAGATTTTCTTAAAGTTGTAAAACCTTTGACGCCTTTGTTAAATGGCATACCGCACACGTGCCACATGGAAAATGGCCTACCACTGGTAGCAGACCCCATGTAGTTAGAGCTGTGTTAGTCTTGGCGTGTGTGGTTACAGGTCGTGTAGGGACTAGTAGGTCACAGATATTACTACTCCTTTTGTAGGAAAAATCTGGGTTTAGGCCAGTGTAGATTCCCGGATGTTATTATACTTCAATGTTTATTAATAGCCTTTTTCATCAAGTTCTAGGCCATATTGTAGGTTCTCACATATGTAAGGATGTCATTCTCTGTGGTTTTAACTGTTGGTTCTGGGAGGTTTTCTCAATTTTGGTTTCTAGCTGTCTTTTGACATTTGTTGATGATGTGTAGAGGGTAATCTCTCTCTTGTAGCTTTTGTGCAAAATCCTTTGCTTGTCTTCTATAATCTTGTATTTAGCTGCAATTGCAGTGAATGTGCAAGAACTGGCTATAGGGTACATTTTCCCTCAGTGTTCGTGGGTGGAAACTGTTGAATGGGGAATGACTGTTCTTGGCAGTGGGTTTGTAAAAAGTTTGAGTTTGGAGACTTGTGCCTTCAGCATAAATGGTGACATCCAAGAAGTCTAGTGTGGTAGTGTGTGCTGTATATGTGGATGACAACCTTGATGTTGACAATAACTCATACCTTAATGAACATGTTTTAAGAATTAAGTCACTGAAACAGTTATCCTTTTTCATTTTAGTAACTGTAAATGTACTTTCTCATATGGCTTACACTATAAGACAAAGTAAGAATTATATTTTGCTTTATTTTATGATTCTGAACAGCATGAAGTATTTCCAATATTGGAGTTAATGATAACTCACACTATAACACACTGTTGAATAAATGCCACTAGAAATTGTCTAAGTGGACATTCACAAGCATCACATCAGGTGCGTAGGGCATCATTTATGCTATGAGAAGATGCATTGCATCACATTATTATGTTTTCTTTTCATTTCTGATTTCCTCCTAGTTATGGGCTGAAAGCAGCACCAATAACCCCATCTAGACTCGAGCAAAGTGTGCTCCAAGACAAACACTGGTGAGTAAATATACTCAACCACATTACCAGTGAAGTGTCCTATAAATCTAGGTCTTCCACAATACGGTCCTGATGAAGGCCATTAGACTCGTTAGGGCACAAACTGGCTGAAACATGTCGACCTGACGCAAAGGTGCAATGGACCAGTAACTTACCCACATATGCACTGACCCATTTTTAACCTTATCCCTATCCTGTTTCTTCATATTAAAACTTCACTTACTGGAAATGAGATCATTTTAAGCGATATACCACTGTCAATTTCTCAGAATATTGCCCGAGTGATCCAGATAGGGATTTTTCCATAGAAGTACAGTAGGCGTGGGAGTGCAATCATTCTTAGTAGCGCTCATCGCGGAGATTGGCAGCGTTTTCCAGAATCCCACGGTGGACCTGGGTGATCTAACTGCCAGTCCTATATTCCCATCCAATAGAGTAGCCCTGTCATGATAGACCTTGACCCCCAAATAGGGTAGGCATCTTGTCTCCCATTGTAAAAGCTCCAAATCTTCTGGGGGATGACCAGTGGGAGAGGTCCGGAAGAATCAAGATTTCTACCCGTTCACATTCAGTGCTAATATGGAGCAGAAATGCTCCATTATGGTTTTTGCACGGGCCAGGTCTCCACGAGTGTTCAGCAGAAAAATCAGTAGGTTGTCCGCGTATAAGGCTATCTGATGCCAATGTCCTCCAACCCACAGACCCTGGTAAGCAATCCCGGCTTCGCATAGCTGATCAAAGACTCAAGTACTTGGCTTGCACAATTTCAGACCATAATCCTGTCCTCCTGCATCTGAACTGGGTACGTCCCAGACCATGTATCCCTACATGGCGATTGAAACCAAAAGCGCTGGAAGATCAGGTGTTTTGAGAGGAAATCAGAGCTAAAATAGGGCAGTACTTTACAGACAACGACAGCTAGGCTTCCACTCTCCAGATAGAATGAGACGCCTTCAAGGCGGTGATTAGGGGTCAGTGCATGATGACATCAATGGGCATCAGGGACTCCTTCCTGAAGGAGGTGCTAGGTGCAGAACATGAGTTACGCAACATAGAAACCCAAATACCAAATAGGCCGGACCTCCATCAAGCCCTCTCAGATAAGAAAGAGGAAGTAGCAACTCAAGTTGAGAGATTGTGGTATTTTGATTTCCGAGGTTACATGGAGCTCACCCACGCTGATCGGGATCATAATGGAACCCTGCCTACCTGGTTGACTAACCCAGCTAAGCGTGGGTCACCTATAGTGAAACTTGAGACAGAAGGGGGGACCGGATCTTTAGTCAGGAACGAATCAACAACCCCTTTTTCCAATACTACTCGGAACTTTAAAAGAGCACCATACAGCAGACAGGGAGGTGGTAAGAGCCTACCTAATGTCGCTGCTCCTCCTGCACCTCACTGTGGAAGAAATGCAGGAACTAGGTAAAGACATCACCCAACAATAGATAAAGTAGGCGATTAAAACCATGGTGCGCTGTAAAACACTGGGGATGGATGGGTTCCCAGTTGAGTTTTACGTAGCCTACTCTGACGAACTGACTCTCAAGCTAATGGATCTCTACAGCACAGCCAAAGAGGCCAGCTACCTGCTAGCTACCATCAGGGAGGCTCTAGTAGTCCCTCTACTAAAGCCCAAAAAACCTGCTCATGATCGTAGGGCATATAGACTGCTCTCGATGTTGAACATCGATTGCAAGATCCTGAGCAGAATCTTGGCAACTAGGCTCATTCCATTCATGACCCAACTGATACACCTGGACCAAGAGGGTTTTATACCTGACTGCAGCACTGCACTCAATATCAGAAGCCTACTCTCACTGCTGGAGGCCTGAGACTTTGATTCTGCAAATGCAGCAGTGTTCGCTGTTGATATAGAAAAGGCTTTTGATAATCTTGAGTGGGGTTACTTATCTGAAGTAATGTCACATATGCACCTAGGTGGGAACTTCCTGGCGTGGACCAAGTTACTCTATACAGATCCAATCACTAGAGTTCAAAGGGGCAAAACTATCTATAGCTACACAGTTGGGCATGGGATGTCCTTTATTACCTCTGCTTTTTGCACTGGCTTTGGATCAGCTCAACATATTACGGCCAGTTTGTGCCTTAACAGGTCTAATAGCATTCATCATGACCGTATTGTGGAAGACCTAGATTTATAGGATACTTCACTGGTAATGTGGATGAGTATATTTACTTACCAGTCTTCATCTTGGAGCACACTTTGCTCGAGACGAGATGGGGTTATAGGTGCTGCTTTCGGCCCATAAATAGGAAGAAATCAAAAAGGAAAAAAAAACATAATAACGTAATGCAATGCATCTTCTCATAGTATAAATGATACCCTACGCACCCGATGTGATGCTCGTGATTGTCCACCTAGAGAATTTCTAGTGGCATTTATTCAACATGTGAGTTATTATAAACTACTATTTTGGCAATACTCCATGATACTCAGAATCATAAAATAAAGCAAAATATAATTCTTACTTTGGATTATGTTCTAAGCCATATAGACAAAGTACATTTATAGTTAATTAAATTAAAAAGGATAACTGTTTCAGTGACCTAATGCTTAAACAATGTACAATAAGGTATGAGTTATTGTAAACATCAAGGTTGGTATAACTCTAAATTGTTAGGAAATATATGGGAGCAAAAATGAGAGACTACAATGCTACATCCTTGTTGTTTTTGGTTAATCAAGGGGAGAAAGTGCAGTTACAAAAATTCAAGTCGAAAATGTGTACCTTTTAAAGGAGCATAATTCAACCATTGGGGTTGGAGAGCCCAATGTACGCCATGGTTCGAACTCTAAAGTGAAGACAACAGAGAGCATTAAAATCCCTAATGAACAGTAAGGGATCATTGCATTATTGAAAGCTGCCTTTCTACTCACCATCCTAGGAGGTTGTCCTGCGCGCTGTATTCCAAATGACGAGTATAGGCATATATGGTGGAGCTTAAGTAGGGCGCCAGATGGTCTCAATTGGGAAAAGCTGTGTGAGGCTTCTGTCGGGTGATTAGTGATTCTCATAATGCACAGGGATATTGCATGCATGGTCACATCTCATGCGATTTAACCTGAAAGTACTTAAAATGATGACGAGCGGTTGCAGGCAACGGACTGTAATTACAAGTCGATTAGTCAGATATCCAGTTTTATAGCTATCCAAACTGATTTGTTATGGGTGTTTGATTTCGTGTAAAGATTGTGACAAATCGAATTATTACTATCATGCAAGAGTAATGGACATGGTAGAAATACTACTGCCTGCAAACGTGGCTCATTGTACTTTTTCGGCGATCTATGACATATTAATGTCAGCGTTCTCAAAAATTTATTATTATACTTAGTGTGAGGTTTTTGAGTGGTTTTCATAACATGCAGGGCTATTGCACGCAAGGTCACGGTTAATGCAATTTAGCCTAAAAATGCTCAAAAGTGATGTCTAGTAATTTTGAGAAGTAGGCAACTAGCCTTGATAAAATGTGGGCTAGTCAGTTCTTCATTAAGTGAAAATTCACACTGATTTGTTATGAGTGTTTGATTTTGTGTAAAAAAAGGTGATACATCGAATTATTACTGCCACGAAAGAATAGTAGACATAATAGAAATAATTCCATCTGTAAATACAGCTCTTTGTACTTTTGCTTTTAATCTATTATCTTGTGTTGATGCCAGTGTTCTAAAAAGATTTTTATGTATCAATATATATCGAGTATTGAGCTTAGTGTAAGGTTTATGGAAAGAGACCATGATCTTGTATTGCTTTAGTTAGAAAAAGCATCATGTGTGACAAAATAAGAAGTAGGTTTTTTAAGTAAGGCAGCGGTTAGGATAGCTAGACAATCATGTTATTACCTGGGGATATTACAATATTTATTTCTTGGTTATGCCTTAAAATGTTCAGGTGGCTGTTTCTTAGGTTCCCTAGAAGTATTAACATGTGAGTCATCTGATGAGGGATTAGTCTCCTGTAGTGTACAGAGGCTCATGTCTAAAAAATTCTATATTTGGTCGAAGTAAGAATGCTCAAAGTAAACCTCCAAAAAGTAGTGAAAAGAGTCCCAAAAGATTTTTACACTTTTAAGGAGATTACTCTAATCGAATATTGTATGGTTGCCGAATTTCAAATTGGAAGGGGTCCCATTCTACATACCGCCTACAGAACTACACTCAAGTGAAACTCCAAGAAACTAGAGAGATCCTTGATATCCATCAAGACCCCCACCAACCTCGACATCTACAAAGCCACCCTCAAGAACTATCACCAACGTCTCAGAGAGACCAAGGAAGAAGCCCTCAACACCCGCATTGAGACTAGCGCCAATCGCACCAAGGAACTTTTCAGCATCGTCAGAGAATTCTCCTGGCCTTCTGCTACAGAGAACACGATTCACCCCTCCCAAGATCTCTGCGACTCCCTGGCTGACTACTTTCACCACAAGATCACCAACATCTACTGAAACTTCGACCCCCAACCCACAGACCTCAACCATCTCTGCATCCAAGCCAATGCCCCCACCCACACCGATTCACCAACTGGAAGCAGCTCTCTATTGAAGAGACCACTACCATCATGAACTCCATTCACTCCGGATCCCCTGCGGACCTCTGCCCGCACCACTTGTGCAACCTGGGAGGAGAAGCAATCACACACCCACTCACAAAACTCCTCAACACCTACCTCAAAACAGCCACCATACCAGATGCCTGCAAACATGCCAAGATCAAATCCCTCCTGAAGAAGCCCTAAGCCAACCCCTCAAACGAACTCAAAAACTACCGCCCGATCTCACTGCTCCCCTTCCCTGCCAAAGTCCTGGAGAAAGCCATCAACCCCCAACTCACAAGCTTCCTCGAAGTAAACAACCTACTCGACCCTTCCCAATCCAGCTTCTGACCCAACCACAGTACCAAGACCACCCTCATTGCAGCAACGGATGACATCAGCCGCCTCCTTGAAATAGGGGGAAAAGCCTCTCTCATCCTCCTCGACTTATCAGCAGATTGCAGCACTGTCTTCCATCACACCCTCATGACCAGGCTCTACCTCACTGGCATTCAAGGCAATGCATTCAACTGGATCTCCTCCTTTCTCTCCCATCGAACACAGAGGATTCACCTTCCACCCTTCTCCTCCGCACCCAAAGACATCATATGCGGCGTCCACCAGTGCTCCTCCCACAGACCCACCCTCTTCACCACATACATGACTCCACTGGCAGACATTGCGGGCACCCACGGACTCAACATCATCTCATACGCCAACGACACCCAGCTCGTCCTATCCCTCTCAGAAGATACCGACACCACAAGAGCCATTTTCCAAATCACCACGGCCAATATCGCCTCCTGGATGAGGACCAACTTCCTCAAGCTCAACTTGGACAAGACAGAGGTCATCATCTTCGGGAACAAGCCCCCCCGTGGAATGACACTTGGTGGCCCGCCGCACTCGGCTCTGCACCCACCCCCTCCAACCACGCACGCAGTCATCCTGGACACCCAGCTAACCATGAGGCAACAAATCAACACAGTCTCCTCCGCTTGTTTCCACACCCTCTGTATGCTCCGTAAGACTCTACAATGGATGCCTGTCTCAACCAGAAAGACGGTCAACCAGGCCCTTATCACCAGCTGACACGACTACGGCAACACACTCTAAGCCGGAACTACCAAACAGCTCCTGAACCACCTCCAAACCTTCTCTGCGGCAAGACTCGTCCTCGACCTCCCCAGAAGAACCAACATCACCCCCCCACCTCAGAGCCCTCCGCTGGCTGCCCATCCTGGAGAGATGCCTCTTCAAACTCCTCACACATTTCTACAGAGTCCTGCACAAATCTGGACCCGCCTACAACCACCTGACATTCCACAAACCGACCACTGAGTTCCGATCCTCCTCTCTCGCCTTGGCCCACATCCCCGCATCTGTCGTAGCCGCTGTGGTGGCCGCTCCATTTCCTACCATGCTGCAAAGTCCCCGAACAGCCTCCACTTGATCACCTCCCCAACTGCGAAGGACTTCAGAAAACAGCTCAAGACCTGGCTCTTCGACCGCCACCACATTCCAACCGAGGCTCACAGAGCCCCAGCACCTGGAGACCCCCCGGGTTGACAGGTCGCGCTCTCCAAGACCCTCTGATTGATTGATTCTGATTGGGTACTGAGCATCAGTATTTAATAATAATAATAAATAAATAATAAACCACTTATAAAGCACCTGGTTACACCAACTGGTGTGTCCCCGCGCTGGAACCCACTCTCTAGAAGGCTGGAAAGAGCAAGAAGCAATGAAACAGGGGCGAGACAGACACAAGACTCAGAGCTGGAAAAAGCCAAGTTTTCAATCTTTTTCGTAAAGTGTTTTCCAATGACTCGGCTCGAAGAAAAAGTGGTAATGCATTCCAATTTTTGACTGCCAAATAGCCGAACAAGCACGCACCCATTTTTGCTCTTTGGATATTAGGGACTTTAACCAGAAGAGCCCCGGTTGACCTGAGGTGACGAATCGGATTATGAGGGACAAGTAGATCATGGAGGTAACCAGGGCCTTAGCCCTGCAGACTCCGATGGCAAAAGCACAGGGCTTTAAAAATAATTATTTTATTAATAGGCAGCCAGTGCAGGGAGTCAAGGGCTTTCACGGATGAAGCTCTCCTAGGTAAGTTAAGAACTAGGCGTGCTGCTGCATTGTGGATGTGTTGCAGCCTGTGGAGACATTTTATAGTTGCTCCAAGATAGAGGACATTTCCATAGTCCAACTGGGACGTTACAAGAGCATGAACCAGGGTTTCCTGGCTGAGATAGGGAGGATATCCAGGGTTTTTCTCAGCATTTTGAGAATTCCAAAATATTTCCCTGTAACCTTCCTAGTGTGGGTCTCAAAGGAGAGTTTGGGGTCCAGCCAGACTCCTAGATTTTTGGTTTCCTCCTTTGGGATAGGTGTAGGACCCAGAGTCTGGGTCACCACGCTGAGGACCAGATGGAAGGGTACTTCCCTACGACCAGGACCTCAGTTTTGCTACAATTCAGCTTGAGGCAATTACTTGACATCCAGGAAGCGAGGTTGCTCAGACAGGAAGAAAACTGGATGGATGGTTCGTCTAAGTTAAGAGACAGGGTGACAACAATCTGCGTGTCATCCGCATAAGACACAATGGTGACATTGTGTTTTTTCACAATCTCGGCCAGGGGTCTGATGTAAAGATTAAAGAGAGTTGAGCTCAAAATTGAGCCTTGTGAGAGTGTAATGCTTTTGGAAATATCTGGACGCTGTGCAACTTGGAAGCTGCGATCCTGGAGGAAGGAAATCATCCACTTTAGAGCTGCTCCCACCAGCTCACCTGACCTAAGTCGCTGCAGGAGCAGTTTGTGGGATGCTGTGTCGAAGGCTGTGCTGAGGTCCAGTAGGTCCAAAGCTACAGTTTGACCTTCATCCGCACACCTGCGTAGTGTCTCCGTGGTGAGGAGTAGCGCTGACTCCATAGAGTATGTGGCTCTGAAGCCTGATTGTGTGGGATTAAGTAGGTTGTGCCGATTAATTTGCGCAACCAATTGTGTGTTCACCACCTTCTCTGCTATTTTAGAGAAGTAAGGCAGGAGTGAAATAGGGCGCAGGTTATCCAACAGACGCGGATCATCTGATGGTTTTTTCTTTAAAGGGAGGACAATTGCTTGCTTCCACTTACTCGGGACCTCACCACAGTGGAAGGAGAGCTCCAGAAGTTGCTGTACTTAGGGCAGTATTATATCTAGACCTCCCCTAATGATTTTAGGAGGGGCTGGGTCTATTGGGGAACTGGATTTAATGCTTAGAGCTACACCTTTTAAATCTTCCAATGAAGGGGGGGAGAAATCTGAGAGGGAATTGGCCCCAAACACAGGGATCCTCTCGGATTGAGAAAAAATGCAGCTACGGGCCTCGTCAGAAAAGAAACATATATTTTGGATACCTTCGAAGCGAAGAAGTCGGCAATGTGGGTACACGACTCTGGAGAACTAATGGCAGAGGCCATAGTTCTCTCTAGGGAGGATAAGTCTTTAAGGATGGCAAATAGTTCTCTAGAGGAGTTGTCTGCCTGCTCTATTCTGTCATTATAATAAGCAGCGTGGGATTTCTTAATAAGAGAATGGTAGTTCTTTAGTTCAGACTTGTAGGCAGCCTTATTGCTATTGGAGAAATCTTTCCTCCATTGGGGCTCTAAGAGCTTACAGGATTTTTTAGCTATCATTAGATCTTCATTGAACCATGGCGCCAATTTGGTTTGTCTTTGAGGAATATTGGTAGTACATGGAGCAACTGCATCCAGTGTTTCGATGATCCACTCAACCACTGCTGTGTTAGCAGCATTAATATCCTCTCCCAATTGGGGACGACTGTGCTGAAGAGCTTGGGTGAAGCTCTCAGCATTGAATCTGGTCCATTTCCTGCGTGGGGTAATTGGGCCTATTCTGGCCATGGGATGGAGTTTAGCTAATAAAATAGAGAACGCCACAAGATGGTGATCGGACCAAGGAACTGCAATTAGGGCTTCAGCCTCTAACTCTAAACAGTTGGAAAAAATAGGATCTAGTATGTGACTCAGTTGATATGTTGTGTGAGTGGATTTGAGCTCTAGCTGAAGGGCAGCTAATTCCTGACATGGGAATTCCGCTTCATTGCTAGTATGGTCGTCAAAGTGTAAATTTAAGTCGCCCAGAATAGTCAGATTATTGTGGCATATCTCTGGTGGCACCACTGTTTCCACAAGGCTTGAAATAAAATTGGTGGCCGGGTCTGTAGATCAGGAAGCGATTGACCTTGTTATCGTTAGCCGCCATTATCGTAAAGAAAGCTGCTTCACTGTTATCTATATTAGCTGTTTCCATAGTACATTTTAGGGATAGTTGGTAAATAATGGCTATTCCTACTCCACGCTTAATGGGACGGTCCTGTCTAAGGATGCCATAATCCTGAGGAAGAGCTTGTAATATCTCGGGGGCGGAATCCTCATTCAGCCATGTTTCCATGAGAAACATGGCATCAGGTTGATTATCTGTAATACAGTCATGGATTTCAATCTTATGTTTACTAAGTGACCTACAATGAATAACTAGGAACTTTAATGTGTGCTCTTTCATGGGACCTACCTTCAATGCTGGCGATTTAAACGGGCAGTAGGTGCAGCACAATGTGTCTACCTCAGTACATAGAGTGTGGCAGCATCATTCTAGGAGAGGTGGTTCCAATTCTTTTAAGCGTTCCGCCAAGTACCTCAGGGGCTGGTCGCTCCTGAAACGGGCAGAGGATCTGGCCCAGCGGCAGGCACGCTGCGTGTCCGCTCTGACATGAGATTAAATAGTCAGTGAACCGCCGAGAAACTAGACTATGCACTTTCCCCCGGAATGGATAGCTGGGCGGAAGTGAGGAATAAGCCTTAACCCTGCTCTCCCCTCAAACGGCACTGCAGCCGCGGCGGAACGGACGGATAAGCCACAGGGGAGCAAAATAAAGTGCAAGGTAAACGAGGCTATTTCAAGATCATATACACATTTTAAAAAGATGCGTTAAATTAAAAAAGGTAAAAAAACACACACAGAACGTTATACAACGTTTAAAGAGTCAAGACGGCAACAGCAGACTCTGCCACTGTCCTCTAATGTGCTCTTTACTGGTTAAATGCCAACCAGGGAATATTATCATTAAGCCCTTTATCAAAGGTCTTGAGGCGGTAAACCTATCTTTGTTGTTTTTGAAACAGAATTCATTCTGGGTCCTTGCTGGTGTCATCTAGTGTCTCAAGGATCATCCATTCGAAAGCTTTGGCTGTGTGTTGCTGAGAGAGAAAGTGGTTACTCATCCGTGTGGTAATTTTCTTATACTTGATATTGCTCCGGTATTCTCTGATTCGAGTCTTCACTTTTCTGCAGGTCATACCAGTGTATCTCAATCTACAGGGACAGGTGATCATTTAAATTGCATCTATGGTATTGCAATTTGTATGTCGCCTTAAGGTCTATTTAAGATTTTCTTAAAGTTGTAAGACCTTTGACGCCTTTGTTAAATGGCATACCGCACACGTGCCACATGGAAAATGGCCTACCACTGGTAGCAGACCCCATGTAGTTAGTCTTGGCGTGTGTGGTTACAGGTCGTGTAGGGACTAGTAGGTCACAGATATTACTGCTCCTTTTGTAGGAAAAATCTGGGTTTAGGCCAGTGTAGATTCCCGGATGTTATTATACTTCAATGTTTATTAATAGCCTTTTTCATCAAGTTCTAGTCCATATTGTAGGTTCTCACATATGTAAGGATGTCATTCTCTGTGGTTTTAACTGTTGGTTCTGGGAGGTTTTCTCAATTTTGGTTTCTAGCTGTCTTTTGACATTTGTTGATGATGTGTAGAGGGTAATCTCTCTCTTGTAGCTTTTGTGCAAAATCCTTTGCTTGTCTTCTATAATCTTGTATTTAGCTGCAATTGCAGTGAATGCGCAAGAACTGGCTATAGGGTACATTTTCCCTCAGTGTTCGTGGGTGGAAACTGTTGAATGGGGAATGCCTGTTCTTGGCAGTGGGTTTGTAAAAAGTTTGAGTTTGGAGACTTGTGCCTTCAGCATAAATGGTAAGATCCAAGAAGTCTAGTGTGGTAGTGTGTGCTGTATATGTGGATGACAACCTTGATGTTGACAATAACTCATACCTTAATGAACATGTTTTAAGAATTAAGTCACTGAAACAGTTATCCTTTTTCATTTTAGTAACTGTAAATGTACTTTCTCATATGGCTTACACTATAAGCCAAAGTAAGAATTATATTTTGTTTTATTGTATGATTCTGAACAGCATGAAGTGTTTCCAATATTGTAGTTAATGATAACTCACACTATAACACACTGTTGAATAAATGCCACTAGAAATTGTCTAAGTGGACATTCACAAGCATCACATCAGGTGCGTAGGGCATCATTTATGCTATGAGAAGATGCATTGCATCACATTATTATGTTTTCTTTTCATTTCTGATTTCCTCCTAGTTATGGGCTGAAAGCAGCACCAATAACCCCATCTAGACTCGAGCAAAGTGTGCTCCAAGACAAACACTGGTGAGTAAATATACTCATCCACATTACCAGTGAAGTGTCCTATAAATCTAGGTCTTCCACAATACGGTCCTGATGAAGGCCATTAGACTCGTTAGGGCACAAACTGGCTGAAACATGTCGACCTGACCCAAAGGTGAAATGGACCAGTAACTTACCCACATATGCACTGACCCATTTCTAACCTTATCCCTATCCTGTTTCTTCATATTAAAACTTCCCTTACTGGAAATGAGATCATTTTAAGCGATTTACCACTGTCAATAACAGTCTCTCTCCTGGTGGAGGTTGGTGAATCACTTGGAGAACAGGACACTCAAGTGATAGGTGATGATGCTATCCACCAAATCACATGAGCAGAGATAAGATACAGCGCAACCTGTGAAAGTGTAGTTAAGGATATCCAGAACTATCTTACTTGAAACGCTGGCACACAGATTAACGTGGTTAATTCCCCCCTTTTGATTATTGATTCCTGCAAGTCAGACTTGAACAACATTTATGCAACATTCCATATTCTGGTCTTGGATGCACGAGGAGAGTTTGAGTCATTACCAAAAATAATGTTTTTACAGACAGATATACTAGTTAGGTTTAAGTGAGCCAACAGATATCTGAAATAGAAGTCAAGACCAGGTACGGAACCCACTGTGTATAAATGACCTGAACAAGACATAAAAGTAAAATCACGTAGAGTAATCATGTATGAAACAAACAAATATGATGCAACGGTAAGCCTCCTTTGGTCTACCCCTAAAGGGGAGGGGTGGGATTGCAAGAGGTTCCTGGTTCCAATCATCAATTGGGGATCAGGCCCATACTGGTCTCAATGGTAGCCTCACCTCATGACGATGACACCCACCAGGCTGTGCTCCTTGTCTTCTTCCGGTGGCTCCCTCTGGTATACGGGGTCACTACACCTGCTCTTTACTCGGGCAGCGGCATGGCAATCTTCACAGAGGCCTCCTCTGGCATGCGAGGTGGCCGACTCAAACCTGCAGAGGGCACCGACCCAATCGGTGCAACGAAGTTCACAGCTCTCTTGATGGTGGCTCTCCACTGGCATAAAGGGGGTTGCCGACTTAAACCTCCACACAGGCAATGACCCAATCGGTGTAGCAGCCACCTCTGTACACCTCACTGCAGGGATCCACTCTGCAGAATCCCCAACTGGACCTGACTCCCTCCAGCGCTCTCCTTTTTTACACAGGGACTCACTGGTCATGGCAAGCATGCAGGCACTGGTGCTTAGGCTCCTGGGGCAGGTGGTCTTGGAAATCCCTGGGTGATGTCACCTCACCCAGCTGGGAGACTTGCAGCCTTAGCCTGCACAGGCCACTGGCAGAAATCTTGCAGAGCTTCCCCTCCTTGCACATACCATCAGACTGCTAGACAGTTGACAATTTTGGGGGCCCGAGCTTCCCTTCACCATAAATTAGTATTTTTAATTAGGATTCCAGAGACACCAAACATGAATCAGTTATTTCGTCCCATTTGGAAATTACACTTATAAAATGTAATAGAGCAACTCCAATGTTATTCTATAAGAGAAAAAGGCCTTTCAGTAGTGAAAAACTAAATTAAGAATTTTTCACTACCAGGACATGTAAAACTCTAAAGGACATGTCCGACTTGTTAAATGCACTACACCCTGTCATTGGGGCTGTACAGGGACTTCCGTAGGGGTGACTTGTGTGTATTAAAAAGGAAGGTGTGGGCCTGGCAAAAGGTTTATTTTGCCAGTTTGAAATGGCGGTGTAAACTGCACACACATGCTCTGCAGTGACAGGCCTGAGACATGTTTAAAGGGCTACTTAAGTGGGTGGCACAATCAGTGCTGCAGGCCCACTAGTAGCATTTAATTTACAAGCCCTGGCACATGTAGTTCACTTTACTAGAGTCTTCTAAGTAAATTAAATATGCCAATTGGGTAGGAGCCAATGTTACCATGTTTTAGGGAAAGAGCACAATCACATTAGCACTGGTTAGCAGCGGTAAGGTGCTCAGAGTCCTAAGGCCAGCAAAAATGAAGTCAGCAAAAACAGGAGGTCTGAAGGCAAAAAGTTAGAGGGAAACCACACAAAAAATGCCAGGTCTAACAGGCGGAGATGTGCCAGGTCTAACAGGCGGAGATGTGCACCATTGGAGCAGCGAGGTCTATCGCAAAGATTAGGAAAGGAGGTTTAATTTAACAATTATCGTCAATAAAAAACCCCATCAAACCTTTTTATCCATACCCCAGCTACCCTACAAATAAAGGAAATCTTTAGGGCGTACCTGTACGTATTTGTAACCGCATACCTTTCTTCTGGATCCCTGCTTATCCAGCTTGATTTAATCTAAGAACTCCCATTCTATCTTGGTTGAGTCCGCCTTTGTGGTATCATCCTACCAGGGTGTGAATAGGCGCAGATGATAAAGCATGTCACGATAAGTGAGTGAGGCGTCTAATCCAATATCTTTGGATACCCAAGAGGTTGAGGCGGAACATCTCCTCTCATGATAGGATCCAAATTTCTTTCTTTCCCCTATCTCTTTGTAAATTGAGGTTGCTTTTGTGTGTAACTACTGATACTGGGAGAGTGCAACTGGTCAAAATGTCTCTCGCTCTCTACATTGTGATAACATACACATGCCACACACATACATAAATAGAGGAGAATCAGAAGTGTGTGCGGAAACATGAACACCAAACGCAGCAACAGAAAGAGGTTTGGCAGGTGTATGAATCACAAATAGATTCTGAGCACAAAATGAACTTTACACACTGTAACAATGAATTGCAAACATCGATGACAAATGTAGCAAAATGCGTTTTTTGGAGAATTAGAACACGTTTCTAGAAAAATAGCTTGGTATGATTTCAGTGAAGAGATTGCATCCATGTTTGAGCAAATGTATTTAATTCAAAGCGGGACGAAGTAATTGAAGAGTCACCAAATCTGTGTAGTATTTTTGGTTCAACTTCTTATTTACAATCTCCAAGAGGTTTGCAGGGAGGGTAAAGAAGGGCATCAACAACCAGGGGTGCTCCTGTCACTTCTCACACATTGTTCCACAATCATTCACTGGCTATTAAGCTGCTTCCTGGGCAAACCCAAGTGGGAAGTGGATGGCTATAGCATTGATTGACATGCGGTTGAGAGCCATTGGCTAACACACTCCAGAAGCAGGAGCCTCTCCTCAGACGAAATGCAAAAATCAATTCTTAAAAAAGTATACCTGGTTCGGGTCCCAGACATTTTTTTTTTGCAGATTGATATAGCGCAAACTCGACCCGAAGGTAATTGGAGCCCTTTTACATGAGCAGGAGTTAAGTTACACTAGGACACATTCATTTTTGGTAGGCATGGGGAGATTAAGTGATTTGCCCAGATTCACAGGATGCTCAGCTGACGCCGAGGTTCGAACCTGGCTCTCCCGCTCTAAAATCGGCTTCTCTGGCCGTGAGACCACATCACGAGGGACATTCAGCCCATATACAGCTCCACTTAAAAGATGTCTCAGATTTTATTTGACGTCCTTCAAGGGTGTTTCTGTGTTTTCATGTGGGATTTGGGTACCAAGCAAGATTGATCTCATTTCTGATTGCATCTCGTCCTAACATGAGTCCTCCAGCCGCACCTCTAAGACTAGGGTTCGGGCACATCTGGCACAGGAACTTGAAGCTTTCGCATACATCACATTTCTAAAATGGAAGGATTGCTCTGGACTGGGCTGGTACACTCTGCAAGGGTTACATGGACCCGCAGACTGGGCCAACCTTTATACAACACGCAAAGAACGTGAACATTGATCGAACACGTAAATTCCCTTGGTATAGCAGGCCTGTGCACACGTAATTCGGGTCTGCAGCACCACTGCTGCGTGTCCATAGTTCCAACAAGCATATACACAACATAATGACAGTAGTCCAATCCTGAGTGTCCTCCTTGTTTTAATGTAGATCAAAACGCCCAGCCAACACGTGTTTCGTCAGGGTGGAAACCCACGACTTTTTCAGGGCTATTGGACTGGTGGACTGAATGGAGTCCGATCTGTCTCAACGCCGGTTGTAATTCCGTCCCGGCTGGGATGGGTGAGTGAATCCAGGTAACAGACTGCTATTTTTAAGTGGACCGTGCCATGACAACCGGTTATTGCCGTAGGTCCGGGGAATTCTCAGCGTACTCGCTGTCCGCCTGCTCTATTTCACGAACGTTATCCGTCCGCGCAGATTGAAAGGACTCCGTTACTCATTGGCAGTCAATTTTTAGTTTACTTGTCGTGGCACGGTCCACTTAAAAATTGCAGTCTATTACCTGGATTCACTCACCCATCTCAGTCCAATAGCCCTGAAGAAGTCGTGGGTTTCCATCCTGACGAAACACGTGTTGGCTGGGTGTTTTGATCTACATTAAAACAAGGAGGACACTCAGGATTGGACTACTGTCATTATGTTGTGTATATGCTTGTTGGAACTATAGACACGCAGCAGTGGTGCTGCAGACCAGAATTACGTGTGCACAGGCCTGCTATACCAAATTTTCAGTGACCTAGTGTCCGCCTTGGGGTTTAGGGTTATCCCCCCGCCTGTGGCACCGTTGCATACTGACAATCGTTTCACACTATACGTACACACGAGCAGGCGCCATCGCATTCCGCATCACTATAAACCCTTCCTCGTTGCTTATACGTAAATTCCCTTGTTGCCTGAAAGGGCACAGTCTGAGCTAAAAAAAAAAGCACAAATAAATGTGCCTGTTTGGTGCAATGATGGGCCGCTTTGTAACTTTTGTAATATATCACATAAAGAGGCAGTGCCGCTTTCCACAGAATAAATACGTCTTAGTACTGTGACTTTAAGCTGTTACAATTAGAAATCAACAGATTGGGGTAAACACATTTTTCATGCCTTTCTTCTCAATACATGTACTTAAAAGTTGCATTGTGCTGCATTCTTTGATGTATGCAAACAAAGACACATCCTCAATACAAATCCATGTAATGATATGCTATTATTTTAAAAGATAAATTGGCAAAGTGGCAGCCCTGTAATGTCATCAGCCAGGAGAGCTGAATAAATAACACTTTATTGATTTTCTATGCTTTTGCTTCTCTGCTGACACAATTTCTGCCACTACACGTTGATAACGTACCCCACTGATTAACTGCAGTGATTTATTATAATTCCATCCTGCAAGACATACAGAATATGTTTTCCAATATACTTTTTTCTGTTAAGTACATCTACAGGCCAATGATATTGGCTTGAAAATAGGCGGCCTGTTTATGTCAGTAGGCTGTAAAAGAAAGCGCTCTTATTATGTGCAAGCAATGCATCAAGCCTTCAAATAACCCATAATAGTATTCACTTTCGAAAGAATGGATGCTTGTGTGTTATTATACATGAGATAAAGTACCCCTTCAATATATTATAGGGATATTGCAAGTCACCAAGGAGTTCTGTTCCCCTATAAGGCTATGGAACGTCGAGGTCTAATATATGGCAGGGCTGGAGAGGCCTTTTATTTCACCGGGCATTTACCTGTTGGCCTGGTGCCCTTGGAGGCCGGTTTTGAAAGCAGGCATGTGGAGGTTTCGAGAGCGGAAGAAAGAGAGGGAGGCAGGAGTAAGGTACAGAGAAAGTTACCAGAGTCTGAGAGAGTATAGAGAGTGAGAACAGCTGGAGAAAGAGGGGATGAATGCATGGGGATAGAGAAACATGTTTTATTTAATACAATATATTTAAATTAATTAAAGATTTCATTTAAAATGAAGTTAATAGTGCTGTGCATCATTTTTTATATTATTCTATATTTAAAATAAATTTATAAAAATAATTGACATTAATAATTCACATAAACATAGGTGCTCCAACCCACTCCTCTTGTTGAACGAATTTTGTGATGGACTCTTTCCGCCTCTACTTTATAGGCTCCTTCCTATATATATTCGTCAGGAGCGTTCTTAGAACTTGCCAGTTTCACGCTTTTGAGAGTCACCCCTTTATATCATTTCGACGTGGCTTCCCCTAACCCCTTTCACTGGGGCTACTAATTTCTCCCAGACCACAAGTTTTTTTTCATGGCAGTTAGACTGACCAATATGGTTCTTCAATATGAGTGCATACCGACACACCACTGCCACACATTTAGATTGGCACCAAGTGACTAGCCCCGCAAATGACCGTTCACCACACACCGTGAGGCATTTGGATATAGGTTTTATTTTACCTAGTTAGTGAACCCCGGGCAATGCATGAAGGCACACATGGCAATGACTCTATATGCCCTTAGTGTCTACCCACCTTTCGCTGTTGATCAGCTTCGTATCATGATTAATCAGCCAATGGAATACGCATGGCAATAATTTTATAAGCCCTTAATGTCTGCCCACCTCTCAATGTCGCCCAACTTCACATCATGATTATGTATCCACCTGAATACGTTCAAAACTCCACACTCAAGATGGCCACCGCCCATTTCCAACGCGAGCCGGCCACACACGAGCGCTTACGTGCCGATCAGCACACGAGCCTGGGCTATTTCTGGCACTCGCGCTGAGTTCAGCACCTCGCCGGATACTTAAACCGGACCTGCACACACCCCCCTTTACTCTTCCGAGCAGGCGGAGTGAGGGGTAGGTACCGGGCACAGGATCCTGGCTGAACTGTGAGTACAATCGCTCCCTTGGCGGCACCGCTGGACGCTTGTATGGCGTGCACCCATTCTAGTTCATCTTTATTGTTTTACTTAACCTTGGCAATATTTTTATTTGATTCCGAACCGGCAGGACGTTAACTCATGTAATGTACATCCTCTGCCTGTCACTCGATGGAGCCTGACCATAACCCAAATCGGGTGAGTCCCTGGCTGCAATTATTTGATGGTGGTTGGTTACCACCACCCTCACCTCAGTACCATGATGTGTGTCACGTTTGTAACATTTTGCTTCTAAGACTTTATACAGCTAAACCCTTTTTAGTTTCACTAACCACCCATGCATGTGATTTGGCATGTTTTTACTTTGGAGGCTGCTGTGTCCATTGTCTATTTTGATTAATTATGATTTCTGTAATTGTGTTTCTTTGTCCGTTTATTTGTGCAGGTCGGTCCATTGTATATATAATCAAAGGTACCTCAATGTTAGTAAGCAGAGTGCTTGGTTCACCTTGGAGAGCATCACCGAACCAACCACTGTGTAGATAGTGTATTGTTTCTGGTCCTGACGAATCGCTATGTGATTTCTTACACAATAGGCGAGAAACATGTTCACCCCCCACTTGCAGCCACCACTGACCATTATCTCAGCGGTGACACCATTGATGTTTCTAATTGGGACCAGTGGGTTTGCAGATTAAATTCATTTTGGAGCACCACTGCGCCTCATTTTATCCCTCCACACACCATTTTACCACACACCTTGTCCACATCTACACCACGAGGCCCCACACCTGCACCACACCTTACGGCTTGGGAAAAAGATCTCCGACAAAGAGCCCCTCATAGGGTGCCCGTCAGGCATTGCAGCGCCGGCCTGACGAGGAGCAAGACCTATGATGAAGCACGACACCCAACCGGGTTTGTGAGGGCCCCACTTCCCAAATTGGGAGACACCCCGTCTCCACCTTAGGGTAAGGGTGTTGACCGACCCAGCCTCCTCCTCCCTCCTCCACAGGAACTGCATACCTCTTCTTCTCATCCCTTTAATTATGGTCAAAATTTTGCTTCGTTCTCAGTCACACTTCAGCACCCTGACCATGTATCAATTGTTTCAAATGCTGTGACTTGTTAATTAATGGTGACATCAAGTAAAGGCATTATTAAAATTCCTTACAAGAGGTGTGCTGAAACACCTTCCCAATACACCCATTAAATATGTATATTTCCCCATTCTGTTCTCACCCTTCAAACACTCAAGCCTGACATTAGCAAAAGTAAGTTTCTGTGAATGTTCAGGGTGGGTAACATTTTGGAAAACGTCTGTGGTCAACCAAAAAGGTACAACATTGTGGTTGATGGCCATGTGATGTTGCATACTAAATCCACACCCTCTGAAACACCAGTTTAATTAAAGTATCCCTTCCTTCACGCTGAGTGACTCATGTAGAAAAGTCCACTTACTTTTTGATGGAATAAGTATAGCTTCCAATTGTACAACTCCTAGCTTATTCCTCACCTAAGTGACAACTGCAAATTTTGGAAACATGTTGGAATGCCTTATTAGCATGCATTAGGAAGAATTAATTTTTAAGGGTGACACAGAGGAGAGCAGTTACATGGAGGAATAAACCATCAGGAGTGTCCTTGGAAGGTAACTTCATTTAATGAATTAAGTAGCAATATACGAGACATTCACAGTGTCAACTACTCTAACAGGAAACCGCCCTGTTGCTTTCCTGTCTGCCCATTCTCTGATGGAATCACCTCGCTCGCAGAGCTGTCGCATTCCATCACAGAATCTAGCAGAGAAGGAAAGCAGGACAAGACACAACACATCTCTACCCTTACCAATAATAACAAGAACAAAACAAAATAAAAAAACCATAAATAGAACTAATGGAAAAGAACAATATAAGCATGCCAAAGTAACACACAATGTGTACCCAATGCTTGAAAGTGATGAGACCAATAAGCCACAATATAGTCAATGAATTTAGATGATACCCAAGGCTCCTTTTACCACAAGAGGCATTTAATCCACTCCGTTCAGTTATTCTGTGAGGAATAATTTGATTTGTGTCATCAACGCCAGGTATGCTTGCAAATCTGTGACGTGCACTGTTCCTGCATTAGACAGTTTAACAGCCCAACAGCCTTCACGAACCTCTTCCACCTTGTACGGAGGACCAAACGTCACTCTTCTTTTCACCAGTGTCAAATCAGGCAACCTAACCCACACCCAATCATCCTTCATAAAGGAGCATGGTCCAGTCTTTTAATCACATCATTCTTGTGTTTACTTCTTTTCTGACTCTAACCAATCTTGATATGTGCTATTTTGACCCAGTGAGAATCCCTAGAATCTTTCTCAACTGATGAAACGTTCCTCAAATGCTGCATGGTGCAGCAAGTCTTGAGAAACTCTACACTTTAGGTCATTGAAACTCCAGTAATGCTAAGAGGAGTGTTGCGATATGCCCACAACATAGTACGGACTGATTTCCTTACATCAACACAACTCAATAACTGCACCTTTAATACATTCATTCACAAGGTTGTTCACTTTTTCTACTTGACTATTTTCTTGTGCTTTATTTGTGCACCTACAAGAAATTCCTTCATGACATTTGATGTAAACTGCACACCATTTTCAGATATCTGTTCTGATGGAAATCCTTCTCTGGTGAAAACATCAGTAAGAAATGTAATCACTCTATTAGTAGTAGGCTCACATACAAACCTCACTGCCAACCAATTAGATAAGTTGCCTTGTAGAACAATGGCAAAGCTTTGTTTGACAGGGAGTATACTAAATGGTCCAAGAAAATCAAGACTCACTTTCTCCCACACTTTTCCTGTATTCTCAGCCTTACTCGTGTGTGGCGTAATACATTTCTGTCCTTTATTATTTGGCAAAAACGCCACACATTTTCCAGCCCTTCTCTCCACATCTCTATCCATTTCCAGCCACTAGTATGTTTCCCTCAATCTTTTCTTATTGAGAGTTATTCCTAAATGACCTTCATGGTTAATGTTCAATGACTTGCTTCCGAGAACACCAACTGGAGCTAACTGGACACCCCTAAACAAAAATTAATTTGCAACTGACAACTCGGTTTGTACTTTGCTGTAAGACTGAACTCTGTGGTAAGACTCCCCTCTCTGGGCTCACCCCTTCTGGTGTACTTTATTATTTTTGTAACACAGCGCCTCCAACAAATTCTCTCCTCCAGACATCCTCAGTGACACACTTGTTCCTAGTCCGAAACACATTCGCCACAAGACAACTATCTTGATGTTCATCCAATAGTGCATCCCGATCATCACTAGGTTGTGGAAGATGTGAACGACAGTCTGCCATCTTGTTCCTTCCTCTTGGCAAATATTACACACAGAAGTGACGTTCCAGGGTCTAACACCCAATCTCACCAACCTAGCAGTAGCTTTGGTAGAATGTACATTTGACACATTCAAATTAAGTGCAGGGGGTTTGTAGTCAGTACGCAAAAGAAATTTAGTACCCCACTAATATGCTTTGAACCATTCAACTGCCCAGGCACACACAAGCATCTAACATTTAATCACAGAATACAGTTGTTTTTGAAGTTTGAGGGTGTGAGAAGTCAATGAAATAGTGTGTTCAAACTCACCTTTACCCTAGGACAACACAGCAACAATATCCATATTACTTGCATCAACTGTGACACACAAAGATTTACCAGGTGTGCATGGACTGAGAAATGGAACATTGCATAGCTCCCTTTTTATCTCATCAAGCGCAAAACTTGTGCTCCTGACCTCACTGAAATATGTCATTTTTCTTCAAAGGACAATTAAGTGGTTCTGCTTTGGACACAACATGTTTGATACATTTGGCATAAAATTCACACATTCTTTGGAATGTGTGCAATTGTTCCTGATCCTTGGGAACTGCCACTTGCTCTATGGCATTTAAAAGACCTGGTTGTGCTGCAATATTTTTCCCTGGAACAATGTGACCCAGGTATTTCACTATACCAGTACCTAGCACCCATTTGTCTTTTCTTAGTCTCAACCCCTGTGATCCGAAAGCCTGTATAACAGTGTCTAATCTTTCTAAATGTTTTCACTGTTTTTCCATAAACTAATACATCATCCTGAAATACCAGTACTCCGGGCAACCGTTTAGGACATCGCTCATGACACATTAAAAACACCACAGTGGCAGAAGCAAATCCAAAAGGAATTCTGCAATACTGAAAAACTCCACTACATGTACAAAAAGCAGTCAGATACCTGGACCACTTGCCAAAACTACCAGAAGATATGCAGAATAAATGTCACGTTTGGAACAATTATTCCCCCTGCTAAACTAACAATAATTTAGTCTATCTTGAGCAATTGATACTCATCAACTGAAATGGCCTTGTTGAGGCATCTGAGATCGATACACATCCTTAATTCATTATTTTGTCTGTGCAAGCAATATAGGTGGTAACCAAAGTTAAGAATCATGGGCACATACTTCATTTTATGTTTGACAGGAATACTTGTTTCTTTTAGCTTGATAACATGTTCAAAACAATGTAGTTGTCCAAACATTTTGCCAAAAAACTCAGCAATATTTTCCAAAATGAATTCTAAACCTCTAGGTTTAGTGTTTAATTGCATCTCTTTTACTCAAAGCAATTGATTAGGGCAACCTAGCGTGAGGACAATACCTAAGCAGCTCTTGTGATTCCACACCAGCATGTCCGGTCCATCAATCAAAACAAACATTTCCCTGGACCTCAAGCTCTCTAAACTGCACAATCATTTCAAAATACCCTTCAAGATCTATTCTAGTACCATTGTATCATTGCAGTCTGATGTCTTGAGGACACAAAAGCTGGTATAGGCCTTTCTCCGTAAGAGTGTTCTTCAATATTATGGTGCTCTTTGACACAGAATCAGGCAACAAAGAACAACACTTCCTACAAGAAAATCCTCAATTGGGTCTTTAGCCTTTGGAACATCATTGTAATTCACTTTTATACTTAGAACTAAATTCCCCATATCACTTGTTAAATCCTGTCTAGGATCTTCATTCACTACATTTACTCCGCAAGCTGTTTTGAAATTTCATACTCTACCAAAATGACTGAGAAGTCCATATTTAGCACATTCTTTCCCTTGAGGTAGGCAGTTTTGAGAATGATGCAACATGAAACTTGGATCCACAGAGATAACAAAAGCTGCATCGTATCTCTTTTTGTCAGCATTCTGCTTATTTCCTTAAACAGCATATACTGCCTCTTGAGCTCCTTTGTTGGGTTCTTTCACAGATTCCTTTGATTCCTGTTTACTATTTCCCAATTCCAAAGTCTCCTTAAGGCATGGTTTTTTTACACTACACTAATCTTTCCTAGATTGTTTTGTCATAGCATCTTGCTATTATATGATGACATGTACACTTCAACTGTTTCATTAGCAGATTTTTCTCTGGAGAATAATTTGTGCCTGCTTACAACAAGGTTAGGAGGTTTGCAGAAATGTTTTTCTAGTCTTTTAATAGCGTCATCAAATAGTTCATCCTCATCATCTGGCATGGAAGGTGGTAGATATTTAAAAAGGTCTCGCCATTCTACCCCTAACAGGTGTTCTAATAACCATTTTTTCCTGTCAGCCTTGAATCCCATCCTCCTCAACAGTGTTATGTGGAGGAATAAAATATTTATTTAATGAATATATTTTTTTCATGACTTTAGTAGCAATATACGAGGAATTCATGGCATTAGACTGCCATAACAGCAAACCACCTAGTCACTCTCCCGTCCGCCTGTTCTCTGATAGAACTACCTCACTGAGGGAGCCATTGCATTCCATCACAGAACCTCGCAGATAGCGAAAACAGGAAGGACACAACAAAACAATTTCAAAATTGTCACTTTCAGGTCTTGAAATCATGGCTACTTCTCTTAAAGGTGGATGATATGAGATGTTCCACAGCCTTTAATACAAGTTTCCGCATAAATCACATTAATGCAAAATACTGTTGCATTTGGGGGGTTTCTGTTACAAAGAGGTGTTTGATATCTTTTTATATATCCAATGGGTTGTGCTGCTTGTATGGTGCTTAGGGATGATATATACACATGCTCCTCTTTGGATCAAAGTCAGTCCTGTTTACCGAATTACATTTCAGGCATCAAGCACTGTTGACCTAATGTCCAAATCGTTATTTTTATCCATTAAGTTGGATTTACATAGAAAGGATAGTCCTAATGTTTTCCATCAACAGTCCAAGTGATATGTATTTTTTGTTTTTATTATATAAAAATATCCAGTGCATTGGAGTGACAAATAGAACTTTAATTAATTAAGTAATTCCAAATATTCTCTTGCCTAATGTGGTATTTCCTTATGCTAATAATGTATTTCCCTTCACATCTGGTGGTTGTTGGCCAGATACACCTGCAGTATTGAGGACATGTCTGTTTAACTAATGAAATCTTTCTCATTCTTGTACATCCCACCATCTTCACAT
Source organism: Calotriton arnoldi (assembly GCA_963921515.1). Lineage (NCBI taxonomy): Eukaryota > Metazoa > Chordata > Amphibia > Caudata > Salamandridae > Calotriton > Calotriton arnoldi. Next base: position 445,489 of record CAWUFW010003666.1, on the reverse strand, counting down.
GAACAAAGCAACACTTGACAGATTCATGCATATATATTGTTTTACCATCACTCAGCTAAGCAGGACCCATAGTGAAATTAGCTTCAATGGGAATGGGCTAAATGGACTATCAAAGGTAATTATAAAAATGAACAGCAGAGTAGTTGTCATCACCATTAAGGATCCCAGTCTGATCAATTTTTCTTTCAGAATTAACTCTCTCACTGATCTGTTTAGCAATCAGCCATGATAAGATTACTAAAACACTCAATAAACAGGGCAACCCTCTTTGATAAATGTGGCTGCTATCACCCTTGGTCGGGCATGTGGAATCTGTGAATTACAGCAATAACCTATTATATCCATCCTTACACACGTTTATTCTTAGATCCCTCAGCGAAACATCCATTAATTAGTTGTGTTTTGTGACATTATTATTATTAAGACTCCCTGTTTTCCGTTTTTACAGACTTTTACTGATAAATGCAGACAGAAAACATTCGTTTTCCTGTCTGTATTTATTTTTAAATGTGGATAAAAGCGGAAATTGGGTTGCTTTTTGAGTAATTCTAAATACTGTATGACAGGACTGCTAGGCCAATAGATGTGTGGATTGATAGATAAGGGGTTAAAAAAAAGGAATTTTAGTAAAGAGGCTTGAACAGCAGTAGATATGCACAAGGTTGATACTGAAATTTGAATATTTTCATATAAGTGCACTGATTTATCTTCTGTGGGTGTTCACAGCACTGAAACTTGGCAGACATTCAAGCATGAGTGCATATTTATCGGTTAAATAAATGTGGAAATATACTAATTTCAGCTTAATTTTTCCACAAAACCCAGAATAAATATGGATAAATACAGATAAAATTAGGAAAAAATAAATATGGATAAATGCAGACGGAAATGGCCAAAAAATAAATACCATTAAACCGGGAGCCCTAATTATTATCAATTGGCACAATTCATTTCTCATGTATCATTTCTAAAGTGTATTCTAGAGGTCTGTCCTGAAACCATGTCATTAGAAGTGAGCCACCTTCAAGCTTTTCCACAAGAAAACCAACTAGGATCATGTGCTGAAGCACACTTATGCCTTTATTCACTTTTTAAAACGTATACCACAGTTCTCTCCTTTCAACAGTACTCTGTGCTAGGCATGTGCAGGAGACATCCTTGTAGCTTTGTGCTTCATGCTGTATATTATCTTCGACAGGTGACCTAGATTTATTCAGCATCTCTGACACATATCCCAAACAGTGTAGTAAAACCCATGATATAAACAACTATATACATATAACATCGTATAATTTAACTACAATGCTAAACAAGCTTTGGCAAAGCCAATCTATCTGCCATTGATTGCCAGCCTTTTGGTTTTGTCAGTCCTAATATTGTCATGTTTTTTGTAAAACTGTATTGCTGGGGGAGCTTCCATGCCATCACCAATATATAAAACAAATACGACTTAAAGCAAAAATATTTTTGGTCTCAAAGACAACACATTGCCATAGTACCCAGTGGTACGAAATAGAACTACTTTGTGTGCGGATATCCTCCTTGTGAAAGAGCAGAATGCTGTCACTCACAATGAAGTTAACCACTGGCTGAAGTGGGCTGGTCCACTCTCCCATACTCTATGCTGTAGTGGGCAGAAAGAAACACTAGAATGACACAACAAAATGCTAATGGATGAAGAGGACTCGCTAAAAGCCCTGAGAAATAAATATTATATATATATATATATACATATATATATATATATTACCTACTAGCGGTCGCCAGTGGGTAGTTATAGTTAGGACCTTGTTTCAATTCAAAAAGCGTTTTTTCCTTTGCCAATATCTGTGGCGCCGTTTGACGAAGCTTTGCGAAGTTTCAAAACTAATGGTTCACTCAGGTCAGCTCCTGTCTTGAAAGTTTCGGGGTGATTCGTCAAGTGGGGGCCGAGAAAAAAGGGGGGTCCCAAAACGTGTTTTCCCCATGTTAATTTCCATAGGAACTTTAGACACGGCTACAGCCTGAACTGCTGAACGGATTTACACCAAATTTGGCAAAAAGGTTCTGGATCAGGTATATAGATGACCTGTTCCTGATCTGGGACGGTCCCAAAATCATGGCACAAGAATTCATTAACAAACTGGGTAATAATCAACTCAATCTCAGTTTCACACATAAAATTAGTGCCTCATATTGTGAATTCCTCGATGTAGCCATCAATATTGAAAACAAGCAGATTGTCACCAGTCTTTTCAGGAAAGATACGGCAGGCAACACTCTGTAGCACGCCAAAAGTAATCATCCTACGCCATTACTTAACAGCATCCCCTATGGGGAGTTTCTTAGGGCCCGGAGAAATTGTAGCTCTGAGGCTGGCTATAGGAAAGAGCAACAGGTCATGGAAAATAGATTCGCACAACGTGGCTACAATAGAAAAGTGGTATCTGCAGCCATTGAAAAAGTTAGAGGGATCACACGAAATGAGTTACTATTTCGTTCCAGGAGAGACAAAACCATAGAGAGCAATGTTCCCAGGATGATTACCAGGTTTAACACCAAATCCAATGTTATCAAAAGAATCATGAAACACCATTGGGGCTTACTGGAAACAGATCCTGTGATTGGCAATAGCATTGACAAAACACCTCAAATAACGTACAGAAAATCAAAATCACTTAGGGATCACCCAGTCCACAGTCATCAGAGTAAATCCATCACCAGTACATGGCTAGGGACACCCAAAGGTTTTGTAAGATGTAGTGCATGCAAAGCGTGCAGATACAGTAAAAGCAGGGATAAGTACAGCACATACATGGGCAAGACTAAACAGATCACTAAATTAATAACTTGCACCAGTGATTATGTAGTGTATGCATTGGAGTGCCCTTGCGGCCTCAGATACATTGGGAGCACCAAACTGCAACTCAAGACCAGAATTTTACAACACATGAGGGCAGTGACTAATCAAGATCTCAGCTACCCTGTAGCCAGGCACTACTAGGAGAGACATCAGAGTAACAGCAAACTGATAGAATTCTTTGGAATAGACAGAATCTTACAACACCCAAGGGGTGGTGATAGAGAAAAACTGCTATGTATTACAGAATCCCGATATATAATTGAGCTCAATACTAAAATACCACATGGGCTCAATAGTGGAGAGGAATTAGCAACTCATATAGGGCATGGCTGATTCTCGACCCTGCAGTGTTATCTTCCTTTCAGTCTAAGTATGTGATTTCAGTCAGGTTTCGCTGATTTAATTCACTTTCACTTTTTATGGGGGAGAGCATAAGTGGTCCAAGTCGGACCAAGAATTGATTGCTGTAAATGTAGGCTAGTTGTAGCCCACCTGATGGATTTAGGCAGTACTTTTCAATCGTTGTGCCTTGTACACAACATAAATTCATATTCTGGAGATCGCAGAAAATTCCTCGCATCTCCGTTATCCCCTTCTTTTGATACCCTCACATTTTTCTCATTACTTTATTATAACACACACTTTTGTGAACCAGTCCCCTTAATCCATGTATAAGGTTTCTGGGTGAGTGGTATGATTTGAGCACTCAGCATATGCATTTACAATTGGCATTTGCACATACGTTACTGGCTGTTACTTGGTATTTTACCCAACATCAGTATTATATACAGATCATGTATTTAAGGTAGCCAGATATGAAGGGGTACATTACCATAGATTTTACCCAACATCAGTATCATATACTGATCATGTATTTAAGGTAGCCAGATATGAAGGGGTACATTATCCTAGATTGTTGGTGCAGGATGTATTTTCATCTGGATGTAGTGGCCATCATATTCACATGTCCGCCAATTATTCATAATTATGCGATAATCAATTTTTGTCTCTCCATTGTGGGCACAAAATTGTCGGGACTGTGCAGGCGTCACGTTTAGTGAAATATCGAAAATAACACTGATTGAAATTTATATATCAGCACACACACTAGCGATCCTTACTCCAAATTGATGCATCTTTGGAGTATTCGCTCGGAAATATTATTGCCCACTAAGACTTGTTCCCGTATCACAAATCGGGTACATCCTTTGGGGAAACAATGTCGGACTTGTATTTACTCACCATCATTTGTCTGGTCTTGTATGAACTGCAGCATTTTGAAATATTTAGATGATTAAGTATCCATTCAAGACCATGAATTATAATGGAATGATTTATCAATGCAAAGCATGTTTTTATTGCAATGTCGTATATATTGTTAGCATGCGTAAAGTTGTGTCAATTGACATTGAATGCTCAAACTTTATTTACTAACTAATCTGTGCATTGTTGAAGCACAAGCTGATTGTAATTGGAGTATTTTCTCACTTTCCATGAACTCAGCTTTGTATTTCTATAGGGGATGGCACTCAGGTTTTTCACTTGATAAAGGCTTCGCCGAAACGCGTCGTTGTTTGTGTGCACAATAAATCATTGTGCTGTCCTCTGGTGTGCCGCTGTTTTCTTTGGGATTTCCACAAAGATTGTTTCTCACATATATATATATAAATATATATATATATATATATATCCATATGAATGAGCTCCCAACATTGAAGGGGCCGCACATGGTCGTGTTATATTCCTTTTTTATTGCAGGGCATACAGGGCATCAATATCGCTTTTTCCAGTTCACAAATATGCCAAGAATTCCATACGCGTTTCGGGCGTTCCTTCGCCCTTGCTCACTGGCTTGGCCTGTAAAGAGAACAAAAAGCGGCAGTCACTTACATCGCACTCGCGATGGGTTTTTATGTCCCGCCTATGTAGGCATATACTCCCATTGCATTCTGGTCTTGGGAGTTCACTTATTTCTTTAAATCCCAACTGGGTGCCGGCGAATTCTCCTCAATTAAAAATTTAAATACCACAGTGAGTTACTGAATGCAGGTAAGGTTGTAGCTCTGCTCAAATGAAGGTCCATGCAATACGGACACGCCGTTCCAAACGCACCCTGTCAGTCAAGGCGCTGGACCCGCATCGTCAGCAGCAAGGCGCCCTCGCGACCAGAGCAGCCCGCTACCATATCCATATGAATGAGCTCCCAACATTGAAGGCGCCACACACGGTTGTGTTATATTACTTTTTTATTGCAGGGCATACAGGGCATCGCTTGTTCCAGTTCACAAATATGCCAAGAATTCCATACGCGTTTCGGGCGTTCCTTCGCCCTGGCTCACTGGCTTGGCCTGTAAAGAGAGAAAAAAGCAGCAGTCACTTACATCGCACTCGCGATGGGTTTTTATGTCCCGCCTATGTAGGCGTATACTCCCATTGCATTCTGGTCTTGGGAGTTCACTTATTTCTTTAAAGAAGGTTAAACTTACGTCTCAAGCTTTCGAGCATCTTCATTTGGCAAGTATAGCGGTTTTCTCTGGCCGCGAGGGAGCCCCACTGCAGACAGTAGCAGGTCCCTGCGGCTGTGAATTGTTTGGCGCACAGATCAACGACGTGTCCGTACTGGTTGGACATAAACAAAGCAGCAACTCCGCTTTGCCTATAACAGCTACCCACTAGGTTATTTTATTTTTGGAACGGAAAGCACAGCAGCATCCATTTGGAAAAAACATTATCCCTAAACTACAAAGACCATGATGCACTGTTGGAACACGCCCACTAAGGCGGGACTGAAGATAAAATCGCAACTGCGATTTCATTTTGTGCAGCTGTTTTCCCCGATGCCAGGCCAGTAAACAAGGGAACTTTTTACCTGAAACGCATATGGCAAATTGGTGAAGGACTATATGCTGGGAGGGCATTGCTGTGATTGCTGCTGTCTACCAATAAAGAAGGTTAAACTTACGTTGTGTGTGGCCCCTCAAGCTTTCGAGCATCTTCATTTGGCATGTATAGCGGTCTTCTCTGGCCGCGAGATAGCCCCACTGCAGACAGTAGCAGGTCCGTGCGGCTGTGAATTGTTTGGCGCACAGAGGAATGACGTGTTCGTACTGGTTGGACATAAACAAAGCAGCAACTCCGCTTTGCCTATAACAGCTACCCACTAGGTTATTTTATTTTTGGAAGGGAAAGCACAGCAGCATCCATTTGGAAAAAACATTATCCCTAAACTACAAAGACCATGATGCACTGTTGGAACACGCCCACTAAGGCGGGACTGAAGATAAAATCGCGAGTGCAATTTCATTTTGTGCAGCTGTTTCCCCCGACGCCAGGCCAGTGAACAAGGGAACTTTTTACCTGAAGCGCGTATGGCAAATTGGTGAAGGACTATATGCTGGGAGGGCATTGCTGTGATTGCTGCTGTTTACCAATAAAGAAGGTTAAACTTACGTTGTGTGTGGCCCCATAAGCTTTCGAGCATCTTCATTTGGCATGTATAGCGGTCTTCTCTGGCCACGAGGGAGCCCCACTGCAGACAGTAGCAGGTCCGTGCGGCTGTGAATTGTTTGGCGCACAGAGGAACGACGTGTCCGTATTGGTTGGACATAAACAAAGCAGCAACTCCGCTTTGCCTATAACAGCTACCCACTAGGTTATTTTATTTTTGGAAGGGAAAGCACAGCAGCATCCATTTGGAAAAAACATTATCCCTAAACTACAAAGACCATGATGCACTGTTGGAACACGCCCACTAAGGCGGGACTGAAGATAAAATCGTGAGTGCGATTTCATTTTGTGCAGCTGTTTCCCCCGACGCCAGGCCAGTGAACAAGGGAACTTTTTACCTGAAACGCGTATGGCAAATTGGTGAAGGACTGTATGCTGGGAGGGCATTGCTGTGATTGCTGCTGTCTACCAATAAAGAAGGTTAAACTTACGTCGTGTGTGGCCCCTCAAGCTTTCGAGCATCTTCATTTGGCATGTATAGCGGTCTTCTCTGGCCGCGAGGGAGCCCCACTGCAGACAGTAGCAGGTCCGTGCGGCTGTGAATTGTTTGGCGCACAGAGGAACGACGTGTCCGCACTGGTTGGACATAAACAAAGCAGCAACTCCGCTTTGCCTATAACAGCTACCCACTAGGTTACTTTATTTTTGGAAGGGAAAGCACAGCAGCATCCATTTGGAAAAAACATTATCTCTAAACTACAAAGACCATGATGCACTGTTGGAACACGCCCACTAAGGCGGGACTGAAGATAAAATCGCGAGTGCGATTTCATTTTGTGCAGCTGTTTCCCCCGACGCCAGGCCAGTGAACAAGGGAACTTTTTACCTGAAACGCGTATGGCAAATTGGTGAAGGACTATATGCTGGGAGGGCATTGCTGTGATTGCTGCTGTCTACCAATAAAGAAGGTTAAACTTACGTCTTGTGTGGCCCCTCAAACTTTCGAGCATCTTCATTTGGTATATATATATATATATATATATATATATATATATATATATATATATATATATATATATATATTCCACAGCAGGATCCCAGTGGTACCACCATCCAAAGAAAGGTGCAACACCAGGAAACAGACTCCAAAGGCAAAGTTAGAAAGTAAAATGATGATTTATTCGAGCATCAAATGTCCAAATGACGCGTTTCGGCCACCAGACATGCGGCTTTGATCACAATATATATATATCTTCACTGAAAACACCATATGTTTCAGGGACGTTATAGTTAGAAATTAGCATTTAAAAAACCTTTGAAATTCACTGAAAAAACCATAGGTTTCAGGGATGTTATAGTTAGAAATTAGCTTTTAAAAAACCTTTGAAATTCACTGAAAAAAACCATAGGTATCAGGGACGTTATAGTTAGAAATTAGCATTTGAAAAATCTTAGAAGTTCACTGAAAAAACCACAGGTTTCAGGGACGTTATAGTTAGTTGGACATTTCACTAGTACAAAACCAGAGAAATTCGTCCGTTATAGTTAGTTGAGCTAACTATAACTCGCGCCCCCGCAATGCACTGCTGATGACGTCACATATTACATCATTCATGACATGGTCAGTGACATCACTGATGACATCACTGATGACATTATCCATTGACTGTGTGTTTCTGTAAAGTTTAAATATGTTTTATATATATATATATATATGCCAAGGTGTATTGAAGAATGAGTGGGTGTATACGTGTCTGAATGGATGATTTAGTAGGTGCGTTACTGACTGTATAAGTGAGTGATTAAACGTGTCTTACTGAATGCATGGGTTAGTGACTAATCTGTGTGAATGTCTGTATCAGTCTGTCAGTTGTGTGTAAGCGGCTGCATGGGTTGGTGAGTAGCTACATGAGTGTCTATATGGGTTATTGATTGGTTGTCTGAGTATCTGTATGGGTGCCTGAGTGTCTGTGTGTGTAGTTGGGGGTGTGTGACTCTGTGCATAGATGTGTGAGTGGGTGATTCACTGGGTGTATTGGTTCAAGAGTGCATCTGTGCAGGGCTGTATGGGTGGGTGAGTGTGTGTATGGGTGTGTTGGTGAGATAATGTATGTCTCAGTGGTACATGTGTGAGTAACTACAAATGTGAAAGGCAGTATATGTGAGTGTTTGAGTATATAAATGGCTATATGTGACAGTGAGTGATTGTGAGAGTGGCTGTATGGATGAGTGTGTGCTTGTATCAGTGATTGTATAAGAGAGTAAGTATGTGTTAGTATCTGTATGAATAAGTGAGGTGGTGTGTATAACTGTATAGGTGTGTAAATGGGAGTGTGATAGATTTTTTGCATGTCTGACTAGGTGTGTGAGTAACTCTATGGATGAGTGGTGGTGTATGAGTGTCTGTATAGGTGTATGAGTGCAAATGATAGTGCTGTATTGATGAGTGACTGCATGTATAAGTGACTGTATGGGTGAATGAGTGGATGTGTGTGTAGACCTAGGAATCAGTGAGTGGGTATGTAGTAACTGGTATTGGCGTGTCTATGGTTTCGAAAATGGTAGCCTGTATTTTAGAGTGGGTGTATCAAAGGTTATATTAGGGTGTGAGGAGGTGCATCAGATTATCACGTGGATGATGTCATCAGTGATGTCATTTGAGATGTCATCAGTGATGTCATCAGTGATGTCACTGACCATGTCATGAATGATGTAATATGTGACATCATCAGCAGTGCATTGCGGGGTCGCGAGTTATAGTTAGCCCAACTAACTATAACGACCGAATTTCTCTGGTTTTGTACTAGTGAAATTTCCAACTAACTATAACATCCCTGAAACTTGTGGTTTTTTCAGTGAATTTCTAAGGTTTTTTAAATGCTAATTTCTAACTATAACGTTCCTGAAACCTATGGTTTTTTTCAGTGAATTTCAAATGTTTTTTAAATGTGATTTCTAACTATAACGTCCCTGAAACCTATGGTTTTTTCAGTGAATTTCAAAGGTTTTTTAAATGCTAATTTCTAACTATAACGTCCCTGAAACCTATGGTTTTTTCAGTGACTTTCTAAGGTTTTTTAAATGCTAATTTCTAACTATGCCTACAGAGGTAGGACATGTGCAGAAAGAGGAATAAAGGCGCAAAAAGAAGCAAGAGAAATGCAGAAAGAGGCAACAGAAGACCAGAAAGAGGAAGAAAGGTGCAGAAAGAAGCAAGAGATCTGCAGAAAGAACCAACAGAGGTGCAGAAAGAGGCCTTGTTGCAAAGTCATCCTGTGCACTGGGCACCCCCCAACTTTTTGCTGACTGGTACTGGTGATAACTGACTCTGACTGACCCTGGGCTCTGCCTAACCAGGCCCGGAGCCAGTGCTATGCTGAAAGACACTTAGAATACAGTGAAAACACCTACATACACTAAGGTATACTATGGGTTGGGGTACCCCTGTGATTGGCATGACCTCCCCTGTAAGGCCCTAGTACATAATAGGGCAGGGGGATTAAAACTACCTCTACGTCCCTAGTTTATAATAAGGCATGGCAGTTTAGAGGCCAGCAGCCCTTTTCTGCACTTGCATGTGTGCACTGCTGAGCCTGAGGTCAGTTTAAAAGTAGACCTGTGTGTGCAGAAAGAGGCAAGAGAGGTGCAGAAAGAAGCAAGAGAGGTGCAGAAAGAAGCAACAGAGGTGCAGAAAGTGGCAAGAGAAGTTCAGAAAGAGGCAGCAGAGTTGCAAAAAGAGACAAGAAAAGTGTAGAAAGAGGCAAGAGAGTTGCAGAAACAGGCAAAAGAGGTGCACAAAGAGGGAACATGGGTGCACACAGAGGCAAGAGAAGTACAGAAAGAACCAACAGAGGTGCAGAAAGAGGCAAGAGGGGTGCAGAAAGAGGCAAGAGAGGAGCAGAAAGAGGCAAGAGAGGTGCACACAGAGGCATGAGGGATACAGAAATTTGCAAGAGAGGTGCAGAAAGAAGCAAGAGAAGTGCAGAAAGAAGCAACAGAGGTGCAGAAAGAGGCAAGCGGGGTGCAGAAAGAAGCAAGAGAAGTGCAGAATGAAGGAACAGAGGTGCAGAAAGAGGCAAGACGGGTGCAGACAGAGGCAAGAGAGGTGCAGAAAGAGGCAAGAGGGGTGCAGAAAGAGCAAGAGAGGAGCAGAAAGAGGCAAGGGAGGTGCACACAGTGGCATGAGGGATGCAGAAATTTGCAAGAGAGGTGCAGAAAGAAGCAAGAGAAGTGCAGAAAGAAGCAACAGAGGTGCAGAAAGAGGCAAGAGAGGTGCAGAAAGAAGCAATTGAAGTGCAGAAAGAAGGAACAGAGGTGCAGAAAGAGGCAAGACGGGTGCAGACAGAGGCAAGAGAGGTGCAACAAGAGGGAAGAGGGGTGCAGAAAGAGGCAAGAGGGGTGCAGAAATTTGCAAGACAGGTGCAGAAAGAAACAAGAGCAGTACAGAAACTACCAACAGAGGTGCAGAAACAGGTAAGAGGGGTGCACAAAGAGGCAAGAGGGGTGCAGAAAGAGGCAAGAGGTACAGAAAGAAGCAAGAGCAGTGCAAAAGAACTAACTGAGGTGCAAAAAGAGGCAAGTGTGGTGCAGAAGGAGGCAAGAGAACTGCAGAAAGAGGCAAGAGAGTTGCAGAAACAGGCAAAAGGGGTGCAGAAAGAGGGAACAGGTAGGCAGACTGAGGCAAGAGAGGTACAGAAAGAGGGATGATGGGTGCAGAAAAAGGCAAGAAGGATGCAGAAATTTGGAACAGAGGTGCAGAAAGAAGCAATAGCAGTACAGAAAGAACCAACAGAGGTGCAGAAAGAGGCAAGAAGGGTACAGAAAGAGGCAAGTAAAGTGCAGAACGAAGCAAAACAGGTGCAGAAAGAACCAACAGAGGTGCAAAAATAGGCAAGAGGGATGCAGAAAGGGTTAGGAGAGGTACACAAAGAGGTAAGAGGGGTACAGAAAGAGGCAGGAGGGGTGCAGAAAGAAGGAAGAGAACTGCAGAAAGAAGCAACAGAGGTGCTGAAAAAGGCACGAAGGCTGCAGAAAGAGACAAGAGAGGTGCAGAAAGAAGCAACAGAGGTACAGAAAGAGGCAAGAGTGGTGCAGAAAGAGGGAAGAGAGGTGTAGAAAGAGGCAAGAGGGTTGCCCAAAGAGGGAATAGGGGTGCAGAAACAGGCAAAAGGGGTGCAGAAAGAAGCAAGTGATGTGCAGAAAGAGGCAAGAGAAGTGTTGAAAGAGGCAAGAGAGGTGCAGAAGGAGGCAAGAGAACTGCAGAAAGAGGCAAGAGAGTTGCAGAAAGAGGCAAGTGAGGTGCAGAAGGGGGCAAGATAACTGCAGAAAGAAACAAAAGAAGTACAGAAAGAAGGAACAGAGGTGCAGAAAGAGGCAAGAGGGGAGCAGAAAGAGGAAAGAGGGGTGCAGAAAGAGGCACAAGGATTGCAGAAAGAAGGGACAGAGGTGCAGAAAGAAGCAAGAGAAGTGCAGAAAGAAGCAACAGAGGTGCAGAAAGAGGGATGAGGGGTGGAAAAAGAGGCAAAAGACATGCAGAAAGAAGCAACAGAGATGCAAAAAGGGGGAACAGGGGTAGAGAAAGTGGCAAGAGGGGTGCAGAAAGAAGCAAGAGGGGTGCAGAAAGAAACAAAAAAAGAGCAGAAAGAAGGAACAGGGGTGCAGAAAGAGGCAAGAGGGATGCAGAAAGACGGAAGAGGGTTGCAGAAAGAAGCACAAGTGGTGCAGAAAGAAGCAAGAGAGGTACAGAAAGAAGCAAGAGTAGTGAATAAAGATGCAATAGTGGTGCAGAAAGAGGCAAGAGGGGTGCAAACAGAGGGAAGGGGAGTGCATAAAGAGGCACAAGGGGTGTACAAAGAAGCAAGAGAGGTACAGAAAGAAGCAACAGAGGTGCAGAAAGAGGCAAGAGGGGTGCAGAAAGAAGCAAGAGAGGCGCAGAAAGTAACAAAAGAAGTGCAGAAAGAAGGAATAGAGGTGCAGAAAGAGGCAAGAGGAGTGCAGAAAGAGAAGAAGGGTGTAGAAAGAGGCACAAGGGGTGCAGAAAGAAGGAAGAGATGAACAGAAAGATGCAAGATAAGTGCAGAAAGAAACAACAGAGATGCAGAAAGAGGGAAGAGGGGTGGAGAAAGAGGCAAGAGAAGTGAAGAAAGAAGCAGCAGACATGCAGAAAGGGGAAAAGGGGCGGAGATGTGCAGAAAGAAACAAAAGAAGTGCAGAAAGAAGGAACAGAGGTGCAGAAAGAGGCAGGAGGGGTACAGAAAGAGGGAAGAGGGGTGCAGAAAGAGGCAAGAGAGATGCAAAAAGAGACAAGAGGGGTGCACAAAGAAGCAAGTGAGAGGCAGAAAGAGGCAACAGAGGTGCAGAAAGAGGCAAAAGAGGTGCAGAAAGTAGAAGAGAAGTGCAGAAAAAGAAAGAAAGGTGCAGAAAGAAGCAACACAAATGCAGAAAGAGGCAAGAGAGACGCAGAAAGAAGCAAGAGTGGCTTGCACACCAATAGTACCAATTTAACACCCACATTTAGCAATAAGTAACAGGTGACCATTCTAGGTTTACAAAGGACCTTCCACCACGCTGTAACACTTGTCGCTGCATTTTTGGTAACGTTTGAGCCGTTTGAGCTAGAAACAAGGCTTTTTTTGTTCAAATCTGCAGATTAGGCAGCAGATGATGGATTATGTGGCTAATGCGGAAAATGTATAATTGTGCGAAAGTTGGTACAGCCAAACAGTTGCATAATTCCAGTGGCCCTGCTCATACCTCTGACTAGGTCCAGAAGTGCTCCTCAGTGATTCCTTCTTTTTTTTTACTCATTGAGCTCATAGTTTAGCTTCTATGGAAACGAGGAAGACTAAACCTGAGGTTACCACTCCACAACACAGACTCCCATACCACATAATTGCTCTCCATAACACATAATCCCACTCTGCATAATTCCTATACACTAAATACCACATACTTTCTATCCACATAATTTCACTGCACAACATGCCACATAATTCCACTACACACAACGTACCTCCACCCCACTCCAAAAAACATTAGTAAAAAACTTTTACATTTACAACGCCAATAGCTCTAACTCTTGCAAATGCGAGACCTATTAAATTACAAATGCTTCTTTAACTGGTAGTCACGTTTGCACAGTGGTGGAGAAAGGGGGCTGGGCCTCCAACCAGCACTCAGTAATTCCGCTGCGTATGACTTAAAGGAGGTACCAAGAGGGCTTCTTGGCCCCCAAAGTCCCTCAGGAGTAAAGTGGACTTCATCCCCCAACCAGTACTGTGCCAGGAGGCGCGTTTGTAGAGTGGTGGAGAAAGGGGGGGTGGCCTCCGAAGACATCTTAGCAATACCACTGTGTTGGACTTAGTGGAGGTAACAGGAGGGGTAGTTGGCCCCCAAGGACAACCTTGGGGGCCGACTACCCCACCTATTACCTCCAGTAAGTCCCACACAGCAGCATCGCTAAGTTCTCATAGCAGGCCACGCCACCTTTTCCCACCACTCTGCAACCGCGCTCCCTGGCGTGCTCTTGGATGGGGATTAAAGTCCACGTCGCTGCTGGGGGTCCGTGGGGGCCAACTAGCCTAACTGATACCTCCAGCATGCCCCAGATAGTGGGATTGCTGATAGGTGGACACAGGCCATGCCCCCTTTGTCCACCACTCTGCAAACGCAATCGGTTGACGACCCTTGAGAAGGAAATAGGAAGATTGGAGGGGACACTTGCAGGAGGCGGGGGACCCCATGTAGCTTCAGACATTAAACAAAAATTGGCAGAGTTTCAGGCCACGGCAAATGACGAGCTTAAGCATATGGGAAAGTATGCTACAGCACGGTGTTATGGGGATAGGGAGAGACCAGGTGCCATGCTAGCAGGGCTCCTGAGACCTAAGAGAGACATAGACAAAATGACAGACATGAAAGATGACAATGGGCTCCCTTTACACACACCTGAGGATGTTGTGGATCACTTCCACTCCTATTATAAGACTTTGTACATGTCACAAATACCGGCTAATTACGACGCACTTGATGACTATTTGTCATATATTAAAATGCCCTGGCTGGTGATAGAACACAGGGAACATTTGATGGCCCCTCTGACATTGGACGAAATTAGGGAGGCACTGCGGGGTATGCCATCTGGCAAGGCGCCTGGTGTGGATGGACTACCGGTGGCATTTTATAAAGAGTTCCAGGAGCTACTGATCCCCCACCTTAAGACACTCTATGAGGAAATGGCAGAAGGTGGTACGATGCCCCCTTCATTGCGGGAGGCAGTGATTGTTACAATATTGAAGACGGGCAAGGAGCCAAATCACTGCTCGTCATATAGACCATTGTTCTTACTGAATGTGGATACCAAGATCTATGCTAAGATCTTGGCCAACAGGTTGGCCCCACTGTTACCAGGCATTATCCGTCCAGAACAAGCGGGGTTTGTCCCAGGCCGTAACTTGAAAATCTGAGGACACTGTTTGGTGTGGTGCAGAGAATGAACCCGGAGGTCAAGGCTGCTGCGGTTTTTCTTGATGCTGAGAAAGCCTTTGACTCCGTGGAGTGGGGGTTTATGTTTGCAGTCCTGTACCGGATCGGGGTTGGTGACGTGTTTCTAAGCCTGGTCTCAATCCTATATACCTTGCCAACGGCCAGGGTGAGAATTGGAGGTGTTGACTCTGATACATTCAGCATCACGCGGGGTACCAGACAGGGGTGCCCGCTGTCTCCCCTTCTGTACGCAATAGTTGCTGAACCACTGGCATGCACAATCTGCGAATATCATGCACACAGAGGGTTGGGTTTCCCAGGCTACACTCTTAGTATATCCGCATATGCAGACAACACCCTACTACACATTCGAGACCCGGATGAGAATCTTTCCCCTCTGCTACGTGAGGTGGTCCAGTTAGGCGGGCATTCTGGGTTGCGCATTAATTGGGGCAAGTCTATTATATTCCCTCTATCCCCGACCACCACAGCTCCTGTGACAGAGTTACCCTTGCAGTGGACCACAGATTCGGTTCGCTATTTGGGCATCAAGATCCATACTGACCCAGCAGTGGTTATTAGGGATAACTACGGCACGGCCGCACAGAAACTTACAGGGGATGTAGATAGGTGGATCAGGCTCCCATTATCTCTGATGGGTAGAGTTGCATCCATGAAGATGGTGGTCCTGCCGAGGTTTCTCTTCCTATTCCAGAATATACCAATTCCGTTGCCTCAAACCCTCTTTAAACAATTGCTCTCGCAGCTAATCAGGTTAGCGTGGGCTGGGAAGCAGCCTCACATCCGGTGGGATTCCCTCATGTTACCTTATGACATGGGTGGGCTGGGGGCCCCAGACCTTGAAAAGTACCACAGAGCAGCACATAGTATATTCGCACATTACTGGGTACATGGCCCAAATGATCTGCCATACTTACACTTAGAGAGGAACACAGTGGATCCGCTCACCCTGCCTCAGACACTTTTCCGCCCACCACGTAGGCGGTATCAAATATTCGATTCCTTGGCCATTACATCACAGGCGTGGCAGGGGCTTTTACAAATGCAAGCGGGAGCTCTGCTGTACTCGCACTAAAATGGTCTCTCTGAACGGGAGGCATAGGCTCCTTCATTATAAGTTCCTGCACAGGGCCTACTGCACTCCTGAGAGACAGTTTCGATACGGGTTATCAGATAATTCTAAATGTTATCGATGTGGTAGCGAGGACGCAGGCTTTTGGTACCTCTCTTGGCAATGTTCTGGGATTTACTCGTTCTGGCGAGCAGTGTTCCACGAGTTGGGAGTCATCATAAGTGCAGATTTAGAGCCTGGCCCTAAGATGGCTCTGCTGGGTTGGGACCTCTGTGTCGAAAAAGCGTCACGCCCCTTGGTAGCTATTGGCCTTCTACTGGCCAAATGCCGTGTGGCAATTAGATGGGTGGGTGGTCCACTACCGACATTAAAAGAGTGGCATGTTTATATGCTTTATTACAATACACAGTCGGAGGCATACAACGAATTACTCCCTCCCATCAGCCGACCCAAAAGCAGTTGAGGCCCTTACCAGGCATATCTCCTCAGTAAAGACTCCAATGAGGTTCCTAATGCTGCTGTTGGAGCAGATGCCGCTGAGCCACAGGATTCTGGGTAACAAGTTAAAACCGTATAACGTGGTGTCTGGTGCACCTTGGGTATGGAGGGCCAATGTGTCACAGCGGGAATGTGCAATGCACGATTTGGGACTGTAATCAGCGAATGTTAACTTTAGTAATGCTGGATTGCTGAATTCAAGCCTGTATCCGTTATGTTCAATTTGGAGGTTGTTCGAATCCTGCTTTTTTCTCACTGTGTAACTCGCTATGTCATGTATCAGAAAGACCGATGTATACTGCATTGTCATGCCTAGTCACAATATATCTGCTTGTATTTTGATTTGTTTATTACAAACTTTCAATTAAAAAAAAAATGTGGGTGTTAAATTGGTACTAATGGTGTGCAAGTCACTCTTGCTTCTTTCTGCGCATCTCTTGCCTGTTTCTGCATTTCTGTTGCTTCTTTCTGCAACTTTCTTTCTTTTTCTGCACCTTTTTTGCCTCTTTCTGCACCTCACTTGCTTCTTTGTGCACCCCTCTTGCCTCTTTCTGCACCTATCTTGCCTCTTTCTGCACCGCTCTTCCCTCTCTCTGGACCCCTCCTGCCTCTTTCTGCACCTCTGTTTCTTCTTTCTGCACTTCTTTTGTTTCTTTCTGAACCTCTCACTTCTTTCTGCTCCCATTTTCCCTCGTTCTGCACCCCTCTTGGCTCTTTCTGCACCTCTGTTTCTTCTTTCTGCACTTCTTGTGTTTCTTTCTGCACCTCTCACTTCTTTCTGCTCCCATTTTGCCTCGTTCTCCACCCCCTTCCGCCTTTCTGCACCTCTGTTGCTTCTTTCTGCACCTCTCTTGCTTCTTTCTGCACCCCTCGTGCCTCTTTCACACCCCTCT
The DNA here is from genome assembly GCA_963921515.1 of Calotriton arnoldi. Classification (NCBI taxonomy): domain Eukaryota; kingdom Metazoa; phylum Chordata; class Amphibia; order Caudata; family Salamandridae; genus Calotriton; species Calotriton arnoldi. Next base: position 428,232 of record CAWUFW010003666.1, on the reverse strand, counting down.
TCCCGCACCCCTCTTGCCTCTTTCTGCACCTCTGTTTCTTCTTTCTGCACTTCTTGTGTTTCTTTCTGCACCTCTCACTTCTTTCTGCTCCCATTTTGCCTCGTTCTGCACCCCTCTTCCCTCTTTCTGCACCCATCTTGCCTCTTTCTGCACCTCTGTTCCTTCTTTTTGCACTTCTTCTCTTTCTTTCTGCAGCTCTCTTGCTTTTTTCTGCACCCCTTGACTCTTTCTCCTCCCATCCACCCTCTTTCTGCACCCCTGTTGCCTCTTTCTGCACCTCTGTTCTTTCTTTCTGCACTTCTTTTGTTTCTTTCTGCACATCTCTTGCTTCTTTCTGCACCCCTCTTCCCGCACCCCTCTTGCCTCTTTCTGCACCTTGGTTGCTTGTTTCTGCACTCCTCTTGCTTGTTTCTGCACTCCTCATGCCTCTTTCACACCCCTCTTCCCTCTTTGTGCACCCCTCTTGCCTCTTTCTGCAACTTTTCTTTCTGCACTTCTTTAGTTTCTTTCTGCACCTCTTGCTTCTTTCTCCACCTCTTTTACCTCTTTCTGCACCCCTCATGCCTCTTTCTGAACCTCTGTTCCTTCTTTCTGCACTTCTTTTGTTTCTTTCTGCAGCTCTCATGCTTCTTTCTGCAAACCCTTGCCTCTTTCTCCACCCTTCTTCCCTCTTTCTGCACTCCTGTTGCCCCTTTTTGCACCTCTGTTCCTTCTTTATGCACGTCTCTTGCTTCTTTCTGCACCCCTCGTGCCTCTTTCTGCACCCCTCTTCCCTTGTTTTTCACCCCTTTTGCCTCTTTCTGCACCTCTGTTGCTTCTTTCTGCACTCCTCTTGCTTCTTTCTATACCTCTCTTGCTTCTTTCTGCACCACTCGTGCTTCTTTCTGCATCCCTCATCCCTCTTTCTGCACCCCTCTTGCCTCTTTCTGCACCTCTGTTCCTTCTTTTTGCACTTCTTTTGTTTTTTTCTGCACCTCTCTTGCTTCTTTCTGCACCCCTCTTGCCACATTCTCCACCCCGTTCCCGCTTTTTGCATCTCTGTTGCTTCATTTCTGCGCTTCTCTTGCTTCTTTCTGCACCTCTGTCTCTTCTTTCTGCAACCCTTGTGCCTCTTTCTGCACCCCTCTTGCCTCTTTCTGCACCGCTGTTCCTTCTTTCTGCACTTCTTTTGTTTTTTTCTGCAACTCTCTTGCTTCTTTCTGCACGCCTCTTGCTTCTTTCTGTACCCCTCGTGCCTCTTTCACACCCCTCTTCCCTCTTTTTACACCCCTCTTGCCTCTTTCTGAACCTCTGTTCCTTCTTTCTGCACTTCTTTTGTTTCTTTCTGCACCTCTCTTGTTTCTTTCTGTATCCCTCTTCCCTCTTTCTCCACCCCACTTCCCCCTTTCTGCATCTCTGTTGCTTTCTTATGCATTTCTCTTGCTTCTTTCTGCACTTCTTTTGTTTCTTTCCGCACGTCTCTTGCTTCTTTCTGCACCCCTCGTGCCTCTTTCTGCACCCCTCTTCCCTCTTTTTCCACCACTCTTGCCTCTTTCTGCACCTCTGTTGCTTATTTCTGCACTCCTCTTGCTTCTTTCTACACCTCTCTTGCTTCTTTCTGCACCACTCGTGCTTCTTTCTGCACCCCTCATCCCTCTTTCTGCACCCCTCTTGCCTGTTTCTGCATCTCTGTTCCTTCTTTCTGCAGTTCTTTTGTTTCTTTCTGCACCTCTCTTGCTTCTTTCTGCACCCCTCTTGCAACTTTCTCCACCCCTGTTCCCCCTTTTTTACAGCTCTGTTGCTTCTTCCTGCACTTCTCTTGCTTCATTCTCCATCCTTCATCCCTCTTTCTGCACCTCTGTTGCTTCTTTCTGCACTTCACTTGCTTCTTTCTGCACCTCTGTCCCTTCTTTCTGCAACCCTTGTGCCTTTTTCTGCACCCCTCTTCCCTCTGTCTGCACCCCTCTTGCCTCTCTCTGCACCTCTGTTCCTTCTATCCACACTTCTTTTGTTTCTTTCTGCAAAGCTCTTGCTTGTTTCTGCACTCCTCTTGCTTTTTTCTGCACCCCCATGCCTCTTTCTGCACCTCTGTTCCTTCTTTCTGCACTTCTGTTGTTTCTTTCTGCACATCTCTTGTTTCTTTCTGTATCCCTCTTGCCTCTTTCTCCACCCTACTTCCCCCTTTCTGCATCTCTGTTGCTTTCTTATGCATTTCTCTTGCTTCTTTCTGCATCTCTCTTACTTCTTTCTATACCCCTCGTGCCTCTTTCTGCACCCCTCATCCCTCTTTCTGCACTCCTCCTGCCTCTTTCTGCACCTCTGTTGCTTATTTCTGCACTTCATTTGTTTCTTTCTGCACGACTCTCTTGCCTCTTTTTGCACTTCTTTTGTTTCTTTCTGCACCCCTTTTGCCTCTTTCTGCACCCCTTTTGCCTCTTTCTGCACCCCTCTTGCCTCTTTCTGAACCTCTGTTCCTTCTTTCTGCACTTCTTTGGTGTCTTTCTGCAGCTCTCTTGCTTCTTTCTGCACCCCCTTGCCTCTTTCTCCACCCCTCTTCCCTCTTTCTTCACCCCTGTTGCCTCTTTCTGCACCTCTGTTCCTTCTTTCTGTACTTATTTTGTTTCTTTCTGCACATCTCTTGCTTCTTTCTGCACCCCTTTGCCTCTTTCTGCACCCCTGTTGCTTCTTTTTGCACCCCTCTTGCCTCTTTCTGCAGCTCTGTTGCTTCTTTCTGCACTACTCTTGCTTCTTTCTGCACCTCTTTGCTTCTTTCTGCACCACTCATGCTTCTTTCTGCACCCTTCCCTCTTTCTGCGCCCCTCTTGCCTCTTTCTGCACCTCTGTTCCTTCTTTCTGCTCTTCTTTTATTTCTTTATGCACCTCTCTTTCTTCTTTCTGCACTCCTGTTGCCACTTTCTCCAGCCCTGTTCCCCCTGTTTGCATCTCTGTTGCTTCTTTCTGCACTTCTCTTGCCGCCTTTCTCCACCCCTCATCCCTGTTTTTGCACCTCTGTTGCTTCTTTCTGCACTTCTCTTGCTTCTTTCTGTACCCCTCTTCCATCTTTCTGCACCTCTGTTGCTTCTTTCTGTACCTCTGTTCCTTCTTTCTTCACTTTTGTTTCTTTCTGAACCTCTCGTGCTTCTTTTTGCACCCCTCTTGCCTCTTTCTCCACCCCCCTTCCCCGTTTCTGCATCTCTGTTGCTGCTTTCTGCAGTTCTGTTGCCTCTTTCGCCACCCCTCTTCCCTTGTTCTGCACCTCTGTTGCTTCTTTCTGCACTTTTCTTACTTCTTTCTGCACCCCTTGTTCCTCTTTCTGCACCCCTTGTGCCTCTTTCTACACCCCTCTTCTCTCTTTCTGCACCACTTTTCCCTCTTTCTGCACCGTTCTTGCCTCTCTCTGCACCTCTGTTCCTTCTTTCTGCAGTTCTTTTGTTTCTTTCTGCACCTCTCTTTCTTCTTTCTGCACCCCTCTTGCAACTTTCTCCACCCCTGTTCCCCCTTTTTTACAGCTCTGTTGCTTCTTCCTGCACTTCTCTTGCTTCATTCTCCATCCTTCATCCCTCTTTCTGCACCTCTGTTGCTTCTTTCTGCACTTCACTTGCTTCTTTTTGCACCTCTGTCCCTTCTTTCTGCAACCCTTGTGCCTTTTTCTGCTCCCCTCTTCCCTCTTTCTGCACCCCTCTTGCCTCTCTCTGCACCTCTGTTCCTTCTATCTACACTTCTTTTGTTTCTTTCTGCAACGCTCTTGCTTGTTTCTGCACTCCTCTTGCTTTTTTCTGCACCCCCATGCCTCTTTCTGCACCTCTGTTCCTTCTTTCTGCACTTCTGTTGTTTCTTTCTGCACATCTCTTGTTTCTTTCTGTATCCCTCTTGCCTCTTTCTCCACCCTACTTCCCCCTTTCTGCATCTCTGTTGCTTTCTTATGCATTTCTCTTGCTTCTTTCTGCATCTCTCTTACTTCTTTCTATACCCCTCGTGCCTCTTTCTGCACCCCTCATCCCTCTTTCTGCACTCCTCCTGCCTCTTTCTGCACCTCTGTTGCTTATTTCTGCACTTCATTTGTTTCTTTCTGCATGACTCTCTTGCCTCTTTTTGCACTTCTTTTGTTTCTTTCTGCACCCCTTTTGCCTCTTTCTGCACCCCTTTTGCCTCTTTCTGCACCCCTCTTGCCTCTTTCTGAACCTCTGTTCCTTCTTTCTGCACTTCTTTGGTGTCTTTCTGCAGCTCTCTTGCTTCTTTCTGCACCCCCTTGCCTCTTTTTCCACCCTTCTTCCCTCTTTCTTCACCCCTGTTGCCTCTTTCTGCACCTCTGTTCCTTCTTTCTGTACTTATTTTGTTTCTTTCTGCACATCTCTTGCTTCTTTCTGCACCCCTTTGCCTCTTTCTGCACCCCTGTTGCTTCTTTTTGCACCCCTCTTGCCTCTTTCTGCAGCTCTGTTGCTTCTTTCTGCACTACTCTTGCTTCTTTCTGCACCTCTTTGCTTCTTTCTGCACCACTCATGCTTCTTTCTGCACCCTTCTTCCCTCTTTCTGCACCCCTCTTGCCTCTTTCTGCACCTCTGTTCCTTCTTTCTGATCTTCTTTTATTTCTTTATGCACCTCTCTTTCTTCTTTCTGCACTCCTGTTGCCACTTTCTCCAGCCCTGTTCCCCCTGTTTGCATCTCTGTTGCTTCTTTCTGCACTTCTCTTGCCGCCTTTCTCCACCCCTCATCCCTGTTTCTGCACCTCTGTTGCTTCTTTCTGTACCTCTGTTCCTTCTTTCTTCACTTCTTTTGTTTCTTTCTGAACCTCTCGTGCTTCTTTTTGCACCCCTCTTGCCTCTTTCTCCACCCATCTTCCCCGTTTCTGCATCTCTGTTGCTGCTTTCTGCACTTCTGTTGCCTCTTTCGCCACCCCTCTTCCCTTGTTCTGCACCTCTGTTGCTTCTTTCTGCACTTTTCTTACTTCTTTCTGCACCCCTTGTTCCTCTTTCTGCACCCCTTGTGCCTCTTTCTACACCCCTCTTCTCTCTTTCTGCACCACTTTTCCCTCTTTCTGCACCGTTCTTGCCTCTCTCTGCACCTCTGTTCCTTCTTTCTGCACTTCTTTTGTTTCTTTCTGCACCTCTCTTTCTTCTTTCTGCACCCCTCTTGCCTCTTTCTCTACCCCTCTTTCCCCTTTCTGCATCTCTGTTGCTTGTTTCTGCACTTCTCTTGTCTCTTTCTCCACCCCTGTTCCCTCTTTCGGCACCTCTGTTGCTTCATTCTCCACCTCTCTTGCTTCTTTCTGCACCCCTCGTGCCTCTTTCACACCCCTCTTCCCTCTTTCTGCACCCCTCTTGCCTCTTTCTGTACCTCTGTTCCTTCTTTTTGCACTTATTTTGTTTCTTTCTGCACCTCTCTTGCTTCTTTCTGCACCCCCTTGCCTCTTTCTCCACCCCTCTTCCCTCTTTCTGCACCCCTGTTGCCTTTTTCTACACCTGTTAGAAATGGGGGTCTCTAGTTGGCAGAGGTAGGTACCTTTGTCCAAATAGAGACCCTTGCTTTTAGTCAGGGTAAGGGGGATACACACTTTAGATAACCCCTGCTCACCCCTTGGTAGCTTGGCATGAGCAGACAGGCTTATCCCAAAGGCAATGTGTAAAGTATTTGAATCAACACTCACAGTAACACGGTGATAACACCACAGATGGACACCGCACCAGTTTAGAAAAATAAAGTATCTTTATCTAAACTTAACAAGACCAAAACAACAAAAATCCAACATACAAGTATTAAGAAAAATGACTTTCAAAAGGTTTTAGCAACTGAGTCCATAGAAAACTATGGATGCGTTATTTCTTGCAAAGTACCTGTTGTTGCGACAAAATTCACTAAGCCAACAGCCGCAGTGATGAGAAGCGTTGAAAAACAAAGAGATGCGTTGTTCCTGAGACGTTCGTGGATGCGATGCGACAGTTCTGTTGTACACAGGGGAGCGATGCGTCGGGTCCGGTCTGTAGGGGGAAGCGATGCGTCGATTCTGAGACGACTCCGATCCGCGGGTGATGCGTCGGGGAAAACTTGGCGCACAGGGACGATGCGTGGAAATACGGGATGCGTCGGCGAACGATGCAGCGAGCGGCGCTGCGTCGACCTTTTCAGCCGCGATCCCTCGATGCGTCAATTCTTGCCCCGGCGACAGGCGCTGCGTCGGTTTCAGCAGCAGTGTGGGGAGATTCTTCTCGCACCACGGCGTTGTGTCGGAAAAACTGACGCAAGAAGAGCGATGCGTCGATTTTCTTGTTGTTGCATTGCTTTCCAGCTCCCAGCAGCAGAAACAACCTCCAGAGGCCCCACACAGTCACAGGCACTCCTGGTAGGTCAGAACTCCCAGCAAGGAAGTTCAGGGGAGCAGGGGGTGAAGTCTTTGTGTTCCTGAGACTTTAAAACAGGAGGCAAGCTCTACTCAAGCCCTTGGAGATTTTCCTCAAGCAGGGGACACAGCACACAGCAAAGTCCTTCTCCTTTCTTTGGCAGAAACAGCAACTGCAGGCCAACCCAAGACACACAGCAAGGGCTGTGCTTCAGTTCAGTTTTTCCAGCCCTTCTCCTCAGCAAAAGTTCCTCTTGATTCCAGAAGTAGTGTAAAAGTCTGGGGTTTTGGTTCTGATACTTATACCCCAAAATAACTTTGTTCTCTTTGTGCAAGGGGCTCTGAGCCCAGTTCAAACCAGTTCTGGGGGGCACTCTGCAAGTGCACAACAGCATCCATTGTCAGTGTGAGCCTTGGTCCCAGACACACCACAGGGGGGCGGAGCCAGCATTGTGGAAGGCAGGCACAGCCCTATTCAGGTACAAGGGAAATCTCCTCCCACCACTCTAAATGCAGACCGGGCCTATTCAGTTGCTAGCGAGAACTCCTCCCCCTACTCTGAATGCAGCCCAGGTCTATTCAGCCCAGACCTGACTCATTCAGGAAAGGCAGGACACCCATCAACCCCCCGGTGGCTGTCTGAGAGAATGCACCTCCCCAGCCCCTGTCACTCCAAAACCAGACAGTCAATACACAAACAGGCAGAGCCACACAGAATGGTTAAACAAGAAAATGCCTACTTTCTAAAAGTGGCATTTTCAAACATACAATTGAAAAACCATTTATAGTAAAGATGTGTTATTAAATTCTGAGTTCAGAGAGCCTAAACATTCTTTTTCTATCTTGTCCCTATGGGAAGATATGCTTGTAAAATGTTACAAAGCATTCCCCATTCTTTCCTATGTGGCAAGATAGCCTTTCAATAGTGAAAAACGTAATTGGCTGTATTTCACTATCAGGACATGTCACACACACCTGTACATGTCCTACCTTTCACATACACTGTACCCTGCCCACAGGGGTGCCTTGGGCCTACCTTAGGGGTGACTGACATGTAAGAAAAGGGAAGGTTAGGGCCTTGCAAGTGGGTGCACTTGCCAAGTCGACATGGCAGTTAACAACTGCGCACAGACACTGAAGTGGCAGGTCTGAGTTACCGTTTCAGAACTACTCATGTGGGTGGCACAATCAGTGCTACCGGCCCACTAGTAGTATTTAATTTACCAGCCCCGGCACACTCAGTGCACTTTACTAGGGACTGACCAGTAAATCAAAATATGCCAATCATGGAGAACCAATCATAATAACATGTCACACAAAGAGCATATGCACTTTAGCACTGATTAGCAGTTGTAAAGTGCCTAGAGTCCTAAAACCCACAACAACAGGTCAGGAAAAAATAGGAGGAAGAAGCAAAAGGTTTGGAGATAACCCTGCAAAAAGGGCCAAGTCCAACACAACCCCCTTCCAGCCTAAAGCCAGGGTAGACCAATCCATACCTTGATGGGCTTCCCTGATTGTGGCGATAGAACATGGAACCTGGCCCGCAACAGCAGGTGTCTATTCCCGTTCTATGCCTTCCTGAACCTAGTTGAGTCCCTCTATCCATACTCTCAGGGCCCACTAAGCTAACCCATAGGGGAACCCTTCTCCTCACCTGTGGAACCCATCTGTGCAGCGCCTAAACTTACTTTGCTCACAGATGTGTGCCAACAGGCAGACAGTACCCACATGGCCAACACAGTGGTGTGGCCCAGTCCACCCCCGGGGTGTGACTCCTGTCCCCCTCCCAGGGGCAACTCTGTCCACCAGGACAGCAAGCCACAGTGGCCACTGACAACTGTCAGTGATGAGAGCCAGGCCACATGCCTTTCAGGCCTCTCTAACCTCTGTGGTGTCAGAAAGTGTGGGCCAGTAGCCCCAGGTGCCTGGCATTTTTGTCCACTCTCCCTCCTGCCAAGTCAGGTATGGCATCCTGACACTGGCCCACAAGCCCAGGGTCTGTACCCTGCAGCTGGACAGGAGATGGGGGTGGGCTCTCCCACACCCTGTTCCCCTCCCCGGGGCTCTGCATCCCTCCACTGGCAGCAGTCCCCCTCGATTCCAGAATTGTCAGGGCACCTGTGGCAGGTGTTCTGTACAACTCTCCCACCAGTTCAGGGGTGTTATCCTGCAACTGGTACACCAGCCCAGGGTCTGTACCCTGCGGCTGGACACAGGACTGGGGTGGGCTCTCCCACACCCAGTCCTCCTTCCTGGGGCTCTGCACCATCCCACCTGGAGCAGTACCCCTAGAAGACAAACTGGTAGGGGCACTGTTAGCAGTCGCCCCTTCCTCCAGGTCAGGGGGTACACCCAGAACCAGGTCCTCCAACCCAGGGTCTGTACCCTTAGGCTGGACCTGTGCTTGACAACCCAGGACTTCCGAGGGAGTACACCGACCCCCCCAAGGGAAACACACTCCTCATGAGTTGTTTGAGAGTCCGCCTGGTGCAGGTCTCCAGCCTCCTGTCCATCTGACAGAGCATGAAGACCCACTAGACCAGAAGTGGCCTCACCAGGGTCAATCCTGGGGTGCTCTGACCTCAGAGCTGGCAGCCCCTGACCCACTGGTCCTTCCACTGGGGACTTCATCCCCCCTCACCCTTTTCGCTGGACTCATGCACCCTCCCCACTGGAGCGGGGCTGCCAGACACCAGAACTGGTGGGATGCTTGTTACAGCAGTCCCCCCAGTTCACCTGACACTTTGGGATCCCCCTCAGGTGATGGCCTCTGGGTACAGACTATGCCCGCCTCCTGGTGTTCACTCATGGAACCAACCAGGCCCGGGGACTGGGTTTCAGGCACCTTGGGACACAGCCCACTCCCACTCCTTCTCCTCTGAGACAGGATGTCTGACCCTTCATCCCTCCCACTACTCCAGGACCTATCTGGGCTACCACAAACCTCCCCTACCACACTTGGTTGGGGACAATCTGAGCCACCCCTTCAGGATAACTCCCAAAAGCTTCTTCAGAACCTCTGGAATCCACCAAAAGGTCCACCTCCAGTGCAAGCTCCCTGGGGTCAGAGAACTCACACTCCACCGGCTGTTGGCATACCTCTGGAAAACAGGGACTTAAAATATGCTCTCCAACAATTGAATCACAGAGCCCCACACAAGTTTTGACCAAGCTACTCTTTGCCTCACCATCCAGTGCCTCACACAAGTACCTCACATCACCCTCCTGAGACTGGCAAAACAGTGTCTCACTGTTTCTGTCACTCAACCCACACTCTTCTGGGCGGTCTCCATACTCACATTCCAAGGCTTCTACCATGTGGGAACACCTCTCCCTGCACCTCTCATCTAGAGTCAGCAAAGTGTCCCTCCCACCACTAGGAATATGAACCCCTGTGCCAGTTCCCCAATCCACCTTAGGGACACAGTGCACCACTGGAGCTACCTCATAACCCTGAACCCCTTGGTGTATGTCAACCCCCTCCTTCAAGTCAGGCGCCACATCTCTGGGTGTGTGTACTATTCTCTCAGCACTAGACACTACATTTTTGCTGCCACCATCTGAGATGGACTCCACCTCCAACCCAGCCAAGCTCACTTCATGAGCTAAACACTTTTCCTTTTTCTTGGCTAAGACACTCATGGCCTTAAGCCTCTCGAGCTCCATATCAAGCTCTCTCAATCTCAATTCATGTGCCAAAAGCAACTTCATTTCTTCCAAGGCACGAGTGTTCTTGCTCTCCTCTGCCTTTAGTCTCATGACCTCCAATTCATGACCCATTGCCCTTTGCCTTTCCTCCAAATCCTATGGAGAAAAACTCCTGGAAGACTGATTGCTGCCAGCCTAGAGGCTGCTCTCCCAACAGGCAAATCCTGGGATCTGAAACGACCTTCTGGCACACCCCCATCCACATCTGCATCATCTGTCTTCCCAGCTTATTTGGCCTCCCACCAGGCCCCTAAGGCCTTCTGTAGCTCCTCTTTCCAAGAGTTACTCCTCATGGGACATCCAAAGCTCCTGCAGAACTGCTTGAGTTGCTCTACTTTGTAACTACTTAATATTTCACTGTCAAACTCCAATTCTGCAGCCTCACTTGCTGGTTTACTACTCAGAGACATGGTGCATGAATAACTCAAGGGTCAGATCAAAAATAGAACCAAAAATAAAATACAGTATGTGGTTACGTAGTGGTCTGCACTAAACTAGTGATGTACACCAATCACTGTGGGTCAAGTACAAATACAAGTTGAAATCCTCACCGCTGACCACCAATGTTAGAAATGGGGGTCTCTAGTTGGCATAGGTAGGTACCTTTGTCCAAATAGGGACCCTTGCTTCTAGTCACGGTAAGGGGGATACACACTTTAGATAACCTCTGCTCACCCCCTTGGTAGCTTGGCATTAGCAGACAGGCTTATCCCAAAGGCAATGTGTAAAGTATTTGTATCAACACTCACAGTAACACAGTGATAACACCACAAATGGACACCACACCGGTTTAGAAAAATAAAGTATCTTTATCTAAACTTAACAAGACCAAAATGACAAAAACCCAACATACAAGTATTAAGAAAAATGATTTTCAAAAGGTTTTAGCAACTGAGTCCATAGGAAACTATGGATGCGTAATTTCTTGCAGAGTACCTGTTGTTGCGACAAAATTCACCAAGCCAAACAGCCGCAGCGTAAAAAAACAAAGAGATGCGTCATTACTGAGACCTTCGTGGATGCGATGCAACAGTTCTGCTGTACACAGGGGAGCGTTGTGTCGGGTCTGGTCTGTAGGGGGAAGCGATGTGTCGATTCTGAGACAACTCCGTTCCACGGATGATGCATCGGGGAAAACTTGCTGCACAGGGATGATGCGTCGAAATACGGGATGCGTTGGCGAACAATGCGGCGGCGGCGAGCGGCGCTGCGTCGACCTTTTCAGCTGCGATCCTTCGATGCACTGATTCTTGCCGCGGCGACAGGCGCTGTGTCCGTTTCAGCAGCGGTGCGGGGAGATTCTTCTCGCACCACGGCGTTGCATCGGAAAAACTGTCGCAAGAAGAGCGATGCGTCGATTTTCTTGTTGTTGCATTGCTTTCCAGCTTCCAGCAGCAGAAACAACCTCCAGAGGCCCCACACAGTCACAGGCACTCCTGGCAGGTCAGAACTCCCAGCAAGGAAGTTCAGGGGAGCTGGGGGTGAAGGCTTTGTGTTCCTAAGACTTTAAAACAGGAGGCAGGCTCTACTCAAGCCCTTGGAGACTTTCCTCAAGCAGGGGACACAGCACACAGCAAAGTCGTTCTCCTTTCTTTGGCAGAAACAGCAACTGCAGGCAAACCCCAGACACACAGCAAGGGCAGTACTTCTCCTCAGTTACTCCAGCTCTTCTCATCAGCAAAGGTTTCTCTTGATTCCAGAAGTAGTCTAAAAGTCTGGGGTTTTGGGTCTGATACTTATACCCCAAAATGTCATTGTTCTCTTTGTGCAAGGGGCTCTGAGCCCAGCTCAAACCAGTTCTGGGGGCCACTCTGCAAGTGCACAACAACATCCATTGTCAGTGTGAGCCTTGGCTCCAGACACACCACAGGGGGGCGGTGCCAGTATTGTGGAAGGCAGGCACAGCCCTATTCAGGTACAAGGGAAATCTCCTCCCACCACTCTAAATGCAGACCGGGCCTATTCAGGTGCTAGTGAGAACTCCTCCCCTACTCTGAATGCAGCACAGGTCTATTCAGCCCAGCCCTGACTCATTCAGGAAAGGCAGGACACACATCAACCCCGCCGGTGGCTGTCTGAGAGAATGCACCTCCCCTGCCCCTGTCACTACAAAACCAGACAGTCAATACACAAACAGGCAGAGGCAAACAGAATGGTTAAACAAGAAAATGCCTACTTTCTAAAAATGGCATTTTCAAACACACAATTTAAAAACCATCTTTAGTAAAAGATGTGTTATTAAATTCTGAGTTCAGAGAGCCTAAACTTTATTTTTCTATCTTATCCCTATGGGAAGATATGCTTGTAAAATGTTACAAAGCATTCCCCATTCTGTCCTATGGGGCAATGTAGCCTTTAAATAGTGAAAAATGAAATTGGCTGTATTTCACTATCAGGACATGTCACACACACCTGTACATGTCCTACCTTTCACATACACTGTACCCTGCCCACAGGATACCGTGGGCCTAAGTTAGGGGTAACTGACATGTAAGAAAAGGGAAGGTTAGGGTCTGCAAGTGGGTGCACTTGCCAAGTGAAAATGGCAGTCAACAACTGCGCACAGACACTGCAGTGGCATGTCTGAGTTAACGTTTCAGAACTACTCATGTGGGTGGCACAATCAGTGCTGCAGGCCCACTAGTAGTATTTGATTTACCAGCCTGGCACACTCAGTGCACTTTACTAGGGACTGCCCAGTAAATCAAAATATGCCAATCATGGAGAACCAATCATACTAACATGTCACACAGAGAGCAAATGCACTTTAGCACTGATTAGCAGTGGTAAAGTGCCCAGAGTCCTAAAACCAACAACAACAGGTCAGGTAAAAATAGGAGGAAGCAGCAAAAAGTTTGGGGATAACCCTGGAAAAAGGGCCAAGTCCAACAGCATCCCTGTTGCCTCTTTCTGCGCCTCTGTTTCTTCTTTCTGCACTTCTTTTGTTTCTTTCTGCACATCTCTTGCTTCTTTCTGCACCCCTTGTGCCTCTTTCTGCACTCCTCTTCCCTCTTCTTGCACCCCTCTTGCCTCTTTCTGTACCTCTGTTTCTTCTTTCTGCACTTCTTTTGTTTCTTTCTGCACATCTCTTGCTTCTTTCTGCACCCCTTGTGCCTCTTTCTGCACTCCTCTTCCCTCTTCTTGCACTTCTCTTGCTTCTTTCTGCACCTCTCTGGCTTCTTTCTGCACTCATCGTGCCTCTTTCTGCACCTCTCTTGCCTCTTTCTGCACTCTTCTTGCCTCCTTCTGCATCTCTGTTGCTTCTTTCTGCACTTCTGTTGCCTTTTTGTGCACCCCTCTTGCCCCTTTATGCACCTCTGTTCCTTCTTTCTGCACTTCTTCTGTTTCTTTTTGCAGCTCTCTTGCTTCTTTCTGCACCCCCTTGCCTCTTTCTCCACCCATCCACCCTCTTTCTGCACCCCTGTTGCCTCTTTCTGCACCTCTGTTCTTTCTTTCTGCATGTCCTTTTGTTTCTTTCTGCACCTCTCTTGCTTCTTTCTGCACCCCTCTTGCTTCTTTCTCCATCCCTCTTACCCCTTTCTGCATCTCTGTTGCTTGTTTCTGCACTTCTCTTGTCTCTTTCTCACCCCTGTTCCCTCTTTCTCCACCTCTGTTGCTACTTTCTGCAACTCTCTTGCATCTTTCTGCACCCCTCGTGCTTCTTTGACACCTGTCTTCCCTCTTTCTGCACCCCTCTTGCCTCTTTCTGCACCTCTGTTCCTTCTTTCTGCACTTCTTTTGTTTCTTTCTGCACATCTCTTGCTTCTTTCTGCACCCCTTGTGCCTCTTTCTGCACCCCTTTTCCCTCTTTTTGCACCCCTCTTGCCTCTTTCTGCACCTCTGTTGCTTCTTTCTGCACTCCTCTTCTTTCTTTCAGCACCTCTCTTGCTTCTTTCTGCACAACCTGTGCTTCTTCCTGCACCCCTCTTATCTCTTTTTGCACCCCTTTTGCCTCTTTCTGCACCTCTGTGCCTTCTTTCTGCACTTCTTTTTTTTCTTTCTGAACTTTTCTTGCTTCTACTGCACCCCTCTTGCTACTTTCTCCAACCCTGTTACCCCTTTTTGCATCTCTGTTGCTCCTTTCTGCACTTCTCTTGCCTCTTTCTGCACCCCTCATCTCTCTTTCTGCACCTTTCTTGCCTCTTTCTGCACCCATATTCCCTTTTTCTGCACCTCTCTTGCCTGTTTGTGCAACTCTCTTGCCTCTTTCTGCACTTCTCTTGTCTCCTTTTGCACCTCTGTTGCTTCTTTCTGCACCTCTCGCAAATTTCTGCACACCTCTTGACTCTTTCTGCACGCCTCTTGCCTACTTCTGTGCCTCTGTTGGTTCTTTCTGCACTGCTCTTGCTTCCTTCTGCACATGTTTTGCCTGTTTCTGCACTTCTCTTGCCTCCTTCTGCACCTCTGTTGTCTTCTGTCTGCACTGCTCCTGCCTCTTGCTGCACCCCACTTGCCTCTTTCTGTACCTCTGTTGCTTCTATCTGCACTACTCTTGCTTCTTTCTGCACCTCTCATGCTTCTTTCTGCACTTCTCGTGCCTCTTTCTGCACCTCTCTTGCCTCCTTCAGCACCTCTGTTGCTTCTTTCTGCACTTCTCTTGCCTTTTTCTGCACCCCTCTTGCCCCTTTCTTCACCTCTGTTCCTTCTTTCTGCACTTATTTTGTTTCTTTGTGCACCTCTCTTGCTTCTTTCTGCACTCCTCTTGCTTCTTTCTCCACCCCTCTTACCCCTTTCCTGCACCTCTGTTGCTTCTTTCTGCACCTCTCTTGCTTCTTTCTGCACCCTTGTGCCTCTAAGACACCTCTCTTCCCTCTTTCTGCACTCCTCTTGCCTCTTTCTGCACCTCTGTTCCTTCTTTCTGCACTTATTTTGTTTCTTTCTGCACCTCTCTTGCTTCTTTCTGCACCCCTCTTCCCTCTTTCTGCACCCCTCTTCCCTCTTTCGGCACCCCTCTTGCCTCTTTCTGCACCTCTGTTCCTTCTTTCTGTACTTCTTTTGTTTCTTTCTGTACCTCTCTTGCCTCTTTCTCCACCCCTGTTCACTCTTTCTGCACCCCTGTTGTCTCTTACTGCACCTCTGTTCCTGCTTTCTGCACTTTTCTAACTTTCTGCACATGTCTTGCTTCTTTCTGCACCCCTCGTGCCTCTTTCTGCACCCCTCTTCCCACTTTTTGCACCCCTCTTGCCTCTTTCTGCACGTCTGTTCCTTCTTTCTGCACTTCTTCTTTTGTTTCTTTCTGCACCTCCGTTCCTTCTTTATGCACCCCTCCTGCCACTTTCTCCAACCCTGTTCCCCCTTTTTGCATCTCTCTTGCCTCTTTCTGCACTTCTTTTGTTTCTTTCTGCACTTCTCTTGCCTCTTTCTGCACCCCTCATCCCTCTTTCTGCACCTCTCTTGCCTCTTTCTGCAACTCTCTTGCCTCTTTCTGCATTTCTCTTGTCTTCTTCTGCACCTCTGTTGCTTCTTTCAGCACCTCTCTTGCAAATTTCTGCACCCCTCTTGACTCTTTCTCCACCCCTCTTGCCTCCTTCTGTGCCTGTGTTGGTTCTTTCTGCACTGCTCTTGCTTCTTTCTGCACCTGTTTTGCCTGTTTCTGCACTTCTCTTGCCTCCTTCTGCACCTCTGTTGTCTTCTGTCTACACTTCTCTTGCCTCTTGCTGCACCCCACTTGCCTCTTTCTGCACCTCTGTTGCTTCTTTCTGCACTTCTCTTGCTTCTTTCTGCACTCCTCGTGCATCTTTCTGCACCTCTCTTGCCTCTTTCAGCACTTTTCTTGCCTCCTTCTGCACCTCTCTTGCTTCTTTCTGCACTTCTCTTGCTTTTTCTGCTCCCCTCTTGCCCCTTTTTGCACCTCTGCTCCTTCTTTCTGCACTTCTTTTGTTTCTTTCTGCACCTCTCTTGCTTCTTTCAGCACCCCTCTTGCTTCTTTCTCCACCTCTCTTATCCCTTTCTGCATCTCTGTTGCTTGTTTCTGCACTTCTCTTGTCTCTTTCTCCACCCCTGTTCCCTCTTTCTGTACCTCTCTTGCTTCTTTCTGTACCTCTCTTGCTTCTTTCTGCACCGCTTATGCCTCTTTGACACCTCTCTTCTATCTTTCTGCACCCCCCTTGCCTCTTTCTGCACCTCTGTTCCTCCTTTCTGCACTTCTTTTGTTTCTTTCTGCACCTCTCTTGCTTCTTTCTGCACCCTTCTTCCCTCTTTCTGCACCCCTCTTCCCTCTTTCTGCACCCCTCTTGCCTCTTTCTGTACCTCTGTTCCTTCTTTCTGTACCTCTCTTGCCTCTTTCTCCACCCCTCTTCACTCTTTCTGCACCCCTGTTGCCTCGTTCAGCACCGCTGTTCCTTCTTTCTACACTTCTTTTGTTTCTTTCTGCACATCTGTTGCTTCTTTCTGCACCCCTTGTGCCTCTTTCTGCACCCCTCTTCCCTCTTTTTGCACCCCTGTTGCCTCTTTCTGTACCTCTGTTGCTTCTTTCTGCACTCCTCTTGCTCCTTTCTGCACCTCTCTTGCTTCTTTCTGTACCACTTGTGCTTCTTTCTGCACCCCTCTTACCTCTTTTTGCACCCCTCTTGCCTGTTTCTGCACCTCTGTTCCTTCTTTCTGTACTTCTTTTGTTTCTTTCTGCACCTCTCTTGCTTCTTTCTGCACCCCTCTTGCCACTTTCTCCAACCCTTTTTCCCCTTTTTGCATCTCTGTTGCTTCTTTCTGTACTTCTCTTGCCTCTTTCCGTACCCCTCATCCCTCTTTCTGCACCTCTCTTGCCTCTTTCTGCACCCATGTTCCCTTTTTCTGCACCTCTCTTGCCTCTTTCTGCAGTTCTCTTGTCTCATTCAGCACCTCTGTTGCTTCTTTCTGCACCTCTCTTGCACATTTCTGAACCCCTCTTGACTCTTTCTGCACCCCTCTTGCCTCCTTCTGCGCCTCTGTTGGTTCTTTCTGCACTGCTCTTGCTTCTTTCTGCACCTCTTTTGCCTGTTTCTGCACTTCTCTTGCCTCCTTCTGCCCCTCTGTTGTCTTCTGTATGCACTTCTCTTGCCTCTTTCTGCACCCCACTTGCCTCATTCTGCACCCCTCTTCCCTTTTTCTTCACCTCTCTTCACTGTTTTTGCAGCTCTCTTGCCTCTTTCTGCAGCTCTCCTGTCTCCTTCTGCACCTCAGTTGCTTCTTTCTGCACTTCTCTTGCCTCTTTCTGCACTCCTCTTGCCTCCTTCTGCACCTCTGTTGGTTCTTTCTGCACTGCTCTAGCTTCTTTCTGCACCTCTCTTGCCTCTTTCTGCACCCCTCTTGCCACTTTCTCCAACCCTGTTCCCCCTTTTTGCATCTCTGTTGCTTCTTTCTGTACTTCTCTTGCCTCTTTCTGCACCCCTCATCCCTCTTTCTGGACCTCTCTTGCCTATTTCTGCACCCATGTTCCCTTTTTCTGCACCTCTCTTGCCTCTTTCTGCAGCTCTCTTGTCTCCTTCAGCACCTCTGTTGCTTCTTTCTGCACCTCTCTTGCAAATTTCTGCACCCATCTTGACTCTTTCTGCACCTGTCTTGCCTCCTTCTGCGCCTCTGTTGGTTCTTTCTGCACTGCTCTTGCTTCTTTCTGCACCTCCTTTGCCTGTTTCTGCACTTCTCTAGCTTCCTTCTGCACCTCTGTTGTCTTCTGTCTGCACTTCTCTTGCCTCTTGCTGCACCCCACTTGCCTCTTTCTGTACCTCTCTTGCCTCTTTCTGCACCCCTGTTCCCTTTTTCTGCACCTCTCTTCCCTGTTTCTGCAACTCTCTTGCCTCTTTCTGCAGTTCTCTTGTCTCCTTCTGCACCTCAGTTGCTTCTTTCTGTACTTCTCTTGCCTCTTTCTGCACCCCTCTTGCCTCCTTCTGCACCTCTGTTGGTTCTTTCTGAACTCCTCTTGCCTCTTTCTGCACCTCTGTTCCTTCTTTCTGCACTTCTTTTGTTTCTTTCTGCACCTCTCTTGCTTCTTTCTGCACCCCTCTTCCCTCTTTCTGCACCCCTCGTCCCTCTTTCGGCACCCCTCTTGCCTCTTTCTGCACCTGTGTTCCTTCTTTCTGTACCTCTCTTGCCTCTTTCTCCACCCCTCTTCGCTCTTTCTGCACCCCGTTGTCTCTTTCTGCACCTCTGTTCCTTCTTTCTGTACTTCTGTTGTTTCTTTCTGCACTCCTCTTGCTTCTTTATGCACCTCTCTTGCTTCTTTCTGCACCACTTGTGCTTCTTTCTGCACCCCTCTTACCTCTTTTTATACCCCTCTTGCCTCTTTCTGCACCTCTGTTCCTTCTTTCTGCACTTCTTTTGTTTCTTTCTGCACCTCTCTTGCTTCTTTCTGCACCCCTCTTGCCACTTTCTCCAACCCTGTCCCCCTTTTTGCATCTCTGTTGCTTCTTTCTGCACTTCTTTTGTTTCTTTCTACACTTCTCTTGCCTCTTTCTGCACCCCTCATCCCTCTTTATGCACCTCTCTTGCCTCTTTCTGCACCCATGTTCCCTTTTTCTGCACCTCTCTTCCCTGTTTCTGCAACTCTCTTGCCTCTTTCTGCATTTCTCTTGTCTCCTTCTGCACCTCTGTTCCTTCTTTCTGCACTTCTTTTGTTTCTTTCTGCACCTCTCTTGCTTCTTTCTGCACCCCTCTTGCCACTTTCCCCAACCCTGTTCCCCCTTTTTGCATCTCTGTTGCTTCTTTCTGCACTTCTTTTGTTTCTTTCTACACTTTTCTTGCCTCTTTCTGCACCCCTCACCCCTCTTTCTGCACCTCTCTTACCTCTTTATGCACCCATGTTCCCTTTTTCTGCACCTCTCTTCCTTCTTTCTGCAGTTCTCTTGTCTCCTTCAGCACCCTCTGTTGCTTCTTTCTGCACCTCTCTTGCAAATTTCTGCACCCCTCTTGACTCTTTCTGCACCCCTCTTGCCTCCTTCTGCGCCTCTGTTGGTTCTTTCCGCACTGCTCTGGCTTCTTTCTGCACCTCTTTTGCCTGTTTCTGCACTTCTCTTGCCTCCTTCTGCACCTCTGTTGTCTTCTGTCTGCACTTCTCTTGCCTCTTGCTGCACCCCACTTGCCTCTTTATGTACCTCTCTTGCCTCTTTCTGAACCACTGTTCCCTTTTTCTGCACCTCTTTTCCCTGTTTCTGCAACTTTCTTGCCTCTTTCTGCAGTTCTCTTGTCTCCTTCTGCACCTCAGTTGCTTCTTTCTGCACTTCTCTTGCCTCTTTCTGCACCCCTCTTGCCTCCTTCTGCACCTCTGTTGGTTCTTTCTGCACAGCTCTTGCTTCTTTCTGCACCTCTCTTGCAAATTTCTGCACCCCTCTTGCCTCTTTCTGCACCCCTCTTCCCTCTTTCTGCACCCCTCTTCCCACTTTCTGCACCCTCTTGCCTCTCTGTGCACCCATGTTCCCTCTTTCTGTACCTCTTTTGCCTGTTTCTGCAACTCTCTTCCTTCTTTCTGAACTTCTCTCGCCTCTTTCTGTACTCAAATGGGAAGTGAAAGCTGTCAAGTTTAAAGGTCTGCGTGCTCTCGTGACTGAGGTGTATGTCTACTTGTATATGTATTTTTACATTGTTATGCATCTGAAGATGGTAGCTTAACCCCTTCGCTGCTAGGCCTTTTCCCCCCCTGTGCTAAGCCTTTTTTTGGCTATTTGGGGTAGTGCGCGCTAAGGCCCCTGTAATTTTTTGACCACATAAGGTATCCAAGCCAAATTTGCGTCCTTTTCTTCCAACATCTGGGGATTGTAAAGGTACCCAGGGTTTGTGGATTCCCCTGGAGGGCTCCCAGAAATTAGCTAAAATACAGCTAAATTTTTTTTGGGGGGGAAAAATGGGAAAAAAGGGCTGCAAATGAAAGCGTCTGGGTTTTTCCCTGCAAATGGTATCAAAAAAGGGTTTGTGGGGCTGAAATCACCATTTTCCCAGCTTTTAGGGAATGACAGACTTTTGTCAGAAAACCAACATTTTTTACACAGTTTTGGCATTTTTCTGGGACATAGCCTATTTTTGCTATTTTTTGTGCTTTCAACCTCCTTCCAGTTAATGGTAGAAATGGGTATGAAAGCAATAATGGATCCTGGAAAGCTATACATTTTAGAAAAGTAGACAAAATTCTGAATTCAGCAGGGGGTCATTTGTGTAGATCCATCAAGGTTTCTTTATAGGAACTTACAGTTAAATATAGGAAAAATTGAAAATTAGTTGAAAAAAACAGCCTTTTGTGTCAACGTTTTCACCTGTAACTTCTTCTAATTATGACAGCTCTTTGAAAGCAATATACCGTTACATCCGCTGGACATTACTGGTTGTGGGGATATAAAGGACTTGTAGGTTCACCAAGAACCCGACGAACCCAGAGTCAAAAACTGAGCAGCAATTTGCAATGGCTTTTTATTATGTACCGGGTATATAGCAATTATTGTGGGAAAATGTATACATGGAAAAATCGGTATGAAAGACACCTATGTATTTCTGAAATGGGAACAAATTATAGAGTTTAGAAACAGTAGATATTTGCACATTTCCGAAATTGGGAATACTCATACTAGCATGAGAATTATCGGTCATTTTTCAAAATGACTTCTTTTTTATACAATGTCTTTCATTTGGAAGGCAGAAATGTATCGAAAGTCAATAGGTAATAACAGTTGCTTTACAAATCTGAATTACCCTAAGTCTCCCGATAAAAATGGTACCTCACTTGTGTGGGTAGGCATAGTGCCCACGACAGGAAATGGCTCAAAACCCAACGTGGGGACACCTCAATTTCGCAGTGAAAAATGACCCTTTTTTGGCAAAGTGCCAAGCTGTAGTTTTTGAACCATAGCTCTGCCGGCATATAGGGAAACCTAGCAAACCTATACATTTTTGAAAACTAGACACCCAGGGGAATCCAGGATGGGGTGACTTGACTGCCTCCCACCAGGTTCTGTTACCCAGAATCCCTTGCAAACCTAAAAAATTGGCAAGAAAACCACATTTTCCCCACATTTCTGTGGTGGAAAGTTCTGGAATCTGCGTGGATCCACAAATTTACACACACCCCGCGTTCCCCAAAGTCTTTCAAGAAAAATGGTACCTCACTTGTGTGGGTCGGCCTAGTGCCCGCGACAGGAATCGGCGCAAAACGCAACGTGGACACACCTCAATTTCGCAGTGAAAAATGACCCTTTTTTGGCAAAGTGCCTAGCTGTAGTTTTTGAACCATAGCTCTGCCGGCACCTAGGGAAACCTAGAAAACCTATACATTTTTGAAAACTAGACACCCAGGGGAATCCAGGATGGGGTGACTTGACTGCCTCTCACCAGGTTCTGTTACCCAGAATCCCTTGCAAACCTAAACAATTGGCAAAAAAACCACATTTCCCCCACATTTCTGTGGTGGAAAGTTCTGAAATCCGCGTGGATCCACAAATTTCCACCCACCCCGCGTTCCCTTAAGTCTTCTGAGAAAAGTGGTATCTCACTTGTGTGGGTAGGCCTAGTGCCCGCGACAGGAAACAGCGCAAAACGCAACGTGGGGACACCTCAATTTCGCAGTGAAAAATGACCCTTTTTTGGCAAAGTGCCTAGCTGTAGTTTTTTAACCATAGCTCTGCCGGCACCTAGGGAAACCTAGGAAACCTATACATTTTTGAAATCTAGACACCCAGGGGAATCCAGGATGGGGTGACTTGACTGCCTCCCACCAGGTTCTGGTACCCAGAATCCCTTGCAAACCTAAAAAATAGGCAAAAAAACCACATTTTACCCATATTTCTGTGGTGGAAAGTTCTGGAATCTGCGTGGATCCACAAATTTCCACCCCCCCGTGTTCCCCAAAGTCTTCCGAGAAAAATATTACCTCACTTGTGTGGGTCAGCCTAGTTCCCGCACCAGGAAACGGTGCAAAACGCAACATGGACACACCTCAATTTCGCAGTGAAAAATTACCCTTTTTTGGAAAAGTGCCTAGCTGTAGTTTTTGAACCATAGCTCTGTCGGCACCTAGGGAAACCTAGCAAACCTATACATTTTTGAAAACTAGACACCCAGGGGAATCCAGGATGGGGTGACTTGACTGCCTCCCACCAGGTTCTGTTACCCAGAATCCCTTGCAAACCTAAACAATTGGCAAAAAACCCACATTTCTCCCACATTTCTGTGGTGGAAAGTTCTGGAATCTGCGTGGAACCACAAATTTCCACCTACCCCGCGTTCCCCAAAGTCTTCCGAGAAAATGGTACCTCACTTGTGTGGGTCGGCCTAGTGCCCGCGACAGGAAACGGCGCAAAACGCAACGTGGACACACCTCAATTTCGCAGTGAAAAATGACCCTTTTTTGGCAAAGTGCCTAGCTGTAGTTTTTGAACCATAGCCCTGCCGGCACCTAGGGAAACCTAGCCACCCTATACATTTTTGAAAACTAGACACCCAGGGGAATCCAGGATGGGGTGACTTGACTGCCTCCCACCAGCTTCTGTTACCCAGAATCCCTTGCAAACCTAAAAAATTGGCATAAAAAATCACATTTTCCCCACATTTCTGTGGTGTAAAGTTCTGGAATCTGCGTGGATCCACAAATTTACACCCACCCCACGTTCCCCAAAGTCTTCCGAGAACAATGGTACCTCACTTGTGTGGGTCGGCCTAGTGCCCGCAACAGGAAACGGCACAAAACGCAACGTGGACACCCCTCAATTTCGCAGTGAAAAATGACCCTTTTTTGGCAAAGTGCCTAGCTGTAGTTTTTGAACCATAGCTCTGCCGGCACCTAGGGAAACCTAGCAAACCTATACATTTTTGAAAACTAGACACCGAGGGGAATCCAGGATGGGGTGACTTGACTGCCTCCCACCAGGTTCTGTTACCCCGAATCCCTTGCAAACCTAAAAAAGTATCAAAAAAACCACATTTTCCCCACATTTCTGTGGTGGAAAGTTCTGGAATCCGGGTGGATCCACAAATTTCCACCCACCCCGCGTTCTCCAAAGTCTTCCAAGAAAAATGGTACCTCACTTGTGTGGGTAGGCCTAGTACCCGTGACAGGAAACGGCGCAAAACGCAACGTGGACACACCTCAATTTCGCAGTGAAAAATGACCCTTTTTTGGCAAAGTGCCTAGCTGTAGTTTTTGAACCATAGCGCTGCCGGCACCTAGGGAAACCTAGCAAACCCACAGATTTCTGAAAACTAGACACCCAGGGGATTCCAGGGAGGTATGGCTTGCGTGGATCCCCCAGCGTTTCCTTACCCAGAATCCCCTGCACGGGGCCAAAAACCCAGGTGACCCCCCTTGCAAAACCAGGTGGTTTTGAGCTAGGCAATTTTGATGTCGCCTCACTACGTTTTGGGCCCTTGCCTGTCGCGGGTACTTGGGCCTCCCACACAAGTGAGGCACCATTTTTATGGGGAGACCTGGGGGAACGCTGGGTGGTAGGAAATTTGTGTGAGCCCGGGGATGCCACAACTTTCCCACACAAAACTGTGTGAAAAAAGTGTTTTTTTCAGCTAAAATTGAGGTTTGCAGGGGATTCTGGGTAAGAAAACGTTGGGGGATCCACGCAAGCCATACCTCCCTGGAAGCCCCTGGGTGTCTAGTTTTCAGAAATGTGTGGGTTTGGTAGGTTTCCCTAGATTGCCGCCGAGCACGGGGCCAAAAACCCGGGTGACCCCCCTTGCAAAACCAGGTGGTTTTGAGATAGGCAATTTTGATGTCGCCTCACTACGTTTTGGGCCCTTGCCTGTCGCGGGTACTTGGGCCTCCCACACAAGTGAGGCACCATTTCTATGGGGAGACCTGGGGGAACGCTGGGTGGTAGGAAATTTGTGTGAGCCCGGGGATGCCACAACTTTCCCACACAAAAATGTGTGAAAAAAGTGATTTTTTCAGCTAAAATTGAGGTTTGCAGGGGATTCTGGGTAAGGAAACGTAGGGGGATCCACGCAAGCCATACCTCCCTGGAAGCTCCCGGGTGTCTAGTTTATAGAAATGTGTGGGTTTGGTAGGTTTCCCTAGATGGCCGCCGAGCACGGGGCCAAAAACCCAGGTGACCCCCTTGCAAAACCAGGTGGTTTTGAGATAGGCAATTTTGATTTCGCCTCTCTACGTTTTGGGCCCTTGCCTGTCGCGGGTACTTGGGCCTCCCACACAAGTGAGGCACCATTTTTATCGTGAGACCTGGGGGAACGCTGGGTGGTAGGAAATTTGTGTGAGCCCGGGGATGCCACAACTTTCCCACACAAAAATGTGTGAAAAAAGTGATTTTTTTCAGCTAAATTTGAGGTTTGCAGGGGATTCTGGGAAAGGAAACGTTGGGGGATCCACGCAAGCCAAAGCTCCCTGGAAGCCCCCGGGTGTCTAGTTTTCAGAAATGTGTGGGTTTGGTAGGTTTCCCTAGATGGCCGCCGAGCACGGGACCAAAAACCCAGGTTGCACCCCTTGCAAAACCAGGTCATTTTGAGGTAATTCATTGTTTATTTCTGCAGCGTGAAAATTTTGGCACAATATTGCAAGGAAAATGTGACAGACATTTTGAGGTTTGCAGGACATTGTGGATAAAATAACTTGTTGGGATTCACAAGAGAGACATCACCATGTACTCCCATGGGTTTACGACAATATCTACAGTTGGTAGGTTATTCTTAGATGGAATGTACACCTTGGCAGAGAGACTAAAAAGACAAAGAATCCTGCACAGCCATCTATTCCTCAAACACACACACATACTGGTTGGATTCGGCACGAGGGCGAGTGATGGTTCAGTATATAAAATTTTATTAACAAGAGATTTCACAAAAATGAAATGCACTGTCAATAATTAAATGGACAAAAAACTGAACCAGTGACTCGCAGCTCGTGAGCTGTAAAGCCACGGCAAGGCACCAACCGCTTTACAGGCCATTCACACACCTTTCATACGTGATACACACATGACCATTCACACCACCAGGCATGACACCAACACATTACAACATTCCCAAAAAGGGACTAGGTACACCCTGCTTCAGAAAGACAAAAAAGACAAATATTACTGCACAGCCATCTAATCCTCAAGCACACACACATACTGGTTGGATTTGGCACGAGGGTGAGTGATGGTTCAGTATATACAATTGTATTAGCAAGTGATTTCACAAAAATGAAATTCACTGTTAATAATTGAAAGGACGAGAAACTGAACCATTGACTCACAGCTCGTGAGCTGTAAAGCCACGACAAGGCACCAACCTCTTTACAGGCCATTCATACACCTTTCATACGTGTGACACATACAAAACCATTCACACCACCAGCCACGGGCCCATCACATTACAACACTCACACCAGCAGACAGCGCCATTCAAGGGCCCATCACTTTCACAAGCCCACATTCCTGACATAGCAACCACACAAGCTGATGGATTGCGTGGAGTGGCGCTCAGCTAGCAGTGTGTGTAGTGACCAGCAGCAAGTCACTACTCACACACCGACAGCCGAGCGCCAGTCCACGCACACCGCCAGCCAAGCACCAGTCCAGTCCACGCACACCGCCAGCCAAGCACCAGTCCAGTCCACGCACACCGCCAGCCAAGCACCAGTCCAGTCCACGCACACCGCCAGCCAAGCGACAGTCCATGCACACCGCCAGCCAAGTGCCAGTTCACGCACACAGCCAGCCAAGAGCCAGTCCACGCACACTGCCAGCCAAGCGCCAATCCACGCACACCGCCAGCCAAGCGCCAATCCACGCACACCGCCAGCCAAGCGCCAATCCACACACACCGCCAGCCAAGCGCCAATCCACGCACACCGCCAGCCAAGCGCCAGTCCACGCACACCGCCAGCCTACACACACCGCCATTACATTTAGGATTTTTTTATACAAAAAAGAAAACACAAACAAATTGCAAATAGATACAAATCTACTAACACAAAATCTGAAACTAAATACATTGCACTAATGCCAACCTTGAAACAGAATAACATTTTTTAAACAATACAGACCAGGCAGTTCACTTTACCACTCATGGATGCTCCCAAAAATTCTTTTGGGTGTGGTACGCTCTAAAACAAGCAGGCACACACAGCCCAGGGTTAGAAGGACACTCAGGGCAGTACATACAAGTCTCCTTCCGCGTACCTCTTCGCCAACAGACTCTACATCTCCTAGTGGGAAAGTCTTTCGAGGGTGTGGGAGAAATGTAATCAGGAAAGTGGCGATCTTTCAATCGAGCCACATCCTCCACCACTCCAACTCTAGGAACACTTGCCTGTTCCACAACAACAAGGCTGCCTATCACAGACTGCTGAAACTGAACAAAAGTCAACTTTGACGCAGGAGAACACTCCTTGAACACAACAAAAGCATTGAAAGTTGCTAAATTGAAGAGATGGATGGCCAACTTCTTATACCAAACGTAAGCCTTACGAATAGCAGTGTAAGGTTCCAACCTCTGATCTACTCTGTCATGTGCTTATTGTAGTCTAAAATACACACAGGTTTGCGCACTTCAGCAGTCTGACCCCAAACAGCCACAGGTGAAGTACTCTCATCATGGATGGTAGTCAGCATGTACACATCCCTCCTGTCCACAAATTTCACAGCTAGTAGTTCATCACTACACAAGGAACTGCACTGTCCCCTCTGAATTTTTTTTGCAAACAAGCTCTTTTGGATAACCTTTACGGTTAGAGCGGATTGTGCCACAAGCAAAAGTGTCCACTTTGAACATTTCCTTAAACAATTGCACAGCAGTGTAGAAGTTATCAATGTACAAATGGTAGCCTCTGTTAAACAGTCCTCTAGCAAGTTCCCACACAATTTTCTCTGAAACTCCTACTAAAGTGGACGGACAACCAGGGGGTCAATAGTGGAATCCCTATCAGTGTACACACGGAAATTATAAACATATCCTGTCCTACTCTCAGACAACATATACAGCTTAATTCCATAGCGTGCCCTCTTGCTAGGGATGTACTGCCTAAAAACCAAACGGCCCTTGAACAAGACCAAAGACTCATCAATAGATATTTCTTTCCCTGGAGTATAGATCTCTGAAATCGATCTACAAAGTGATCAAGAACAGGCCGAATCTTAAAAAGACGGTCACAGTCAGGGTGATCTCGTGACAACGCCAAAGAATTATCAACAAAATGCAGCATCCGTAGCAAAAGTAAATACCGATCACGAGTCATAACTGCAGGAAATATGGCCATTGCCATCAAGGGACTGGTAGACCAATATGAAGCCATGGACGGCTTCCTTATCAAACCCATCAATAAAGTCAAACCCAAAAACTTCTTCATCTCTTCCAGATTTGTGGGAGTCCACCGGGTAGCTCTAGAGTGGGGCCTAAGTTTGTCACTGTTGTCCCTCAAAAACTGTTCAGCATACAAATTAGTCTGCTCAACAATCTCACCCAAAAATACATCATCCATAAACAACTGAAAAAACTGTATAGGATAAAAATGTTCACAATCCACTCTACACCCTGCATCACCACTAAAGGCAGGCAACACCGGCTGCACCATGTTTGGATCAACCCAGAGTCCAGCACTTCCAGTAGGAAGCCTAGCAGCCTCAGGCTGCAATCCAGATGCCTCTTGCATCATCGGCACAGCAGTATCCTCCTCTAAAACAGGCACTTCATCCGCACTGAGAGTACCTTCATCATCCGATATTTCCATCTGGAGAGAAAACTCACTGCCTGAATCTTCCCCTCCCTCCTCTCCCTCAGACGCACTGTCAGTCTCATAATCCTGCTCAGAGGAAGATTCAAGAAGCATACCAACCACCTGCTGAGCAGTCATTCTACGGCTAGCCATAATGCTTACTAATAAAGGTAACTTGTCAAACAAGTCAACAACAAACACTTTGTAAAATAAGTAATAAACAAAATGCACCTTTATCAGAAATACCTATATAGTACAAAACGATACCACTCACTTGCCAGAAGCAGCTAAAGTCACCACCACCTACTCTGCACAGACACAGTATGGATCAACAATATCCCACTAAAAAAGAAAGAGAAAAGAAAATTACACATAAGACAATGCAAAACACATCGCAAAGATTTTCATGCTCAAAACACTAAGTAAATATGCTGCCATTATGACACCACTTACAAAATAATTCATTCATACATGACAATAATACTCATTTGGAGTAAATACAACAAAAAAAATTTTCTTACCAAAAAAAATGCAACTACGCAAAACTGCAGAACAACCACTGTCGAAACCGCAAACAGGAATCAAAAGCTTTACACTAGAATAAAAAGGAGAAAAAAACATTACAATCACATATGCAAATAATGCACCAGTCCACACACAATCCACCAGCCAAGCTATGGGGTAGGTGGGCCTAAGAGTATAAATAAAATATTCACCCCCGTAAAAGGGGAGCAACCCTTGCCCTTGAGGCCACTCCCCAACACAAAAATTAAAAAACCCTGGTGTCTAGTGGCTTCTGCCCCCTTGGGGGCAGATGGGCCTAAAAACATACTGTTATTCTGCCACCCAAAGAGGGCAGAAATGGCCACAATCATCCTCCCATAAAGGGGAGCGACCCTTGTCCAAGGGGCCGCTCCCCAACATAAAAAAAAAACCCTGGTGGCCTAGTGGCCATCCCAAAAAAAAAATCAGCCGATCTGCCCACCCAGGGGGGCTGAAACGGCCAAATTAATGCTCCCCAAAGGGGAGCGACCCTTGCCCAAGGGGCCACTCCCCACAAACAAATCCCTGGTGGTGTAGTGGGCCAGTAATTGTTGTTGTCGGCTGACAACACTAGAACTCTCCTTCAACACGTGCTCTGAGTCGGGGAGAGGCTGAGCAGGTGGTGTTTAGGGCAGGCCCACCTCTCACATTAGCCGAGCAGTGCCACTATGACCCGTTCTGCATCATCGAGAGCTCCTCACCACAAGCATTGTGACTGGGGACGGACTGACTGACTTGGCTACTGCACAGCAGCTGAGTGTATGCAGTTGGCTGAGCCAGTGAGTGTAACAGACACAGAGACACTTCTCAAGGACATCGGCAGCTGCATTACTTTTTCTTCCCCACCTAGGAGCAGCAGTGTAGTGTTGTGACTTTACTAGACACAAGGCCTTCTAGGATGGTGGTTCCCTGACTGTTGTTAAACAATTATGGACGAACCCAATCTATGTGTGGCACAATCACTAGTAGGCAGTGTTTGGAACCCACTGGGTTTGTTAAAAGACCCCTTACACACCAACCTGGTTGGTGTCATGCTTCATCATTGGGGTCCCAACCGGGTGGCCGAATGCCCCCCGGTTGTGCTGCGACGCCTGATTACAGCAGAGCTGGTGTGGTGCAAAAATGTGATGTGAAGTGAATTAAAAATATCTCTGAGAATCCTTGCCTCTCTATTTTTACTACTGGCGGCTCAGGATATGATTAAAAATTATGTGTGATGCAACTAAATAAGAATGAATTATCTTGTAGTTGACTATGTGATGGGTCTACATGTTTCAGCCCGCAGGAGAATGTAGGAGGGGCTTTCTTCAGGACCGTGAGAAGTGGTGAGTGGCAAAAAATGTAGTGCCACGTGAGAAGTGAAAACAATAAAAATTAGTACCTACACACGCGCTAAGGTGTGTGGACTGTGTGTCTACGTGCTTGCGGACACGTATGATAAAGGACACTGTGGTCGAGTTTAAATAGCTGATCGGGGCTCGGGAAGAGTTTGCTCCTCTGTCAGACTTTGGTATGAGAGCGTAACCCGCCAAGAACCTGTTGTGGTCTCCCGTCGTCCCGGATGACTGTGTCAGCCACCTGAGTCCCTGTCCCCTCTCTGGATACATAAGTTCTTTGCTTTTGTTTTTATGCATTCTCATGTACAGCGATGTTTTTTAATTCCTTTTCTTCTCCTTTGTGTATGTAAAGCGCTCTGATACCCACAGGTCTAGTTAGCGCTATATAAAACTTTATAAAAAGGTATTATTAAATTAAGGCTACCACAATAATGTCACACTGAGGAGGGGTTAAATATCCCTGTTGAAAGCACTCGACTGTACCAATGATGCAACGCATATTCCCAAAACTACCATTCATTTACAAGGGCACTAGATTTCTGGTGATATGCAGCAGGTTTAAGATTTTCTTAGAGTTTCTTGTTGCTCAAATGGGTTTCATTTCTGATATTTATTTAGGTTTTCCTCGTTTTTACTGCTTGATTTTGCTCGTGAAAAAGTGTCACTCATAGTGGTTGAAATGTCACTCATAATTACACTGATTTTATGAAAGTAACACACATTGCAACCTGAAACCTTAGCAGCTGTGTCCAGTAGGCAAAAATCATTGCCCCAAAAGGGGGAGCGACCCTTGCCTAAGGGGCCGCTCCCCACAAACAGTTGTCCATTTAAAAAAAAAAAAATCCCTGGCGTCTAGTGGGCATTCCTGCTGCACGATCGCACGATCGTGCAGCAGGAATGCACAAAAGAGGCATCGGGGGAAAGGAAAACCCTTTCCTTTCCCCCGATGCCTCTTCTGTTTGAATGCCCCCCTCCCCAGAGCCAAAACTCACCTCTTTCTTCCGCGATGCGCTGAAAGCAAATGGCTTCCAGCGGGTCGTGGAAGAAAGGGAAACCTCCAATGACGACAGCGCGTGATGCGCGCTGACGTCATTGATGATGTGTGCGGGGGGCGGGGGGAGGCAGGGGAAG
This sequence comes from Calotriton arnoldi, assembly GCA_963921515.1. Classification (NCBI taxonomy): domain Eukaryota; kingdom Metazoa; phylum Chordata; class Amphibia; order Caudata; family Salamandridae; genus Calotriton; species Calotriton arnoldi. Next base: position 397,583 of record CAWUFW010003666.1, on the reverse strand, counting down.
GGCTTCCCCTGCCTTCCCCGGTAAAAACACCCAGATCGGCGTCCCACGGGGGGAGTGCCAGCGCTTCCCCCGTGGGTGGGTGCCATGACTAGCTGGACTCGTCATGAGCACACGCCCACTGTGTGCCATGACAAGTCCAGCTCGTCATGAGCACCGAAGTGGTTAAAAAGCGGGTAACTTCTCCTATAGATGGTAACATCTTCTCAGTTTTGCTCTGTCATTCAGTTGCACAGGCAGACATAGGTGTTATAGAGCACCTCAATTATACTATTGAATACCCATGCGCCCTGTATTATGAGCAGAAAGAAATGCATACACCTTTTTTTACACAAATGTACGGAGTATGCTGTTTGAAACACAGGTATTCAAGTGTTTGTATGTTTACTTTCATTCAACATGTCACTGGGTAAAAGCATAGACACGCATGCATACCTTCACACACATGGTCAGACTTACAACAGTGATATGCTTAGGATTGCTGTTTTATATTTGGTAGGCCTAATATTCTGAGCAGTCGATTAATAGTGAACCTTCAAGAGAAAAATGAGGTTGAAGACATCTTCGAAGAAGGATTAGTGATTAGGGTACTTTGTTGTAAGGTACAGTCAAAGTAGACAATAAAATCCTTAGCACACAAAAATCATATATTAACAAATGATGTGTTTGTAGAGTGTGGACATTAATTCAATAGAGTCACTGGATTCGTGTTCTTTTTTTCTTTTATTCGTGATTTCTTCCGACAGCCGACACGTGTTTCGTCGCTTTACATGGGAAATCGTCCCGCGACTTTATCAAGGCTCTGTCTTTAAAGTTGAAAACCTTAGTCAGTGGTGATAATTCCAAACCACGTTGGGTTTCAAGTAAATACGACGTCCAAATATGTCACTGATATATTTCAGGTTTAACGTATCGTGAGGAATCCAATTATCGTGTTTCCTGTGCAAAATCCGGGACGTCGATGTGCGTGCTGATCCGAGTGCGGAAGTCAAAGTAGGCCTCTTTCTGCACCTCTGTTGGTTCTTTCTTCACCTTTCTTCCTCTTTCTGGACTTCTGTTGTCTCTTTCTGCATTTCTCTTGCTTCTTTCTGAACCTTTCTTCCTCTTTCTGCAGCCCTCTCTTGACTCTTTCTGCACTTCTCTTGCTACTTTCTGTGCCTTTCTTCCTCTTTCTGCACATGTCCTACCTATGTAGGCATAGTTAGAAATTAGCATTTAAAAAACCTTTGAAATTCGCTGAAAAAACCATAGGTTTCAGGGACGTTATAGTTAGAAATTATCATTTAAAAAAATATAGAAATTCACTGGAAAAAACATAGGTTTCAGGGACGTTATAGTTAGAAATTAGCATTTAAAAAAATATAGAAATTCACTGAAAAAACCACAGGTTTCAGGGACGTTATCGTTAGTTGGACATTTCACTCGCACAAACCAGAGAAATTTGGCCGTTATAGTTAGTTGAGCTAACCATAACTCGCGCCCCCGCAATGCACTGCTGATGACATCACATATTACATCACTCATGACATGGTCAGTGACATCACTGATGACATCATTGATGACATCACTGATGACATCACTGATGACATCATCCACGTGATAATCTGATGCACCTCCTCACAGCCTAATATAACCTTTGAAACACCCACTCTAAAATACAGACTGCCATTCTTGAAACCATAGACACACCAATACCAGTTACTACATACCCACACACTGATTCCTAGGTCTACACACACACATCCACTCCCTCATCCATACAGTCACTCATACATGCAGTCACTCATCAATACAGCCACTATCAAATGCACTTATACACCAATACAGACACTCACACACTGCCACTCACCCATAGAGTTACTCACACAGATAGTCAGTCATGCAAAGAATCAATCATACTCCCATTTACTCACCTACACAGTGATACACACACCACCACACTGATTTATACAGATACAAACACATACTTACTCTCTTATACAATCACTGACATAAGCACACACTCATCCATACAGCCACTCTCACAATCACTCACTTTCACATATAATCATTTATATACTCCAACACTCACATATACTGCCTTTCACATATGTAGTTACTCACACATGTACCACTGAGACATCCATTCATTCACCAACACAGCCATACACACACTCACCCACCCATACAGCCCTTCACAGATGCACTCTTGAACCCATACACCCAGTGAATCACCCACTCACACATCCATGCAAGGAGTCACATACACCCCACCCACCCACACAGACACTCAGGCACCCATTCAGGTACTCAGACAACCAATGAAAAACCCATATAGACACTCATGTAGCTACTCACCAACCCAAGCAGCCACTTACACACCAACTGACAGACTGATACAGACATTCATACAGATTAGTCTGTCACCCATGTATTAGTAAGACACGTTTAATCACTCACTTATACAGTCAGTCATGCAACTACTAAATCATCCATTCAGACACTCATACACCCACTCATTCTTCAATACACCTTGGAATATATATCTAAAAAACATTTAAACTTTTTAGAAACACTCAGTCACTGGATGATGTAATCAGTGATGTCCCTGACCATGTCATGAGTGATGTAATATGTGATGTCATCAGCAGTGCATTGAGGGGGCGCGAGTTATAGTTAGCTCAAGTAACTATAACAGCCGAATTTCTCTGGTTTTGTACGAGTGAAATGTCCAACTAACTATAACGTCCCTAAAACCTAGGGTTTTTTCGGTGAATATATATATATATATATATATATATATATTCGAACGCTCGTTTACCAAAGTCTTCCTTGACAATAACGAGAATGGACCCAATTCAGTGCAATTGCGTGTTTATTGCGCACTCGACCAAGCCGCCATAACGCGTTTCGGCCGTTCCCGGCCTTGATCACATATATATATATATATATCCATCACACAAGTTTGCCACAAGTGGGAGCGCCCTCCCGGAACATACTCCACACAGTGAGGGGAACAAACATCTTTCGCCTGCCACTGCCATCCAAGTAACGGGCTTAACGCGTTTCGAATATTCATTCTTGATCACAAGCCCACAGCAAAGGAAAGAGCAACCAACAGTGTATTGTTTTTAAGTAAATTTTAAAAAGACGTGCATACTTTTTCTAGTGAAAAACTAACTGTAACAGTAGTCTGTTATAAGTTATAATTTAACAATGTTTAAAACTTAATTAGCACTAATTAACATTTAAGTGTGGAAAATGTGTGACGCAGCAGCTATGATACCTGACTTCGAACAACAGCGTTCACAGTTCGATTCCCGGTTCCAGCGGCACGTTAGCCCACCACTATGTCACTGTGGGCAACACCTTGCTTAATCTTCCTGACGCCCCCGAGCGCCGGCACACCTTTTCGGGGGAAGATGTACGCTTTACAAATGCTGGCATTTTTCTAATTTAAGACTATAGTGATGAGAAATATTAGCACGTGTTTTTTTTTCTATTCTGAACGATATTTTTTTATGTCTTCTATTTAGAATTACGGCAATTAATAGATGTTTGTAGTCATGAGAATGGAAATGACACGGTTTGCCGGGTAACAGTTTTTAAGCTCTCCAACGCATGTACATATTAAGGACCTTATACGTTTTAGGATCGAAATCGAAACCTTTACCGCTTCACATTTTGTAACTTTTCACATCACGTGCACAAGTTAAACAGTTAAAACGTGAGCACGTGTCAACTGTAAAACGTGACATCTAAATGGGCGGAGCCGCATCTTCCTTCCATAGACTACTCAATAACCAAAAAGTATATAAACCACACCCGTTGTTTGATTAGTTTCGTTTATGCGAGTTATTTACGCGTGTCCATTCTGTGATGCATGTTCCCTTTTCTAGCGTCGGATTCTTGTTTTGCGGCAACAAAACTTATTCCAGAGTTGTTTGATTATGGTATAGTAGATATTTATAATACGTAGCTATTTGTCAATATTTAAACATTTGTATTTAGAAAAAAGTGTTATTGGTTGTTTTTGCCATTTATATGTAATGTCAGCAGCTTGTTTTCAGAAACAGACAGAATACAGCAAACATTGTTCCTTTTCTGGCTCCTTTGAGATCATATAGTGTGACTTTGTATATTATAATATTGACACTGTACTTAACCTCAGAGGTGTTGGTGACCCGTCGGCGCAAAGACTAAAGATTTATATGTAACGTCAGCAGCTTCTAGTTTGTAGTCTATTTTCCCTTGAGATCATATAGTGTGAGTATGTATATTATAATAACCACACATTATGATCTCAGAGGAGTTTGTGACCCGTCGGCGCGAAGACTAAAGATTTATATGTAACGTCAGCAGCTTCTGGTTCTTACTCTGTTTCCCCCTTGGGATCATATACTGTGAATATGTATATTAAAATATTAACAGTCATTATGATCTCAGAGGAGTTTATGACCCGTTGGCGCGAAGACTAAAGATTTATATGTATCGTCAGCAGCTTCTGCTTCTTACTCTGTTTCCCCCTTGGGATCATATAGTGTGAGTATGTATATTGTAATATTCACAGTCATTATGATCTCAGAGGAGTTTATAACCCGTCGGCGCGAAGTTGAAAGATTTCGAAGTCCCGGATAAAAGAAGCTCTGAACATATTCACTGCTGGAAAGTATTTCGTTATTGATCTTGTTTTGTGTTCATGACTTTATTTTCCTTTTCCTTTTTGTGTGCAATCAGTGTCACTCTTTATATTGTAGTAGAGTGTCATATTTTCACACAACAGGAATTGGAGATTTGTCGCCGCCAGGAGTAAACCATCTGAAATACAGCTTACTGACCTTTATAACTTACTTGATCAGATATTTTTACAGTGAGAATATTTTTCGAAATTTCAGTTTAAAAAAGATTGTTTGCATAGACACTTTCTTACTGAATGCCTTTGATAAACCCTACATTTTTGAATGATTTTTTGGTATTTCTCTTTTTCTCTGTTGTGGTTCCTATTCTCGTTCTCCCTATAGAATTGATAGGAATAGTAGTGTATATATTACTACTATCCTATATGTTCTTAAAGGAGTCCGTGATCTGTTAGCAGAGCAGTGAGCGACCTCTAAGAACTACGACTGAACTTTCCAGAGTTCTACAGAATAGAAATTGTAAGAAATGATGAAGCGTACATTTCTATGTAATATAAAGTCATTTGTGTTTAACAGTTTTTTACTTGTTATTGTTCTTATGACCTGAGATGATGTAGTGCGGGAGTGTTTCTTGTAGCACTTCTTTTCTACTTTATCTAAAAGTAACTCATGCCCTCTTACACACTTACAAACTATAGCAGAAAAAAAAGGGAGGGTGTGGCCACGCTTAAGGGATATTTTATGAATTGCGTTTTTATTTGTCACCTCTTTGATATATACAGCTTCAGTTTTCGAAGAAAGTTTATTTGTAATTGCTTAATAAAAACTGTTTCAAACCTAGACTGAAATTGTTGCTGCACAACCACACCTCCCCATCAGAAAAGTAAACAGCACATTCTAAGTAAATAGTGCTACTGGGAAGTATCCCACCCGCAAACTTAATAAAAAGAAGACCGCAACACACTCTGTTATTTTCCCGCCGTGATTTTCACACCCCACGCCAATTATATAAATGGCCCTTAAAATATATAAAAAACAATTTTTACCTTCACAATCCCTGTTCACCACCGTGTGACCACTTTACAGAGTTAATAGTGTTCCTACCCTCCGCTACTACTTTGTTTTCCCGTACTCCATTGAAGTGTGTCACAAAACGCTTCACAACAGTGAAACGTTCCCAGCCAATAATGAGCAAACTTGTACTCGGAACACTTTAGCCAATAAAATGTCCATGGTGTTCCGCACAGGGGAGGGAATCGCTGCCAACACTTCTACTTTTAATGCTTCACAGCCAATGAACATTAAGCTTGGGAAGGTCCTGCTTGGAACACATTACCCAATCAGATGTCCCTGATGCTCCGCGGAGGGGGAGGGAATGGCTGGCAACACTTCTACTTTCAATGGTCTGCAGCCAATGAACATTAAGCTTGGGAACGTCCTGCTTGGAACACGTCAACCAATCAGATGTCCCTGCTACTCCGTGCAGGGGGAGGGAATGGCTGGCAACACTTTTACTTTTAATGGTTCGCAGCCAATGAACATTGAGCTCGTTGTTGGAACACCTCAGCCAATTAAACGTTAATTTTGTTCACTGTCCGTGATAAAAGTGAACACCGCATTATAAGTAAACATTACTGCGCATTATATTAAAGGAAGGTTAAGGAAGGCTGCAATACGGTGCATTGTTATTTTCCCGATATGATTTCCACAGCCTACTGAACATTGCCGCAATACCGCGCATCGTTGTTTTGCAGACGTGATTTCCACAGCCTACGCAACATTCACACTACCTGTGTGTGCACCCTACACACTGCTTGCCGCAATACGGCGCATTGTTTTCCCGACGGGATTTCCAGAGCCTACGCAACCTTGCCTCAATACCACGCACCGTTGTTCTGCGGACGTGATTTCCACGGCCTACGCAACATTCAAACACCCTGCCTCTGCACCGTACAGACTGCTTAAACTAAGACCACAGTGTTCCTACTATACCCTCTTATACAATTATTCTCTTATTTTTCCCCCTACACCTTTCAACTCAGTCACAAATGGCTGCCAACACTTCCTAGTTTCAACAGTTCGCAGCCAATGAGCCGCACGCTCGTGCTCGCAACGCCTCAGCCAATCAGATGTCAGAATTCTCAAATATCGATATCTGTAAATTTTGATATTTCTCTAAAACTACTGAACGTATTTACCCATTTAAACAAAAGCGTGCTTTCTGGACCAAGACCTTTCTCCCTGCCAAATTTGACGTAATTCCGTTCAGCAGTTTGACCTGTAGCCTTGTCTAAAGTTTCCTATGGAAATTGCATGGAGTAAACACGTTTTGGGACCCCCCTTTTTTCTCAGCCCCCCCTTGACGAATCGCCCCCAAACTTTCAACATAGGAGCTGATCTGAAAAGAGAAGTTTTTGGGGAAATTTCGTAAACGTTCGTCAAACGACGCCAAAGTTATAAGCAAATCAAAAAACGCTTTTCCTATAGATACATGGTCCTAACTATAACTATCTACTGGCGACCGCCAGTAGATAATATATACATATATATATAGTTTTAGTAAAATCAAAAGGCATTTGTTAAAGCTAGAGCTTTATAAATAAATATTTGAAGAAGGAATGAAAATGATTTTCAGTTTGGAAAGTGTGTGGGAGTACCTCCTCTGAGCCCATCTTTTTGTGAGTCAGTGTAGGCACTTGTTTGATATCTCTGATCAGACAGGTGGATTTATGTACATTTTCTGTCTCTCTTACTGGCCAATTTTCCTCCGTCTTCTTGATTTCATGTCTCTCCCAGTTCTTTTCCAGCCTTTATAAGAATTTGCAACCGTGCTGGTAGACCTCTTGTCCCCAACGTTTGGAAAAAATGCTGCCTTGGTGACAAGGTAGAGGGTCAAATCTGGGACAACGAGGTATTCCTTTGTTTATTAAGTATAACAACTAAACTCTGTAGGATGTAGCACTTTAAGGAAAGGGGTGTTCCACTGTAAAAACTTTAGTCAAAATGTATACATGATTTTATATTAGCGTTGCAAAAATTTCCATTATAAATTAAGACTAAGAAAAGGCTACAGTATCCACTAATGGCAATGACAACTATATACATCATCATCAAAGAGGAAAGTGCTAATATTTTGAAAAGTGTTATTAAAAGACTACAGTGCGTATATATAAATACCTCATCTCAGCCTCTGGCTGCTTTAGCTTTGTGCAGGTAGCACAGTAAAAATCAAGTGCCCATTCCTATGCATCAATTCCCATGCATCTTGTCATACTTCTGATATTTGACTCATTCTTTTAGCGTTCTGAAGTCTACGAATAGGGTGGATTGATTTGGCATCATTTTGCTGATTTCTGACTAAGGAATAGAGTAAGCCATGCTTCTCCAACATGGAATCTTGGCTAAAATGCCCCTACTCTGTTGAATATGTAGTCACAAGCAAAGATATTGTGTGTTGAAATAAATAGTTATAATAGAAACTAGAGAAAATTCTAGGAAGATTCTAAACAATGGCAATGAATTGTAGGTTGTCATCAACTTTTTTTAAAGTATTATGAAAAGAACAATTCTAGCACCAAAAGAAATAAACACCATAATCACCTTTCAATCAGGTACAGAATCAATTAGTATGATGCTATTTTGTTATACAGAGGTTTAGGTATAGGTTTCAGGAACAGAGCAGAGTGAGTCTGTAGGAGAATTGATCCAGCTGTCAGCCCGAGTGACCTGCTCGGTGTGTAGAAAGTGGTGTGTGTGCAGCCAGTTGAAGACTCCTTCTTCGGGTGGCTGCACAATTGGTGCTCAGAAACATTGCTACACACTGGACCCAGTGGCCCACCTCCTGGCAGGGAGAAAATGGTGAAAGATCTGACACTGCAACAAGACACTTAGACTGAAAAACAGCCTCTTAGGTTCAGACACAGGCATATGGGAGCCCCGCTGAGGTCATACTTAGCCTGACTCAGAGGGACTGCGAATAGGAGTCTCAACACTTTCAGCTACAGATCTCTAGATTGTATGATATGCTAGTCTATATTAGGAGAATCACATTGCTGTCCGGCATTTGTAAAATGTGAATGTATTATGCAACATTCTAAAATAAACAATAAAAAGCTATGCTAAAAAAGTACCTCCCAGTCACTTGTTTAATAATCTTGGCAACCCCTTAGTTTAGTACTTTCACCCTCCGACTCTTTTCATGCTGTCAGCCGTACAATTCACCCTCAGAACCTTTTTGATCATACATTTACAATCAGTGAGGGGCCTGCTTCATTTTGTCTTCCTCAATCAGTTTTGTATTTCTGTATTACTGAAGAGCGCTTTAGTAACTAGGATTGTGGGCGAGTCATGTGATATAAAACCCCAGAAATAAATAAAATAAAGAAGTGTGGTACTTGCAAGTGTAATAATATATGTAGGCTTAGGGCCGGCTTAAGCACTGGTGGCGCCCAGTGCGACAATGTTTGTTGGCGCCCTCCAATGACTACCTTTGCCATGGATTCCCTCACTATCATTTAACAGTGCCCTGCAAATCTCCATAACCACTCTCTCAAGTGCATTTAATTAATTTTATACCGCCTCTCATACCAGTGTAGGGTGCCAGAGCAATTTACATCAAACACATGGAGACAATGAATCATACATATGTAAATCAGTGTATATGAAATGTTGCATCAGACAGAGGACTACAAGGTGTAGATGTCGCATGTCATCCATACTGGTAGCAGTATAGTTTAAGAGTGCTTGGTCTGGAAAAGCACAAACTCAGAATTTAAAATGTAATACCATGGTTGGGAGTCCTCTTTAATGATAAGAAGTGATTTCAACCCAAATGAACCCTTTTTGCAACATTAGGATAATGAAAGGTCTGGGGCAAAAACCTTAATGCTCTAACCTATACCTTTCAGTTTGCATGCAGCTCTTTAAGGACAGTTAATAGTTCACTGTTCTATGTCAAAATTGTAACTTATATACTGCAAGTAATAAAAGGATCTGTCTGACAAAAACCTCAACCCACTGACCTCTTTACATTATATGCACTTTGGGATCTGCATGGTACCTGTCCTTTGCAACAGGCACATTAACGCTCTGTGCTACCTTGTGGAAGAGGTGTGGCGCAGCGGCCATGGTACCTGACTCCGGACCACGGGGTTCACGGTTCAATTCCCAGTGCCGGCGGCAGGTTAGCCCAGCACCATGTGACTCTGGGCAATAGCTCGCTTAATCTTCCCCAGGTCCCCCAGTGCCGGGACACCTCTCCGGAGGTAGCTGTGCGCTTTACAAATGCTGGTATTTCATTTTATAATGAATCAAAACTTTTACAAGATAAAACTCCGATCTCTCTCCAGGAAGAATATTAGTCACAGGAGTTATCCCCACATTTTTATTGTTGCCTGAAAATTGCTAGACACAAGGAATGTGGCAGCAGGTGTTTTTAAATTCATAATATACTTGCAAACACGACCCCCCCCTCCCGCCACCGTAGTCAGCACCCGGTTATGGTGGCACCGGTCGCACCGCCCTAGAGCCGGCCCAGTGTAGGTTCATCTCTGTTCAACTTGCCGCGTGCTGGCGCCTAGATGCTAAATGTTGTTTTAATTTCAATATTTCAGCTAATAAAGGAGTAAATCAGTAGGTCTCGTGCTTCAAACAAAGTGATCCATTCCTTTGTACATTTTCAGATTCCTCTAATGCTGCATCCGATTTTACCATTCCTAAGACTTCTTGCCCTCCCATCCAACAAGATCTTGAGGTGATCCTCCCTAAACCCAAAGACCATCTGCTCGCCAAGCCTCAATAGCTTCAGCAGCGGATCTCTTAAAGTTCAGGTTTCAATCCTCAGGGTTGCTCTGCACTTAAAAAATGGGGAGACTTTACTAAACTTCAATATATGTCTGAAAACCCAACGCTGCTTGGCCTATGAGATGACCCTCAACAAAATATCTCATTGACATCCCCCACTACAGCTCCTTTTGAATGTCAAATCATTTGTCAATCAGAGACCCCAACCCCAGAGCTCTTGCTGTCCTAAATTGAGCTTTACTGGAATATAGAGATCTAGCAGACAGAGAAAGTCAATTACTAGGTAAAGACGTAAGAGCTCGTAGTTAAAGGGAGGGAGAGAGGCCCAGCAGAACACTTTCAAGGTTGCCCACCCACATACCGTAAAACAGTCCATCAGGCGCCCATTGAGGTAGACTGTAGGGGGCAGTGAGACTGTCCTGAGAGAGTTTAAAATCTACTACAGAAACCTCTACAAAAGTAGGCTAACTGAGGATGATTCACGCATAGCTGAATATGTGGAGATCATAGCTCTGGCCTGGATTGAGGGCGTGGAAGGCACTACCTACAGGAACCAATAAATCACCCTAGCCATTACGGGCCTGAGTGGCACAGAGGCCCCTGGCTCTGATGGCCTGGCTGTAGAATTTTACAAAGCATTCAAAGCGATGCCAGCACCCCGACTAGCAGATCTCTACCTGGAGTCAGTGGACTCCTGGACACTCCTTCCCACGGTCAGAGAGGTGATTATTACTGTTATTCTAAAACCTGGCAAGGATGGTCAAAAGTGCGTTTTGTATATGCTGCTGCCCCTAATGAAGCTGCATAACAAAATGCTAGCCAGAATTGTGGTGAATGAAAAATTTCCTAGCTATCGTAACGGAAAGTTTCAATTCTATTAAGGACTCGGAAGCGAGGATTATGCCTTCTTTCCTCACTTTATTCAGACATCAGCCATTAAAACTTTAACAAACTACATTTCCCATGAACACTTGGGAAAAATGTAGTACAAAAAATAACCAATAGGAACATAGTGAGTGTCCAATCAGTATGCAAGTAGTCCAATATAGTTCCTCTTCACTGGCCCTTTGTCCTCTTTCGAAGCGCGAAGTCAGCCATAGGATCACCTTTATGCATCCTGCTTGTTTGTATCAGATCCTGTAAAGACAAGGGACATTGTCACCACCAAGGCCTAAAAACGCAAAGCCCGTGGGGAGAAACACAGTCAAGAAAAATGAAGCAAAACAATGCAACAAGGACAATGTTTTAATCGTCAATTGTAAAAGCAAAATTCTTACTCCAATACGGGGAGGGCGATCTCCTTGAAGGAATCCCTAGGGTGGGATAATCCTCGCCTCCGAGACCTTAATAGAATTGAAACTTTCCGTTACGATAGCTAGGAAATTTTTCATTCTATGTCAGGACTGGAGGGGGGTTTATGCTAGTTCAAAGCTTACTCACAACGAGGTGAGCTATATTAAGCACTGGCTTAAAATAGAACCTTTTAAAGGTTGAGTCCGAAGACCAATCCGCTGCGTTGAGGATATCCTCCAAACGGGTGCCCAAGCCAAAAGCCTTAGAAGCCATAGCCCCTCTGGCTGAATGGGCTCCAAAAATCTGAAGATCAATACCAGCTTCCTGCATTACCCATCTAACCCACCTAGCTATAGTGGGGGAGGAAACTGCCTTAAAAGGTTTATGAAGTGCGATAAGTAATTGCTGTTCTCCGGGAGGGCGAATTTCCTCCGTCATTTCCTCATATGCTATCAAGCATCGCACAACGCACAATTTGGGGGAATCTGGGAATTCTGGATAAGAGATGACTCTTGTGTGACATTTAGTCCTCCTGTGGAGAGTGAAGGTTACCCCGGTCGGGGAAAAAATTCTGCTCGTTATGTCCAACGCTCTCACATCAGAAACACGGCGGCATGATATGAGGCACAAAAGCATAGCCAACTTGGCTGACAACTCTTTCCTGGACAAAAAACGATTAGGTTGCCAAGAAAGGAAAAGGTTAAGGACTTGGTTAACGTCCCAGAGGGCAGAATACCGAGGTTCTGGAGGAAGCGAGAGTCTAATGCCACGTAGTAGTCTACATATTAAGGGGTGCTCGCCCACTGCTAAATCATTAATTGGCATATGCCCAGCTGAGATGGCCGACCGGAAGGTGTTAATCGATCTGTAAGCCAAACCCTTATGAGCTAAGTGGGCCAGGAAATTAAGAATATGGACTACGTCTGCATCAAAGGGATTGAGGTCCCTTCGCAAACACCAACCGGACCATTTGTTCCAAGCGGATTTGTACCTCTTGACGGTAATATCTGCCCAAGCCCTGGACATGAGTGTCTCAGCCTCCTCCGAAAGGCCCGGGACCTCCCAGCATCTCCGGTAGTCCGGCACGCTATGAGCCTCAACGCATTCTCTTGAATCAGAGGATGAGGGGCCTGGTCGGGGTTCAGGAGAAGAGTCGGAAATTGGGGGAGTAGGATTGGCGAATCCCAAGAAAGTTCCAGAAGAACTGGAAACCAAACTTGCGACCTCCAAAGAGGGGTGATTAGAACCACTTCCGCTCCTTGTCTCCTGATTTGTGCTGTTACCCTTGTGATCATCGCAAAGGGTGGAAACGCGTAACTCTCCTCCCGACTCCAGTCCTGGAGAAACGCATCTGTGGCCACCGCTAAAGGATCTGGCCTCCAGCTGAAGAAGCTGGGAAGCTGGTGGTCTAGTCTGGAGACGAACAGATCCAAAGAGAATGTGCCCCACAGAGAATTGAGCGCCGCAAACAATTCTGGGTCTATTTTCCAAAGGCTCGAGTCTCTGAAGTTGCGGGATTGGTAGTCCGCTACTTGATTGTCGCGGCCCGGCAGATACTCTGCCGTGACTGACACCTGATGGCCCAGGCAATATTGCCAAAAACTGGCCGCCAGATCTGAGAGCGATTTGGACCGGGTGCCCCCTAAATGATTGATATAGCGGACCGCTGAAATGTTGTCCATCTTCTAGAGGACATATGATTGAATAGACTTTCTTGTCCAACAATGAACCGCGAACGAACCTGCCAGAAGTTCTAGGCAATTTATGTGTAACAGACGTTCTTCTTGAGACCACAAGCCTCCTGTAGAGAGAGCGCTGTATCTGGCCCCCCAGCCTGTCCTGCTGGCGTCAGACTCTATAACTAAATCTGGCTTCGACCCGAAGTTTGCTCTGCCATTCCACGCCTCCATGTGGACAAGCCACCATTGAATTTCTTCTTGAGCGTCCTCTGATAGAGAGATTTTGTGAGAGTAGGGGTAACCTCTGCGCAGGTGGGATGCTTTTAAGCGCTGCAGGGCCCTGTAGTGGAGGGGACCCGGGAAGATGGCCTGGATCGAAGCAGAGAGGAGGCGTACTTTTCGAGCTATTTGTCTGAGAGGCACTTGTTCCCTGGACAGTATCCTCCTCAGCTCATGCCGAATTTTCGCCACTTTTCAGGATGGCAGACTTAGAGTAGAGGACGTGGAGTCTATCACAAAGCCCAGAAATGTCACCTTCTGAGAAGGGGAATGGAGAGATTTCCTTTCGTTTATCACAGAGCCTAGACTCTGAAGTAAATCCACGGATAGCCGAAGATGGGCAAGTAAACGGCGAGGACAAGAATCCATCAGAAGCAAATCGTCCAAATATACCATCATCCGTATACCTCGAGTCCGGAGATGTTCCACCACTGGTTTGAGAACCTTGGTAAAGCACCTCGGAGCCGAGGCTAGACCGAATGGGAGGGATGCAAATTCGTATGTCTGATGTTTCCATATGAATTGGAGGAATCTGCGATGGGGCGGAAAAATTGGAACCACTAGGTAAGCATCCTTGAGGTCCAAATGGATCATCCAATCTAGGGTCTCAGCACGTCTCTGAGGGGGTGGATACCCTCCATTTTGAAATGGCGGTAGACCACCCACTCGTTGAACTCGCTAAAGTTTATCACGGGCCTCTGCCCGCCATCGGTCTTGTCTACAAGAAAAATGTTGCTGAGAAAGCCTTGTGGGTGGGGGAAGGATGGGAGAATGGTGCCCTTGGAGAAAAGGGAAGTGACCTCTTGGTTGACAAGGGCCGCATTCTGTTAGGAAAACTGAATAGGCGAGGACGAACCCGCTGGAAGGGAACGCCGACAAACTCTATGTGGAATCCTTGGATAGTTTGAAGGACCCATGTATCCCCTGTGATGGAAGTCCACATCTGGAAAAAATTCGCCAGACGGCCCCCTACTTTTAAGTGGGAAGAAGGGAGTACACTCACAGGAGATAGAGGAAGTTGTTGCTCCTCGGTAACCTCTGCCCTTGCCGCGTTGTCCCCTGGTGGGGTAAAAGTTTCCAAATCTGGTCTGATCCTGTTACTGTTTGGGGCCTTGACCTTTCTTTTGGTATTGGTTGAAGCCACGACCGGTCGAGCGGCCCCTACCTCGGGGAACACTCTCTTGATTGTAGTCTGCACTTTGTCCAGGGAGGTAAACGTATTAACGAACTTTCCAAGTTCTTTTATAAATGGTTCACCAAAGAGTCCTCCCTGAGCGACTGCCCCTGCCTCAGAATCTGCCAGTTGCCCCAATTTGGGGTCCACTTTAATAAGAAGAGAGCGACGATGCTCTGTAGATAGGGCGCAGTTTGCATTCCCTAAAAAGATGATAGCCCTCTGGGCCCACCCCGAACGGGACTCCAGTGGGAGATCAGGGCACGAGAGACCTTGGCTTCTTCAGCCATGTCAAGGATTTTAGTGAGGGGACCCAGAGTGTCCAGGAGCTTGTCCTGACATGCGCACCACGATTTATCAATACCCTTCTGAGGGACTTTCTTAAACTTTTGCAAAAACGTGGCCATACGCGGTTCAATCTCTGGGGTAAGAGCCACTTTCTCCTCTAACGATGGACGAGGACATTCAGCCCGCAGGCAGTTTGCATTTGTCACCCCGAGTGGGACGGGTATGCCCAGACGTGGGTCCCGTGCTCTCCATGCCACTGGAATCAAGCTATCCTGGCTGAAGAGGGGTGAAACCCCGAAACCGGTCCTAGGATGCTTGTTTCCAGTCCAGGGAGGACCTGGCTTGGCAGTTCGGGCTGGACTGTTCCCATGAGGCACAGGGTCAAGACTGATTTGCATATGGCTGGGTCCAAACTGGAATGGCATGGTGAGCAAAAAACGATGGATTTAGGCCCAGATCTCTGTACTGGGGTGAATGTATGACATTGTTCTGCATTCTGTCCATCAGCTGTTGTTTTTGCATTTGTCACCCCGAGTGGGACGGGTATGCCCAGACGTGGGTCCCGTGCTCTCCATGCTACTGGAATCAAGCTATCCTGGCTGAAGAGGGGTGAAACCCCGAAACCGGTCCTAGGATGCTTGTTTCCAGTCCAGGGAGGACCTGGCTTGGCAGTTCGGGCTGGACTGTTCCCATGAGGCACAGGGTCAAGACTGATTTGCATATGGCTGGGTCCAAACTGGAATGGCATGGTGAGCAAAAAACGATGGATTTAGGCCCAGATCTCTGTACTGGGGTGAATGTATGACATTGTTCTGCATTCTGTCCATCAGCTGTTGTTTTTGCATTTGTCACCCCGAGTGGGACGGGTATGCCCAGACGTGGGTCCCGTGCTTTCCATGCTACTGGAATCAAGCTATCCTGGCTGAAGAGGGGTGAAACCCCGAAACCGGTCCTAGGATGCTTGTTTCCAGTCCAGGGAGGACCTGGCTTGGCAGTTCGGGCTGGACTGTTCCCATGAGGCACAGGGTCAAGACTGATTTGCATATGGCTGGGTCCAAACTGGAATGGCATGGTGAGCAAAAAACGATGGATTTAGGCCCAGATCTCTGTACTGGGGTGAATGTATGACATTGTTCTGCATTCTGTCCATCAGCTGTTGTTTTTGCATTTGTCACCCCGAGTGGGACGGGTATGCCCAGACGTGGGTCCCGTGTTCTCCATGCTACTGGAATCAAGCTATCCTGGCTGAAGAGGGGTGAAACCCCGAAACCGGTCCTAGGATGCTTGTTTCCAGTCCAGGGAGGACCTGGCTTGGCAGTTCGGGCTGGACTGTTCCCATGAGGCACAGGGTCAAGACTGATTTGCATATGGCTGGGTCCAAACTGGAATGGCATGGTGAGCAAAAAACGATGGATTTAGGCCCAGATCTCTGTACTGGGGTGAATGTATGACATTGTTCTGCATTCTGTCCATCAGCTGTTGTTTTTGCATTTGTCACCCCGAGTGGGACGGGTATGCCCAGACGTGGGTCCCGTGCTCTCCATGCTACTGGAATCAAGCTATCCTGGCTGAAGAGGGGTGAAACCCCGAAACCGGTCCTAGGATGCTTGTTTCCAGTCCAGGGAGGACCTGGCTTGGCAGTTCGGGCTGGACTGTTCCCATGAGGCACAGGGTCAAGACTGATTTGCATATGGCTGGGTCCAAACTGGAATGGCATGGTGAGCAAAAAAACGATGGATTTAGGCCCAGATCTCTGTACTGGGGTGAATGTATGACATTGTTCTGCATTCTGTCCATCAGCTGTTGTTTTTGCATTTGTCACCCCGAGTGGGACGGGTATGCCCAGACGTGGGTCCCGTGCTCTCCATGCTACTGGAATCAAGCTATCCTGGCTGAAGAGGGGTGAAACCCCGAAACCGGTCCTAGGATGCTTGTTTCCAGTCCAGGGAGGACCTGGCTTGGCAGTTCGGGCTGGACTGTTCCCATGAGGCACAGGGTCAAGACTGATTTGCATATGGCTGGGTCCAAACTGGAATGGCATGGTGAGCAAAAAACGATGGATTTAGGCCCAGATCTCTGTACTGGGGTGAATGTATGACATTGTTCTGCATTCTGTCCATCAGCTGTTGTTTTTGCATTTGTCACCCCGAGTGGGACGGGTATGCCCAGACGTGGGTCCCGTGCTCTCCATGCTACTGGAATCAAGCTATCCTGGCTGAAGAGGGGTGAAACCCCGAAACCGGT
Organism: Calotriton arnoldi; assembly: GCA_963921515.1. NCBI lineage: Eukaryota > Metazoa > Chordata > Amphibia > Caudata > Salamandridae > Calotriton > Calotriton arnoldi. Next base: position 380,211 of record CAWUFW010003666.1, on the reverse strand, counting down.
CCTAGGATGCTTGTTTCCAGTCCAGGGAGGACCTGGCTTGGCAGTTCGGGCTGGACTGTTCCCATGAGGCACAGGGTCAAGACTGATTTGCATATGGCTGGGTCCAAACTGGAATGGCATGGTGAGCAAAAAACGATGGATTTAGGCCCAGATCTCTGTACTGGGGTGAATGTATGACATTGTTCTGCATTCTGTCCATCAGCTGTTGTTTTTGCATTTGTCACCCCGAGTGGGACGGGTATGCCCAGACGTGGGTCCCGTGTTCTCCATGCTACTGGAATCAAGCTATCCTGGCTGAAGAGGGGTGAAACCCCGAAACCGGTCCTAGGATGCTTGTTTCCAGTCCAGGGAGGACCTGGCTTGGCAGTTCGGGCTGGACTGTTCCCATGAGGCACAGGGTCAAGACTGATTTGCATATGGCTGGGTCCAAACTGGAATGGCATGGTGAGCAAAAAACGATGGATTTAGGCCCAGATCTCTGTACTGGGGTGAATGTATGACATTGTTCTGCATTCTGTCCATCAGCTGTTGTTTTTGCATTTGTCACCCCGAGTGGGACGGGTATGCCCAGACGTGGGTCCCGTGCTCTCCATGCTACTGGAATCAAGCTATCCTGGCTGAAGAGGGGTGAAACCCCGAAACCGGTCCTAGGATGCTTGTTTCCAGTCCAGGGAGGACCTGGCTTGGCAGTTCGGGCTGGACTGTTCCCATGAGGCACAGGGTCAAGACTGATTTGCATATGGCTGGGTCCAAACTGGAATGGCATGGTGAGCAAAAAAACGATGGATTTAGGCCCAGATCTCTGTACTGGGGTGAATGTATGACATTGTTCTGCATTCTGTCCATCAGCTGTTGTTTTTGCATTTGTCACCCCGAGTGGGACGGGTATGCCCAGACGTGGGTCCCGTGCTCTCCATGCTACTGGAATCAAGCTATCCTGGCTGAAGAGGGGTGAAACCCCGAAACCGGTCCTAGGATGCTTGTTTCCAGTCCAGGGAGGACCTGGCTTGGCAGTTCGGGCTGGACTGTTCCCATGAGGCACAGGGTCAAGACTGATTTGCATATGGCTGGGTCCAAACTGGAATGGCATGGTGAGCAAAAAAACGATGGATTTAGGCCCAGATCTCTGTACTGGGGTGAATGTATGACATTGTTCTGCATTCTGTCCATCAGCTGTTGTTTTTGCATTTGTCACCCCGAGTGGGACGGGTATGCCCAGACGTGGGTCCCGTGCTCTCCATGCTACTGGAATCAAGCTATCCTGGCTGAAGAGGGGTGAAACCCCGAAACCGGTCCTAGGATGCTTGTTTCCAGTCCAGGGAGGACCTGGCTTGGCAGTTCGGGCTGGACTGTTCCCATGAGGCACAGGGTCAAGACTGATTTGCATATGGCTGGGTCCAAACTGGAATGGCATGGTGAGCAAAAAACGATGGATTTAGGCCCAGATCTCTGTACTGGGGTGAATGTATGACATTGTTCTGCATTCTGTCCATCAGCTGTTGTTTTTGCATTTGTCACCCCGAGTGGGACGGGTATGCCCAGACGTGGGTCCCGTGCTCTCCATGCTACTGGAATCAAGCTATCCTGGCTGAAGAGGGGTGAAACCCCGAAACCGGTCCTAGGATGCTTGTTTCCAGTCCAGGGAGGACCTGGCTTGGCAGTTCGGGCTGGACTGTTCCCATGAGGCACAGGGTCAAGACTGATTTGCATATGGCTGGGTCCAAACTGGAATGGCATGGTGAGCAAAAAAACGATGGATTTAGGCCCAGATCTCTGTACTGGGGTGAATGTATGACATTGTTCTGCATTCTGTCCATCAGCTGTTGTTTTTGCATTTGTCACCCCGAGTGGGACGGGTATGCCCAGACGTGGGTCCCGTGCTCTCCATGCCACTGGAGTCAAGCTATCCTGGCTGAAGAGGGGTGAAACCCCGAAACCGGTCCTAGGATGCTTGTTTCCAGTCCAGGGAGGACCTGGCTTGGCAGTTCGGGCTGGACTGTTCCCATGAGGCACAGGGTCAAGACTGATTTGCATATGGCTGGGTTCAAACTGGAATGGCATGGTGAGCAAAAAAACGATGGATTTAGGCCCAGATCTCTGTACTGGGGTGAATGTATGACATTGTTCTGCATTCTGTCCATCAGCTGTTGTTTTCGCAGGCAGTTACGAGCCTCTTTGTCTAAAGGTCTGCGGATATGACCTGCCACATAACATGCAACCTTTCCGGCCGGGACCCAATCAGATGAACGGGGATGTATGATATCCTCAGGGTCTAACATGTCTGACATGTCTTGGGAGGGAAGAGTAGGATGGGAAGGTATAGGTTGGTTATCAGGGGCCCCTGAACCCTTGGGGGGGGGGCTGGGAAGGACCAGGCATATTATTAAGATCCCAGGAACACTTAGGGGGGGAAGGGATGGTAGGAGGTAAAGCAGGTTGAGTCGCTAGAAAAGCCTGGCGAAGCCTGTCAAAGGCGTCTAGATCCACCCCTGCTTCATGTGTACGTTTTGCAGGGGGTTCCACTTTGTCTTGAGACGCAGGGGCAGTTTGGGAATTTGACGGAGCAGGGACCATTGGCGGTGGGGTAAAATTAGCAAACGCCTGGGCAATCTGGCGAGAGAACCTCTCTTCTAAGGGATTCATGGCTTCTTCAACTGCCTGATATATTGAGGGGTCCACGGCATCATAAAAATCATCATCCCATGGGAGGTCAGCCATAGGGTCTTCTACTCCCTGGGAATCATCCTCGTAGTCCATGACTGAATTAAAGGACTAGAGAGGGAAAGGTTATATATATAAAATATATAAAGAATTTTAAGTAAGTCTGGGAAGCAGACTGGTGGCCCTCTTCAAGTGGCCACTTATTGGGGGACTGGGTGGCAGTCCGATATATTGTTGCGCAATGTTACGGAAAATACTGAGGGTTCAAGCCCTGGGACACTTGCCTGGTGCTGAGAGTAGTTGTAAAGAGAACCGGCCTGGGTATGTGTCCCCAAGAGGCCACTGAGGCCAGATACAGAACAACAGGCGTCAAATCCAGTCAGAAATACTGACTCTGCAGTTTGCACAGCTTTCAAGGATTGCAGAGCATAATGATATTCGATCGGCCTGAACAACACGGCACGATCATACAGACCCGAGAGGTCGTCTTCCTCAGGCCGGCAAGTCGCAACGAACACAGCGCGCTGACTGAAATCCCACTGAGGAATTTCAAATCACCGTGCCTTGCTCGAAACACCTCTCACGCCCTCTAGCGGCGGGAGGCCAACTGCGCACCGGGACGCGTAAGAGCGGAGCTCGCTCTCGCGTCCCGAGCTGCCGGAAGGAAAACCGAGGCAGCTACTGTGGCAGAGCTGCAAAAGGAATCAAACCTGAAAAACAGTGAAACTGAGGTAAAAAATAACTGTCTCTAGCAATAATGCCTAAAACCAAAACTTTAACGGAACACTGTAATGAAGAGCGCGCGCCGCAGCACTAAATCTGACAGCAGTCATCGCAATATAACTATCATCGCAATATAACTAACACAATTAAACAATCATTAGCAAAGCACATCAATAACTGCATAACAGAGAGATGGCATAAAGGACTTATCTTGGCTGCCAGCAGCGAAGAAAGAGGACAAAGAGCCAGTGAAGAGGGACTATATTGGACTATTTGCATACTGATTGGACACTCACTATGTTCCTATTGGTTATTTTTTGTACTACATTTTTCCCCAAGTGTTCATTTATTTATTTATTTTGAAAGTTTTATATAGCGCGAACATGACCACCGAGGGTATCAGAGCGCTTTACAGATTATGCAGCAAGAAGGGTACAAGCAAACAAAACAGAATCAACAAAGCAAACAATTCACAGTCTAATAATGTCCGACATTCTCGTGAGCCAGGTAGCAGGGCCAAAGTCAACGGCTATGGTCCCAGAATCAGATGGAGAAGCCATACTGAGGCAGAAATTTCTTCATCAGTAGCCCTTTGACTTCATTTTTGAAGAAGACAGTGGAAGGGTTCACCCTGACTTCGGGGGGAAGGGAGTTCCAGATCCTCGGGCCATACCTGAGAAGGCTCGGTTATAGGTCTTTTTTTTCTTGAATTTTTGTGGTTTGAGCAAAAGGGTGCTGGCGCTTCTGGAGGCTCTCGAACCACAGGAGAGCTCCAGTTTCTGAGCGAGGTACAGCGGGGTCTTGAAGTGGATGGCTTTGTGTGCCATGCATGCAATTTTTAACTGTATCCGAGCTTCATGTGGAAGCCAGTTCAGGTCCCGCAAGTCCGGAGAGATATGGTTGTATTTTTTAGTGCCAGTTAAGAGCCTAGCAGCGGAATTGAGGGGAACCCTAAGAGGAGCCGTCTTCACTCTGGGCAAGCCGCAAAGCGTTGCGCTACCATAGTCCAGCTTTGAGATCACTAATGCTTGTACTGCAACCTTTAGGTCATGAGCAGGGAGAAAGGGTTTGAGTTTCCTAAGGACGCTGAGTTGGAAGTTCGCTCCTTTGGTGAGGGAACTGATGTGCTTTTGCATGTTCAGACTTTTGTCTAATATAATACCCAGAGAGGATGCCGAATCAACGTGGTGAGGTCTGCAGTTAAGAGCAGTCAACTGATTCAACCATTGTTCCATGACCAGAGATTGTTTGTGGGGTGAGATTAGGAGGAATTCCGTTTTAAGAGCATTTAGCTTCAGGTGATTACGTGTCAACCAGCTTGGTGTTTCCAGCAGGACTGAGTTGAGGGACTGAATGTCCTCGGGGGAGGCGATCTTCAGGTATAGTTGGGTATCGTCCACATACATGTGATAGTGAATGCTGGATGATTTCAGAATTTCTGTCAAAGGCTCCATGAACAGGTTAAAGAGCGTGGGAGAAAGTGCTGAACCTTGGGGAACCCCCAGGGTGACCGGTGCAGGATCAGACAAGGATTGGTTCACCTTGAAGCTTTGGGATCTGTTCTGAAGGAACGAAGACAACCAGTTTAGTACAGGCCCAGACAGCCCCATCCTGTGTTCCAGGAGGTCAGTTAGGTTATCATGTTTGACAGTATTGAATGCTGACGAAAGGTCTAGAAGGTGTTAGATTTGAAAATCCCATTGTCGTTATATACTCGTTTTACGTTATATTAGGTTAGCAGTGTGCGGCTAAATGAGACACCATTCGTATTCACGTTATGTAACCCACTGAGTTATCCATGCAATGTGCTAGTTTCAGTTAGCAAGTGTGACTCCATTTTGTATTTCGTAATCCCAATTAGGCTGTGTCTGTACCAGGCCTCACTATTCGTATTGCTTGCCTCAGCAGTACGCTGTATTCAGTTATTATTTTCTCTTCAGCTCAAGGTTGCCTTCTGACTTACTAATGAATAGTCCATTTTGCCCTTGCATACCTATCTTTGTGTGTAGCTCTGCTCCCAAGTTAGGAGACGCCGAAACCCAGCACGGCAACCTTGAGATAATGATAGCGTGTACCCATCTGGCAGGTGGTAGCCCATCCTTCTGTGCCTCCTTTGTTCATGTTCGGCCTAAGCCGGTAACTTTCCATTGTGGGCGTGGTTAGGAGGCTCTTGGGAGGAATGATTATGCGTTGCCGACTGTTGGGGGGCCAGTCCCTCGGCAGACATCTTAGGGTGCAGGTCAGATTGGACTCCTCTGCAGAGCATTGGTAATAAAAAATTGTTTTGTATTCTCTACTGTCTGACTGACTCTTCATTTTGGGGAAGGCGATTAGGAGGTTGTAGAAAACCCGGGTGGCCCTTTTCGGGCCACTTCCTTCAGTTGGCGCCCGAACAGAGACCCCGCAAGGTGACCCGACTCACCCGTAATCGGGTTGTAGGGTCGGGGTGGTGTCCGGTCCGTCGGGCGGATCGGGGATCCCCACATGATAAGAACCCGGTACTCTTGGCTGCCCCGCCCGTCTGATCGGGTGACTCCTCGTCTAGTGGTCACCGGCTGGGGTCCTGAGAAGGCGGAATCTTGGATTTGACCGTTTGGTCCGAAGAGTCGGCAGTGGAGAATAATATTGCTCGACCTGAGTGCACCAGGTGAGTGACTTGAATTCTTGGAAAATGTGGCGCCATGGTTGAATGGCACGAGCCTACAGGCTATGTCTGGTACAGTCTCCGGACTGTCTTGTCTTGAACTTAGTGGGTTTGCGGACCCTTGAAAGACACAGAGTGTTTGTGAACGGTCTACCAGGCCAACTGGAAATTCGGCCCATTCTTGAAAAGGTTTGGGGCTGTTTGCGAACAATCTGCCAGGCCAACTGGAAATTCCGTTTATTCTTGAAAAGATCTGGGGCTAGAGCCTTTCTTCTTGTCTTGGTACAGCCTGCGGACTGTCTTGTGCGGTTTTGGACCGCTTTGATTTGGTTCTTGGATCATTTGTTGGTTGGTGTTCTATTTGTCCATTGGGGACAGTGTATGTGTCTTATATTAAGATGCCTTGTCTAAGTAAGTTAGGGTGTTTTGGATGTCGGTGTTGTTCCACTGAAGCTCGATTGGAAGAAAGGCAGCCGGCGCCTCCAGAGGGAACCCCAAATTTTGATGTATACGTCAAGCATGGCATTGGGCCTATTATGTTTAGCATGTTGTGGAATAAATATACGAGGGACAATGTCGATCTACAGTGGCCGCTTACTGGCACATTTGATGAGCAAAAGTTGAATTACTTGCAGGACAAATTGTTCGCAAAAAGAGCAGACAGTCGATGTTTGATTCTCTGAGAACATGGCAGAAGGAAGCGAAGCAACGACGTATGAGAGCAGAGAAGCAAGCTCTGGAGGGGACAGACGCAAACGATAACGCAGAAGGCAATAGCTTATGATAGAGAAAAGATCGAGAAAGGCATAGAGTGTGCAGACAGGAAGTTTCAATTGCAGAGTGATAAGTGTTATGTGGCTAGAGAGGAAGGTGATGTTTTCGTTGAGGAGTTGTTGGATTCTCGACCCCCACCTCCTTATGCCCCCGAACGGATATATCCTGTAATCCCGACACCTCAGTCTTCGGCCTCTGGTTCTGTTATTCCTACTCTTTCTGTTTCTAGCTCTACTGCTTCAGCCTTGGCCCCGCCCACTTCTTCCCCACTCTCTCCAGTTACAGGGGCGGGTGCCGTCCGTTCCTCTACTCTGTCTCCTGACTCCGTGCTTGTGGTCACGCCTCCTCTTCCTCCTGCGGCACAGTCTTTAAGCGCAATGGTGCCTGTTTCTTCATCTGCTCTTTCCCCTTTGAGTGTGTTACCTCAGGCATCGCAAAATGCTGAGACGCCTGTGCGTGGAGTGCATGAAGTGAATTGGGCAGCGGCACGTGAATGCATGGATAAAGTGTTGGTACGCTCTGCTGTGGGTGACGAGGAAAAGAGAATGGTGGCTGACCAGGCTGTGCAGTGGGCCCGGAATCCAATTTATAGTGTGGAAGATGTGTGGAGTGTGATGAAAGATTATGAGCCGTTTATACAGCAACATGCTCTTAAGCATATGTCGGCCACACTGATAGGATTGTGGGAACAGTGTTTCAAGGGTATTGCACCGCAGATAATTTATGACATTTGGGACAGGCTATATACTACAGCTATGGCCCCAAATGAGGTTTTCAGTAATGTGACGACATTGGTGGGTTATCAGGGTAGATTGCTTCAGAAGGTCCCGACGACAGCGTCACAGTTCCCCATGAGGGAAGTTCATCCCATTTATCACCCCGAAATACCAGAGCTGCGAGATGGGAATAATATTGTTACTCACCCACGAGTGGTGGCCCATTTCCAGGAACAGTGGATCTACACTCCTTGGAAGAGGAGTGAGGTAATATCCCTAAAAGGACAGTTGCCGGACCCTCGGAAAAATCCAACTGCGTACTATAAAGAATTCACGGAGGCGGCCTCCTCCACAGTGATGACATTAGCTGATATAGAATTGTTCTTCGTTCTGTTGGTACCGGTAGATATATGGAGACAGGTGCATATGCAGGATCATGTGGTGGATTTGGGTGGAACATGGGATGAGATCAGGGCATGGGATAAGGAGCGCAAGCCCGGCGAGAAAGCGAAGGCGGAGTTATTAGCCTTGCCGGGGCGTATTATCACTTACATGCATTCCCTTATCCCGCCGAGACGAGTGGATTGGGACAAGTTGACTGCATGTCGTCAGAAGAAGGATGAAAGTGTGTCCGATTTCTTTACTAGGTTTGAAGGGGTGTTTCTGGATTTTAGTGGGCAATATCTGTCACTGGAGGGTGGTGTTCGTTTGTTTGTCAACAGGTTTGTTACTAATTTGCTTCCCGAGATTGCGACTAGGTTGCAGGCGTCGGAAAGTACTTGGGCCACCTCCTCCCCATCAGTAATATTGAGTATGGCACAGTACTATGAGCATAGGGAGAATGAGGACAAAGAGAAGGTGGAGAAAGAGTGAAAGGAGTTGAGGACAAGGCTGTTGATGTAGCAAGTGGCGAGGGGAAATGGAAGAGGAAGGGGTTCGGGTCCCGCTCAGCGGGGATCCCGGTCTGACCAGAACAGCATATCAGGTGCACCCATGGGGTACAACCAATGTGCGTAAACTGTAAAAAGGAGGGGCATTGGCGAAGTGAGTGTCCGGAGTTGCTGTAGAAAGTTGAGGCCCCGAGAGGTAGGGGTTTTAGAGGACGTGGTAGAGGAGGAGGGGGCCGAAGAGAAGGAAAGTTTGAGGATACATCGTATGCTCAGCAGAGCAAGAACTATTTCAACGAACCCCAGGGAAGGCAGCACTATCATGATGACTATGACATGGACGAAGTGACGGGGATGTCCCACAGCTAGGATAGCCAGGGACAGGGTAAGGGACCGGTTCCGGTGCCTGTGGATCAGCGGGGACCCTATGTCACTGCGGATTTGCAAGGCACGCCCAAGACATTCTTACTTGACACGGGTGCTATGAATAGCTCTGTTTCTCGTTCACTGGTCCCCGGGACAGCTCTGTCTGGCCAAAACAATGTTTCGGTAGGTTGTTAGCCCCATTTCCAAGCCTTTTGCTTTGACTATTGGTCCCTTTACGGTGGACTCGCCGTTTCTGTTAACGACAAATTGTGGGGAGAATTTGATGGGATTGGATTTGTTGAAGAGATTATATGCCACCATCTTTTGTTCTCCAGATGGTGTTTACATGACCGTTGGGCTACAAGTGGCTCGTGCAAAACAATGCTTTGCAAAAGACGCACCCCTCACCGCAGAGTTCAAGGAGCTACCCCGTAGCTTATGGGCAGCAGGAGACACGGATGTGGGGTTACTCCAGATCCAGCCGGTCTCTATTACGATTAAGGACAATGCTGTATTGCCACATACTCCCCAGTATAAGATTTTACAAGCAGGAGAAAGGGCTTTGTTGCAAATAATACAGGATTTGATTAAGTCTGGTGTGGTTGAGGAGACAGTGGTGAATGTGTGTAATAGCCTTATCCTTCCGATTCTCAAGAAGGCAACCCTGGACTCTTCTGATGCTCACCCTGATGTTTATCGCTTTGTAATTGACCTCAGGGAGGTCAATAAAATTGTTGTGCCCCAATATCCTGTAGTCCCAGACATTACCACGATATTGACAATGATTCCCCCGTCAGCAAAGTTCTTTTCCGTTATTGATTTGGAAGAATGCTTTTTTAGCATTCCAATTCATACAGATAGCAGATATCTGTTTGGATTCGCCTTAGCCGGCAGGAGTTTTAGATTCTGTCGTGCTCCTCAAGGCTATACAGAAAGTCCTAGTATTTATAGTCAAGCTTTAAAAAGTTAATTGGATTCTTTGGTGCTTCCCACTGGTAATGTGCTATTGCAGTACGTTGACGACCTCCTTGTGGCCACAGATACTGAGGATGGTTGTAAAGATGCCACTGTTAAATTGCTTTTGCACTTGGCACGTCATGGCCATAAGGTGTCCCTTTCCAAATTTCAATATTGTCGACAGGAGGTCACCTACTTAGGTCCCCTACTGTCGAAGGAGGGTCGCAGACTAACACCTGAGCCTATAGCTGCTATTACTAATATGCCTGTTCCTAAGACCCAATGTGAAGTACGTGCATTTATTGGTATTACCTCGTATTGTCAACACTGGATCCCCAATTATTCCTTACTAACAAAACCCCTCCTTTAACTGACCACCAAAGAAGTGCATGAGCCCCTGCCTTGGACATCTGCATGCCAGCAAGCTTTTGAGCAATTAAAGGCTACGCTTTGCTCTGCTCCTGTGCTTGGTACTCCTGATTACCAGAAGCCTTTTGTGCTTTACGTACATGAGGCAGACTGTTGCGCGCTTTCTGTTCTAACACAGGGCTTTGGTGGTAAGCAAAGACCCCGCGCTTATTTTTCCGCTATGCTGGATAACGTCGCCAGAGCTCTCCCGAGCTGCCTGAGAGCTGCAGCGGCGGCGGCAGTTTCTATCAGACAATCGGCGGGGCTCGTTCTTGATACTGCTCTCACGGTAATGGTACCCGATGCTGTGGATACGCTTTTGAATAAGACAAAGACACAGCACCTTACTAGTGCACATCTAACTAGATATGAACTGACCTTGTTTGCTCTGCACATTACCATCAAAAAGATGTGCCACTCTGAACCCAGCCACGTTACTACCCCTCCCTTCGACGGGCAATGACAAAGATGCACATGATTGTGTGTACAGAACGGAAGAGGAGACGAAAGGACGGGTAGACCTGACTGATGTTCCCTATCTGAACCCCAAGGGGAACTATATGTCGATGGCTCTTGCTTCAAACTACCAGATGGCACCACCACTGCAGCATATGCAATTACAACGTTACACACTATAGTTGAGACATCCCGTGTCCCATACCAATCAGCCCAAGCTGCGGAGCTGGTTGCTCTTCTTAGGGCTTGTGAGTTGAGTGAGGGACTGACTGTCAATATTTATACTGACAGCCAGTACGCATTTGGGGTCGCCCATAATTTTGGACGCCTCTGGGCGGAGAGAGGGTTCTTAACATCACATGGATTACGAATACAGAATGGCCCATTGATACATAGACTCTTGTCAGCTCTAACACTTCCCAAAAGGTTAGCGATAATAAAATGTAGTGCCCACAAAGCAATAACAGATGATGTTGGTAGAGGGAATGCGTTTGCAGATCAAACAGCTAAAGAGACAGGGAGATCAAAGATGAAAAAGATGTTTGTGGCAGGTCCGGCTAGGTGGGTCCCAGACAATGGAATGTTCGAGGATTCATTATAAAGCGTCAAGGAGATACAAAGCGAGGCAGCCCTAGACGAATTGGCAATATGGCAGGAGAGTACAGGGCGTCTGGATGAGGATGGGTGCTGGACTGATAAGTTCAAGAAACAGCAATGGATGTTTCCTAATGCCTATGTACTTCCTGTGGTTACCATGGCCCATGGCCCATGGCCCAGCCCACATTAGCGCCAAGGGAATATGTAAGGTGTTGGACCCAGTGTGGCAGAACGACAATATTTCCAAGGTAGCCACTCATTTAGTGAAACACTGTATGATTTGTATGACACATAATCCTGGGAAAGGTACTCCTACGTCCTCTGGTAATTTTGCACCGCCTTCCTTCCCTTTCGAGGTTCTCCAGATGGATTTCATCGAAATAGAACGAGTCAACAATTTGAAGTATGTGCTGGTAGTGATTTGTGCATTCAGTAAATGGATTGAAGCTTACCCCACTAAAGAGAATACGGCTATGGCGATGGTGAAGGCACTCCTAAAAGAGTTCTTCCCGCGCTTCGGATTGCCACGTTTGATTTGGAGTGACAACGGAAGTCACTTCAATTCCAAGGTCATCCAACTGGTGTGTGAAGGTCTGCACATCAAGCAGAAGTTTCATGCAGCTAACCACCCCCAGTCAGCAGGCCTGGTTGAGAAATATAACAGCACTCTCAAGCTGAAGTTAGCAAAAATACAGGAAAGCACAGGATTGCGATGGCCAGATGTGTTGCCCCTGGCCTTGTTATCCACCAGGGCGATGGCACACTCTAGGACAGGGTTGTCACCGTATGAGGCAGTGTTTGGTCGCCCTGCCAATATCTGGGGCGTTCCAGGGCCAAAGCGCTTCTCCGAGATAGAGCATCCTTTGCTTGTAGACTACCTGTATGAGTTAACTAAATATCTTCGTTCTCTTCATCAACAGATTCAGGAGACACTGCAGCCGGTACCAGAGGGGCCCGGGCATCAGCTACAGCCCGTAGATTACGTCCTCGTCAAGAACTTCCAGAGGAAGAGCTGCCTTGAGCCCCGCTGGAAGGGCCCCCTGTTGGTCCTTCTTGCCACTAGAACGGCGGTGAAACTCAACGGCCGGAAAAATTGGGTGCATGGTTCTCATTGCAAGAAGATTCCTCTCCCCCTACCCTACGACAAGTGGGTGCTCGACGGCATTGTTGACCAAGAAGGGGAAAGGGTGCCCCGCTTTGTTCCCTTCTCTGACGCCCAGCTAAGGGTGGTGCAGACGGAAGCACAGAGTGACGCCGCCCTGCTTGAGGCGGTCCCTCTGGAGATAAGGGCGGCCCCAGTTTCTCCCCCATCTGATTCACAGGCATCTGAGTCCCCCTGCCTTTCTGACCCTGAGTTTCAATGCCTTTTTGTTGATGAAACAGTGCCTGGATTTGACAGGTACAACTTGCACCCACGAAAGAAGGACAGTGCGCCAGAGGGACAGTCCAGGAGTGAGGGAAGGACTTGAGATCAGGGTGTAGGTACTACGTCTGCAGTGCCTAAGTCAGATTAGGGTAAATCACACTGGTGCACTGCCTGAGACACTGGACAGGATCGTTGAGGGTACTTGCCCAGGAGGGAGGGTGCCCTATCCTGCAAGAAGAAGGATTTGTTTCCAGCAAGGGCCGTGATCGTGCGACCCCCACGAGGGAGAGTGCTTCAGAGCACCATCGTTGATGAATGATAGGAGCCTGCCAGCAAGGCTCTAAACGGACGCTGGGTAACTTGTGCCCCTCTGGTCGGTTGTATTTTTGTGGCTCCAGTTCTTAAGGTCTTTCCCATGTTCCTTTTTGGCCGTGCTGTCATGGAAGAAGAACAGCCCCTAGCGCCACCGCCACCAGGGCAGAGTAGTCCTGCGTGGTCTAGCTGGTCTATTAAGAGTAAGATAGTAGTGGTAGTATTCATACTCATAGTAATGATAACACTGTTTGGAGTAGTATGGTACTTAGAAGAACAGCATCCTGTGCACACTTTGATAGGGACTACCCCAGCTCCACCTGAGCATCTGTTCGTTACGTTGCCCCCACATAAAGAGACATAGACAGACATATGTTGAAAACGCCTTCCTGCAAATGCTTCACCAAGTACACAATACGACAAATGCCACGAATTGCTGGGTATGTGGATTACTCCCCTCAGTTATGCACAAGAATGATTTGCTGGTGTCTTTACCACTGTCCTATCTAAGTAGCTGTGAGGCACGGTTCCTGTTGCTTTCCATGGTGTATATACATTATCATACTGATGCTATGAATGTGACAGAGTCTGATTATGAGGCAGTGTTGGAATACATAGTAGTACACCAAGGTTATACACCTGGGACAGGAGGGAAGTAGGGTACCTTACATCCACATGCTTGCATGAATGTTTATGAAGGTAACACGAATGCTACATGGCTGCAAAATGAAATGTTGGATTTTCAGGGGTTCAATGTAACCAAATATTTTAAATGTTTCCATGCACGAAATACAACTGAAAATAAAGCCATGCCAGTACCTGTGGTTGATACAGCAGCTAGTTTCTGTGTCGAAGGATCTGGGAATATTCTAGTGGGACAAAGCAATTGCAACTATACCTATCGATTAAACACTACTAGTAGCCCACCTTTGCTCACCCCGTAATGTATACATTGTTTGTGGGGAGCAGGCTTACACTTGGCTCCCTAGGGGACGGTCTGGCCGGTGTTATGTCTCTTTCCTTCTACCTCCTGTTTACATTGCACCGTCCAACTATCACAAAGACCATAGGCTGCAGCGGAGAAGTGTATACTTGTCCCGGGTAAGGAGAGTTATTGACACAGCAGATATCGATCAAACTGATACTACTCTACAGCAATTCATGGATGCCATGAAGGGTATTGTGCCTTTCTGGAGACCTATGTATAACAGTGTCAGCATTCGCTGCCTCACCAGGGTTGTTGAAGGGGTCATCAACACTACAGCGGGCATACTCACTAACATCATAGCTGAGCTTCAGGCTACAAGACTTGTTGCTCTTCAAAATCGTATGGTTTTAGACGTCATCCTTGCAGATAGGGGTGGAGCTTGTCGCGTCATAGGCAGCAGTTGCTGCGTTTACATCCCAGACCACGCCCCTAACGTATACTCCGCTATCCAGAAGCTACACAGGCTTGCATCCGATATTCATCAGGAGAATGGTTCATGGTCCTTGACAGGGTGGTTTTGGGGTCTGATATCATCCTGGGGCTGGAAGATACTTCTTTTCCTAGTAGCTATTGCAGGTGTCATCTTCACGTGCTGCCTATGTGTCAATTGTCTTCCAGCATGCTGTACCTATTGTGTGAGTAAACTCACCCCTGCCCCTAAATTGCCAGGCCAGTAATGATAAAGTCTCTAATATGATGATGCAGGAAGTACAGGATATGATGCAGATAGATGAGGGCATTTTTGAGTATTAGAAATATCTTGCTATACGTATGTTGCTTATTTTCTTTGGATATAACAGTCAATATGCATTTTCTATTTTCCCTGTTTAGAATTGTAAAGACCCTACCTGCTAGCGTCAATAAAGCATTTAGCCTCCCCTGCTAAAAGGAGGGTCTGTTAGATTTGAAAATCCCATTCTCGTTATATACTCGTTTTACGTTATATTAGGTTAGCAGTGTGCGGCTAAATGAGACACCATTCGTATTCACGTTTTGTAACCCACTGAGTTATCCACGCAATGTGCGAGCTTCAGTTAGCAAGTGTGACTCCATTTTGTATTTCGTAATCCCAATTAGGCTGTGTCTGTACCAGGCCTCACTATTCGTATTGCTTGCCTCAGCAGAACGCTGTATTCAGTTATTATTTTCTCTTTTGCTCAAGGTTGCCTTTTGACTTACTAATGAATAGGCCATTTTGCCCTCGCATACCTATCTTTGTGTGTAGCTCTGCTCCCATGTTAGGAGACGCCGAAACCCAGCACGGCAACCTTGAGATAGTGATAGCGTGTACCCATCTGGCAGGTGGTAGCCCATCCTTCTGTGCCTCCTTTGTTCATGTTCGGCCTAAGCCGGTAACTTTCCATTGTGGGCATGGTTAGGAGGCCTTTGGGAGGGATGATTATGCGTTGCGACTGTTGGGGGGCCAGTCCCTCGGCAGACATCTTCGGGTGCAGGTCAGATTGGACTCCTCTGCAGAGTATTGGTAATAAACAATTGTTTTGTATTCTCTACTGTCTGACCGACTCTTCATTTTGGGGAAGGCGATTAGGTGGTTGTAGAAAACCCGGGTGCCCCTTTTCGGGCCACTTCCTTCAAAGGATCAATAGGCACGACTCATTAAGGTCCAACATTCTTAGCACATCATCGACGATGTGTGTTAGCGCCGACTCTGTACTATGGCCCGGGCGGAAACCAGATTGGCATTGGTCCAGGAGTTGGAAATGGTCGATGTGGTTACAGAGTTGGGCGAGCACACATTTCTCCAGGAGCTTTGCCAAGGTGTGGATGTTTGAGATTGGGCGAAAGTTATGAAGGTCCGTGGGATCAGCGGTTGGTTTCTTTAGGATCGGGGTAACTTGACCCGATTTTAGACAATACGGAATAGCACCTTGCCGAAGTGATGCAAAGTGTTAGTAAGGAGGATCTTACTTCCGGGAAAAGGTTCAATGGCAGAGGGTCGTTGTAGTGATTGGAAGGTTTCAAAGTCGACAGTATTTTGCTTATAGAGCATTCATCCAAGGTTTGGAACAGACTCCAGGAAGCATTGTTTTTGGGGAGGTAGGGCTGTGCAGGGTCAGTGATATCCAAACCTGGGGGGCGGAGGGTGTTCAGTGGACTGATCGAGAGGTGATCACGGGCCAAGCGTAATTCAGTTTCGATCTTAATAGTCTTATCCGTGAAGAAATCAGCGAATTCTTCACAGTTCGGCAATGTCCCTTGACCCAGTGATGAGAGGTTAGGCTGACTGTTAGCTTGGGACTTGATGAGTTTGAACAGTTTTTTTGGACGGTTTTTTGCTTGATCTAGTTGAGTTCTGAAAAAGTTGACCTTCGAGCATTTGATGCATTTATTGTAAATGCTTCGCAGGGATCTCAAGTGGCAGAGATGTTCAAGGGAGGGATTTGATCGCCACATCCTTTCTGCAAGTCTTACATTTCTTCTTTCGGAATTAAGACTATCATTGAACCACGGTTTGGAGAGTTTAGAGGACATTCTTTTAAGCTGTAGTGGTGCCACTGAGTCAAGTACATTAAGCATTGAGTGGTTATAGTGGGCCGTAAGGTCGTGGACATCCGACATGTTCAAGGGTGGGGGCAGGATGTTATCGCAGAGCGCAGTCAGGTCTTGCGAGTTGATGTTCCGTAGACATCTTTTCAGCTGTTTTGGGTTCTTAGGCTGGGCTCTACTTGCTCTTACCGGTTCAAGGATGAGGAAGGTGATGCAATAGGTGTCTGTCCAATCACATGGGAGGATCGAATCCAGGAGGATGGAGTTGGGCTTACCAATGACAAGATCTAAGGTAGCTCCTTTGATATGAGTAGGGCTGTCACAGATTTGGATTAGGTTGAGGTCAAGTAGGAAGGATTTAAGGCTATTGACCACCACATCGTTTACATCGTTCCAGTGGAGGTTGAAATCTCCCAGGAAGATCTGAGTGCCCTGGAAATCAGCATTGGCCAAGATTATGTCCATGATCTGTTCTGTAAAGGGAAGGTTTTCGCGAGGGGGGTGGTAAAACGTGTGCAGTTTGCATGAGTGATTGTTGCCACCAGTCACTTCAATGCATAGGTATTCACAAGACGGCAGGAGGTAGGCATGTAGTACTTTCACTGTTAAATTGCTACGATGTAAACATGCGATGCCTCCATCTTGACCACTAGTTCTGTCCAACCTAATGATAGCAAAGTTGGGAGGCATTACAAAGTCCAGGATGGGAGCAGCTGAGTCATTTAGCCAGGTTTCCGCCAACATTACAAGGTCAAGATTCTGGGCAAGTATGAGGTCAGCAATGTCCGCACCGTGTTTAACAGCCGATCTACAGTTTAGGAGAGCACATTTTGAGTCTAATGTTGGTGTCCGTTGGTGCAGGTAGAGTGGTGGTGACTCTCATGAGGTTGTTCTCATTTAAAGTTCTGGTGTTTGGCCTAGGTTCCCTGAAGGGATCAGTGGGGATTGATTCAATTTGTTGCAAGTTGGATATGGTGAAGGGAAGTGCCAGATCATATGAAAGTAGGAGAGAATGAATATCACTATCAGACAGGGAGGCTCTACATCTGGAGGGGCGAGAAGGGTCGTTAGGGTGCGGAGCGGAGGCCCAACTATGGGGTGTGTGGGTGATGTGGGATGTTGACCGCCGAGTATAGTGGGGGGAAGGGAGCCAGTTAAAACCGCTATCTGGGAGCGAGCGTAGATGGTGATTGGTCATAATGGAGCGGCTTAGTCTGGAGTTAGCTGACAGATCCTCAGTGATATGTAATATGCTACGTACCTCTGCCTTAAGTTGTTGTAGGCAGAGTGCAATCTCGTTAAGTTGGGCTTCCAATAAAGTGTGTGAATGGGATTGGGAGGCAAGGTCCAGGGGACACTACGGTGGTACAGAGCTAGTTGGGGCAGGGGAAAGTAGGGCAGGTGGCGAAAGAATGGGCCCCGGGGGAAGGGATTCTGGGAAATGGAGCTGCGTGCTCGGAGGGATGGGTAGGATAGGGGAGGAGGGGACGGACAGATGGGGACCCCTGAAGGCCTGTGGGGGCCGGTCGGGATTGTGGGTTGGGCTGGGGGAAGGGATCCTGGGGAGAATCAGGACAGTGTTGTGAGCAGTGGAGCTAGGGGAGTTAGAGCTAGCTGACTGTGAGGGGGCGGGAGCATGTAGAATAGCGTGATGACTGTGCTGTCGCGGCTCGTTCACAACGGGCATTGCAGTGGAATGGTTATTATTAATAAAGGTAGCTAGAAGGGGGCCCTTCGGAGCAGATGTAGGGTCAGAGGATGGTGGTGGAGAGGTAGGGGATAGACTTTGCAAAGACTGGGGGACCGCTGGGGGGCCAGCCCTCCGAGGGGGGCGGCAATGAAGTTGGCCACTGTATTCATGATGGTGGGGAAAAAGTTGTCAAATACCACAAGATTGCGATCTGAGGCTTGGATAAGGATGGTTCCGTTTTTGTAAAGGGAGATGGTGGCTTCAGCTCTGTAGGCAGAGGAGGGCGCAACCATCAGTCTGAGACCATGAGGAGTTTTCAGGGAAGTGGAGATCTTGAACAGCGAGTAAATAGCCTTCCGCCATTGAGCATGACGTTTAGTGCAGAAGATGAGATCATTTATGGTAACACCCTTACTGATGGAGAAGAAGGAGTCAGAGATAAGGGTTTCCGGATGGGTTTTAAGTAGTCTGTGTTTGAAATTTTTTGCAGCATTTTTTGATAGGTTCGGGGGACATATGATTCGGAAAGCGTTCTGGCCAGCCAGCTCTAGGTAGGGAGAGATGAGTTTCGGAGGTTTCGGTTCCATACCAGCCCCGTCTTGTCTCCGAACAAAGAGGCGTAGGTAAGCCAGGAGTCTAGGTAGAGGTCTGCTCCAACCATAGAAGGCGAAGGTAGGCCAAGAGTCTGGGCAGAGGTCGGGGACGTGCCGAAGGAGTTCAGTCTGATAGCAGACGGAGAGTTTCCTGGGGTGAAGTTGGGGTGGGAAATTGAATCACACTTGCTAGCAACGCACCCTCGGGTTTCTTTGGGTAGACCAATACCTGTGAGAGCCAGATTAACCAGGGCTAAAGGACAAAAGGCTGGGCCGTGAAAACTAGAGGGCAATTCCTGGGATGGATTTACAGCTTCATATGGTAGGCAGATTAGGCAAGCATTTCACGCACGACCTTAAAGGAAATAACCATCTCCAACTATGTGGTATTGGGGCACACTAAGCGAGGCCCATGTGTGGGATATAGGTAGAAAAGCCCATTCCAAGATGGCCACCAAATGCTGGTGAGTGGAGCAAACCCCTTTCTCTTTCCCTGGCTGGCAGTACATAGAGATCAGGGAAGGGGGCGCCCCTCTTCAGATCCCGTAGTAGGAGGACAAAATGGATGCCCAACAACTACTCCAAAGGCTAACAAAATGGGCGCCCAATGTACACAACTGGGCTCAGGGCCCTCAGAGCGAGCCAGCCGAATCCAGACAACCCAATAGGAATCCCCAGGAAAGACCGGGCTCGCATGTCAACCAAAGCCTGAATACTGAATAGAACGGTAGCCCCTATGCCCACCTCTCTCCTCACTTACTCCTGGAAAGAAGAGGGGGCAGCAGGAGGGATCATCAGGGACCCCAGGAGTTCAGTCACAGAATGCGCATCACGCATCAGCCTTCGCCTGCCGTAGGGGAAACACTGGACGGACCTCGACGTGTTCCTCTTCGCCATCAAAGAGACACAGATACTTGGAGACCAGCGCGCCGCTCGGGAAACCAGCCAGTAAAGGGCACTTCCGTCGCACCTCAGGAGTCACAGGCATTAACTCCCCAGTGCGGTGTTTCCTCTTCGCCATCAAAGATATATAGATACTTGGAGAGCAGCGCGCCACTCAGGAATCCCAGCAGCCGGCAAAGGGCACTTCCGCCGGACCTCCCCACCACCACATTAAGTCCCCAGTGCGATGTTCCTCTTCGCCATTAAAGATATAAAGATACTTGGAGACCGGCGTGCCGCTCGGGAATCTCAGCCGGCGGAAATGTAGTTTGTTAAAGTTTTAATGGCTGCTGTCTAAATAAAGTGAGGAAAGAAGGCATAATCCTCGCCTCCAGTCCTGACATAGAATCAACTTAACCCACTCACAGGAGACCTAGTGTTGCCGGAACAGTCAGGATTCATATCAGGCCGGGCCGTGTCTAACAACCTGAGAACACTGTTTGCCCTCATCCACCGGATTGGCCTGGAGGTCAGTGCACAAACATTATTTTAGATACAGAGAAGACATGGCGTTTCATGTTGACAGTACCGCGCAAGCTGGGAATAAGTTCGAACATTCTAGGGCTCATAGAACTGCTGCACACACAGCAGACATCAAGAGCGCATGTCAATGGGTGTACTTTATAAGCATTTCTGGTATATAGGGGCACTTGGCACAGATATCCTCTTTTACCCTTCCTATTTGCCCTCACCTGGCAGCCATTGGTAACATGGCTGAGGAAAAGACACACTCATAGGGGCAGTGCTTTCCTGAACAAATGGTCCGTATGTCCCTCTGTGCGAACGATATTATGTTATTTGTCAAAAACTCTGAGGCTAATCTGTCTGCCATTACTACAGAAATAATGAGATTTGAGGCATTTGGCATTTGGCATTTGGCATAAACATTAACTGGGGGAAGTCTAAGATGTTTCAACTTACAGAGGTGTCTCCAAGGTTCAGTACCTTCTGCATTGATGCAGGCATTAGTCAGATACCTGGGTATTTTAATCCATATGGGCAAGCACGTTGAATGTTGGATCACACTCTCCCTCTCCATGGATGGCCGTGCTGCCATTATAATTAAAATAGTGCTCCCTAGGTTTCTTCAGTTATGCAATAGTATACCGATCCTTTTTCGGAAGACTGACAACTCTACTTGCCCTACTGGTTTGGTGGGGACATAGCCACAGACTGTGATGAAGTGGGATACTCTGACAACGCTATATGACAGAGACGGATTTGAGTTTCGTGACCTCAAGAGATATTACCATGCCACCTAACCCAACTACGCTGGATAGTGGTTTGACTCACAATGCAGGGCGCCACATGTACTGTTAGAAGAGACCAGGCCACAGAGGGAGACCTGCAAACTAATATCACCCTGCAGCTACCAAGACTACTTAGACTATTCCAGACAGTATGCTGCACTGACTGGTCCTAATGGAGTATGTCAATCACACAAAGGGTGATGGGAGGTGTGCTTGCAATTTGTCTAACCACTGACAATCACTCGGGGTAGCCTTCCAACCCATTGTTCTGTTGCTGACCATGCCACCACAGTTTGGATCCAGCCATATGCAAATCAGCCTTGTCCCTGCTCCCATGGGAACAGTCTAGCCCGAACTGCCAGGCCAGGCCCCCAACAAACCAGAAAATCATGCAACCTAGGACTGGTTTCATCCTGATAAGGGCTCGTCAGCTGAGTTTAGATTGGTTCTAGTGGCACAGTGAGCACAGGATCCACATCTGGGCATGCCCTTGCCACTTAGGGTTGTACATGAAACACACGAAAGGTGATGGGAGGATTTTTTGCAATTTGTCCAACCACTGGCTGGACCTGGCAGTTTCGGGCTCGAGTGTTCGCATGAGGAGCAGGGTCAAGGCTTAGTTGCATATGGCTGGGTCCAAGCTGAGGTGGCATGGGGAGCAAAAGAACAATGGGTTGGGTTGCTACTCGAGCGATTGCAAATGGTCCTCATGAGGCTGGGCTAGTTATACAGAGATAGTACGTTTTTAGCCCATGTGCAGTTCATTGGGGGTAAAGAGGCAGCACCCATAGGCATGTTTGACTATCCCAGAATTTGATATGCTGTGTCTGCTAGATGGCCATGGTTCCATCAGGAACCTAGGGAATTTGCCCCCCTGAAGCAAATGCTTCAAATTCCTTTTGGAAGATGCTGGATCTCCAGACTGTATAGGTTATACACCGATTCAATACAAATTACTGAGAAAAGGATACTGGCATAGTGGAGGACAGTAGCATGGCAAGTTTGACTGTAGCCAGAAAAAGAAGTTATCCATCAACTACTGCCTCCAACTGATTCACTTCAAGTTTCTGAACAAGCTGTACTGCTCTACTAGCTTCCTTCATAAAACAGGCTATGACAGACCCTCCCATTGTGCACGCTGCATCTGTGACCCAGACGGTTTCTTTCACTTGGCATGGGACTGCCTTAAATAGCTGTTTACTGGCACGTGATCACCCAGACAACAGGGCAAATTGTAGTTAAACCAGTTCAATGTTCGCCCATAATAGGGTTACTAGGATATGTCAAAGACTTCCCAAAATCTACACGTAGACTAATAGCAATCCTGCCTCTCTTGGCTAAATGCAGGGTAGTGAGGACCTGGATGAAGCCCGCCCCCAGGACTGAAGGACTGGTTGAATGATGCTACAGTTAGTGGGGAAATGGCATCAGACTTCACTGCATTGCAGATTCCATGGGTTATACCGAGGGACATATGGGGTCCACTGAGATACTACTTGGAGCAGCGATGACCTGAGAAGGAGAAATGCTCAACTCCACATGAGTCGTCACATAGTGGTCTAGAGAACAGAACTAGGCAAGCCTCCCATGACAATGCCACTACACAGTTTGTAATTATACACTTGTGAGGAGATACCAATGATAGCTTGCAATACACCTGCGTAGATTTTGTGTAATTGAATGTAATCAATAATCCATTTGCCTAATCATTGAATATATGGTAATTCATGTGCAAAATGTATGATATGCACATTTTCTATTATGTTGGCG
Source organism: Calotriton arnoldi (assembly GCA_963921515.1). Classification (NCBI taxonomy): domain Eukaryota; kingdom Metazoa; phylum Chordata; class Amphibia; order Caudata; family Salamandridae; genus Calotriton; species Calotriton arnoldi. The sequence goes on along the minus strand of CAWUFW010003666.1, from coordinate 357,603 downwards.
TCATAGGCCCATGATTATGTCAACGCGATATGTATTATTGTTTATGTTTTTGTGTACTGCCCTAATACAAATTTTATTTAAAAAATACGTCAGTCACTTCAGATAAGTTTTTGAAATTTTGGGGTCCAATACTCCCTCTACTTGCATCCCCAGAGAGACATTCAAGATTCAGAATTTTGCACACTGTAAGAAATTGGATTATTATTTGGGGTGGGTGACTACCCAGCTCAAGGAATAATCCCAACTCTTGTCAGGGTGAACCATCAAAGCCACTAATTTAACCTGAGCTCAACCCCCACCCAGTAGTTTTGGCACAAACTAGACAGGGTTAATTTATGGGAATTTATGCAGTACCACAATACTAATAAAGTTGAAAAATAAACAATAAAGCTCCCAAACTGGATTAGAAAAATAGAATTAAATAGTAATATGCAAAATGACAAAAATCCATAAGAGGAACGAGAGATATGAATTTTTTGTTTTAAGTTGGATTAGCACCAAGAAACACAAAATGACAACAATAGTCAATGGTCGTGGAAGACTGGGACCTAGCAGGAGTTTGATGCTGACTGCGATGGAGCTCAGGTCAGATGCACCAACTAGGTTAGTCCTATTCAAAGATTTTACCTTCTGAAGTTAGTCCTATCCACTACAGGAGTACACTCCTAAAGCCTCCAGGACCTCAGGGGAGGCACATGGAAACTAACAAGGTGTCAAACAGAGGCCAACAGGAGGGTCCAGTCCAGGTCCACTGATCAGATCGCCAGTTGCAGGAAAGTAATATTGTAGCTTGATGGATCCCTGCAGTCACACAGGAGATCAGCCAACTGGCCCCTGCAGTCCACTTTTTTGTCCTGGATAATAGAAGGGACATGTACAGTAGAACTTTGAAGCCTCTTCCCCAACCAAATATATGTTGTGCTGATTTTACCTTAAAGGTAAGGATAGAACACTAACACTGTTTCCAAGGGCAGAGAGATGCCTTGCCATCAAGCATCAAATTTCACAGATTTACACAGCTTTGAAATTTAGCATCTTCACAATCTCTAAACAAATATTTTAAGCATGAAAACATGATTCGAATATGTATTTGTGTAACCAATATTATGTTTAAAGAGTGAACAGAAATCAGGTTTAAAAATATGACTCCATGTGCTCAGATCATTTTCTTTAGGGAAGGTCATATTACACTAGTTTGTATTGCCTACACTTTACTTCTATACAATGGTGGCAAATGTATTGTTTTTTCCTCAACATAAAAAGTGCGACAAAAGATTAAGTGAATCATTTTGTCAAATGACCTATAATTAGAAAGATTTATCATGCCGTGTGCCGTATCGTTGTTTAGAAAGGTAGTTAGAGTAATGTAAATGTAGCAATGGCTTTCCTAACAGGGATTAATATTGGCAGATGTAAAATTGCCTCTATACAGGGGAAGATATAAAAACTAAGAGGATGAGTCACAAAAGTGTTGCTCGGATTACAAGAGTACAATTTAAGTTCCCGTACAATTTAGGGTTGCCCCTTCACCACATGTACCTATCTATCTCGCTATCCCAGATTTCCTGGCACAGGGTGTCTATGCTGGCGTTTGACCACCTCCCATGGGACTCATTTCCCCCCGCATGATTGAGTTGAGCGGCCCTGACTGGAATCCCATGTCTGGTGTCCATTTGTCATTAAAGAAGGTGGCCCCAAAGATGTTAAGGGCCTCTCTATGGCCAAAGACAGAGGCGGGAGTGGACGTGTTTGTGCACTGGTGCGGTGGTCTTGCTACCTCCAGGAACCTCTTTTCTACAAAGTCCCGGGGCCAAACAAGGTTCTCCCCTCTGGTGCCCTTCCTGCGCGTCCTGTCTACCTCGGATTGGATATCACTCAGCTCAGTGAAGAGATACAGTGCAGTAGATTTGGTCTCATACCTGATGATGGTTACTAGTGTCCTATGGGGTTCTACTCTATTTGGTTGGATTTTTGTATAGGTTCAGATGTACGAGGCACTTTGCTTTTTCGGGTGCTATCTCCTGTGATAAGTAAAGCCTGTATGCACCTACGGCGTGAGGTATCTGTTAGCAGATATCACATGCGTGCGCTGTGTAGTGCGCGAGTAATACTAGCAATTGGTTCAGTGTAGGTGTAGGTGAGGTGTGAGAGGTTTCTACGCATGAGTTGCAAGAATGTAGAAGTTGAGCTCATGAGATTAGGCATACTCTTGCCTCTGGAGTGGCTCAAGAGCACTCCGACTAGAGAGAGAGTGTACAAAAATATGAAAACATATAACTTAGGAAGCATTTTGTAGGCTGTAGGGTCATCTTCAAGGGAGATGTCTGTCATCTGGGCCTGTTACCTGATGTTTATTGTCTTGCTATATGTTTGTTGTCATTTGTTGTCTAGTGTCTGGGCGCCCAGAGGTGTCTTGTCCTGGTGTTTTGCAGAAAAGTGTAATTTAAGACGAGGCTACAAAAGTCAGTTCGGAATTTGCATTACTTGAGTGATTGGTCTTGTAAAAAAGTCTTTGAAAGTTTTAATCAAAGGATTGTTGGAAAGTGGCAGTGTTGATGCACTTGTAGCTCAATCGCAGACCTGCAGGATAGGAGCTGCGGGTTGTAGGTCAGCTTGAAAAAAACACATTATTAGCAGTTTTGGAACATTCCTGCATTTATTTGTAAATGGTACTCTATGTTTTTGCTGGGGGGCTAATTTTCCTAATTCTGGATGGAAGTGATAACATTTTAGTGGAATGGTGGGGTTTTAACCTAACTTTAGTAGGTGCTAGAATTTTGGGGGAAATGGTGACTTTTAAACTTTTTTAAGGCTATTCGTATTATGGGTTTCCTACCTCTCCTTGCAAGGAGACATCATTACGATGTCTCTTTCCCACAGCTGGAACAGTACTCCTCCCTGCGGACTGCTCCACTTAAAGTTGTGATGTTTTAACCAGTGTAGGGGTGTCTTTTTGACCTGCATGGGCAGAGTGCAATTGTGAGGAGAGGCGGATGTTTTATTTTAGGCTAATGTTTACATTGACACGTGCGTGTCTCTTGTGTCTCTGCACGTGGCGTGGAATGATGTTTCATTCTAATTGGGCTAAATTACCTTGATTACGCCCTTCTCCTGGAAGGGTCGAGAATCTTTGGGCTGTTGTCAGGCTGTTTTGTGCGGGTCCCAGGGGGCGGTTACCTGTGTTTTCGGGCGTTGCTAACTTCAACAAGGGATACTGGGGGTTGTGTGTGGACCCCCGTTGGAACCTGAAGGGTAAATGGCTGGGACTATGTTGGTTTGAGGTGTTTTCTCGGCAGAAGTCAGGGGTTTCATTGGGACTTTTATGTCCTCGGCCTGATGGAGGTGGTACTGCTGAATTTTATGGATTTTCCCTATGGGATACTGCTACCGTTGTTGCCATTGCTGGGCTATGGTCTCTATGACTTCAATGTGGCAATGGCTGGGGTCGGACAATCATGAAGTCCCATGAATGTCATTTTGACCAGCTGGGTACAGTTGGTGAACCTATCCTTGCACCCCAGGCATGGGCTGCGAAAGTAATTTGTGGAGACCCTTTCCCTCCCCTCTCCCTCCGGCCCAGGATGTTCTGGTTTTGCCGCACTTGGGGGTAAACAGAGGCTTCCTACCCAGCCTATCCAATGGGCAGACCTTTGATGTTTTTTGGATGCTTTTACAGGAGAGGAGGCTGAACGTTCTGCCCACGATGAGAGTCAGGTGGGCAGCCGGGGCTTGACGTGCTGTGAGTAAGGGAACCGAACCGGCTACTCTCCTGAGTGGATTTTTTTCCCCACTGACTTTGCTGCCAGATTTATGCATGGCTGATGGAGTTCTCTGGCTTTCTCAAAAACTCCTTCCCCCAAATATCCGGGAAGGCTGGCTTCCACCTCTGGAGCAGGTGCCTCACTTTAGAACTATAGGAGGACCTCCGTTTGGAAACACTGAGGTGGATGAGCCTTACATAGCAAGCTCAAAGCTAGACTTAGGTGAGTGGTCCTGGATGCCTTTTTTATGCACCAGTGGGGGCCTGCCTTCCTCCCTCATCAGACTGGCCTCCCCCGGGGGCGTAGTCAGCCTACCCTTCCCCGGGGGACCATCAGCAGAGGGGGTCCTGGGCCCCATGCGGGCACCCGAAATGGAGAACTCTAGCGAAGACTCCCCATCGACATAGCATGGCTGTCCTGAAAACTGAATGTGGAGGCAGGTAAGGCAGTGTGACTGGGAGTGATATGAAAGGGTAAGTCGTTTCGGGCAATAGTTTGGACTTATGGCTTGTTTGTATCCTGTGATTGTGTAAGGGCATTGCCGCCCCAGACAGCCACCCCACCTTGTTGTAACTGGGGGTCCAGCCCCTGCTGGACTGAACTCCCTGTTTGTTGAAGCAATTGCCAGGTGCTTGGCTACTTACCCAGTGGGGTGGGTGCAGTCTAATTTTCTTGAAGTTGGTTGGGTGATGCAAGTGCGGCGTTCTGAGTTCGGCTTTGGGGGTGAATGTTTTGTGGGGGCTGTCCCGCTACTATTCCTTTCTGGTCATGGTATACTTTTAGGTGGCACTGGTTGGCCATGTGGCCTATTCTGTGACAGAAGTGGCACTCAACAAGACCTCGGCCACTAGGACTGGGCAGATACCCTCTGGGGTCCAAATGTGGAGCTACCCATGAGACGGATGCCATCTGGACATTCGGGGCTAACGCAGCCCCGTCGAGGGCAGTCTTTTTCAACTTCTGTTGGACCAGTTTTGATGTGTCTCTCTGGGCCTGCTCCTGCTTCTCCTTGTCCTTCTCCTCGCTCTTCCAGTAATAGTGTAGTATGTGGGCCTGTATTTCTCCCAGGATTTGGTGTCTAGCCGTAGTACACTATCTAGCCCGGTCTGGATCTCTGTGGCTAGTCCCCTCTTGAGGATGTTTTAGAAGAATGCAATCAAAACACAATAGGAACCCTGGGTCTAATAGAAAGGAAGAATGCTGGTACTAGTGGGGTGTCCCTTTTATAGGACGGTTTCCCTCACCCACCCGAAGGTGGCATGCTTCATCATAAGGGTAACGTCCTCGCAATATGAGCCTAGTCATAGTGCGGGCTACAACCCCCTCACTGAGAGGGAGGAGCTCAGGGATGTTATATTTGTTTGGAAGAGCTATGGTAAATACCGTATGTGAAATCGGTGTGGTGAAGGGGGCAAAAGAATTAAACAGATGTGAATTAAAACTAGTTCAGAGGTATGCACTTCCACATACAGTATTTAGTATACCTCTTCCAAACAAATAAAGCATCCCTGAGCTCCTCCCTCTCAGTGAGGGGGTTGAAGCCCGCACTATGACAAGGCTCATAGTGCAAGCCCCTCTGGCCCTCCTTTTGTGCTTTGTAGAAGAATGCAACCATGGGACCCGTGTCAGCCTAGGGCTGTCCTGTCTCCTGCCCCCACCATTCTCTCATTCTGTCTAGGAACTTAGTCATGGACTTCCCAGGCTTCATGCTCTTTGCCATTAATCTTCCTATGTCTGGGTGGTCAGGGAACAACTCCCTCAGGGCCGTCCAGATCCGATGTATGAATGAATCAAATGTGGCCCGTCATGCTCGGAGTTGATGAGTGAGACTGCGGGGATGCGGGCTTGGGAAAACACTGTGTCTGTCTGCTCACCAATGAGGCTGCTGAACGGACTTTTGATGTCACCTATAGCTACGTTTATACCTGTGGTTTTCTTTTCGAAGCAGGAGATTAATTTTCCTGCCCCCTCTATCAATGGAGGCAGTTTATTCTTGAGCCTTTCTTTGTCTTTCTGTGCCCAAGGCACATAGATGGCTCCTGCTGTGCCTTTCTGGAGTAGCGGACAAATTCTGGCTCTGGACAGCTCTGTTGGTTTCTCCCCAATGTAGCGCTCCCATTGTCTCAGGCACTCTTGCATGTAGGGGTAGTTCCATTGCAGATCTTCCCCTCTGTGCCCAATGCAGTCTTGCGCAACGGCCAGATCCACCGGTTTGAAGGATCTCTCCCTGACCAAGGGTGATCATACTGGTGGCCTTTCCTTTCAGTCCATCAGGCCAGTAGATGACAAAAAGACCACTCGAAGGCCTTGCCCTCTTCTCAGGATATTATCTCTCTTTGGGTTGGCCTGTCTGACCAGAGTGTTCGGTAGGAACAGCGGACGTACTCATCGTCGCTCTCCTCGTATGCGCGTAAAGGTGCCAAGCTTCTCCTGTCAATTGTGTATCTGCCAGGCTTTCCTGGCTACTTATTTCCTGGTCAGCCCCTCTCCTACGTCAATGGCCCGGTGTTGTATGGGCCGCAGTTAGGGGCCTTCCACCCGACTCCTGTGCTCATCTCTATATGGGGCCTGAGGCCAAGTTCCTGTTCCCTCTGGGGGAGCTGTTCCCCCTCTCTGCTGGGATTCCCAGGCGAGGGCTTTCTCTCTCTCCATCCTTAACTGTCAGCTTTCCTCTAACTCTCACCTAGGTTGCCTCCTTCTCTCAGTGCTACGTGCTGTTCTTCTAAGCAATATCTTAGCCTCAATCTCACTCCCTGATGCTTCCTCCATGCCATAGGCCTGCCTTGGTGGGGTGTAGCCCGCAGCTCCCCCTTGCAGGACTGATGCTCTTTTCTTCTCCTCCACTGGTTGATTCACCTTCTAGGGGTGCCACAAACATCCCTAATACCTAATGGTACCCAGTGGGGTATTCAGGAGTATGCGCTCCTTGTTCAGTTTGGACCCACTAGATCATGGCTGATGGGGAGGGGTTGAACCCCGAGGGGGCATGATACCAGTCTGAGCCAGGGCCGATGGTGGAACCTAGGATCTTCTTCCCCGCCCGGAGCTTGCTTCCCCAGTGGGTGGTCCAGCAGCCTCCTCGCCCGGTAAATTGTTGTAACCCAGCGCGGCAACAACAGGGATGGCCAACATTAGTGAGAGCACATCCCTGCCGGTGCACAGTGGGGGAGGTGCAGATCCCTTACTCATGGGTTCAGGGATTGTCTTGTAGGCTGGGGCCACCTCAAAGATGGCCCATAGTTGTAGTCCTGCTTAGCCTTCTTATGTCCTGTATACCTGGTCTGTATGTGAGTCGTTGTGTGTTCCATGGTGTTGATGTTGAACATGCCCACCTCAGGACAAGGAAATGCGTGAGCTTTGGTATGGGTGGGGGACCTTGCTTGCATGTGGTCTAGTGGAGTCTACATGATGGATTGGGAAACTTGTTTGTTTTAAGGTATTTGTAAAATTGTGATTGCCTCGAGATTTTTTAAATAATCACAAATTCCACTCTAACTTTGAGGATCTGTGTACACAGGGTTGTACTGAAAACCAATCTACTTGGTCATGAGCTCGAAAAATGTTGATGCATCTAAAGAATCGATAAACATTAAAAAGGGACAAAAAATGCAATGAAATAATAACAACCTATAACAAAGTGAAATTGTTTGTTCAGAGCAGTACGAGTTGATCTGTAGGAGTAAACTAGAAATTCTGGGGGAGAGGATGTGGCCTAATGGCTAGATCGGTTGACCTCGAAGCTGGGGAGCCGGGTTCGAGTCTCGGCAGGGACGCTCAACATCCTGTGATTCTGGGCAAATCACTTAATCTCCCCATGCCTAACAAAAAAATAATGAATGTGTCTGTCTGTAACACAACTGGTGCTCTGATACCTTCGGGTCGAGTTTGTGCTTTATAAAACTAAAAAAAAAAAACTCTACAAAAGAGGAACCAGGAGCTTTTTAGGTCCAGTACACGTGCTCCTTGTATCAATGCACTGTAAGAAAAGGGGTGTGCAGTTCCTCCAAACAGTAAAGAAATAAAAGTCTAGAGTTCCAGGGGAAGGAATGCACTCCTGTAGAAGCATGGGCTCTCCCACACCCAAATGGGCGTCATGCTTCATCAGTGGGCTAGCTCCTCTTCGGGCCGGCGCTGCAATGCCCAACGGGTACCCACTAGGGGGCTCTTTACCCAAGATCTTTTCTTAGCCATCTGGTGGAAGTGAGGGTGTTTGGGCTGAAGTGGTGTGTATAGAGTGGTGATGAAGAGTGAGTTAAAATTGGTGTCGTGATGCTCAGAATCAAACTATTTAACGAATGAGCTCACTAGCCTAGTTAAAAATGATAAATGGATGGTGGTGTCATTGTTTTTCGTATCACTTGGGGCATGCAGTTCTGAATCATTGCACATGCCGCTTTATATAAATTGTTCATTTGTTAGTCAAGTCAAGTCAAAGAAAGCTTTATTCGATTGCTATATCAGACAATCATAAAAGCACATAAGAAAACATTAAAAACATATCAACGAGTACATAAGTTAAATAATATCCTACATATGTACACATAATCTCTGGTATGTTACAAGGTTAAAAGAAACAGTATTGAATTAAAAAACATTAAGAAACATATCAGACAGTACATGAGTTAAAAAGTATCCTACAGATGTACACATGATCTATAGTATATTACAAAGTTTAAGAAACAGTATTAAATTGAAGCCTTCGTCCGATTAGAATCGATTAAATAAGCATACTTTTCCTTTGACTCAGAACTTCCTTCAGAAAGATTACAATTCTAAAAACACTATGCTCATTATCTGAGTGTTGCAGTGCAAGAAGAGCAGGTCGACATTGGCGAAGCCCAAACAATTTTAAAACTGTTACTAAATACATTTTCCTTACATGGGTATAGAATCTACAAAAGAAAACCACATGTATCGTAGATTGGAACAGGGGTGGGAGCACACCGCTTTACCCCCCAGCAAGGTTCGCCCCTGGCATTCTGGTAAATGCAGTCTCATGTTGCTCGCTTTGCTAAAGTTTTCCGAGTGTTTCGTCAGAGTTGGCGCAGATAGTGCTGATCTCTAGACACGTGTTTCTGGTTCTTTAACCGTCATCAGTAGAGATTACAGGCTTCAAATTTGGGGTTTGCTGAGTAGGCTGCCAAACATGTATCGTAGATTGGCTGGAATTATTGTCACAGGGGCAAGGTCGAAGGTTATGAGTCCAGTCATTCATTGTGGGTAAAGTGACTAGTCTATGAAATACCCCCAACCTAAATCTGGTTAATAAAAACCTATCATATACTCCAGGTACAAAAGTCAAGTAAGGTTGAAGGCTAAAAGTGGATAAAATCAACTGATGGTGCAGGACTGTTGGTTTCAGAATCTCGGAGGACATTCTAATAGAGTCCAGCAACAAGAGGCCCTCCTTTCGTAATTCTTTTCTTGTTATTGTCCCAATAGTACTAGGGTTATTGAAACAGTCTATACGGCCAAGATCTTGTAAGAAGTTGCAGACGTACCTTATCCATGGGATCTTTAAGATTCCTTCTAATTTCAAAATATCTAGTAAAATATCTCCTCATCTTTAGTCCAGAGCCTGTGGCATAAAAGCACAGGATCAAGCATTATTATGTCAGAGATGATTTGTTAGTCAAAAATGTATTTGTTAGGTTTGTCCATAGTTGTGTTCCAGGTCAATCTTTACTCATTCTAAGGTTCAAATACTACCACATGACTTATTGTGTGACTGGTTCTCCTGACACAGTATTTTTACCTACTGAATCTGGTCACAGTGTAGTGTAGGTTTCTTGTTTTAGGTCCTGAGGAATCGCCACATGATCGCTTTTGACATATTTAGCTGAGAAACATTTTGACCTTTTTTAGACCAACTAACTCACTATGATAAGTAGGACCGTTATATCCTGAGTAAGTGCAGATTTTTTAACTAGGATTTTGAGCTCACCCCTTTTCTTATAGTGCAGTAAACTAGCAATCATGAACCTCTGATTTGAAAAAAGGGTTGTTATTATTATCTAAAGCATAGATTTACTAACATGACTTAACATTTAACCATGCTGCATGATTTGCAAAATTTCAACAGACCCACAACTGTGCATAAAATTGAAAAAATCTAATGGTGACTAAAAAGATTAACACAAAAAATAGTTATTTTGTTCAAAAAATGTGGCCCTCTCCTAGTGCCTATAGCCTGTGGAAAGGGGATGCTCTGTGTAGTACGTGGATCTGGGTGAGCCTGGTAGTCTGTCACTATTGGCTCGGCAGGCAAAAGTTAGCAGTGATTTAAGTGGAGAAAAAGGAATAACTTGATAACTACCTGCCCCATGTGGCCTACCACAAGCTACACCTGATTCACCAAGGTCCGAATTTACCCTAATTTCTGAATAACACCCTACATCACACCCAGGGGTTGTGTGTATCACTGCCTAAGGCCCAGTGATCCAAGTGGAGAGAAAAAGGGGAACACCTCACTTCTTTTAGAAGCTCCCAGTGTAGAATCAATAGCACTAAGAAAACTTTTGTGACTAAAAACAAAAAAGGTAGAGAAGTTAGCTCTATATCACGCACGGAGTACCGACTTGCCTTCACACTCAGTGGTCCAAGCTATTCCGTCACCCAGGGACGAGGTGTATCGTCTGTTCCACGCCCAGTGGTACAAGTGATCCCTTGCTAACACCCAGGGACGAGGCGTATCCTGTCGCACGCCAAATGTCGGGTACAAAAACTGTAGCTACCTTCACCTTCTTCTAGCGTGCTGACTTGGGGAAAAACAAAAGTGATCCACGCACTTGTCTGAGTTTGCCATACACCACATGCTGGGGCTAAGGATCAGATGTAGTATCCTATCCTGTGACGACTGTCTCTGGGCGGACCTCTGCTGCATGTATTATTATTAATATTATGGCATCTGCTCATTGATCTTTTTGCGCAGCTGAGAATCCGTTAGGGTCGGGGTACTTCCTTTGACAGCAGTCGGGCTCGATGAACCAATCTATCCTATCTGGCTCGCCAAAATGTTGCTCAGATATGAATTTTCCTTAAATAAAAGAAAAGATAAGAAGCATTTAGCAAAACGGGAAGAAGTTGTTTTAATTGAAAGCTGTGGCCGGCAGAGCCTTGACAGAGTGCGTCTGCTCAAAGTCTCAGTGTACAAAGTTTTGGCCATTGTTATATACTATTCATGAGGTACAATAAAGCAATTCCTACAAACAAAAAAAGCATCTCAGTTGCTTGTTACGTCCACAAAAGCACGAATTTTTAGCAGAATTTCAAAATAACCTGTCAATAAACTATTGATCAGGACATTGGCTTAATTTAAGAGTCTTTTGCTCTATCAAAACATACCTAGGGTCACCAGAATCCCAGAAGGGATTCTGGAATGCTTAAAGGAACGTGAACTCGACACTCCAGAACAAAATAAAGAGACTGAACTCATTTCAGTTAGTGGATTTGCCACTGACTGATCCAATTATTATGACCGATAAAGCTCATCAAACTATGGATGATTCCCCACTGGTATGCCCTGTGCTTGCCTTAATTTATACAATATCAAGAACACTAGATACTTTCTCCACTACATTGTTGGCTCAAGAACTAAAGACATCTATGCAGGATCTGAAGTTGAAGAGAATTGCTGATACTCTGAAGAGGAAAGAACTGTTAGACTTAGCCCAAAAACCATGGTATCTTTCACTGAATTATATAAGACACACAACTTCCTCTCTAGGTTGGATAATATTACTAAATGAATAAGTTGCTTCTAATAAAATTGGTAAACCTTATGAGACGCAAATTAGAATTGAAAGCAGGGCACTGAAGTGGATGTGAAATGGACTATTATAGGGGCAATAGTAAGTCAGCAAAGATAATCCATCAACTACAAGAGTAAATTATTTCAACCCTGCTCCTTAAAGATTCGAGTAAGAACATATTGAGTACAGGGCAAGGCCCTACCACTGGCTGTGGGCCAATCCATTGGAAACTCAGAAAAAATGCTTATCCCTAGAAGCGGAACAACTGTAGTGTAAACCCTCAGGCAACTAATGACTTTACTCTCTAACACAGTTATTCCTACTAATCAGAACTCATGACCATCTAAGAAGGGAAAAATATCACAATTATTTTATTATCAATACTTAAATCAAACAGATTATAACATGTACATAAATATAAATAGAATATGGCTCTAAAGCAATGCAATCTCAATATACACACCTCTCATAACCCATACTCATACACAAATTCACTCAATATTCCAAAATACAGAAATATTTAAATTCCATTTCATTTCCTGGTTTTTGACTTTGTAATATAAAGATCATGATAGATACAAAGTGTAACCACAAAACCATATAGTTACTTATTGATATCACTTCATAATTAATTATAAAGCAAGGTGTGGCACAACACAAAAAAAACAATGACCAGAATTCATTTGCAGTTGATAAATATCCAACGACTGGAGTGCAAGATGCACTCAAAATCTCCTTATGCGCATTTTGGCACAGAGGCCTTCATCAGGAGAGCCATGCTTCAAAGGTTTGGAATATACCTAAAAATATATAATGGATAATATAAGAACCATGTAACTCAAACAAGATAAATGATACACTGTGTGTAACCAATAACAACAATCCTGGATTCTACCCTATAACAAGACTAGTGAAAAGAACAACAGCTAGTAATAATTCACATATGTAAATATAACAGGTGTGCATTTAAACTTACATAAACAATTTGCAAAGTGCATTTTGTATTTAAATGTCCATGGGAAAGTGTTATTTTTTTCTTGTAGAAGCTCATTCCCTTAAATATACAACAATTTCCACTCACTATACTGACTTAGTCATATCTTTGACAACATCTACGCACAGGGCAGTAACTATAGGTAGAATATGACTTATGAACATTTATGAATACCGACAAAATCTACCAACAAACTTATATATTTGCGGGTGTTCACCTACTTTTCAAAGTATCCACGTGCTAGAAAGCCTTAATTTTTGCCCATGCGAGTAAAGTTTTTCACATGTAAAATTATACTACACTGTTCTAAGAAGTTTAAATGTGATTAAATAACTTATCAAGTGCAAATTCAGTTTTGCAAATTTGAAATGGAATTCTACGCTCATAATATCAGCCATTTTATGTGTATTTGTAAAGCACACTGTTAACTGTGAGGGAATCCTGGTGCGAGCAGGTGTGTGCCTAGCCCTGCCTAGGGTAGGTTGCTTAATTGAAAAGCCAAGTCTTCTGCTTCTGGTGGAATCCAAGAAGAGAGATGGAGGCTCGGGTGGGGAGTGAGTGGTCATTTCATGTTTTAGGAGCGATATGAGAGAATGCTCTTCCTCCTGATCTGATTCTGTGAGCCGGCAGAGATGAGGTGTCTAGGTGGTTGTTGGAAGGAGATGCAACTGTTCAGGTAAGTGAGGCCTAAATTGTGTAGTGCCTTCAATGTGTGTGGGTGGAGTTTGAAATGAGTGCATTTGTGTATCTGGAGCCAGTGGAGCTCCCAGAGGTGTGGGGTGATGCGAATTCTGTGTGAGAGATTGAGGATGAGTCTGTGCCAGACCACCGCAACTCTACCTTGATTTGCTGTGAGACCTTGCAGAGACCATATGTCCCAACTCCACTGCCCCTTACCTTTTGCTCAGAACACTTAAGGCCTACACGAGAAGAAAGGTTGGGGGGCGGGGGAAGAAGGCCAGAATAAAACGAAAGGGATGCCTGTTATCGGTGTGAAGAAGGTCACCTAAGGAAGAGAAGGAAAATATCACTAATCTGCAACAGGTAGAAAAACCTTGTCACAGCCTGCCCTCCCCGTAGGTGTGGTAACTACCTGAAACAATGAATCACGAGTGTAGAATAGTGATGTATAATTGAATCGGTAAGGGTGGATACCCTACTTCGTGGAAATGGCTAAAAGATAAAGAAAGAGGGAATTACATACATATATGAACTATACCTTGCAACACATACACATGCACGCATTCCCAACATAACAGGATTGTTACCTTATTGTGTGAACTGGTCCAGAAATAATCCAACGACACTCAGTTAATCATCAGTGAGGATCCCAGTACAGCAGCGCTCCAGCGTGGTGTCTTTAGCTGTGTCTTTTTTGCACTCCCGTGACTAAGAATCACTGCCCAAATAAGCGCTCCAGCGCGGTGACCAAAGAATGCATAAAACAAGCGCTCCAGCGCGGTGACCAAGGAAACACACAGAACAAGCGCTCCAGCGCGGGGCTAAATGTAATAAACAAAACAAGCGCGGTGACCAAACTGAAATACACAAAGAAGTGCTCCAGCGCGGTGACCAAGGAAACACACAATGTAGCGCTCCAGCACGGTGACCAAAGAATGTACAAAACAAGCGATCCAGCGCGGTAACAAATGTAACACACAAAACAAGTGCTCCAGCGCAGTGACCTAACTGAAATACACAAATAAGCGCTCCAGCACGGTGCTTGGTCAATATGCTTTTGGCGCAATGGTGCACCAAACAAAGGACGTTCCCGTAACCACTTCCACACGATTTAGGGACTGTGTACTGTCAGTGCTGCTGCGCCGCAACAAACAATGTTTCCCACAACCGCCTTCCACGCGGTTCAGGACATAAAGTATTTTCAGCGCTTCTGCGCTAGCAATGGGCGATGTTTCCGGCAACCGCTTCCCACGCAGTTCAGGAACAAACGTACCTAAGGCGTACTTGCGCGCCAGTTGGAGAATGTAGCTTAGGGTATACGGCAAGAGTACTCACAGGAAATGTGGTGGAATCTTTCGATACGGCTGTGGTTAAACGTGGCTCCGGGTTCAAAACTCGAGACGAAGCAGTGTTTGATTCCACAATCTGGGTTTAAGTGCAGTAGGACCCAGATTGAAAATCTGACCTGCTTCGTCTCAGCATGACCCAGAAGTAGAAGACCATGGCGCCGATCATATCAGGATAGGCAGTGTTTCTCTTCTCCTGCTTTCGGGTAAGTGGATAGTTCGGATAACATCTTGTTTTCCCCCTTATACATTCACGCAGTGCAGGTTAGGGGTGGATTGGCGGTGTGTGTACTGCCCCGGGGCTAGAGTCCTGACAGTCGGGTTGCTGGATTCTGGATGGTTTATGGTCTTCTGGTGAGGCTTCTACGGATCATCGAAGCAGTAACACCCATCCTCAATGCCTCCATCAACACAGCCACATTACCAGAGACCTGAAAACACACCACCATCAAGCTCCTCCTCAAGAAACTATCCGTTGACCAATGCACGCTCTCCAACTACAGACCCATCTCCCTCCTACCATACTCAGCCATAGTCTTAGAGAAACACAGCAAACGACACCTCCACAACCACCTAAGCAGCCGCCAGCTCTTCGGAACCATGCAGTCTGGATTCAGGCCCAACCACAGTACAGAAACAGCACTCATCAACACCACAGACTACATCCAGAAGATCCTTGACAGAGAAGAAATGACAGCCCTCATTCTCCTGGATCTCCCTGCAGCATTTGACACAGTCTCACACCCCATCTTCATTAGACGCCTGCACAAGATTTGCTTTCAACGCCCCGCTCTCCGCTTGATCTTTTCCTTAATGGATAGAACACAAGCTGTCAGCCTGGCACTTTACTTCTCAGAAGACCACAAACTCATCTACAGAGTGCCTCAAGATTCATCACTCAGCTCCACCCTCTTCATCGCATGCATGATCCCTCTGGCCAACGTCATTGGAACACATGACTTCAGCATCCACTCCTACGCAGACAGCACACAACTCACAATCTCCCTCTCAGACAAGACCCATAACACATGAAACAAGTTTGCCTCTTGCATGACTGAATGCACCTTCTGAATGATAGCTGATTCTCTCAAACGCTACAATGACAAGGCAGAAGTAGTGATCCACACCCAGCACCCACGCCAGGAACCTCAGACTCATCGACAGCAGATTGGACATTACAGCATAAGTCAACTCCGTCACTGCATCCTGCTTCCACACCCTGAGGATGCGGAGGAAGATCTTTAAATGGCTCCCAAGCAACACCAGAAAAAACATGTCAAACCAAAACTCCACTTAGGGGCATAACAGAAGTCTTTCAAGATCATTTGGAGCCGAAACGCCTTGAGATGTAAATGTGCATGCTTATTCAGAATTGGAGTCTGTGTCAAATCTCATTGTATTAAACAGAAAAGGTTTTCACCTTTGTGATTCCACGGCTTAGAGAAGCGTACTTACACACACACACGCAGAGAGCATGGAGGAAAACTCATTTGCAGAATGGTTGAGGATTTCACGATTTATGTAGTAAGTCCGGGGATGATTTATTTTGATCTATCACACGACATTCATGTGAAAGAAAAAGTCCAATAAATATATCTCTGGAAACGGGTTGCTTCAGGATCCATGTTTCCGTGGAAAGTTTTGGCAAAAAGTCAGAATGTGCATTAAAATCACACTTTCGAAAACTACAATAAATATACCGCTGAAATATGGTTTCCTCGTGATGGGCACATTTTAAATCATTTTGATAAAGAACATATAACCGGGCATTGGAAATGAAAGAAAAAGCAAGCCTTAGCATATTACTTGTGGACACACAGTCTGAAATGCGCTGAAGATTATTGGTTTCAGCTCTTTTTACCCCCGTCTCTGAAATTCATGCATTTGTTGGAGCAGGTGGATTTAGCGAAAGGCAGAATATTATACAAGGAAGTCATCAGATGGGAAGAATATAAAAAGAAATCTCTAAATCAGGCCGATAAATCAGATACAGCTGGTATGATATATTGTGCTCGCGTCTAAATATATCTAATGAGGATTCTCGTTCGTGTCTGTTGCAAAAAGAGGAAACAAAGGATTACTGAGTAATGAAAGCTCATCAGGAAAGCTGACTTTCTGGCGTGACTGCTTGCAAAAGTTGCAAATTTAGCATAATTTAGCATTTTGTTTTTCATCTCAATGGAAGTTTTTACATTTCTCATTCCGTGCTCCAAAGCTCCGGAGCTACTGCGGCAGAATTAAGCATCTGAACCAAGGGGCATATCAACAAGGCGGCGATAAACAATTATCGCCGCTTTTGCGGCCGTTTTCGGCCGAAAAGCGGCGATAATTATATCGCCTTATCAGCAAAGACACGCTATCGCGTGTTTTGCTGATTTTGCTCCCGTTCCAGCACGCCTGACTTCGCATCGATAATGAGATGCAAAGTAGGCGTGTCTGTGGAAACAACATGGGTAAATATCGCGAAGGCAGCTTCGCGATATTTACAATGCGAGAAGCGATTATTTTAATCGCGTTAAGTATGCCTTAACGCAGGAATTTAACGTCTGTTAAATTCCTGACTAAGGCATACTTAACATGGGGGGTGGATTCTGTGGCTAAGACCACAGGCCCTATCATCTAGGATATCGCCGTTTTCCATATCCACGCTATCTCTGACATTTTTATCGCCTCGGTGATGCGCGTTGCTAATAACGCGCTAACCGGGCGATAAATTCCAGAGATAGCCGGCGATAAATATGCAAGCGCTAAGCGCGCTTTCCGATAATTATCGCCGGCCCTTGATAATATGCCCCCAAGTGATTTAGGGGCATATTATCAAGGACGGCGTTAAAATTATCGCCGGTTTAGCGGCAGAAAACTGCCGCTAAAGCGGCGATAATGGGCTTGATAATATGCCCTGGAGAATTCCAATAGAAGCCCATGTTCACACCAGAACATGGACTTCTATTGGATTTCTCAAGGGCATATTATCAAGTCCATTATCGCCGCTTTAGCGGCAGTTTTCTGCCGCTAAACCGGCGATAATTTTAACGCCGTCCTTGATAAT
Source organism: Calotriton arnoldi (assembly GCA_963921515.1). Classification (NCBI taxonomy): domain Eukaryota; kingdom Metazoa; phylum Chordata; class Amphibia; order Caudata; family Salamandridae; genus Calotriton; species Calotriton arnoldi. The sequence goes on along the minus strand of CAWUFW010003666.1, from coordinate 340,021 downwards.
ATGCCCCTTAATTGGCCCTTTCGAAACACGGCTCAAGCTGCACTGCGATGGGAAGAGCTCGTGTGCTCGTTTTGTGACTCAGTGTGATTGAAAACCCTCAAGCTTCACACCAGAAAACATGAACAGGATTGAATAACCTCGTGCTCCCCTTATCTGTGCGAAGAACTTTATTAGAAGACCTCAGCACGTCTCTCAGCGTCACTGCCTCCCAATCAAGAACGGCGATGCACATGTACCATAAAGATGGATAAACCAGTGAAATGACAATACACTAAGGCCTCAATTACGAATCTAGTGGCCCGAGGACCGCTAGACTCGTGGTGACACGGCCTTCCAGCCATCGCTCCACTGGCGGTCCGACCACCCCATTAGGACTTGGGCGGTGGGATCGCCATGGGACCGCTTCCAGGAAGCAGCAGTTCTCTGGAGGTGGCGCGGCTGTCCTGAGGCAGCAATATGCTTGGCGGGACTGCCGTGATCCTGCCATGAATATTACGAGTTTCCTCTCCGCCATGAAAACCAGGGCAGAGAGCAAACAAGCTATATTGTCCATGGTCAAATAGCTTGAAATAGTTTGAATTATAAATGCAAGGTATTCATGAAAATATAATTTGCTCTTATCAATTCAGTTAATATTGTACAATGTTACTCCAATTTGGTGTAATACTGTGCATTACGTAAACCATATTCCAATGATGGGGATGGGCATCTCATGGCGGGGTGGCACCAAAAAGTTTGGAAACACCCGTTTTTACCATACCTTTTTCCTGCTGAACAGGACACCTCCAGATTGGTTTGGGTGTAGGGGAAGAGGGGTTTCCCTTGGAGACAAATAGAAGAAAACTAAGTGACATTACACAACTGGGAAGACATTTACCAAGCAAAATTGCACACCATGTGCAATTGCAGGCATGGAAATCCCTCTGCATATCTGTAATTCAGAATTCATTAAAGGTTTGTAGAAGTATACTTGTCTTTTTGCCACAGACAGAGGTTTCAAGGAGTCCTCTAGGAAACATTTGTGAATTTCATATATTCAGAAATCTGCCCCCATAGAGATTTCGGAATATGTTTGTGAACGGGGTCCTTTGTATTCAGCCCTTATTTTCTATGCTCCAGTCTGGGTTGGGAAGGATCTTATGGGATAAGGAAAAGGCCAGCAGGTTAGGATCAAGGCCAGTTATCCATTTATCAGTGTGCAGGGAGCATCTTGTTGCGGTAAACTAACCGTATAACTGAGAATACCACTGCAGAGGCCTGGTAAAAGGGTTCTCCAAAAAGCACTGTGATGTCTTTTAGACTGGCATCTATACTTGTTCATTCTTTGCTTAATTTAGGAAGTACACCATTGTTAACTAATATTTATCTCACAAAGATACATGTTCAGATATTCCAGCCCATGAGACTTTGAGAGATAATGGGTGGTGGAGAGAGATTTCCACAGGTAGGATTTATTTTATTTTATTTATTTTGAAGGTTTTGTATAGCACGAACAAGTCCCTTGCGGGTATCAGAGCGCTTTACATGGCAGATGCAAGAAACATAAACAAGCATAGTGAAATATAGGTGCGTCTAATACAAGATAGTAACTAATACAAACTAGCAAATATATTACAAGAATATATAAATAGATCAAGTAAATTTAGCCATGAGGATAGATTTCACTTCTTTTTTGAAAGATGCAGTAGAATGATTCTGTCTCGTTTCTGGGGGCAAAGCATTCCAAATCCTGGGAGCCATTCCTGAGAAGGTCCGGTTGTATGTTTTCTTCTTGGAAAATCGTTGTGGTTTCAGTAAAAGATTACTGGAGCTCCTGGTGGATCTGTTACCACAAGAGAGCACCAGTTTCTGAGCTAGGTAACCCAGAGTTTTGTGATGTAAGGCCTTGTGCGTCATACATGCGATTTTCAGATGAATTCTAGCCTCGAAAGGTAGCCAGTTGAGGGCTCTCAGGTCACGGGAGATGTGACCGTTTCTTTTGGAGCCTATGATGAGTCTGGCAGCTGCATTGATTGAAGCTCTTAGAGGGGCCGTCGTCGCTCTGGGAAGGCCGCAGAGAGCGACATCCGTATTCCACTCTTGGGATTACTAGAGCTTGAACTGCCTGTTTGAAGTCATTTGCGGGCAGGAAAGGTTTAAGTCTTCTCAATGTGTTCATCTGAAAATTTGCTCCTTTTGTAGAGGGGCTGATGTGTTTCTGCATGTTTAGATTTACTGTCCAGAGTTACTCCCAGCGATTTCGCTGAGTCGATAATGAGAGGTTGAACTTTGAGTGCTGTTAGGTGGTTCAGCCAATCGAGGATGATGGTCGATTGGTTGGGGAGCGATTAAGAGGAATTCAGTTTTGAGGGTGTTTAGTTTCAAATGGTTTTCAGCCAACCAGGTCTGCGTTTTTGAAGCGTTGAGTTGAGAGATTTGATGTCCTCAAGTAAATGGATCTTTATGTAGAGTTGTGTGCCATCTGCGTACATGTGATAATGGACATTAGAGGAGCTGAGAAGTTCGGTGAGAGGTTCCATGAAAAGGTTGAAAAGTGTAGGTGAGAGGGATGATCCCTGCGGTACTCCTAACGGTTGGATGTGTGCTGCAATTTTTTCTCAAGGATTAATGAATAGTAGCAACTTGGCTTAGGTTGCAAAGTGCGCAAGAGGAGACTGTAGGTACTGGATGGAGCCGAGGGATAGATACCTATCCAGCTTCAGGCAGCATCATCTGCAGACCAAGGCTAGAGCGGTGGATTTATGTGAGAGCTGTTGGAGCAGAGAGACAAGCCCCTAGGGTATTTCACTACATGCACATGCAGCAACCTAGGCTATGAATGCAAATGGTGAAAGCAGGATAAATACCTCCCTTAAGTATGAAAGTGAATTATGATTGTGCATAGAGAAAGCCACTTGTGTTGCTTAGTTGGTGTGTTTTCAGCTCTGAGCTGTCATTTTCCGAGGACTTGCAAAGTGCTTTATACTAGCATTTAATTAACCTGTCTTTGAATATTCAAATTGCACGGCAAAGCATCTTTTTAATAGAGGGCTGGATGGAATTGTTGTCTTTTTTGCTTTCTGTACATAATGTCATCTTTCGTCCTTTTTGTATGCACAGCATTTATCAGTCCCTTGATCTCTTGGCATCATTGGGAGACTTGTACAGACTGCAATCTGCAGGTTATGATTTCACAAGAGCTATGTGTTGAGGAGGGGGTTGTTTTTAGGGTCGATCCTGTGAGAGCATGCACTTGCGCATGCGTCTCATTTGCGAGAAACTCTTGTATACAGAAAAGGGTGTGGAGCTTGCCCGTTTCTTACCCATTTGTTGGCTTGTGTGGCACTCTTCTTTACAGCCTAGTAATTTGTCAAGGCAGGTCTAACATCATCTCTGTTCCTGTCTGTGGAGCAGGGACCAAGCACTGATTGATTCAACTTAATCAGTGCCTGTCCACTGCTCCTGACGTGATTGAGGTGCTATTTTGTTCTTTTTAACTTTTAGTGCCTTGCAAACAGAAGATGTGTGACTGGCAAAAACGTGCCCAGCAGGACATACAAAACTGCAAAGATTCATTTTCTTTACTTAACTTTCTTTTCTTTTGCCAAGTCTTCTTTCTCACTTTGCACTCATGTTTTCTTTTGTTTTTGATCATGGGCGCAGTTCTCAAAAGATGAGGATTATGTTATTGCAAAGCAACATTGCTTCTTTCTTATGTGTCATTTCTAAAATTATGCTTTATCACATAATCGTGCAGTACACCCTAATCCACCCCACTCCAATCCACGCCAATCCACCCCACCTCACCCCACACTGATCCCCCACTCAATCCAATCCACCTCAATCCAATCCAAACCACCTCAATCCAATCCAAACCCCTCATTCCAATCTAATCCACTCCAATTCACCACACTCCAATCATCCCAACCCACCCCACTCCAAAATGCCTCACTCCAGTCTGCCCTACTCCAATCCCAAACAATCTGCTATAATCCAATCCAAAACAATCTGCCCCACTCTGATCTTCTGCATTCCAATCTGCCCCCTCCAGTCCAAAACAATCTGCCCCACTCCAATCCAATACAATCTGCCCTACTTCAATCCAAAACAATCTGCCTCATTCCAATCTGCCTCACTCCAATACAAAACAATCTGCTCCAATCCAATACAATCTGCCCCTCTCCAATCTAAAACAATCTGCCTCACTCCAATCCTAAACAGTCTGCTCCACTCCAATTCAAAGCAATCTGCCCCACTCCAATCCAAAACAATCTGCCCCACTCCAATCCAATCCAATCCAAAACAATCTGTCCACTCCAATCCACCCCACTCCAATCTGCCCCACTCCAATCCAAAATCATCTGCTCCACTTCAATCCATCCACTCCTATTTGTCCCACTCCAATCTGTCCTCCTCTAATCTTCCCCAATCCAATCTGTCCCACTTCAATCCACCCCACTCCAATCCAAAACAATCTGCCCCACTCTAATCCACCCCACTCCAATCTGTCCCACTCCAATCCAAAACAATCTGACACATTCCAATTTGCTCCACTCCAATCTGCCCCACTGCAATCTGCAAATCCGTTCATTAGTTTTCCAGAAATTTAAGTTGAAAATGATAGTGATATCTCTGGTCGCGAAGACTTCGTGAAAAAAAAAATGAGCTTGTGCAGGGAAATGCACAGCTCTGATTGACTGCCAACACTGCAATCAGGAAGTGTTGGCAGCCATCTTGGGACTCGGCTTCACTGAATCCCCCCCAAAAATTGAAAATAAAGAAAAGGGGGCAGGGTAGGAACACCCTGACCCTCTTGCCATGGTCTTCGGGTCCCACTGCAACCCCGCCATGGCATAAAAGCATAAAAGGTTGCCACAAAATTACGATATTCATGAATTCACGGCAAAAAAATAAAAAAAGAACAAGCATGGCTCCCTCACTTGCTTTTAAATAACCCCCAGGTGGGCCTGGTCTCAGGGGCATATCATAAATATAGGAGGTGGGCGCACGGGGCCCGCCTCCTAGGGCTTAACAAAACCCCGGGAACCGCCACCTATTTGGGGCACTTTTTATTATGTATGCGGGTGAGTTCACTGGGCATTAACAGCCCCGCCAAGCCAGAGCAAACTCTGCTCCACTTCTAGTAAGCGAGAGAAGAAAAAATGCTTACTAGAAGCGGAGCACAATTGCTTTTGGAAAGAGGGAGCTGCATGTTCAGCAGCTCCCTCTGTCCAAAAGCAATGCCGGCTCCCGCAGGAGGCGGGAAGCCTGCAGAGACCGCAAGGGCCTTTAGGCTCCCCCCGCGGTCCCCAACTTGTGAAACTTGGTGCCCTGGGTGGGAGCCTGGGCACACTGTGTTGTGGTCAGGCCCTGAGGGATGGGGTCCCCGGGCCAAAATTGTCCCAGGAGGGGGGCTGCGCGGCCCCCTTCCCATGTTTTTTAAAAATAAATAAAGGGCAGGCCCCGGGCTTGAGTCCCCGGGGCTAAAATAGGCCCAGGAAAGAGGGGCCCCCCTTCCTTTCTTAAAAAAGAAAAAACGGGCACCTGGGATGGGGTCCCCCGTGCCAAAATCAGCCGCTGGTTGGGGGATGAAGTTCCCTTGGATGCTTCGGGTCATTAGGGGCCAACAAGTCCTCCTGTTACCTCCAGTAAGTCACACACAGCCTGATTGCTGAGAGGACTTCGAAGGCCATGGCTCCTTTCTCCACCACTCTGCAAACACGCCTCCTAGCTCACTGCTGGTTGGAGGATGAAGTCCCCTTGGCTCCAGAAGTCTCCTTGGCTCCAGAGGATCCTTTGGGGCCCACATTCCCTCCTGTGAAGTTATTCCAACACTATGGTATAGCTTAGAGGTCTTCGGAGGCCATGCCCCCTTTCTCTACCACTCTGCAAACGTGCCTCCTGGTGCACTGCAGGTGGGGGGATGAAGTCCCCTTGGCAGCTGAGGGTCCGTGGGGGCCAACTGCCCCTCCTGTTGCCTCTAGCAAGTTCCACAGACTGCGATTGGTGTGAGGACTTCGGAAACCATGGCCCGTTCTCCACCACTCTGCAAATCGCCTCCTGCCGCAATACTGGTTGGGGGATAAAGTACTCTTGGATGCTGAGGGACCTTGGGGGGTCAAGAAGCCGTCTTATTACCTCCAGTAAGTCCCTTACAGCAGGATTCCTGAGAACTGGTCAATGGCCCTGCCCACTTTCTCCACCACTCTGCAAACGCGACTCCCAGTTAAAAAACAATGAAATTCACTTAAAAAACCAAGGGTTACAGGGAAGTTATAGTTAGGAAATAGATTTTGAAAAACCTTAGAAATTCACTGAAAAAAACAAAGGTTACAGGGACATATAGTTAAGAAATAGAATTTTTTTGAAGAAATTCACAGAAAAAACCAAAGGTTACAGGGACGTTATGGTTAGGCTCCGATTTCTCTCGTACAAAACCAGTGAAATTCAGCAGTTATAGTTACCTGAGCTAACTATAACTTACGGCCCCCGCAGTGTACTGCTTATGACCTCATATATTATATCACTCATGACATGGTCAGTGACATCACTGATGACATCATCCACAGAACCACTCATAACCCCACTCACACCCCCATACATCCTCTCGTATGCTCACTTACACACCCATACAACCACTCACATACCCATTCACAGACCCATACCAGTACTCACATACCCCCTCACTCCTCCACAGAGGCACTCACACATCCACTCACTCACTCGTGCAGCCACTCCCATAACCATTCACTCACCCATAAAGACACTCATACAACCAGTCACTCACCAGTACAGCCACTCACATAGCCACACACTCATCCCTACAGCTACTCATACATCCACTTATTTACCTACACAGTCACTCACACACCCACTCACTCACCCATAAAGCCTTTCAACACAGCCACTCACTCACCCATGCAAGCATTCACACACTCACCCACACAACCACTTAATACCCATTCATACATATATACAAGCACTCACACATCTGCTCACTCACCCATACAGCCATTCCCACAGACACTTAATCTCCAATACAGCCACTCACGCACCAACTCACTTAACCAAACACCCACTCAAACAGCCACTCACTTGCACACTGAGTCACTCACTCATACAACCATTCAGACACCCATACAGCCACTGACACACTCACTCACTCACTCACTCACTCACACACCTAAACAGCTACTCACAAATCCACTTATACACCCATACAGCTACTCACACATCCATACACACAAGGACACAGTCACACAGCCACTCACATAACATATGTAAGAAGTAGTATCACTTAAAAGAAGTGCACCTAGTATACTAATTTACCTTTTGCAGCAATTTTACTATATGTTTAACATCCATAAACTCTAAAACACGCTTACACTCACTTAATGATGTCATCAGTGATGTCATTTGAGATGTCATCAGTGATGTCTTCAGTGATGTCACTGACCATGTCATAAGTGATGTAATATGTGAGGTCATAAGGAGTGCATTGTGGGGGCATAAGTTATAGTAAGCTCAGGTTACTATAACTGCGGATTTTCACTGGTTTTGTACGAGGGATATCTGAGCATAACTATAATGTCCCTGTAACCGTTATCTTATTTCAGTGAATGTGAATACATATATACATATATATATATATATATATATATATATATATATATATATATATATATATATATATATTCACACACACACATATATTGTGTATTAGATCCAATCCACAAAAGACCACGGGGAGGCGACAGGGAGAAAAGATTCCGACAATTAGAGTCAAGGTACATCATAGAACTCCACACAAAAACCCCAGGAGGCCGTCACTTTTGAAGAAGACCTCAACACACATCTGTAGTCTGTCTACAATGTTCTGGTGATGTAGGAATGGCTTGCAGGGAGACAACACAACCCAGCTGTGAAATCACACTTTGAGATAAGAAGGAATCATAGCAGGCCCCTAACTCAAATAATAGATCATTGCTATAGCAGTGCAGTAGGTGGATATAAAAAATGTAGTAGTAGATGCAATACATTGGGTGATAGATGCTAGGACAACACTAATTGCACACAGCACTTTATGCAGATTGAGTGAGAACATTAGCTAGATGCTAAGAAGGTGGAGTAATATAAAACCACTAGTGCCCACTTGGGCGACATGGAGGAAATGGAGGACAAAAGGAAAGAATAAATTGTGAGGGTAATTTGAGAATTGGCTGATACAATTGGACATTAGGTTGAATAGGAGTCAACAGAACATTTTGACATATATACAAGTAAACACTGGTTTGTCAATCAGGTATGTTGGTGGTTAAGTTGTAATCTCATATGGAGCAAACTCAACCACAGCAGTAATTCTTTTAGCCAATTTCCACCAGCGCACTATTGGTTAAATGTAAAATGAATTGAGCCATTGGGGCCATATGCTATAGATACAAGCACCTCTGTTTCTGACAACTTTTAGCATATAAAGTGTGTATTTGGAGAACTTTTAGTATTTTTAACCCTTTGTTATCACGTGGTACTGTTAATGTTTTAAATATGCAACACAAAGGGTGTTTCGTCGTCATTGACAAAGGCTAGCAATAGCCGAAACGCGTTTGATGTCTGGTTCCTAAATGAATAAATTGGAGAAATAACAATTCCACAATTCCACTCGTATGTGTCTTCATCTGTTCTTGGAGGCTTTCAAGGCAGAAGGGAAGCGATATATATATATATATATATATATATATTCTTCCACACGCACAGCAATTCTGATCACGTAAGTAGGAGAGCACTCGCAGGTCCTTGACAAAAATAATTTATTTGTGCACAGACCCCCCCCGCACTGACAGACGCGTTTCGGCAATCTGCCTTTCTCGATGTCAGTTGCCCCAAGTGTATGACACATTTTTAAAGTGCTAAACATGAATTACGTGCAATGGAAAAGAAACATCAAAATCAAAGAAGGCCTCTTATAGATACTGCCTAATGCAGAATACATGGCGGCCATCTTGGAACCTGTTCCAGAGTTGATATAGGTTCACAAAAATTCATCAGTACTCCAAAGTTATACATCAATATATACAACTATTTACATGTGGTTTAAAAAAGGAAATATATATATATATATCCACAACAGTTCTTCGCTTCAACTCGAGCCTCACAGGACTGCGGGCCGTGGCGGGTTAGCGAAACCCATAACATCCATAATTCATCGTTTCATACCACAAACAATGATCCACGGCACCCAAATGCTGTAAGCAGACTTTATTTGGCAACGGCACGACTCAACGCGTTTCGGAAACCAAGTTTCCTTGTTCACGAGTGTTGAGGTTGTGATTGACAGTGATTTAAATAAACATCACGTGACTTGTGACTGAAAAAGTGAAAAGTGAAAACAGACTTCCAAATAAAACGTAATGCACCATAACGTAGTTGAACACAATATTCAGTCATACTGCTGTTTACAGGTTAATAGTACAAAACACGCTATTATTCATGTATGGGTGATAACTGAGTAACTGGTACAAAAAAGAGAAAAAAACATGTCATACAGCCAGCGGAACAGAAAGAGTTAGTATTTTTTCTTTTTACTAAACTTTATTGTTCCCCAAATAGCTATTTGGAAAAATATTCACTAAATCTCAAAGTCAGGAGATTTGGAGTAGTAAATTAGTGCACAAGGTAAATTGATGCACGGAATTCATTTAATAGATAGGTGTTGTCACCGCTAGGTTGATCGTTAGTGCATTTCTTACGGCTAATGTCATGATAATTTGCGGGATGGGTTGAGCTAAGGTGTTTGCAAAAGGCCTGGTCATGCATACGGTTAAATAAATGAACCATAAATATGGTTCCAAAATCATAATCTTGAAGGGACCCAAGACATAGTGCATGTAAACAAAAATGATGCGCCAGTGCGCCAGAGCCCGCGTTGCAGCATGGTTAAAAGGTAGATTTAGTTCAGCCCCAGTGGGCAAATGTCTATTAGCCAAAATGTGCTCATAAGTAAAAAGTAAAAAGTGAACTTCTTCGCCTTGATCAATGAAAAAATGTATTTATAGGGGGGATAATTGTTCCGAAAAATTAATCTACTCTCGTCATTCCGATGTTAATCCAAAGCTTGACACTGCTGTTCCAACTCGTTTACCAAAATTCCCAATGTAGAAGATCTGAAAAAAATACATATAACAAAAAAGTGTCACAAAAAAGTGAATCTAGAACAATATTACAAACAACAATACACGAAGGCAGCAAGTGAGGTTAAAAGCCATAAGAATCATAAATTGGATACTACAGATACTGAGTGTCTACTACACTAGGTGGCTTCCCTGATTGATCATTAACCCAAGTGAACTGATAGTTCTTCATCAATATTGTGCCCTGACGGCTGTGCTGTCTGGTATTCGATTATCATTCTGGACTCCAGGCGTCTTAATTCAAGGACTCTATTCCCTCCCCTCTCTCTCACTGGAATAGTATCTAGAACACAAAAGGAGAGGAGGCTGGTGTTCTGTTTGTGCGACTCCTTAAAATGTCTTGCTATTGGGTATTGCTTGTCATCTTTTGTGATCGCCCTTAAGTGTTCCAGGACTCTCTTTTTGGCAGGATGGATAGTGCTGCCAACATAGTATTTTTCGCACGGACACTTAAGGGCGTACACAGCATAGTCAGTGTTACATGAGACATGTTTAGTTATCACAAAAAGTTTGCAATTGGCCGACAATTTGACCAATTTGCAGTTCCTGCTATATTTACAAGCCTTACACTTGTTACAAGTATAAAACCCACGCACCGGGTTTGCCTCTGGTTTGGTGATGGATGCCACAGTACTTTGACATAAGATGTCTTTTAGTGATTTGGCCTTTCTGTATGTAACCTGTGGATAATGCTCTACTACTGCAGAGAGATCTTTATCTGTTTTAAGGATTCTCCAGAACTTGTTTAGACATTCTCTAACTTCATGTGCCTGATTGGAATAGGTAGTGATAAACCTGATCTTAGTCTCGGGGTCATTACCAGTGGTCTCAACTGTTTTTACTTTCAGTAGATCACTTCTCTCTCTTTTTTCGACTTCTACACAAGCTTTAGTGATATCATTCTGGGCGTAGCCTCTTTCTAGGAAACGTTTGATCATTGTCTCTTTTTCTATTTCATATCCCTGAGCGTTGCTGCAATTTCTCTTGGCTTGCAGCAGCTCACCAAGGAGAATGCTGTGTACCAAATTCGTGGGATGGCAACTTTCTGCGTGAAGCAGACTGTTGCCCGCCGTTTCTTTTCTGAATAGATAACTCTCCAAATGTTTCCCTGCGACTACCACTTTTAGATCCAAGAATTCAATCGTCTCTTTCTCAATCTTGCTACTGAATTTTAAATTCAAAGTATTATCGTTGAGTAAATCAACAAACTGATTAGCTTGTTCTGCAGTGCCCTTCCAAACACAAAAAATGTCGTCAATATATCTTACCCATGTAACGACACACTCCTTGTACATGGGTAATGTGGTGGTGACCTGCTCCTCCCACCAGCCTAGGTAAAGACCCGCAAAGCTGGGAGTGAAGCAGGTCCCCATCGCAGTACCGAGAATCTGACGATAGATCACTTTGTCAAAGATAAAGAAATTTTGCGTAAGGCATTTGTACATCATATCGATGATCATTTCTGTATGAAACAGATATGAGATCGATCAACTTTTGAGGAAGTGACGACAAGCCTTGATCCCTGCCTCGTGGGGGATACATGTATAAAGGCTTGTAAAAATTGGTCATCCCACTCAATTTGGTCAATCACTCTTAAAAAATCACTCGTGTCCTTCACAAAAGACGGTAAACCCTGAACTAGTGGTTGCAAATAGAAATCAACGTATCGTGAGGTATTTTCAAGGCAGCTGCCTCTAGAAGACACAATTGGCCTGCCGGGGGGATTGGTGTTATTTTTATGCAATTTAGGGAGTAAGTAAAGTGCAGAGAGTTTGGGGTACTTGCATTTGAGGAATTCATATTCCTCCCATTCCAGCAGCCCTCGCTCCCTCCATTCTCCCAGCTGTTCCTGATATGATTTATTAGCCTCTTCATATTTTGTTCTAGTAGTAATTTCGTAGTTGTCTCTGTCATTAAGTTGGCGATGGCCTTCGTTTAGGTACATCGCTTTAGACATGACAACCACGTTGCCCCCTTTATCTGATTTCTTGACCACTATATTCATGTAATTCTTAATAGATTGAATATCTTCAAACTGATCTTGACTGAGGTTATGCCTCCCAAATTGTTTCTTTCTGCGTACTTTGTCTAGCTCGTGTGTGACTCCCTTTTCGAAGACATCTATTGCATCGTTAGTTATCTGGGGGAGGAAAATCGATTTAGGTTTGAAACCACTGACATGGCACAGATCCAGGTGAATGTTATCATTGATCAAATTGAGGTAAGGGTCATCAATGAACTGGTCACTGCCCTCCAGTTGATGCATATTATACTGATATACTGATATTGCTAGGTGCCAATGGTGTTTTAGTATTTAAGTCAGTGACTCTGGTTGCAAACCATTTTTTAAGTCTGAGTTTGCGGGTAAATTGAAAAAGGTCAATGCGACTTTGTGTATAGTCAAAACCCCTAGTGGGGCAAAAAGAAAGGCCAATAGAGAGAACCTCAATCTCCGCTAGGCTCAGGTCCCGACCTGAAAGATTGATGACTGTTCTTTTGTCATTCATTTTGACTTTTGTTGGCCCCTTGTTCTGCTTCCCGCTGGCTGTATGACATGTTTTTTTCACTTTTTTGTACGAGTTACTCAGTTATCACCCATACATGAATAATAGCGTATTTTGTACTATTAACCTGTAAACAGCAGTATGACTGAATATTGTGTTCAACTACGTTATGGTGCATTACGTTTTGTTATTTGGAAGTCTGTTTTCACTTTTCACTTTTTCAGTCACAAGTCACGTGATGTTTATTTAAATCACTGTCAATCACAACCTCAACACTCGTGAACAAGGAAACTTGGTTTCCGAAATGCGTTGAGTCGTGCCATTGCCAAATAAAGTCTGCTTACAGCATTTGGGTGCCGTGGATCATTGTTTGTGGTATGAAATGATGAATTATGGATATATATATATATATATATATATATATATATATATATATATATATATATATATACACACATTTCATGATTAGGGGATCCAAAATTTAAGCATGATTGAAAAATTACTTATTATTGTCGGATCATTCTAACAAACCAGTCAATGTAGGACAAGCGGCTCGTGGCGGGGGTAAATACCTTCAATCAGCCTAAATTAATTCTTACCACTTAATTACCACTAGAATAATGGCACACTGACCTGATTATGCCCTGAATGAGCAAACCACTTGGAGTACTGTTAAGTGAACAAAATTACGCCCTGAATGGGCATACCACCAAAGTTGTACACATGAAGCAAGGCCTATAAATAATCTATATTGTACATTCATGACAGGGATAAAGAACTCTCAATTAGTCGTTACATATACAGAAAGGATGATCAAGAATAGGTGATAATAGAAAAGAAGGAGGAGAAAAAGGCAGAGCAGAGGGCAGCAGAAAGAACAGAGAAAGTAATTTAAAAAAAGAAAAAAAAGAAAATTATTCTCCAATTATTCTAAATGAGCCCATAGCTCCTCATCAATATTAAGGCCTAAAGGAATTCTGGTTTGAAGATCTATTATGTGTTTAGATTCTAAGGCCGTTAGCGCCCTTGTCCTGCCTCCATCCCTTTCATTCTTTGGTACCTGATCAATACAGAAACATTTGAGTTGTTTTGGATCAATGTTATGCATATGTTCAAAGAGGCCAGCCATCGAATAGGTCTGATCTTTCTTAGTGATGGCTCGCATATGTTCCAGTATCCGTTTCTTTGCTGGGTGGATGGTACTGCCTACGTATCTTTTTGGACACAGGCATTCTAATACATATACAGTGTATTCTGAATTGCAATTCAACAGCTGATTAATCTTTTTTGTTTTTCTAGTATTTACCCCACTTTCCAGAGTTGCGTACTCCAGTACTTTATGGCTTTGTTTGCATACCTTGCAATTAAGGCATGGAAAAACCCTCTCACCATGTTTGTTTGTGGTACCGGTAGCTGGAAGTGGCTGTGTACAAGATGATCACCTATTGATTTGGCACGTCTATATGTAATCAACGGATATTCTGGAATAACTTTTTTTAAGATGGTATCTGTGCGAAGAATATGCCAGATTCTTTTAAAGATTTGAACCACTTCTGGAGATTTGACATTATAGCGTGTAATCATTCTCACTGGGGTAACTGTAGACGTACTCTCAGATTTAGATGTTTTAGGTATCAATAGTTGCAATCTATCTATTTTCTCAGTTTTTTGGGATGCCTGATGCAAAATGCCTGGGGAGTAACCTCTGTCTATAAACCTTTGGAGAGCCTCATCTTTAGCCTTCTCATACTCTCCTGAGGTAGTACAATTTCTTTTTAGACTGAGGAATTCCCTATAGGGGATGTTATTTACCATACTCCTCGGGTGGGCACTTCTGGCATGAAGCAGGGCATTGCCCGCTGTAGGTTTTCTATATAAACGAGTTGAGATCTTAGAATTGTCTATATAGACTTCCACATCAAGATAACAGACACTGGTGTTGCTAATTTGACCACTGAATTTATATATATATGTGCAGTTGCAGATTCCCCACCAGGGTCACCGAACTCACAACGTGTGCATCCAAAAAGCGGGGGTAGGACCCGCTTGTTACACAACCACTTCTCTGAATACATGGAGCACTCACGGTGAATTAAAACTTAAAAACTTTATTGCTGCATACGTGTTTCAGCTCGTTGCCTTCCTCAGTGCGGCAAGCACAAATGTCCGATGTGTACAGCACGCCAAGTTCATTTAAATTGTTTAGCTAACTGATTGTCTGGTCACTAGCCAATCAGAAAGCAGCAGTCACTTCGGTATGACGGTGACGTGTCTGCGTCCTTCGTACCATCTATCATTCAAAGACTTCAATGTCCGATCACTAATCCTGTCCCGATGTTCCATTCAGACGCTGGCTCCCGCCACTTCCACCTGCCCTGCCACACTTCAACAATCTATCTCTTGGGCTGCCACTCGTAGATGGTAAGTTTATAAGTATACCCATCACCTACCAGTGGATTAAGTATAATTCCTCCGTGGGCGTCAGTCAAATGGCTGGCGTCCCTGGATTTGAATAATATATATATCTCTCTCTACACACACCCACACATATATATAAATACTTTTCTTTAAAAAAAACAAGAATACGACGCACTCAGTGATCCAGATGATTGCTCATTTTATTTATCAGAGCATGTCTACTGCACCAAAGCGTTTCGGCCTCACAGGGACTTTCTCATTTAGTAGGACTATGTTGCCTCCCTTATCTGCTGGTTTGATTATTAAGTTATAATTTTCCATTAATTTCTTGAGCGCTATGTGTTCCTTGGAAGAGAGATTTTCCTTCTTTTTTGTATGTCTGATCTTCGTCAAATTTTCCAATTGTCTCATAATGGCATCCCAAAAGAGATCAAATTTATTGCCCGGCGATAATGATGGACAGTCTTTTGACTAAAAATGGAAGATGCCCTTTCCTCAACACTGATTGGCTATGCACTTGTATGTGGGAAAGTCATCCTCCCTGGTAACTTGATATTCTTGTATTTTCAAGTGAGATGTTTCCGAGTGAAAGAACAAGTTGTCATTACAAACGGAGACATGTGGGAGAAGTTGAGAATAATATAGGGAGCGACTATGCTGGAAATAATTCTGTCTATACTGGCAGAAATGTGTGACTTTTTGGGCTTTTAAAAAATATTATTGTGATGCCATCTTTCAATTCAAGGACGTGGAACAATCCGGTCCGGGTTTTGCGAGTGACATAGAAATGCATGATGGGACTTTCTAGTACAAAATGAACTAAAATACTTAATTCTCAGTAGCACAGGTGGTAAAAGAACTGTGAAGTAATGTTATCTGTAAGCTTTAACCTGTTGCGACTTTTTCTGAGCATTTATAGTTTTGTATTTTGCTCTGTATAGTTAATTTCCTACATACAAGTGCATAGCCAATCAGTGTTGAGGAAAGGGCATCTTCCATCTTTATTATTTTTTATCTTTAAAAGAAGCACCAATATGGCGCATGACAGGTCGAAAAGGCAGCAAGACTGCCGAAACGCGTCACTGGGATGTTCGTGTGTGTGATGCAGCCTATGCAATAAACGGGAGAAAACCCATGACTACGAGTGCCGGTTCCTTAATCATAGAAGGTTGGGGTATTTCTTTTTCACATTTACAGCACTAGCGGTAGCGCTAACTCTTGTGCACCATCAGCGATCTGGCAGCACGCCAGTTTACCGCGATTTGGATTTCGGATATATATATATATATGTATATATATATATATACATATGTATATATATATGAAAAAAAACGAAAAAAAACGAAAAAAGGAAAGAGCCCACAGCTTCGATATCCTTTCAAGCTGACATCTTTATTGTGTCTGAAATACGTGGCAGCATGAACAACTCCTTAAGACCTTACGCGTTTCGGCGCGAGAGCGCCTTGTTCACAGGTGAGTTGAATTAATGTCCCAGTGGTCATGTGGCCCTTCTTCCGACCACAGTTCCCAGAATGCATCAATATGCAAATTTACAGCATGGCTCGACATCGTATTATGTTCAGCATTAGTAGCTTTGAATTCTTGTCTGAGTCCGTTATTTTGCTTGTCTTTCTCGATGCAGGTAGGGTAAAATATAAAAGCACAGTGCACTTTGCTGCCACGTAAAAGTACCTGCTTGGAACGGAGGCACGAAGACTGCCAGAATGAGGCCAACACCTCCTTCATATCCCTTTCTCTCCAACCACACGAATAACTTGGAAGTCCATTTTGTCTGCTGTGGCTGAGAGCGAGTCATGCCCCCTCCGTTTACTGCACAAAAATTCCTCCACTTTACCGGGGGCCTCCAACTCTGCAGGGCGGGCTCTCAAACAGGAATGGAGATCCTGTTGATTAAGAACACGCTAACTGATTGTCTGGTCACTAGCCAATCAGAAAGCAGCAGTCACTTCGGTATGACGGTGACGTGTCTGCGTCCTTCGTACCATCTATCATTCAAAGACTTCAATGTCCGATCACTAATCCTGTCCCGATGTTCCATTCAGACGCTGGCTCCCGCCACTTCCACCTGCCCTGCCACACTTCAACAATCTATCTCTTGGGCTGCCACTCGTAGATGGTAAGTTTATAAGTATACCCATCACCTACCAGTGGATTAAGTATAATTCCTCCGTGGGCGTCAGTCAAATGGCTGGCGTCCCTGGATTTGAATAATATATATATCTCTCTCTACACACACCCACACATATATATAAATACTTTTCTTTAAAAAAAAACAAGAATACGCCGCACTCAGTGATCCAGATGATTGCTCATTTTATTTATCAGAGCATGTCTACTGCACCAAAGCGTTTCGGCCTCACAGGGACTTTCTCATTTAGTAGGACTATGTTGCCTCCCTTATCTGCTGGTTTGATTATTAAGTTATAATTTTCCATTAATTTCTTGAGCGCTATGTGTTCCTTGGAAGAGAGATTTTCCTTCTTTTTTGTATGTCTGATCTTCGTCAAATTTTCCAATTGTCTCATAATGGCATCCCAAAGAGATCAAATTTATTGCCCGGCGATAATGATGGACAGTCTTTTGACTAAAAATGGAAGATGCCCTTTCCTCAACACTGATTGGCTATGCACTTGTATGTGGGAAAGTCATCCTCCCTGGTAACTTGATATTCTTGTATTTTCAAGTGAGATGTTTCCGAGTGAAAGAACAAGTTGTCATTACAAACGGAGACATGTGGGAGAAGTTGAGAATAATATAGGGAGCGACTATGCTGGAAATAATTCTGTCTATACTGGCAGAAATGTGTGACTTTTGGGCTTTTAAAAAAATATTATTGTGATGCCATCTTTCAATTCAAGGACGTGGAACAATCCGGTCCGGGTTTTGCGAGTGACATAGAAATGCATGATGGGACTTTCTAGTACAAAATGAACTAAAATACTTAATTCTCAGTAGCACAGGTGGTAAAAGAACTGTGAAGTAATGTTATCTGTAAGCTTTAACCTGTTGCGACTTTTTCTGAGCATTTATAGTTTTGTATTTTGCTCTGTATAGTTAATTTCCTACATACAAGTGCATAGCCAATCAGTGTTGAGGAAAGGGCATCTTCCATCTTTATTATTTTTTATCTTTAAAAGAAGCACCAATATGGCGCATGACAGGTCGAAAAAGGCAGCAAGACTGCCGAAACGCGTCACTGGGATGTTCGTGTGTGTGATGCAGCCTATGCAATAAACGGGAGAAAACCCATGACTACGAGTGCCGGTTCCTTAATCATAGAAGGTTGGGGTATTTCTTTTTCACATTTACAGCACTAGCGGTAGCGCTAACTCTTGTGCACCATCAGCGATCTGGCAGCACGCCAGTTTACCGCGATTTGGATTTCGGATATATATATATATATGTATATATATATATATACATATGTATATATATATATACACATGTATATATATATATACATACATATGTATATATATATATATACATATATATATATATATATATATGCTTGAATATCCTTGCCAACGCAGCAACGCCGCGCCGCAAAGAAAGGTGCCCGCACTCTAAGTAAGTCCAAAGGATTTTATTCAGGTAGCTGACGCGTTTCGACCAGGAGGTCTTTGTCAAAGCTGGGGATCATACATAGTGGCATTGTATTAATAGCATACAGTGAGACACAGTGGAGGGAAGAATAAATAAACATGGGAAAAAGACTTTGGGCATTCAACAGAAAAATGCCAACTCATCAGTCATATATACATATATATATGGTGACATGCTCCATAAAGGCACTGTCAGCTCTGAGACCTGCTCCTCCCACCAAATCATGAACAGGTCAGCACAGCTGGGGAGGCAAAGCAGGTCCCAATCGCCCTGCCCTGAAGCTGCTTGTACAGCTGGTCATCAAACAAGAAACAGGTTGTCAAACACAAATGTTACATTTCAAGCAGATTCTCAGTGTGGATCAGATATGAGATAGATCTGGCTCTCAGATAATGTCTGCAGGCCCCAATCCCCTGCACATGTTTGATACTTGTGTACAGACTACTTACATCCAGTGTAATCAAAAGAAGATCCTGCTCCTACACAATACCATCAATCCTGGTAAGGAAATCCTGGGTATCCTTAATATAAGATGGCAATGTCATCAAAAAGGGGCGCATAAGAAGTCTATTTACTGAGATGTTTGCTCTAATAGACTATCAATAGTAGACACATTGGGGCCGATTCCGA
This sequence comes from Calotriton arnoldi, assembly GCA_963921515.1. Taxonomy (NCBI): domain Eukaryota; kingdom Metazoa; phylum Chordata; class Amphibia; order Caudata; family Salamandridae; genus Calotriton; species Calotriton arnoldi. The sequence continues at coordinate 320,676 of CAWUFW010003666.1, read as the reverse complement.
TCTCGGTCGGAGGCGCACCCAATACCATTCGGTCGGGAAAAAAGCCATGCGAAAGCCAGTTTCCCGACCGATCCGTACAGCACACCGAACGAGCAAGTACGATGCGCACAACAGCAAAAATTCCGGCCGAGCCGTACTCACCCAAACCAGGTCCTGTTCTCCGACCGAGGCGAATCCGGAAACGCCGAATCGAGTCGCACGGAAGGGAAAATGCAGCCCCGTCCGGCCGGACAAGTACGATGCGCTTCCCGTACGCGCCGAACCCGTCGCTACGCACGGCACGTCAAAGCATCCGGGAGAGGCGCACATAAGCTCCAAATCGCGCCACAACACGATCCACGGCTACGAGACGAACACGGCACCGACGAGGACGACGCGAAGCGACGAGGACGAAGCGAAGCGACGAGGACGACGCGAAGCAACGAGAAGGACGAACGACACGAACCAACCATGAATCCCTTCGTCCCGATCATACCAATATTCTACATCTACTACCGGAACAGGCACGGACGCGTACGGCGCAGAAGGTAAGTCAGACACCAACCACAAAACACATACAACACGTACACGACACATCACACACATACACGGGGAATCTGAATATACTTACACCAGCAACAGCAGCACCATAGGGGCGGGATGCCCATCACCAATGCCACATATGCACACAGGGGCCTGAATGCGCGCCACCACCCCAACCCAGAGGGGGCTGGATGCCTACCACTACTACCACCCTTAGCCAGGGGGCAGGATGCCTACCACTACTACCACCCTTAGCCAGGGGGCAGGATGCCCACCACTACTACCACCCTTAGCCAGGGGGCAGGATGCCCACCACTACTACCACCCTCACCCACGGGGGGCAGGATGCCTACCACTACTACCACCCTCACCCAGGGGGGCAGGATGCCTACCACTACTACCACCCTTAGCCAGGGGGCAGGATGCCCACCACTACTACCACCCTTAGCCAGGGGGGCTGGATGCCCACCACTACTACCACCCTCACCCACGGGGGGCAGGATGCCTACCACTACTACCACCCTTAGCCAGGGGGCAGGATGCCCACCACTACTACCACCCTCACCCACGGGGGCAGGATGCCTACCACTACTACCACCCTTAGCCAGGGGGCAGGATGCCTACCACTACTACCACCCTTAGCCAGGGGGGCTGGATGCCCACCACTACTACCACCCTCACCCACGGGGGCAGGATGCCTACCACTACTACCACCCTTAGCCAGGGGGCAGGATGCCTACCACTACTACCACCCTTAGCCAGGGGGCTGGATGCCCACCACTACTACCACCCTCACCCACGGGGGGCAGGATGCCTACCACTACTACCACCCTTAGCCAGGGGGCAGGATGCCCACCACTACTACCACCCTCACCCACGGGGGGCAGGATGCCTACCACTACTACCACCCTTAGCCAGGGGGCAGGATGCCTACCACTACTACCACCCTTAGCCAGGGGGCAGGATGCCCACCACTACTACCACCCTTAGCCAGGGGGGCTGGATGCCCACCACTACTACCACCCTCACCCACGGGGGGCAGGATGCCTACCACTACTACCACCCTTAGCCAGGGGGCAGGATGCCCACCACTACTACCACCCTTAGCCAGGGGTGCTGGATGCCCACCACTACTACCACCCTCACCCACGGGGGCAGGATGCCTACCACTACTACCACCCTTAGCCAGGGGGCAGGATGCCCACCACTACTACCACCCTCACCCACGGGGGCAGGATGCCTACCACTACTACCACCCTTAGCCAGGGGGCAGGATGCCTACCACTACTACCACCCTTAGCCAGGGGGCAGGATGCCTACCACTACTACCACCCTTAGCCAGGGGGGCAGGATGCCTACCACTACTACCACCCTTAGCCAGGGGGCAGGATGCCCACCACTACTACCACCCTTAGCCAGGGGGGCAGGATGCCCACCACTACTACCACCCTCACCCACGGGGGGCAGGATGCCTACCACTACTACCACCCTCACCCAGGGGGGCAGGATGCCTACCACTACTACCACCCTTAGCCAGGGGGCAGGATGCCCACCACTACTACCACCCTTAGCCAGGGGGGCTGGATGCCCACCACTACTACCACCCTCACCCACGGGGGGCAGGATGCCTACCACTACTACCACCCTTAGCCAGGGGGCAGGATGCCCACCACTACTACCACCCTCACCCACGGGGGGCAGGATGCCTACCACTACTACCACCCTTAGCCAGGGGGCAGGATGCCTACCACTACTACCACCCTTAGCCAGGGGGCTGGATGCCCACCACTACTACCACCCTCACCCACGGGGGCAGGATGCCTACCACTACTACCACCCTTAGCCAGGGGGCAGGATGCCCACCACTACTACCACCCTTAGCCAGGGGGCTGGATGCCCACCACTACTACCACCCTCACCCACGGGGGGCAGGATGCCTACCACTACTACCACCCTTAGCCAGGGGGCAGGATGCCCACCACTACTACCACCCTCACCCACGGGGGCAGGATGCCTACCACTACTACCACCCTTAGCCAGGGGGGCAGGATGCCTACCACTACTACCACCCTTAGCCAGGGGGGCAGGATGCCCACCACTACTACCACCCTCACCCACGGGGGGCAGGATGCCTACCACTACTACCACCCTCACCCAGGGGGGGCAGGATGCCTACCACTACTACCACCCTCACCCACGGGGGGCAGGATGCCTACCACTACTACCACCCTTAGCCAGGGGGGCAGGATGCCTACCACTACTACCACCCTCACCCAGGGGGGGCTGGATGCCTACCACTACTACCACCCCCACTCATAGGATGGACAATGCATGACACAACAAGCACACCACAACCTAGGGAATGCAAGATTAAGACATCCCCCCACCACCATGACAAGCGTGTGTAGGCTGTGTCAAATGCCTACAACACCGAACATGACTTTCAACATACAATGTGACCCCCTAGCACATGTGCCACACATATATGTGTGTGGCACCCACAATGCAAGCAGCCCATGACCATTGTGGCAATGGGGCCTAAACCCCATCATCACAGTGACAAAAGGTAAGTGTGGGGTCCATAGCTGAAGCACATTTTGACCATTGTGGCAATGGGGTCTAAACCCCCATCATCACAGTGACCAAAAGGCAAGTGTGGGGTCCATAGCTGAAGCACATTTTGACCATTGTGGCAATGGGGTCTAAACCCCCATCATCACAGTGACCAAAAGGCAAGTGTGGGGTCCATAGCTGAAGCACATTTTGACCATTGTGGCAATGGGGTCTAAACCCCCATCATCACAGTGACCAAAAGGCAAGTGTGGGGTCCATAGCTGAAGCACATTTTGACCATTGTGGCAATGGGGTCTAAACCCCCATCATCACAGTGACCAAAAGGCAAGTGTGGGGTCCATAGCTGAAGCACATTTTGACCATTGTGGCAATGGGGTCTACACCCTCATCATCACAGTGACCAAAAGGTAATTGTTGACAAAGAAAGAGCTGCAACTGCCAAACTGCATGGATCATTCCTGGTCACAGAACCAAAAACTCATCCGTGGCAAAGTAGTGTATGTGTCCCATTGCAACATAAATTGGGGGAGCCAAATACTGCAGTGCAAATGAAACATTCCTTTGGCCATGTGCAGACAAACAACACCCATGGGGGCTGAGACCGTCAACAGTCATCAATGACACAATGACAGAAGTGACCATCAGAATGCAGAACCACATATTTGCACCAATGGGCACACAAATGCAGATACCCTGTGGAGACAGCAGATGTGAGGTGAACAGATACCATACCATGGCAGCAATGGGACACACAAACCATGATCACTGTGCTGACCGATGACCTAGGAGTCCCAGGGACAGCAGGGGAAACACACCAAACAACATACAGCCAATGGCACACCCAAGATATGCCAATGCAGTGGTGCAGATGCACAAACACAAACAGGCAGACCAACACTGTCATCATACACAGCAGGTGAGGGGTGGGGGTGCCAGTGTCCCCAGGCAACCACACAACACATGAGGAGAGCTGAATACCAATCATACAGATGTGCATACACTGCCACACTAAGGTAACTCATGGATCCAAATCCCCTATGTGGGCAAGCAGGCATTGTCAGGTGAGAGGGAGCACAAAACACACATGTCACACAGGCACGTAGGAACAACAACTGACACAGCAAGTCACAGACACACCACAGCACCACCCCCAGGGCCCCCACAATGTGGTGACCCTGGGCTGAATAAAAATACCACTGTGATGACAAAGCTAAATGTCGTTCACACTGTGAACCACAGTCAGGTGTCCTGAGCAACAAACTACCATCACACCTACACAAGCACAAATCAATCAGCATGGCCAGTAAGCCAAGGCCAACATGGAGGCAGGGGCCTAGCCGGGCAACAACTCTCATCTGCACACACTCAACACCACACCCCTCGACCTCCAACAATGTGCAGCAGTGAAGTACACATGCACTGGTGACATTGCACATGCACCCATGACTATTCCAGGGTGGTGGGTGGGAACCAAGGTGTAGAAACACATCACACATGGACACTCAACAAGACTCCTGAATGTCTGACACACTGCACACTACGCTGTACATGGACATGACGGCAATACCACACCGACCAATGGGATCCTAGCCACAGTCACACACCAATGAAGAAGCCAAGGTCACCCACAAAGAACACACATAGACAACAACCAACATTGCAGCCCGGACCCTGAGGAGTGCCAGCAGTCACACACACAATGTGTCACAATCACTGAAAGATAACACAAACTGGAAATCACATGACAGGGGCAAACAACAAGTGCCAAGGGGAAACCTGACTGTGACCCATCTGCGTCTGCACACAAACTCAGCCCTGACAGCAAACACACCTATGGGTGACACCCTGATGACCAGTAATGTGCCATGCACCCACATCACAGAGAACACAGGGAGAAGAATTTGGGGGAACATAGCTCAAGTCAGCAAGCATCACAAACAGGTACAACACTAGGGATCACAGCATGCGCAGATGAATGAAAGTGAACACACAGACATGCACATACAACACACACCTTGGGCGCAGGCAATGTCACACGTGTACACACTGCCATGAGGGGACTCCACTCCTGTGTGAGGAAAGCTGTGCCATATGTTGCCTCAGTAGGGCCCCATCATGTCAGCTGAGCACTTGGTCACACAATCAACAATTAGCACCAAATGAGGGCTCCCATCACATCAGCCTGGTCATGGATGTGCCAACGGAATCATCAGCACAGATCCAACACACTTGTATAGCAATGTTGCACTGACTACACGGATGAGTCCCTCCCCATTGATGCCCAAACCTGCATGTCCACTGGAGATGGCAACACGGTCAGGGAAGTAGACAAATGCAACGATGGCAGGCACAACAGATGTGCAGGGGTGGAAGCCACAGATATGAAATTGCCAATGTAAGTAGGAAACCCATTGCCAAATACTGAACACATGACACCCTCAGATGCTGCTATTGATGACATGGATACACCACATGATAGGACACATTCCCCCTGGACCACATGGGTTCCTGCACAGTAACACTTCATAATCATGATACCAGATATCACCATCACTGCAGCAAGGGCATGGTTAGCTGCACCAACAACATGTACATCTGAAACATGAGCACTAGAGAAAAGAAAGTTGCTTTATTCAGCATATGTGTTGTTTGATAACGACGTCCAGAAGAAATTAGAGCAAAGGCCAATGGCCAGTCCATTGTCAAAGTTCAAACAGGGTGACACTGGCAGATGTCACCCTACGCATGCCTGCACAAAACCAGGGACAATCCACTAGGAGGGGCAACCGGGGGGCAGGCCAGGCACCGCAGGGACAGGATCAGGGCTCACCAGGGGGAGTCAGGGAAGGGGTGGTGGGTGCTGGAGAGCCACTGACAACTGCAGTGGAGGTGTCTGACATGGTGTGTGCCGGCACAACTGGGGGGCATGACTCAGATGTCGTGGGTGCCGGCACAACTGCAGTGGACCCTGCAGATGGGGTGGACAGGTCCGCCACTGCAGTGCCCAAGTCAGACAGGGCGGTAGTGGACTCCACTGCAGTGCCTACCTCCAGGGGAGGAGAATGGGGAACAGGCAAGGTGGGTTGGACAGAGGGGGAGGACACCCTCACCACATCAGTGGCACAGACAAGCGCAGCAGGGGGTGTGGTGCTGGGAGAGCAAGTGGCAGGGGGAGAAGGCCGGAGCATCTTGGGGATGGTATATCTGTGGGTGGGGGAACCTGGGGCAGGGTGTGGTGGGGGCACCTGTGCAGTGGGGGCCTGAGGGATGGAGGACGGAGACCTTGTGCCTGAGCTGCAGGGCGGTGGCGGGGTCTTGCTCTTAGCACTCCGGGGGGACTTGCGGGTGGGGGCCTCAGTCCGTCTGCGCCTGGGGGAGGGTGTCCGGGGGCGAGGGGCACTCTGCTCCGTGTGGGTGGGCTTCCTCTTCCCCCGGGATGCTGGAGCAGCTTCATCGGTGGGGAAGAGGCCGAGGTCACAGAGGAAGAGCTGCTGTGACTTTGGGGTTGCATGTGAGGCAAGGGAGGGTGCTTTGGAGGGAGAGGGAACTGAGGACTGCGCAGTGCATGTGGATGCGTGTGTGTGTTCCAGGGCCCCATCCCCTGTGAGTCTGGCTTCAGTCCCCTGAATGTGCGTGCGTGTGCGTTTTGTCATTGGCGTGTGTGTCAGTGTGCTGGATGTGTGTGTGCTGGTGTGTGCCTGTGCCGGTGTGTGTGTGCTTGGGACGGGTAAGGTGCTGGGGAGTGTGGATGGAGCAGAGGCAGGAGGGGTGAGGGACCGTTTGAGGAGGGACACTGCTGCCGTCAGGGAGGAGTCCATGGACCTATTGCCCCTCTGTAGGTCAGACATGCCCGATGAGATGCCCTCCATGAACGACACCAGCTGAGTCAACAGCGCGGTGTGCGCATGGAGGACACTCAGCATGGCTGTCTGCCCTACATGGAGCTGGCGAAGGAGGTACACAGACTCCTCACTCAGGGCAGCAGGGGACACAGGGGCAGGGGGTGCGGTGCCTGGCCCAAAGGAAACACGCTCCCGGACATGGGAGCCTCCACGGACCTGGGGAATGGGAGCCGATGGGAGGGCGGTGGTGGTGCTGGTGGTGGCGGGGACAGCAACACTAGCTGGGGTGTGGTGGCTGCTGACACCCGCCTCCACAAGGGAGTCATCCTCCGAGTTGCTCTGGTCCTCAGCTGAGGTGGATGCTGCTGAGGACTCCTCGGTGTGGCTCCCCTCGCCCTCCGTGCCACTGGGTCCCTCCGACCACTCCTCGGCTGCTGACCCAGTCTGGCTCTCCGGCTCCTCCTGGTCCGTGGAGCTGTCCCCTTCCGTGGCCGTGGATGTATCTGCAAACAATGGGGATACAGACAGACATCAGTCACCTGCACATAACGCACACACCACTGTGAGCACAGCACATCACAGAGCAAGCCCTGGCATCATCAGTTGTACATTGCTAAAAGTGCCCTAACTGAACAGGAGAAGTCAATTGTCAGTCTGATGCCAAGCATGGCACTCACATCCCACATGGCCTTGCACCCATCTGTCTGGTGTCTGTTGGATTGCAACACCCCAGTGTTGACACATGCACCAAGTACACAGTAGTTGGACAGTGCAGAGGACACGGTGTGGACACATCACAGCTCTTGCCACTGAGTCAGTACAGGTTTCCGGATGAAAGGGATGCCCAGAGTCAAATAGGAAATGCATGTGATGCATACCAGCGACAGACACCATGATGCACCCATGTCCTGATAGCCAGCGCCACTATGGTGTGCATGTAGCACATGTCACTCCCCTGCAGGCTCACCAATCAGTAGACACATGCCATGGCGGAGGCATGCCTGCAAAGTCATACATCACTGTCTCAGTGATGTATGGCTTTGCAGCCAGACAACAACACTCTGCACTGTGTCACAATAGTAGGTCATGGGGAATGCAAGTCCAGGAGCTGCACAAGTGCACATGTACATCCCCCACAACACATCCTCTTAACCCTCATCTGTCCAGGTCATACCTATTGGACATATGGGAGACCTGTGACACTACCCTCTGAACCTGAGCCCCTCACACTCTGCTATGCATGGGGAACAGCTGCCTGAACTTCACATTTACATGCCCCAGTCTGCATGGGCAGCTGATCAGACACCTATGTGTCACACAAGTATCGTCTCCTATGGTCACATCTCCAGTGGCATGCTGAGCCCCTACCAAGAAACTCCACAGCAGTCCTGGCGACTAATCTACAGCACACTGACACAGAGGCAGACACCTGAGGGGTCAAATCACTGTGCACAATGTGTCCGCTGATACACGGGAGTGGGAGTACAGAGTGTATTGTATGGCCTGGAGTAGGCATGACTGTCCAGCCCCACATGAATGAGGGATGAGCCCTGGACTGTAGGCAGCTGGCTAAGTATGTGTGACACACGTCATATACATACTCCTGGGGCCCAAACATTGTTCCCACCCGCAGCATGGGTGTGTGCCAGATACCCCAGCCACATGTGGTGGATCAGCTCAGCAATTGGACCACAGATCAAAGTAACACGCTGAATACATGTCAGAATACAGGCATTGTGTAAGCAATGGACCCACCCATGATGCCCACCACAGAGTCAGGGAAACAGATGCTGTCTCCCACCTTGAGTCAAGCAAACTGCAAGGACACAGTCCTAAGTGACAGAATTCCCTGCATGTAAGGGCCACACCTGGGTATCAGATGAGGAGTGGGCAGTGCACAATAGAGGGACATGGCTCCTGGACAACATGACTGCTGTACTGTGGCAGTTTAACCAGGCCCGAGGAGGGCACATAGCATGTTAGACAGAGTACACAGTGCAGTCTTTGACTCACCCCCTCCTTGCTGCTCTCTGGCCTTCAGCTGCCCATCCAGGTCTGGAAAGACCACCGCCAGGATCCTGAGCATGTGGGGGGTCAGGGTCCGTGTTCCGCCCCTCCTGCGAGGAGGCGACAGCTTCAGCTGGACCCGTGCAATCCTCCGGGTCCAGCCCCGAAGGTCCTGCCACCTCTTTTGGCAGTTGCGGATCCGGCGCTTGTAGACCCCCACGGACCGGACAGCCCGGACGATGTCCTTCCATATCTCATGCTTCCGATGGGCAGAAGCCTGTCAGGATGACAAAGTGATAAGGCCATTACTACACATGCAACATATCCGTGCATGACACAGTTGCATATACATGTCGCAATCACAGGGGCACATGGTGTACACAGGCAGTGCACGGCTGCCCATGGACAGTTTTCCAGAAGTCACTACATGGTATCATTGCATGGGGAGTAAAACCCTGTTCAGAAGCACTGTCACTGCACCATACCTGTCCAGTGCAAGTCACCACACACTATGGGGGGTGACAACTACTCAGTGAGCCTGCTAGCCAGTGGCGTGCTGACTCTCAGCCTTGCTAGTCAGACAAAATGCACATTCAGAAAGGCAGTGCACAGAACACTCACCTGCTCCCCTGGTGTCCCATACAGCTTGCTGTACTGTGGAAGTAGGCTGTCCAGCAGGGCCTGGTTCTCCTCAAGGCTGAAGGCTGGGGCTCTCTCCACAGTACGTGCCATTGCAGGGTCCAGAGGGGCAGAGACAGCAGCAGTGCAGTGGCAGATGTCGTCCTGGAGCATGTAGTGCAGGCAAGTGGGCTCTCAGGGGAACAGGCAGCAATATATATGTGCTGGAGAGGCAGATACTGTCCCTTGTGTCCAAAGTGATAGGTCCAAGTCGTTTGCATCTTCTGAATCTGGCCAATCCATGGAATAGCAGCACCAAAACACGCCCACAGCATCCTTCAAAACTTCAACTTCATGACATACATGATTTTGCAACATTGTTGTGGGTGACCAACTGATTTTCCAGCAACCGACTCGTTCGAAATTCGAAACGCGTCCGTTGCCAGGCAAGCCCATTGTCAATGGGTGCGCACCGATCGGTCCATTGCGGTACAACGCGCACAGGGGTACAACGCGTACCCGCACACATTGAATGCAATGGGCCGGCCGGAGGCACCGATCGGTCCATTGCAGTTCAACGCGCACAGGGGTACAACGCGTACCCGCACACATTGAAAGCAATGGGCCGGCCGGAGGCACCGATCGGTCCATTGCAGTTCAACGCGCACAGGGGTACAACGCGTACCCGCACACATTGAAAGCAATGGGCCGGCCGGAGGCACCGATCGGTCCATTGCAGTTCAACGCGCACAGGGGTACAACGCGTACCCGCACACATTGAAAGCAATGGGCCGGCCGGAGGCACCGATCGGTCCATTGCAGTTCAACGCGCACAGGGGTACAACGCGTACCCGCACACATTGAATGCAATGGGCCGGCCGGAGGCACCGATCGGTCCATTGCAGTTCAACGCGCACAGGGGTACAACGCGTACCCGCACACATTGAAAGCAATGGGCCGGCCGGAGGCACCGATCGGTCCATTGCAGTTCAACGCGCACAGGGGTACAACGCGTACCCGCACACATTGAAAGCAATGGGCCGGCCGGAGGCACCGATCGGTCCATTGCAGTTCAACGCGCACAGGGGTACAACGCGTACCCGCACACATTGAAAGCAATGGGCCGGCCGGAGGCACCGATCGGTCCATTGCAGTTCAACGCGCACAGGGGTACAACGCGTACCCGCACACATTGAATGCAATGGGCCGGCCGGAGGCACCGATCGGTCCATTGCAGTTCAACGCGCACAGGGGTACAACGCGTACCCGCACACATTGAAAGCAATGGGCCGGCCGGAGGCACCGATCGGTCCATTGCGGTTCAACGCATCACTGTATATGTGACTGGCATAGGTCAGCATGCCTGTCTCAGATGGACATATGCCAGCCACAGATAGCTCCCAGGGAGTGAGGGGCACACCTACATCACGACAGCCTGTCCAAACCTTATCATAAGGCATGTAAGGCTGCATTTCCTATTGTGTGTATGTTGGTGTACATGTTGTCCTGTGGGTGTCACCTGTGGGCAGCCACCCCCAGGCTGTGCACGTGTTCATGGGGACAGGATCCTGGGTGTTACGTGTACGTGACCACTGTGATGTGCAACTGTTCATATCTGTGCATGTGTCATGGTCACATTTCACAGTGGTGTTTGTGTATGTCATGTCACATACCCCGTGAGTCCCATGTGGGACGGTATGTTTGAGCCAGGGTGTCCCAGTGGCACAATAGTGATGGCCCTCCACAGTCTTTGTGCATGTAGTGTTTACAATGTCTCTGATTTCATGTGCACAATGGGAGACAGTCTCCACATCCACGTTGTGTGTGCATGGACTCTGATGTTGTGCGTGTGTGTCACAGACGTCCATGGCTGTCCTGCCATGGCAAGTGTGGCCACTACCTGTGGGGGTCATGTTTGTTTTGCTGTGGTGTACACATGATACTCCAGGTGATGCCAGTGTCCATGTGGCATTACAGGGTCCCTGGGAATGTGCCTGTCGTTGAGCTGTGGTGCCTGGGGCACATCTGTCCTCACATGTCACTGTGGGGGGTGACTGTGACACAGCATCATGATATCCAATGGGCCAACCTGGGACAAATTGATGCCACCTGTAGGACCGTGTTGACAGATGTTGGCCATGTATGTACCATACATGTTGTTCCGGTACTGCACACTTCATGTAGTTGTGCCTCATGATGATGTATGTTGGGATCTTGAGTGTGTTCAATGCCGCATATGTGGGGTGACTGACGATCTTGCTTACTTCTCCTCTGCACTGCAGGGCTCCTGCTGTCCATTGGCCATTCCCAGACCTGGCAACGATGGTGGAACGGGACAGCATCCGACGGTACCGCTTCACCAGGCAGCTGATTGAGGATTTGGCAGTGCAGTTGTCCCCACATTTGCAGCCTGGCCGGCCGTATCCTACAGCGCTGACCCCCAAGGTGAAGGTGATGGCAGCCCTACACTTCTTTGCCACCGGTACCTTCCAACATACTGTGGCGTCTGCTGGTGGGATGTCACAGACCATGTTCAGCCGTGTGCTCCGCGATGTTTTGGCGGCAATGTTGCTCTTCCTGAACCGGTACATCTATTTCCCTAGACTGCGACGACTCACTGACGTGAAGAGTGACTTTTATGCCCTGGGGAGGATGCCGCATGTCATTGGCTCCATTGATGGGACACATGTGGCTTTGGTACCACCACAGGCCCAGGAGCAGGCCTACAGGAACCGCAAGCACTACCACTCGGTCAATGCACTGGTGGTGTGTCTTGCAGACATGACCATCACACACGTGTGTGCCCGTTTCCCTGGTTCAGCACACGATGCCTTTGTGATGAGGAGTAGTCGCATCCCCAGGTTGATGGCACAGATGCAGAACCAGCGTGCCTGGCTTGTCGGTGTGTACTGACTGTGCCATTGTGTGTGATCTGATCTGTAGTATTCCGCCCACTTTTCCAAGTCAGCTGATGTGCACTTGTCTGTCCGTAGGTGACTCGGGATACCCCAACATGCCGTGGTTGCTGACACCCCTCAGGAACCCTGTGACACCTGCCCAGATGCGCTACAATGAGGCACATGGTCGGACCAGGAGAGTGATTGAGCGGACCTTTGGTCTCCTGAAGAGCCGCTTCCGCTGCCTGGACAAGACCGGAGGGTCCCTCCCATATGCCCCTGCGAAAGTGTGCAAGATTATCATCGTCTGCTGCATGCTACACAACCTGGCAGTGCGGAAGGAGTTGCCTCTCATCCAGGATGACGATGACCAACATCCGCCACCTGTGGAGGATCCTGGCCTGGACCACGATGCCAGTGACGATGATGATGATGATGATGGTGATGGTGATGTCCGCACACAGCTCATCACCAACTTCTTTAGCTGAATGTGAGTATCCTGAGGTGTCATGTGAATGATGTGAGTTGGCATGATGTGTGGGTGGTGCTCTGGTGCTGTTGGAGTGTGTCCATGGGCTACTTGACAGGATGTGTGTTGCGATGTGTGGTGACAGGTGGGCTGTACTCCCCAACAGTGTTGACATGCTAACTTGGTTCTGGGTGGGTATCTTGTAACATGTATTGTGCATAAGTTTTGCTGATCTGTCCTGTACTGCATTGCTTTTGACTGTGTGTCATTTCTGTCCTTCACAGGGTACTTTCAGATTCGTTTGGTCAACTGTGTCCACCGACGACGTGATTGCACATCCAGGCTGGTAGCTGTTGTGTCCCTACAGGTGATGTGCGCCACACCCATGGACTTCCTTCCGTCTACAGTTGTTGACTGTGTGCCCGCTACCAGGTGGGGTTACCTTGCATCTGTAGTGGTTACGGCATGTTGCTACTGTGTAATAAACCTGTGCTTCACTTAGTGATGTGCGTTGTCTGTGGTCACACATTTGACTGCCATTTGCTTACTGCACCTGTGGGCTACTTGACTACAACTGGGAATGGGTGTGGTGTCTGTGCATTGCACCGTCTTCCCTGGCAACATCAGTGTAGGCAATGAGTCAGATGGCCTAGGTGTGTATGTGTTGTGTACCCCTGGTGGTGTGTCTCCCTCATATGTGTCACGTTGCCTGTACTCACATGCCTGTGTTGTCCTTGCTGTTGCAGTTCGCATACACAGTGTAATTTTGCAGTTCATCATCCCCATAACAGCACCCACGTTGGAATCACGACAGAGGCAAGTATGGTGTATTAGTGTGTTTATTGTGATACATCTGTGTTAATAGTGCATAGGATGGGTTGTGCTGTACATGAATCTTGCAATCCCAAGTTCCTAGGTGAACTGAAAGTCCAGGTAGACAGGATCCCCAGTATCGGGGCCACAGTTGTCTGACACATTGTTCCAACTTGTACTCCCCATGCAATGTGTGGGAGTAGTGTTGCCACCAACAGGGTGAACAGTCTGTGCACAAAGGCGAAAATCCAGAACAGGTTCAGGCTTCCTGGGAGTTGCGCTTGGCCATCAGCCTCTCACTTTCCCCTCCTCGGACAACCCCTCTTCTTGGGGGGGGGGCCCTCAAGTGCAGGCTGCTGCGGTGCAGGGGACTCTCCGCCAGAGTCCTCCTCCCTCCCTGTGGCAGTTGCATTTTTTTCTGTATCAGATGTTGTTGGCACACAGGGAGGTGTGGACTGGTTGCTGTTCATCTGGCGGAGGCATTGTAAAATGTCCCTGTGCACCGCCGTCATCTCATGTAGTACATCCCACTTGGACTCCACGCGGGACATGTGGGAGTCCACACGTGACATGTGTGACTCCACGTGGGACATGTGGGAGTCCAAGCGGGCATGATGGGCAGCCTGCTGCTGTTTGATGTCTCTGAGGAGCCCCACTACCTGGCTGAGCTCTCCGGTGCTGGACTGGTACGCATCAGCTATACGTACCAGTTGTGGGTCTTCATGCACACCAGCAACGTCTGCAAGCAGCGACCTCTGTCTCCCACCCCTCCCACCACCCCTGCTGACATGTGCAGTGTGTGCAGTTGCACGCACAGATGACCCTGGTCCACCTTGGGGGTTGGTGGTGGTGGTGGTGTCCATGGCCCCAGGTTGGTCCAGGGTCACTGCGCTGGTGTTGCTCCTTATTCCGTCCATGTCGGCAGGGATGGTATTCGTGGTGACAGTCGTTGGAGGGGTGGGTGCAGGGGGTGCAGCTGGTGGACCTGCTGGTGCTGCAGCTGGTGGTCCTGCTGGTGCAGCATGTTGACTTGCACCGGATGTGCCAGGTTGTTCATCGTCCGAGGAGGACAGAGGCTGTACGACGCCAGTGAGCTCGGCATCCTCTTGAGCCTGGGACTGGGACTCCTCAGCGTCTGCTGCTGTGTCCCTATCATCACCTGTTTTTGGGAGACACAAACAATGTATGTCATGTTTCTGCAGGCATCAGTGGTTGACACACCTGACAGTTGTGACTGTGCCTCGGGGTGCGGGCCTGTACATTGTATTGTCCTAAGTCGTCACAGTCAGGGGTTGATATTGGTGTGGCACATTGTCCTGCATTATTTGGGCATTTCTATGTATTCTCTGGGGTGTGAACATGGTCTGCATTGATTGTGTTTGGTTGACAGCCAGACCTCCTTCCCACCCACCCACCCAGCCAGTCAGTTATCCCACCATGGAACGTGCTTGCATTGCAGGGAGTGTAAGTTGTCTCTCAGGATGTCAGTCAGTGGTGTCCTGCTGTTTGTTGGTGCACAGTTGGCAGCAGGGCCTTGTGCTCCCCACAGCAGTAGCCAGTGTCAGCCATCTTGTGAGTCCTTCTCCACTCCCTGTGATGTGAGCATGGTTCAGGGTGGTGTTGATGGGACAGTTGTGAGGGTGAGCTATGTCTGTGACTACGACTCCCATCATGCTATTGCCTCCACCCCCTTCCCAGCATGCCCATGCTTCCTTCCTTTTGACTCTGCTTCCCTGTGGGGTGGGCTGGCTGTGCTGACAGGATGGCTGGGAGTGTTGTCCTGGCAGTTGTTTGGCTAAGAGTCCCAAGAGTGTCCCTGTGCTTCACACAACATAACCCAGGGTGGTGGTGCTTTGTGGGATCTTGTGTTAGGTTGGAGGGCATTGCATTCTACCAGGTGGGTACTGTGGAGTTTGTGTTGGGGGGGTGAGGGGAGGTGCTGGTGACTATAGTCAGTGCTGCTAGTCCCCCTTCCCACCCAGCCAGCCAGATATCCCACCATGGAACGTGCTTGCATTGCAGGGAGTGTAAGTTGTCTCTCAGGATGTCAGTCAGTGGTGTCCTGCTGTTTGTTGGTGCACAGTTGGCAGCAGGGCCTTGTGCTCCCCACAGCAGTAGCCAGTGTCAGCCCATCTTGTGAGTCCTTCTCCACTCCCTGTGATGTGAGCATGGTTAAGGGTGGTGTTGATGGGACAGTTGTGAGGGTGAGCTATGTCTGTGACTACGACTCCCATCATGCTATTGCCTCCACCCCCTTCCCAGCATGCCCATGCTTCCTTCCTTTTGACTCTGCTTCCCTGTGGGGTGGGCTGGCTGTGCTGACAGGATGGCTGGGAGTGTTGTCCTGGCAGTTGTTTGGCTAAGAGTCCCAAGAGTGCCCCTGTGCTTCACACAACATAACCCAGGGTGGTGGTGCTTTGTGGGATCTTGTGTTAGGATGGAGGGCATTGCATTCTACCAGGTGGGTACTGTGGAGTTTGTGTTGGGGGGGGTGAGGGGAGGTGCTGGTGACTATAGTCAGTGCTGCAAGTCCCCCTTCCCACCCAGCCAGCCAGATATCCCACCATGGAACGTGCTTGCATTGCAGGGAGTGTAAGTTGTCTCTCAGGATGTCAGTCAGTGGTGTCCTGCTGTTTGTTGGTGCACAGTTGGCAGCAGGGCCTTGTGCTCCCCACAGCAGTAGCCAGTGTCAGCCATCTTGTGAGTCCTTCTCCACTCCCTGTGATGTGAGCATGGTTCAGGGTGGTGTTGATGGGACAGTTGTGAGGGTGACCAATATCAGTGACTACGACTCCCATCATGCTATTGCCTCCACCCCCCTTCCCAGCATGCCCATGCTTCCTTCCTTTTGACTCTGCTTCCCTGTGGGGTGGGCTGGCTGTGCTGACAGGATGGCTGGGAGTGTTGTCCTGGCAGTTGTTTGGCTAAGAGTCCCAAGAGTGTCCCTGTGCTTCACACAACATAACCCAGGGTGGTGGTGCTTTGTGGGATCTTGTGTTAGGATGGAGGGCATTGCATTCTACCAGGTGGGTACTGTGGAGTTTGTGTTGGGGGGGGGGTGAGGGGAGGTGCTGGTGACTATAGTCAGTGCTGCAAGTCCCCCTTCCCACCCAGCCAGCCAGATATCCCACCATGGAACGTGCTTGCATTGCAGGGAGTGTAAGTTGTCTCTCAGGATGTCAGTCAGTGGTGTCCTGCTGTTTGTTGGTGCACAGTTGGCCCAGGGCCTTGTGCTCCCCACAGCAGTAGCCATTGTCAGCCAACTTGTAAGTCCTTCTCCAATCCCTGTGATGTGAGCATGGTTCAGGGTGGTGTTGATGGGACAGTTGTGAGGGTGACCAATATCAGTGACTACGACTCCCATCATGCTATTGCCTCCACCCCCCTTCCCAGCATGCCCATGCTTCCTTCCTTTTGACTCTGCTTCCCTGTGGGGTGGGCTGGCTGTGCTGACAGGATGGCTGGGAGTGTTGTCCTGGCAGTTGTTTGGCTAAGAGTCCCAAGAGTGTCCCTGTGCTTCACACAACATAACCCAGGGTGGTGGTGCTTTGTGGGATCTTGTGTTAGGTTGGAGGGCATTGCATTCTACCAGGTGGGTACTGTGGAGTTTGTGTTGGGGGGGTGAGGGGAGGTGCTGGTGACTATAGTCAGTGCTGCTAGTCCCCCTTCCCACCCAGCCAGCCAGATATCCCACCATGGAACGTGCTTGCATTGCAGGGAGTGTAAGTTGTCTCTCAGGATGTCAGTCAGTGGTGTCCTGCTGTTTGTTGGTGCACAGTTGGCAGCAGGGCCTTGTGCTCCCCACAGCAGTAGCCAGTGTCAGCCATCTTGTGAGTCCTTCTCCACTCCCTGTGATGTGAGCATGGTTCAGGGTGGTGTTGATGGGACAGTTGTGGGGGGGCAATATGTGTGACTGCGACTCCCATGATGCTATTGGCTACACTGACTTGGCCAGCATACACAGAATTCCTTCCTTTGAGTGGTCTTCACTGTGTGTTGGTGTTGTTGTGGTGGCTACATGTGTGGATGTGTGTGTTAGTTCTATTTGTGCCACTGCCTAGCTGTAGTTGTGGTTGTGTTTGTACATGTGTTGGCACAGTTGGATGTGACTTTTTTGATGGCATGTGTTGTGTTTATCTGACTGACATACACATTTTGGGATGATTCTGTTCTAGTTGCTGTGTAATTGCTATGAGTGCATGGTTTGACTCTCCCCTTGACAGTGATGTGTGTGTTTTGTGGCAGTTTATTGTGTACATTTGTTGTGTACTCACCAGGCTCTGGGATGTCCTCTAGTCCATATACGCTCACTGGCGGAAGGATGGCCCGCACCTTCTCCTCCCAGGGCCTGAGGTATATTGGCTTGGCAGGAGGGCCACTGCCGGTGTGTTGGCTGTTGATGTAGTCTTTCTTGAGCATGTCCCGTACCCTCCTGCGCACGTCATACCACCTGTTCTGGATGTCCGTCTTTGTGCGCCGACATGGTGATTGGGCGTTCACCCTGTTGATGATCCTCTCCCACATCTTGGTTTTCTGCGACATGGGGGTCTGTTGGACCAGAGTGCCAAACAGCTGTGGCTCCACCCTGAGGATCTCGTCTACCATGACTTCCAATTCACTATCTAGGAACTTGGGATTCTTCTTGGGGGGCATGGTGATGGGTGGTGATGGTGGGTGATGTGTGTGTTGGTGTGCAGGTGAGGGTGTGTGGGTGTGTGTTGTGCTGGGTGTATGTGAGGTAGGTATTTGTTGGTGTGTTGATGGTGTGTGTCTTGTGTGAGGGATGAGCTGTGGGTGTGTGGTTGCTTTCTCTTGGGTGCTGGCAGTGAAATGGCATTTGCAAAGGCTCATGGTAGTGATTTGTGTCCTTTATATAGGTGGAGTTGTGGGTGTGTCTTTGTTCTCTGTCCCCACCCCCCAGTATTTATTGGCTTGGTAATTGCTTGTTTGGCCTTTTTTTGGTTGATTTTTCCTTTGTGCTGTTTGTGTATGTTGGAAACGTTCTTGTGACCGAGTCGGACCCTGCATTGGTCTCGTACGGTGTTTTCCGTTTCGTTCACGCTGTGTTTGTGCAGTTTTCTATGCTGCGTACGCGTCGGTCGCGGTGTATTGTGTTGCTTCGGCTCGGTTTTGTATGCGTGTCGGTCGTACGGCTTGTCCTCCGTCCGACTCGGTCGTGTTTTTCGCGCCTTGCATCGTACTTTGCGGTTTGGAGTTGGCGGGTACGATTCGGTCGGATTTGTTCCGGGTGCGTGTCGGTCGGTTGGATTCGCGTGTTTTTCCGGCCGGATTGCTATTTTCCGAGCGGCTCGGTCGGTCGGCTTGGTTTCCTAACGTGTCGGTCGGATTTATCGCGGCTTGCATCGTACTTGGCGTGTCGGGCGCCACTGGTACGTGTCGGTCGGTAATTTTTCCGGCTCCGTGTCGGTCGGTGCTTTTTCCGGCCCGAATCGGAATCGACCCCAATGGGTCTGCCAGGTGGATCCACCTTGTGTTTATGCATTTCTGGCAGTAGATATAGGATAGGAATCTTGGGATGCTTGTGTCTAAGAAAAAGGAACTCCTCCCACTCCAGGAGTCCCCATCCCTCAAATCAACAAGCAAATCATTATATACTGAATTTATGCGACTCACTTCATCCCTATCCATTTTCTCATAGCAAGTCAAGTCACCTAGTTATCTAGTCCCTTCACTCAAATACCTGACTTTGGGCAAGATCACCACATTCTCTCCCTTATCAGAGTGTCTAATGACCAAGTCCATATAGCTCTGTAAGGTTTTGAAGGCTTGCATTTCACTTCTTAACAAGTTAAACCTGTCTCTCATAACATTTCTTCCTAGTCTCTTGAGTTCACATGTGACTACATCGTGGAAGGCATCTAAAGGATCATAGGGCATATTAGGTACAAAGGTTGATTCAAGCTTAAAGCCACTGGAGCAAGTCAACTCCACTTTTACTCCCAAATCATCCAAATGAAGGTATGGATCTCCCTCACTCCTCATATCATCATGCAGTTCAGTCAAGGATAGAAGAGTATCAAGAGTATCAGTTCCTTGAATATCTGCCTACTTCTCGTACTATACCATGTCCTTAATTTAAGTTAATGTACACATTTGAATAAATTAATCCTCCATTGAATGTAATCAAATTTATTTAGGGGGCAACATGACAAACCAAAAGAAAGTACAGTTAGTTCATCCTTACTCAGTGTCATTCTGTTAGGTTGATAACAATATTCTCCATTAGTTGCCCCTCTTCTGAACCCTTGTCACTATTCTGATGGGGGTTTTGCCATTTCAATCTCCTCCATCCGCTACTCCTTGTCTGTCTTTTCCTTTACCTTTTCCACCTCGACCTCATGGTCTTTCCCTGTTGCTTGAGCTCTGTCCCCTGCCCATACTGAGCAGGTGAAACTTGGCCAAGAAATTGCTTTTAGAGGTACCGGAATTACTCAGGCTTGTGCTGCTACCCCCAGATATATCACTGTCCTCCTGTATTGTATTTCTGGACTCTGCTCATTTGCAGGTTTCTCCTGCCTGACAAAGACTCACATCCTGCCTCTCACTTCTATGAAGCCCATCATATTTCTTACTAAATTTAAGGATTCTACCACTCTGGTAGTCTTTAGAATCCCTTAGGAATTTCCTGTGTTTCTTTAGTTTGATTTCCTCCTTAGGTTTAACAAGCCTTTTGTTAATTTTATCCCAAAAAACTCATGTTTTCCGGAGTGTCTCTTTACCGTAGTGCTTCTTTTAGGGATTTAATCTCTTGTTATAATCTCTCCCTATCATGCCATTCATACTTCACCAAAAGTTTGAGCATGTCCATTCATCAATTTACTGAATTTATTGCCAGTAATTTCAGGTTAAAATTCTCATAGGTAGGAACGGTGTAAATTCTCAGCCCCTTGCACAGTCTGTGTATTTTTCCAGCAGGGAAACAGCCTCCAACTATTTATTCAACTCCTTTGTGGATATACTTTCCAGCTTTTCATATTTTTGTTTTAGAGTCATGCTTATTGTTTTGATGATGGTTTTTATGCGTTCAGGTGGTTTGCTAGTGCCATGATACCTGTCAGGGGAATTATGTGCTTTGCAAATTGCTACTAATAATAGTAATTTAATAGTTGATTTCTTTTATAGTTGAAGACATGGAAGTAGTTCTGCAACAAGAAGCAAATTGTAATTCTTGAAGTGGAAGAAAAAGAGCAGAAGTAATGGTTTCATTTGGAAAAACCTGCAAATCCTCTACTGGATAACTGGATAATAAGTAATTGAACTTAAGATCTGGAGATCAAAATGGCCGCTACTTCAATGCAAAAATTAAGGGAGTTTAAAAGCAGGAATGTGCCTTCCATTTAGGTGGTAGAAAACAGAATAGCCACCTGAGAGCAGCCTTGCTGTGTTGGGAACCCATACAAGTGTGGTAGCGGGTACAAGGCCACCAGCACCCTTAACTGCAGCTGCCATGCAATAACAATCCTAACACAAGCCCTGCTAGTAACTCCCACACACCTGTGGCCCCCAAAGGCTGTGCACTTGCAGGCCTCAAAGGGCAAGTACCTGCTTTAAGACTACTGTGCCTGTGCTGCAAAATCCTTATATATAGGAGTAGGGGTGCCCTATTAACTGATATGCCTTAACTAATTGGTTGCACAATAATTCCAGAGGCTAATTCTAATCTTGCTCCAAACAAATACTTATTTTCTTTCCACAAAGAAGAATATTTTCCTACTATCAATATGACAGAGTTAAATCCAAATGGACTAAAACAATGGTGAATCTTCCTGCTCCACTCAATTCTATTCCCAACCAGGAAGCAGAATTTCAGTATTCCTAGACAACTGTAAAAATGTTCAGCAGATTCTTGACACTTAAAATCATGCAGGGGTTCAAGACAAATTTCTTTCAAGCAAACTTTTTCTGATCTTTTCACCATTATTCAGTACATTTTAAGACATAACCAGTGAATTCAGAGGTTGAAAGCGGACATAGAACAAACTACATTACACCCAACAAGATTTTAAACAATATTTTTGTGCGGAGAACAAAATAAACAAATAATTGCATCCAATCATAAATCTCTGCAATAATAATGTGTGTGTCTTTATCGCATACTTTAAAATGGAGCGGATTCTCTTTCCCAGGTATTCAGCCAACCCAATAATTGGATTATCAGATAGCACCAAAAATGAATATCGTTCTACTTTTATCTGTACAAAACGCTACAAATTCCTCCAGTTAATGGAAGGTCAGATTTTACATACCTTTAACTTCAGCTCTCTTGAGCCTCATGTTGTTTCACAAATCCTTTGAAATCATTGACAGTATTACTAAGATTCAGAGCTTTTGCAAACAGGCTCCTCATGGCCTAAAACAAACACTATATTCACCATATGCAGTCTCGCTCTTGCACAATAAGGGTTTTATCATTACCCATGAGAAATCAGCTTTCCCTCCCTCCACTTGCACGAAGTTCCTGGGTTGCTTAGTAAGCTCTGAAGTCTACATTTTCCAGATATTAAACTGAAAATAACTCAAATAAAGAGCTCCAACCTCCCTTCCTGAAATGACACAATTCACTGAGATGTGTTCCCAAATTGGGGGTTTTCTGACCTCTTCTCTTTCACGCTCTTCTTCACTGTGAAACCCTTTAGAGACTATGATTAATCACCTCAGAAAAGATCTTTGTTACTCAGACAAGATTTTATTAGATCAGAAAACAGGTAAAGCTACATTAGTGGGTAGGTCACTGCAAAGCAATATTGAATGCATTCACAGATCTACTATGAGAGTTCAATGCAAGTTTGTTAACTTGGCAGGCATACAGCAGACAATATTTAACTGGTAATTGATCCTCACAGAGGGAAAATATATCCGCATAAATTATTTAAAATTGCTTGTCAGTTCCTTTGCATTACAGGCATTAGCACAATGTAAATTGTTCAATTCATCTTCAAATGAACAACATCACTGCAGTGCTCTATAAAAAACATTTTGGGACACCAAATCAAAATTCTTTGCAGAACTGGACAAACATTTATGAGAATTACTGCTTTCTCACCACACGTCAATCAGAGCAGAACATAGTACAGGAATATAAAAGACAGTAGCAGATTAGTATTCCTGGAGCCTTTTAGACTTTCAAGCAATACACCGACTGTGGGATGGATTATTTTTCAATGGTTCCTTTCATGACAAGTCTTAATACCAAATTTCCACAGTTCTTCGGTTGGACAACAGACCCATCAGCACAAGCTACAGGTACATTTCTTCCTTTTGTGATGATTTTCAAATAATTTTTGGACATTTGATGCCAAAACATCATGGTCATTCTAATAATTCCTTTCTGGATATCGTATGTGTGGTTGCCAGATCCCTTCGGATTGTCATTGGATTTTCCTGTATTACTCTGTTTCCCAACCTTCTCACAAATCCTCATGGTCTATCCCAAAACCTAGTTGTAGAGCTAATGGCATGGAGAATTTCTACTACGTCTGTAATTTTCCAACACTTTCAGCAGACTCTGTCTCCTTTATTAAGAACTCCTGGGCTTCAAGTACTGTTAAAGCATATAAATAAACTTAATCACGCGGGTGTCTCTGGTATTTGAATTCAAGTTTCATTCCAATTTCAACAAAATGTCTCTGAGATGGATTTGAATACTTACCTTGTCAACTTCAAGGAAATGAAATACTCTAGATGGCCTTGCTGACTAGAGTGATGCAGGACCTGAAAGGAGGAAAAGAGGAAGTTAAAAACAGGATTGAAGACAGACTCATAAAACAAACATCAAAAAGAGAGAAAAGACTAGGAAAAAGGGAACAGGGAGCACAGAGAGCAAGGGGGAAAAACTACAGACTACAGAAAGGAGAGAGAAGGCAGGAGACTTAGAAATAGAACAAAGAGAGCAGGACGCTGGGAGAGAGGGGAAAGATTGATTGAGCAGAGGAGGCATTGGAAGAGGCACACCTACTGAAAGGATTGGGTAGGTCCGAGATATTAAGGGCAGTGGTGGCAAAGTAACACCGAGAGAACAGGGCTCTTCCCAGAAAGAGAGGGAAACACAAAGGGGTCTGCACAGCCCAGAGACAATGATGAAGATCAAGGTTAGGCATTCACCCAAACTTAAAATAGGAAATCTATGTACACGGAGACACGATCCAGAATAGGGTCATGGATAGGCAGGTGAAGCAGGAATGAAAAGAATAGGGAGTCATGCGAGGTGTGGTTTAAGTTATTTAGTTTTTTGCATTTGTTGTAAATAAGTTAAGTCCATTCCACGTAGATTCTTTAGTAGATTTATTCCAAGTAAGATGTTATGTAGAGAGCCCCACCAGGAGCAGCCTCCCTGCTGCTCAGCCCATACACCAACTGACAACCTCACTCATCCAACATTCCACAGTCACCTCTCACACCAACATTCCATTCCACATTCAGACTGGCTGAGCAGCAGGTATAACACATCTCCCTTTTTTACACAAATGAGAATCAACTTCAAATGAATCACAAAAAGAATGGTGCATGCAAAAGATGACAATACAATAATTACATGCAGCACTGGGGCAAGAAAGCAATTTCAATGTAAAACATGTAGAGATGATAATGATGGAAAATATACATGTATGCTAGATAACAAAGAATAGGTTTAAGAAAGAGGAACAAAAACGCAATCCAGCAATCACAGCAAATAAGTGCCACACAAGCACACTCACCACAACTCCCTTTCCACAATCCAATCCAAGTAAAGGCAAAACACACGCTACCATGCCACATAACACAAGCTTAACCCCAATACCAAACAAGCAGGCTGGCCAGGCCAACAAGAGGTAAAAAGAGTACCAACAGGAAAGCATGGTAGGGAACCAGATTGACAATAGATTCGAAGCTGTGACAGGTCATTCCACAGGGAACAATCAGCAGAAACATTGCCCTCCACCCTTACCCGTAGTAAGGGTGGTAAGTGTGACAAAAAAGTGCACACAGAACCTAGAACGGAACAAAGTAGTTCCACAACCTAGTAGTAGAGAAACATCAATCACATAGTCTCAGCACTTCCCCAACACAAGCTGAGGTGGAATGTGTGGGAAACACATCACACGGCACAGCACAACACCCAGTAAATTCGGCACTTCCCCCAACGCAAGTTGAGGTGGAATGTGTGGGAAACACACCACACGGCACAGCACAACACCCAGTAAATTCAGCACCGCAAGTTGGGGTGGAATGTGTGGGAAAAAATACCACATGGAACACAAAGCACGCGCACAACGCTACACTAAAACAAAAACTTCAGCACTTCCCCCAACACAAGTTGGGGTGGAATATGTGGTAAACACACCACACGGAACACAAAGCATGTGCAGAACACTATACCCAAACAAGAAAACTTCATCACTTCCCCCAACAAAGTTGGGGTGGAGTGTGTGGGAAACACACCACACGGAACATCGGAATGCAGGACACGGAGCATCCACAAGTTTCACTGAAATGCAAATTAGTTCAATAAAGCATTAAAAGCACAAAAATGAAAATGGCTCAACACACGCTATAAGAATACAGCATACTTTGCAGCAAAATAGAAAATAGAGCATAACAAATAACACCCATGGCAGCAAGAATGGGCACAGGTTGAACAAGGTACATCACCTCAAGACATAAAGTATATTGCATGCGTGGCACACAATAGTAAATTGAAAGACAGCATGCACTTAATGTGACAGGAGCAAATAAGAAAAGACAGTAATAGGCATCTAAGCACTGCACAAGAAAACGTAAGAACTTGCTAAACACCAGCATCACCAAAGATAACAGAAAATAGAAAGAAAGAAAACTTTACGCAGTGCCAAAGTCCTAGTCCATAACCATGTCTGAAACAGACTTGAAGAGCGATGTCACACTCGAACTTTATGTAGAAGGAGCATCTGCACAACTTCAACATCGTTCTACACAAATGCAGAACATCGAACAACAGTTTTCCTGCAAAGCATGCTGTACACAACGAAATAGTAGATGACAGGGCAGAAGTTTCCAGCGCCCACTGCAGCTTGATTGTTCCTAGAATTGCAGCTAATGAAGTCACCTCGAACCGTTCTCAAGCACTCCTCGCACTTTCAAAAATGTCACTCCAAGAAATCCTTGCAGAACCCCTTAGTAAACACTCACCACAGCCACTTGGGCGACAGGAAAGCACAAGCCTCGAACGAATACCACCACAGCTGAGGAAACCGAGACCCTCCGGCTTTAGCCTCAGCGTAACAAAGATGGTGGCAAGAGCTGGTGAGGAACGGGTAGTCGGGGAGTCCATCAGCATCCCATTGAAATCACAGTTACTGCTGAAAACGGATGGCTGGCACCGGGTAAAGATAAGAAGACGAAAGCTGTCGCCAAACCCAAGATGGCGGCACGTAGTCTTCAGGAGCGCTGGATGGCTCTAAGCACGCACTTGCTCTCAGCGTGAGAACTCCTCCCAACTCCGCGAGCTCCCGATTCCATGGCTCGCGCTGGCCAGAGCGCTCGAGAGGAGGCAGTTGGAGACAGGTAAGATGTTTAAATGTTTAAATGTTTAAAAGAAAAACGGGCGCGGCGGCAGAAAGTCTAAGAAAGAGCAAAGATTACCTCAGAAGCATTAAGTGCGGCACCTCACATCACTCAGCAGGTTCAGGGAAAACACGCAAGCAGGAGGAAAAGCTCCTCCTCGTTGCTCCTCGCCACACGCACTAAGTAGCTGTGGAAACACGCAATTCACTAGGGTACCAATTGTGACAGAGGGTCTGCCAAGGACACTATCACAGCAAGTAATGATCGCAGAATGGGTGCATCAGAGGGACAGGAACGGCGGGTCTTCTCCCCTCACGACGGTCACAGGGTAAAGTTGGTCTCCGGGTAACTTGGCAGTACGCTGGATAGAAGGCAGTTGCTACGATGAGAGACACATCAGGAACTGGCACACTTGGGTTGGAGCTACAGATGTAAAGGACACTGGTGCAACAGCAGCTCCAAAGGGAAATCCAGGGAAGCACAGCAGACAAATCCCACAATCTGGTTGGCAGGGGAACACATGGAGGAACAGAGGAAGTGTCCTCGCTGTTAGGTTGTCAAAGGATCCACTCCAAACAGTCCAAGAAGAGACACAACAGTAACTGGCACACTCAAGTTGTGGGCGACCGATCACAGGGTCACTGGTGGGGCTCGGGGTGCCAGTATGCTTTAAACACGCAGCTTTTATTTTAAAAGTAGTTCATTTACCTTGAAGTTTCAGTAGGCTTCAAATTTATGTAGAAAATGCTTCCATATCCAGGTGTAATACGCAGGTTCTTTCAAAATCGTCGCCAAAATATGTTGTAAATAAGTTAAGTCCATTCCAGGTAGATTCTTTAGTAGATTTAATCTGATCCAGCGCTAACAATAAAAATACTCCTCCTATATAACTCGGTCATCCAGGTACAACTATCTCTCCAATACACAGACTATATCCATATGACGGTGGGGCCCATTGACACCGCATATACATTCACTTACTCATTTATTCCCTGGATTACCTCCGTCCTTAACCTAGGAGAAAAAAACAGTAAAACGATTCGCTGGAAGGAGACGGGATACCTCTTTTAACACGACATAATGTTTCTCATTGCTTTTAAGGTATTCCGCTCATTGGTCGATGGACCAACTAGTAGGAATCAGTTGATGGTGATTAAGACCAGCTCAATCACAATAAACTCTTTAACATTTTACCTTAATTATTGAGCTAAAGAATCACTGAGTCATTTGTTTAAAGATAATAAAGTTTATATAAAGTTTTTAGAAACAATGCATAAGTTTAAGTTCATCACTCAGATTATTACATTTATCATTGTTATAAGAATAAATTGAAATTACAATGCATACCTATTGGATGGAAGATAAAGTTTGTCACAGCAAGAACTTCAAAAAGATCTATCTATCTGTCTTGGAAAAATCTAATAGCTCTAAATGAAAAATCTATCATGAATAAAAAAGTTCTTAAAAAGCAGCATCTATACCTAAGGAAAATAGCAACAGCAGCTTCGGTCATCCGTAGCAGCAGCTCAGCACCCGCAACTCATCTATCAGCAATCTCAGCTCTCTCTTCTCCTAACAGTACGCTCGCTCATCATCATCAAGAAAATAATACTACTAATACCAACCAACCCCTCCCAGAGTAGGTCTTCTTATACCCTAATTCTCGATTACTAAATAAAATGTTGCCTCTTTATGGCGTGATTCTCTCTCATTGGTTCATTCAAGTCCATATACATTTTTATCAAACTTCCTTGTCTTAACCAGTTCTTTGTGGAATGTCCATGCTTGCATCGTTTCCCACAGTTCATGACATTACTCATCAGTTTCGATCAGTCCAATTTGTATCATTTTATGATACTTTTTAGGTTCAATAGTTCCATTTATTCATTTTGACTTCTCACGCTTTTTGCTGATCATCTTGGCACACATTTGCTCAGTAAGGTCACAATAGCCTTGACCATACTTCCATCCTAGAATCTCAGCACGAACACGTGGTCATTCTTTTTCACAGCCTTTCTCCTTTTTCCACACGGCTTCTTGCACATGCGTACTCTAGCTCATGGCGGCCATTTTATATCGCTGCTCAACAGGCCTAAGCGCACTATTTTCAAAGATAAATAAAATATTGTTAAAATAAAGAATATAAACCCTTTCGTTTCCCTCCCGTCTTTCTACGTACCCCAATTAGGTATTACCTAGCAAAAAGCAACATATAACGCCGTCCCTTACTTACCATCGCTTTATTTTGCCACCACACATTTTATTTTCAAAGCACAAATCATGCGTTTATTATTTTATTAGTACGCAAATATTAGATTATGTTAGTCACGTCAACAATTATAAGTAGATTTATTTGCACATAAAATAGCGTGTTACCTTTAACCCTTCACATGTAACATACATTGTTGGTTATTTA
The DNA here is from genome assembly GCA_963921515.1 of Calotriton arnoldi. NCBI lineage: Eukaryota > Metazoa > Chordata > Amphibia > Caudata > Salamandridae > Calotriton > Calotriton arnoldi. Next base: position 291,978 of record CAWUFW010003666.1, on the reverse strand, counting down.
CTTAAACGAACATGTTTATTAATTAATTTACTTAAATTATTAGGAGGTTAAAAAATTTTCATATATCCTGCTCCATCAATTCCAAGTAAGATGTTATGTAGAGAGCCCCACCAGGAGCAGCCTCCCTGCTGCTCAGCCCATACACCAACTGACAACCTCACTCATCCAACATTCCACGGTCACCTCTCACACCAACATTCCATTCCACATTCACACTGGCTGAGCAGCAGGTATAACAGCATTCTCACCTTTTTTTCCTCAGTTTGTTTTTCCTGACGGAGGAGGCAGGCAACCAACATAAATCCCACCAGGAAAGTACTTTAATAAGGACCTACCGAAGAATATATTGTAAAAAAATAGGACATTAAACGTCTTTCCAATAAAAATTAAGATAATTTAAGATTCAGGAAAAGTTGTTTGATATTCCCAAGGAGTACTGCATCAGTATTAACTCCAGAGGCATGAATTGTATGTGTGTATATATATATATATATATATATATATATATATATATATATATATATATATATATATATATATATATCCAAACCAAGCGACCCTTCCAGTTAGAAGGACGAGAGACCACACAGGTAAGCTAAACCAAACTCCTTTAATTACAGTTAAAAACGAGCGGCATAATGCATTTCGGCACTCCGTGCCTTCCTCAGATGCCTTAGCTCATTGAAAGATTTACTGTCCACTTCAAGGAAACGAAGCGTCTCACTGGATTGGTGGCGACACTCCTTCCACCTTTTGTAGGGAAGATTTTCCGGACTCGCTGCCCCGAGTCCACTTGCTGCAGAGACACATGTGGAAGTCCTTGCCCCAGTGGGCGGTGTCTGCAGCTCCCTCTACATTGTGGATCCTGTATTGTGAGGGGCTGGAATGGCTGACCTTCACCCAACCGACAATACCCTCAGCGCGCCGGAATGCCTTTTCCTTAAGTAAGCAGAGGCATCTTTATGCAGTCATAACCCAGTTATTTACCGGCCCGGCAATGCGTTGAAAGTTGCGGTGGTTCGGCGTTTCCCAAGCGCCTTGAGACAATCCACCTTTTGCCACAGTCCGCCGAACTCTTGAGGGTGGGTGCTCGAGTGCGAGTGGCCACGCACACAACATCCAAACCAAGCGACCTTTCCAGCTAGAAGGACGAGAGACCACACAGGTAAGCTAAACAAAACTCCTTTAATTACAGTTAAAAACGAGCGGCATAATGCATTTCGGCACTCCGTGCCTTCCTCAGATGCCTTAGCTCATTGAAAGATTTACTGTCCACTTCAAGGAAACGAAGCGTCTCACTGGATTGGTGGAGACACTCCTTCCACCTTTTGTAGGGAAGATTTTCCGGACTCGCTGCCCCGAGTCCACTTGCTGCAGTGACACATGTGGAAGTCCTTGCCCCAGTGGGCGGTGTCTGCAGCTCCCTCTGCATTGTGGATCCTGTAGTGTGAGGGGCTGGAATGGCTGACCTTCACCCAACCGACAATACCCTCAGCGCGCCGGAATGCCTTTTCCTTAAGTAAGCAGAGGCATCTTTATGCAGTCATAACCCAGTTATTTACCGGCCCGGCAATGCGTTGAAAGTTGCGGTGGTTCGGCATTTCCCAAGCGCCTTGAGACAATCCACCTTTTGCCACAGTCTGCCGAACTCTTGAGGGTGGGGGCTCGAGTGCGAGTGGCCACGCACACAACATCCAAACCAAGCGACCCTTCCAGCTAGAAGGACGAGAGACCACACAGGTAAGCTAAACCAAACTCCTTTCATTACAGTTAAAAACGAGCGGCATAATGCATTTCGGCACTACGTGCCTTCCTGAGATGCCTTAGCTCATTGAAAGATTTACTGTCCACTTCAAGGAAACGAAGCGTCTCACTGGATTGGTGGAGACACTCCTTCCACCTTTTGTAGGGAAGATTTTCCGGACTCGCTGCCCTGAGTCCACTTGCTGCAGAGACACATGTGGAAGTCCTTGCCCCAGTGGGCGGTGTCTGCAGCTCCCTCTGCATTGTGGATCCTGTAGTGTGAGGGGCTGGAATGGCTGACCTTCACCCAACCGACAATACCCTTAGCGCGCCGGAATGCCTTTTCCTTAAGTAAGCAGAGGCATCTTTATGCAGTCATAACCCAGTTATTTACCGGCCCGGCAATGCGTTGAAAGTTGCGGAGGTTCGGCGTTTCCAAAGCGCCTTGAGACAATCCACCTTTTGCCACAGTCCGCCGAACTCTTGAGGGTGGGGGCTCGAGTGCGAGTGGCCACGCACACAACATCCAAACCAAGCGACCCTTCCAGCTAGAAGGACGAGAGACCACACAGGTAAGCTAAACCAAACTCCTTTAATTACAGTTAAAAACGAGCGGCATAATGCATTTCGGCACTCCGTGCCTTCCTCAGATGCCTTAGCTCATTGAAAGATTTACTGTCCACTTCAAGGAAACGAAGCGTCTCACTGGATTGGTGGAGACACTCCTTCCACCTTTTGTAGGGAAGATTTTCCGGACTCGCTGCCCCGAGTCCACTTGCTGCAGAGACACATGTGGAAGTCCTTGCCCCAGTGGGCGGTGTCTGCAGCTCCCTCTACATTGTGGATCCTGTAGTGTGAGGGGCTGGAATGGCTGACCTTCACCCAACCGACAATACCCTCAGCGCGCCGGAATGCCTTTTCCTTAAGTAAGCAGAGGCATCTTTATGCAGTCATAACCCAGTTATTTACCGGCCCGGCAATGCGTTGAAAGTTGCGGTGGTTCGGCGTTTCCCAAGCGCCTTGAGACAATCCACCTTTTGCCACAGTCCGCCGAACTCTTGAGGGTGGGTGCTCGAGTGCGAGTGGCCACGCACACAACATCCAAACCAAGCGACCCTTCCAGCTAGAAGGACGAGAGACCACACAGGTAAGCTAAACCAAACTCCTTTAATTACAGTTAAAAACGAGCGGCATAATGCATTTCGGCACTCCGTGCCTTCCTCAGATGCCTTAGCTCATTGAAAGATTTACTGTCCACTTCAAGGAAACGAAGCGTCTCACTGGATTGGTGGAGACACTCCTTCCACCTTTTGTAGGGAAGATTTTCCGGACTCGCTGCCCCGAGTCCACTTGCTGCAGAGACACATGTGGAAGTCCTTGCCCCAGTGGGCGGTGTCTGCGGCTCCCTCTGCATTGTGGATCCTGTAGTGTGAGGGGCTGGAATGGCTGACGTTCACCCAACCGACAATACCCTCAGCCGGAATGCCTTTTCCTTAAGTAAGCAGAGGCATCTTTATGCAGTCATAACCCAGTTATTTACCGGCCCGGCAATGCGTTGAAAGTTGCGGTGGTTCGGCGTTTCCCAAGCGCCTTGAGACAATCCACCTTTTGCCACAGTCCGCCGAACTCTTGAGGGTGGGTGCTCGAGTGCGAGTGGCCACGCACACAACATCCAAACCAAGCGACCTTTCCAGCTAGAAGGACGAGAGACCACACAGGTAAGCTAAACCAAACTCCTTTAATTACAGTTAAAAACGAGCGGCATAATGCATTTCGGCACTCCGTGCCTTCCTCAGATGCCTTAGCTCATTGAAAGATTTACTGTCCACTTCAAGGAAACGAAGCGTCTCACTGGATTGGTGGAGACACTCCTTCCACCTTTTGTAGGGAAGATTTTCCGGACTCGCTGCCCCGAGTCCACTTGCTGCAGTGACACATGTGGAAGTCCTTGCCCCAGTGGGCGGTGTCTGCAGCTCCCTCTGCATTGTGGATCCTGTAGTGTGAGGTGCTGGAATGGATGACCTTCACCCAACCGACAATACCCTCAGCGCGCCGGAATGCCTTTTCCTTAAGTAAGCAGAGGCATCTTTATGCAGTCATAACCCAGTTATTTACCGGCCCGGCAATGCGTTGAAAGTTGCGGTGGTTCGGCATTTCCCAAGCGCCTTGAGACAATCCACCTTTTGCCACAGTCTGCCGAACTCTTGAGGGTGGGGGCTCGAGTGCGAGTGGCCACGCACACAACATCCAAACCAAGCGACCCTTCCAGCTAGAAGGACGAGAGACCACACAGGTAAGCTAAACCAAACTCCTTTAATTACAGTTAAAAACGAGCGGCATAATGCATTTCGGCACTACGTGCCTTCCTGAGATGCCTTAGCTCATTGGAAGATTTACTGTCCACTTCAAGGAAACGAAGCGTCTCACTGGATTGGTGGAGACACTCCTTCCACCTTTTGTCTGCAGCTCCCTCTGCATTGTGGATCCTGTAGTGTGAGGGGCTGGAATGGCTGACCTTCACCCAACCGACAATACCCTTAGCGCGCCGGAATGCCTTTTCCTTAAGTAAGCAGAGGCATCTTTATGCAGTCATAACCCAGTTATTTACCGGCCCGGCAATGCGTTGAAAGTTGCGGAGGTTCGGCGTTTCCCAAGCGCCTTGAGACAATCCACCTTTTGCCACAGTCCGCCGAACTCTTGAGGGTGGGGGCTCGAGTGCAGTGGCCACGCACACAACATCCAAACCAAGCGACCCTTCCAGCTAGAAGGACGAGAGACCACACAGGTAAGCTAAACCAAACTCCTTTAATTACAGTTAAAAACGAGCGGCATAATGCATTTCGGCACTCCGTGCCTTCCTCAGATGCCTTAGCTCATTGAAAGATTTACTGTCCACTTCAAGGAAACGAAGCGTCTCACTGGATTGGTGGAGACACTCCTTCCACCTTTTGTAGGGAAGATTTTCCGGACTCGCTGCCCCGAGTCCACTTGCTGCAGAGACACATGTGGATTTCCTTGCCCCAGTGGGCGGTGTCTGCAGCTCCCTCTACATTGTGGATCCTGTAGTGTGAGGGGCTGGAATGGCTGACCTTCACCCAACCGACAATACCCTCAGCGCGACGGAATGCCTTTTCCTTAAGTAAGCAGAGGCATCTTTATGCAGTAATAACCCAGTTATTTACCGGCCCGGCAATGCGTTGAAAGTTGCGGTGGTTCGGCGTTTCCCAAGCGCCTTGAGACAATCCACCTTTTGCCACAGTCCGCCGAACTCTTGAGGGTGGATGCTCGAGTGCGAGTGGCCACGCACACAACATCCAAACCAAGCGACCCTTCCAGCTAGAAGGACGAGAGACCACACAGGTAAGCTAAACCAAACTCCTTTAATTACAGTTAAAAACGAGCGGCATAATGCATTTCGGCACTCCGTGCCTTCCTCAGATGCCTTAGCTCATTGAAAGATTTACTGTCCACTTCAAGGAAACGAAGCGTCTCACTGGATTGGTGGAGACACTCCTTCCACCTTTTGTAGGGAAGATTTTCCGGACTCGCTGCCCCGAGTCCACTTGCTGCAGAGACACATGTGGAAGTCCTTGCCCCAGTGGGCGGTGTCTGCGGCTCCCTCTGCATTGTGGATCCTGTAGTGTGAGGGGCTGGAATGGCTGACGTTCACCCAACCGACAATACCCTCAGCCGGAATGCCTTTTCCTTAAGTAAGCAGAGGCATCTTTATGCAGTCATAACCCAGTTATTTACCGGCCCGGCAAATATATATATATCTCAGGTAAGTTCAACTTCTTAATTTCTCTGGGTTTGCACGAGTGAAATCAGAGCCTAACTATAATGTCCCCGTAACGATTGTTTTTTCCAGTGACTATATATATATATATATATATATATATATATATAAATATATATATATATATATATATATATGCAGACGAGAATCCCTGCGTTTCCAGCAGGAAAAAGCGAGCCACTCCGGTGTGAAAGTGAAAATATGAAGGGTTTATTAGGCAAACAAGACGCGTTTCGACCTCTGGCGAGGTCTTGGTCACATGACCATTTCCCAGTTCCACATCTATTTAAAGATACAGTGATTAGCACGACGCAGCGTGCCAGGATAAACATAAATAAAAGACTTTGGTGAGTACTGTGAAAAACATTTTTTACGTTCATGATGACATTTTTTTTTCTCCATATAATATTACTATTTAATATTCATTTGTTAAATTTATCACAGTATTTTACTAAGATAGTGTATATTACTGATTCCAATGTCAGTGTCCATTAATCCACATGATTGGCTTTGCCTTATTGCTAACGGGTATAGTACCCTCACATGAAGTGAACTACGCATCTTACTCCTCGGGTATAGTACCTTGTGCTTAGTTTGTGTCGGCAGTGGCGATCTAAATGGTGATTCAATGGTTATCTAATGTCAGGTGATATGATATATATAATATATATAATATAATAGAAATAGTGGAAACTAAGGAGGGGATAATGAGGTAGAGAAAGCGACAAAGGGAGCTGTAAAGGGTTTAGTACCCCTGTTAGTTGTGCACCCAGTGCTTAATTGGATTCCTTGTCAATGTTTATATTAACCTAATGTCTCCGTCCAATTAATCTATTGTGGAGGTGTGCTATACTCGATATGAAGGTGCTGACTGCAACTACCTATATCGTGAAAAATGGAGAGATGACAGTTCAGGAGAAAGTCCTTCAATCGCCTGTGCTCTTAGCAATCTCCTGGTGGCTATCCTCCTTCTGTCGTTTTTGATAGATCTGTTAAGAGATATGAAAAACAGAGCATATTAATATCACAAAAAACATGAATTCTTCCTAAATTTCCATATATTGATTAACATTTTACCATAACTAATAAATCAACCACATTTTGAAACATTACATTTGTGACCTCATGGAGGGAGTTGCTCATATGTAGCAGACATCAAAAGCAATCATGAACTTTTTTTTCCTTCTCAACCAATGTAAAGTGAATTAAAAGGTAGAGACCTGAGGTCTCACTAAAAGGGAACTGATGGAGCTGGGCGACAGAAAGCAAACAGTATATTTTACAAATGTACAAAAAGTTCCTCGTCGTTATTCTACACCACTCCACTCTATACCACTCTACTTAACCCCAGTCCAGTGTACACTATTCCACTGTATGCCACTCCAGTGTAGGCCACTCCATTCTACGCCACTCCACTCTATGCTATTCCACTGTAGCCCACTACACTGTACCTTACTCTACTGTACACCAGTCCACTCTACAAAACTCCACTGCCAGCCACTCCACTCTATTCCATCCACTGTACACCATTCCGCTCTACACTATTCCACCTTATGCCACTCCACTCTAACGCACTCCAGTGTATGCCACAGCACTGTACACTACTCTACGGTACGCTATTCCAGTGTTTGCTGCTCAACTATACAACACTCCAGTCTATGCCACTCCACTTTACGCTACTACTATACGCCAGTACAGTCTACACTATTTCACTGTACTAAACTCCACTGTACGACACTCCACTGTACGCCATTCCACTCTATGCCATTCCACTCTACACCACTCCAGTCTACGTCACTGAACTGTATGCCTCTCCACTATACGCCACTCCACTCTAGGACAATCTGCTATATGCTATTTCACTGTGCATTACTCCCTTCTTCCCCACTCCACTGTATGCCATTCCACTCTACACCATTGCACTCTTCCCTACTACACTCTTCCCTCATTCCACTGTACAACACTCTATTGTATGACACTCTACTGTATGCTATTCCACTATATGCCACTATAGCCACTATACTCCACATTACTACGCTGTACATCAGTAACACTCAATGTTATTACACTCTACAATGCTCCACTGTATGCTATCCCACTATAAAACCCTCCTCTGTAGAACATTCCACTCTACACTACTCCACTTTATGGTTTTACACTGTATGCCACTTCAGTCTACCCCACTCCACTCTACCCTGTTCCACTGTACTGTATTTCACTCTACAACACTTCACTCTACACCACTACACTGTATGACACTACACGCTATGCCACTCCAGTGTATGCTCTTCCACTGTACGCCACTACACTGTACCTCACTCCACTCTACATCACTCTACTGTACGCTATTTTACTGTGCGCCACTTCACTTTATGCTGTTTCACTCTACGTCACTCCATTCTACCACACTCCAGTGTACACTATTCCACTGTATACCACTACAGTGTATGCCACTCCACTTTATGTGCCCCTCCACTCTAAGATATTCCACTGGACGTAATTACACTGTACCTCACTCCACTCTATGCAAGTGAACTCTAGAACACTCCACTGTGCGCAACTCCACTCTATGCCACTCCGCTGTACACCACTCCACGCTATTCCACTGTATGCCAATCCACTCTAACACACTCCACTATGTTCCACTGCAGTGTACACCACTACACTGGATGCCAATCCACTGCACTATTCCACTGTATGCAACTCACTGAACGGCACCCAACTCTATGCTATTCCACTCTATATCACTTCACTGTACTCCTCTCCACTGTACACCACTCTAATATACAGTATTCCACTGTATGCCACTCTACTGTATGCCACTACACTCTACACCACTCTACTCTATCTCACTACACTCTACGCAACCCCACTCTATGCCCCTACACTTTACCCCACTCCCGTCTCTACAACTGCACTCCATGCTACTCCACTCTATGCTATTTCACTCTACACATCTCCACTCTCACCACCATACTCTACGCTATTCAAGTCTGTGCCACTCAACGCCACTCCACTGTATGCCACTCTGCTATACGCTATTCCACTCTATGCTACTACACTCACTGTACTACATTCCAATATACGCTATTACACTCTACACCACTTCACTATATGCTATTGTACTGTATGCCACTGCACCTCACTCCACTGTACAAAGCTCCACTGTATGCATCTGCACTCTTCGCTACTCTATTGTATGCTATCACACTCTACCACACCATACTCTATGCCACTGTACTCTACAGCACTCCACCCTTCACTATTACACTCAACGCCACTCCATTATACTTCACTCCACTGTACCGCACTGCACTGTACAACACTCCACTATATGCCACTACACTCTAGACCACTCTACTGTACCACATTCCACTCTATTCCACTCTACGACACTATACCCTACTCCTCTCTACGACATTATACTCTACGACAGTGGACATTACGACACTCTCCTCCTCTGTACTGTACCACACCACACTTAATAATACTCCACTCAATGACAGTAAACTCTACAATTTCAAAACGTTTTATATAAAAACAACATTTAAATTCAATGGAAAAAAGCCCAAAGATTTAGCCTTTGTTTTAGTTAGGGGTGAAAAAATTGAGTGTTGTTGCAGTACCCCCCACTTTTTGCCTGGCTTTTGATGCAACTTTGAATGAGGTGTTCTGGGCCCCTGCTAACCAGGTTCCCAGTACCAGTGTTCCTTTCCTGAAACTATACCACAATTGGGACAACTTCAGTTACTCCTGTAAGTACCACCCCTGGCACTTGGTGAATGGGTACTGAAGAGGGTTCTCTGGGGCTGCATCACTGGTTGTGCCACCCCAGGGCCCCCTCACCAAGGCCATGCACTCTGTCATTGTAGTCTGTGTGTCTTGTGCAGGAAAATCCATGCCAATATGTTCATGGCAAAATTTGAGCAACAACATATCTACGAGAACAGTATGTGGTTAGATAACCTCATTACCCACATGTGTTACATCGATGATATTTTAATCATGTGGAAAGATACTCAACAACAGCTGATAACAAACATTATGGAATTGAATCAACAGAACTCCCGCATTAAATTTACATATAACATGAGTCAACAATGTATCCATTTCCTGGATATTCAATTGGACATGACGGCGAAGGGCATAAGTACAAGGGTATTTAAGAAACCCAAAGACAGAAACAATTCTTTCATCCTCCTGCACTGTCATAGTTCATCAGACCTAAAAGAAAAACTTCAGATATAGATAAGTGTGATTCAGTTATACAGGATTTTTTTGCACAATATGAGAAAAGAGTATACCCAGTTTGGATATTGGACAATGCAGCCCATATAGTACAAACCATGCAACGGAAAAGCGTATTGCAGCAATCAACTAAACCGATTCAATCTAGAGAGGTTTACGTAATGAAATTCCCCACGAAGGCATCAGCTATCGAACGCATCATCAACAAGAGATCGGAAGTGCTAGAACAAGAACCTGATTTGGTGATCTCTTTAAAGCAAAACCTCTGTTTGCACACTCACGTTCCAAAAATCCCAAAGAAATGTTAAAAATGCCACCTACTATCAGACAGAAAACTACAAAGGAATGCACAAATGATTGAACCCTAGTCACTGCAGTAATGTAATAATGGAAAACAACTTTACACATCCTTATACTGGAAAAAGGATAAAGTTACGTCACGTCTCAGATTGCAACTCAGATACTGTCATCTATGCAATAAAATGTCAGTGTGGCCAAATATACGTGGGGAGAACAGCACGTAAAATCAAAACAAGAATAACAGAACACGAGTCTGATCAGGACTGAAAATCGCAACTCCTGTCTAGTTGCACACTGGATCGACAAAGATCACAATATACCTCAGCCGCTTTACAATATTAGAGAGACTTCGGGGCATATTATCAAGGGCTTTATCGCCGCTTTAGCGGCACTTTTTGCCGCTAAAGCGGCGATAATTTTATTGCCCTATCAGCAAGCTGTCGCTAACAGGCGTTAGCGACAGCTTTTAGGCGTTAGCGGGCGGGATTTACATCGCCTTGCATGTCAGCGATAATTCTCGCTCATGACATGCAAGGAAGGCGTTCCCTACTAAAAGCGACTGAAAACAGTCGCTAACACCACTACCCCCTATTAGCAAGGCAGGCGAAGCGATAAAATACTCGCGCTAAGCGCGTTTATCGCTAGATTTTATCACCTGCTAGTGAGGATGACTTACCTGTTTAAAGTATAGGAGGTGGATTCTAATGCTGAATCCACCTTAGCGTTAATGCGAGAATATCGCTGCTTTTCCAGCGATATTCTCACATTTTGCCGCTATCGCTGGAAATTTTATCGCAATGGAGATAAACCTTGTTAATAGGGTGTTATCTCAGCGATATTTTCCAGCGATAGGCGGCGTTAAAAATATTCGCGCTAAGCGCGGTTAGCGATAAATAACGCTATTCCTTGATAATATGCCCCTCAGTCTCTCTAATATTGTCTCAATATACCTCATCTAGACACATGTGTGTTGACAGGCGGCAACGCGAACTGGTGATAATTGGCGTTTTAGGGCAACAGCGCTCGTGAATGTTTGAAAAGTGTAGCGGGCATGGCTTGGATGACCTTTGAGTACAACATTGTGTTGACAATATATGTAGCCTTTTTTCCGGCAGAGACACTCATAAATAACGTGTCGGTGCATATTTATTGTTTCAGAATCCTAGATTTCAGCTACCACGGTGTCTGGCTTGCTATTCTGGACCAATTATCAAGAAAGAACTATGGTGTGTGCTGGGCTTAATATTATCACTTATTATGCACCCGGGATGAAGGGCAGATTTGTACTAGGGTGATGAAACTCTTATCTTGTTCGAAGTTATAGCATCCTGTCACTGTTTAGCACTATTGGGCATTTCAACCTTTCACATCCTGCATTCTTACTCAGGTGGAGGCTCATACATTTAGTTTTTTTCTTTTTAATAAGCACAAACAAGTTTTTGTGTGGCATACACATATTCATGACTCTAAACATTGACGTTGTTATTTTTAAGATATAGAATCTTAGTTGTATTATCTGCTGTTTCCTAAATGAGTGCTGTTTAAACATAATGGTAACATGATAGTTATGCTAACATTCACAGCTCCCCTGAAGAAGGGTGAAGAACTCAAAATGCATTGGGAATCGGCTGGAAATTTTGTTCCATCTAACGCATAACGATGTCTATATGTATGATGTGATGTAACACTGATTATGGATATATGAGAATTGATAATACTAAAGCAAAGTTATGTAAACACTTGTAAATAGGTTTACATTAAATGTTAAACAGAGATAAAAAGGTGTTCTATTGGTTTTCATTGTTGAAAAACTTTTGTAACGTAGGAACCCATAGGGTCCATTAGTAGTGTGCACCGTGTTGAGTACACAGATTTGTGTACTCTTATGAAATATAGTTTAATAACGGAGATGGCAGGCTCCGCCACGAAGCAGCACACATAATTTGACTAATAAATTAGTGAACTAGTTAATAGACAGAAATTCCGAGTGCAGGTTAAACATTATTAGGTTTTTAGTTTTACACAGACCTGTGTGTCATGCCAACCCTACAATGTATAAGATATAGGTAAGTCATCCCTACTGCAGGCCTTCAGCCCAAAGTCAGGGTGACCCTTAACCTATGTGTGGGCATATCAGCATGAGCAGATATGCCCCTACAATGTCCAGTCCATTCTGTGATGTTGTAAGTGAACAGGGAAGCCATAAAGAGTACATGGACTGGATACTTTTCAACACGAGTTTCCAATCTACATGATGGCTTCACTGATTTCTAAGATATTTGTTACTAAACATCTTTTCTTGATAAACCCTCACTGTTGCCAGTGTTGGCTTTATTAATAAATTCACACGGAAGACCCTTTCTAGAGGGTTCCCTGTAACTTAACCAAACATTAGTGGGGTCTATGGCCGGTTTTCACCAGCCTGCCACCATCAGACATGTTTCTGACCTCATGGGGTGAGAACAAGCACTCTCAGAGGACAGAAACAATACCTACTCTGGGCAGAGGTGTATCACACCTCCTCCAGGACAGTATGGTCGTCCAGGGCGGGAAGCTTCAAAGGCAATGCCGCCATTGAAATCCAATTCAGGAACTGCCAGATAGTGGGTGAGGACAAACCCCCTTTCCTGCTCCCCTTTTGGCAGAAGGAAAGGCGAGAAAATTAGTTAGATGAGGAGGAGGCTCCCCCCCCAGCCTGCACCACCCCTAGGGTGGGACAGGCAAGGTGAATCCCTCTCCTGAAATTCCACCATCCTGAGATGTGATAAAACTTCCAATCAGAGCTAGGATAGTGCCTCTTCCCACAGAAAGTGGTCACTAAAGGTTGTAGACACTCTAAAGATGGATAGCTCATTGGTGTCTACTTGTCTCTCCAAGTAATGCCCTTAAATTCAGAATTTAGGTGGCTCCACAAGAGCTGAACCTCAGATTTATTGGACCAAAGAAGACCAGGTGAAAAGAAGACCGGCTAAGTGAGAACAGAAGCCCTGCTCTAGAAAGAAAAGGCACCAAACCCTGCCAGCTGCAGGAAGGACTCAAAAATCACTGCTGTTGTGTCATCCTAAAATCTAAAAGGACTCCAAGAACCCTGGAGCACTTCCAGCCTTCAAGAAATCAATGAGAAGCACCCTTGGAGTGAAGTTATCACTCCCCTGAACACCACAAGCATCGATCCCATGAAGTACAGTCTGTCAGCTTGCTGCTCCCCGATGACCACGATGCAGCACCAAAGCAAGAAAAGGTAGAACAGCTCCAGAGGGTCAGATCTCTCTCTCCACAAAGTTTGCAGATACCAGGACCTACAGGAGCCTTGGCGTACCAATACCCCGGGTACCGGACCCCCAGCAGTAAAAACCAAGAAGACAAGTCCACACCGGACTCCCAAAGCACCAGAAGTAAGCACCCATCAAGAGACAATGAGACACCTGAGACCCACTTCCTGAGTGGCCCAGCTGTCCCAAGGACGCCTCTCCAAGTTGCCTGCTCCTGACTGCGAGGACCCTAAAGACGTGCGGCGACCGGCCCCACTGGCTCTAGCACCGACCAACCAGCTCTGCTCCCGTGGTCCCAGGCCCTTGCGACCTCCTCCCTCCAAGGAGACCCACCAGACGTACATGTAAGTCCATCTGTTCAGTGCATTTTCAAGTGGCCCTCAACATCTTTGCGCACCAGACTCCAAGGCCCTCAGCACTCTGCTCCCGGCTGATCCGGGATGCTCTTGAACTTCTGCTGGAACTTTGGAGACATTTTCCGAATTGTTTAAAAATCGTATCTTGAAAAGTACTTACCTTTGAACTGTGTTCTTGGTGTCTATAAATACATAAAAATAGTCTTTATTTTTACAAATTGGTCTCAGATTTATTCTTGAGTGTGTGTCTCATTTATTGCCTCTGTATGTGAAAACAAATGCTTAGCACTACCCTCTGATAAGCCTAACTGCTCGCCCACACTCCCACAAAAGGAGCATTCAATTATCTACTTTTACCTCTGCATATCTATTAAGGAATCACTGGACTCTCTGCACAGTGTACTTCATTTTAGTGCACTCCATAAAGAGCCTGCTTTCTATATTACAAAAACGTTATTTATTCTATGCAACTCGGTAGCCACACTATATTTATTATAACTTACCACTCTACCATGCACTGTGCTCTCACAAAACATATGATTTGAGATGCCATATCTATTATTGTAAATGATATTTTAGATGGTATAACTCATATGATATAAAAGGGTATAAGCAGTGCATGGAGAAGATGCAAGTTATTGTTAATGTATTGTAGTTACTGAGTTGAATCCACTGTGTGTGGAGGTGCATGAGCTATAATAATTTGAAGGTGTTGCTTGAATTCCAAATTAAAGGTATATGTTTAGAAATTCAAATATTGGTTGTAGCTAAAGAATAAATAAAGTTGTATAAATTTAAAGGTGGTGCGTAAATTATAAATTTAATTTACAACTATAACTGAAAAATGTCTGGTTTTGTATTTTAAGTTTGGTTTGTATAGAAGAATAAATAAAGTTTTCCTAACTGTAATAAATGTTTAACCTTTGGTATTTTTCATTGAATATATGTGCACATTGTTGGAAAATTGCCCTCTCTGAACGGCCACCCCAAACCTTTTTTGCTTTCTTCCTCCTCTTTTTTTGACCTTCTGTTTGTTGTCTTTAGGATTCTGAGCACTTTACCACTGCTAACCAGTGCTACAGTGGATGTGCTTTCTCCTCTAAACATGGTAAAATTAGTTTACACCTGTTTGTAATAGTTAATCTACCTGTAAGTCCCTTGTAAAGTAATATACCATATACCCAGTGCCTGTAACCTAAATGCTACTAGTGGACGTGCAGCACTTATAGTGCCAAACACACAAGTAGCCTTTCAAACCTGTATCAGGCTTGCCATTGCAGGGCCTGTGTGTGCAGTTTACTGCCACTTCAACTTGGCAATTAAAACTCCTTGTCAAACCTTAAACTCCCCTTTTATTACACATAAGTCACCCCTAAGGTAGGCCCTAAGTAGCCCTAAGGGCAGAGTGTTGTGTAAGTGACAGGTAGGACATGTGCTATTAAGTTTGACATGTCCTGGTAGTAATAAACAGCTAAATTCATTTTTCACTACTATAAGCCTACTTCTCTCATGGGCTAGCATTGGGAATTCCTCAATACTCTTTTAAGCTATAATTTCTGATTAGAAAAGAGTAGCTGCATCATGTTTTATATCTTTGAAAAGGTAATGATACATGTATTTACTGGTAATGTTGGATTTGTGCCATTACTATTTTAGAAATGCCACTTTTAGAAAGTGGACATTTCTCTGCTCTTACTGCTTTGTGTGCCTTGCAGCCTATCTCCAATACATGTCTGGGGTGGGTGACAGCTACACTTTGTGCATTCCCTCTAGACAGCCACAAGACAGGAAGGGTGGGTGTGACAGATAACTCATCTGCATTCATCTACATTCTGATAGCTCTTCCTGGGCAGTAAGAGAGAGGGGAAGCTGACACTTACACCAGAATAGACTGTGTCCTGTTTCCCATACAAAGAGCTGATTACCCCCTGCTGATAGTCTGGAGCCAGGGTAGGGCAGAAAGGACCTGGGTGCACTTCAAAGACCCTTGTTTGAAGTCACCCCCACTTCAAAGGCACAACTGGGTATTGGTACTGGGCCTCTGACCCTACCAAGACAATACACTACTGGACCTGTGAAGAACTCTGCCAGGAGTAAAGACTGCTGTGCTACAAGGATTGTCAATCTGCTTGACTGATGCTCTGGAAGAACAGCTTTTCAGCTTTGCAGTGCTGCTTTGCTGCCTGCTAATCTCTCTGCCCTGCTGAGGACAAGGACTGGGCCAGTCTCACTTGAACCCAGAGTGACTCCAAGGATTTGCTGGCTTGCCCCATGTTGTGAAGTCTCAGGGCAATCAAAGACTTCCTTCAACCTTGCAACAGCACCTGGACCTTACCATCTGTGAGTCCGGTCCTGCCAAGTGGTGCCTATCCAGTTCTGGGCCCTTGACAGGTGACGTCTGCTGTACAGAACCATCAAAATCGATGCAGTGACGACTTTGCGCTGATCAGAACCGACACATTGCCCTTCGAAGCCAACGCAAGAGCCGATCGATGACATAGCTTAAATGGACTGGGTGGCTTGATGACGATGCACTGCGTGGCTCGACGGACTGCGTAACTCGACAACGATGGACATCGCGGCTTGACAGCGACACATCGCCTGAATCGTAAAGTGGTTCATCGATGAAGCCTTCATCGCTTGCGCAAGTCAGAACCGACGCATCGAGTCTTTGACATCGACATTTGCTCCATCCAAGGTGCTTTTCAGCGAGACCTGCGTGAGTCCTGTAGCTGGCTTGTCCTTCATCGCGGTCAGCCTGAACTTTGGATTCACTACTTTGGTCCTCAAGTAACCCCTAAGCGCTATATGTTTCTAAGCACTACTTTTTGATTGATTCTTTACAAATTCATGACTCCGGTTCTCCTAATTGGATTTTTGTCGCTTTGGTCTTGTTTTGCTCATAAAATTATAATCTATTTTTCTTACTCTCTGTTGAATATTTTGTGGTGTTTTCATTGTGTTACTGTGTGTGTGTTGCACAAATATTTTACACATTGCCTCTTTAGATAATCCTCACTGCTCTGTGCGAAGCTACCAGAGGGAAAGCACAGGTTATCTTCTAGTGTGTATCTAGCTTATCCTGACTAGGATTGTGGTTTCTGCTTGGGCAGGGTGCATACGTCTGCCAACCAGAAACCCCATTTCTAACATACATATGTGCATACATGCATACTAGGGTTGGTCCACAACACTAGAAAGACATGGAATGATATTTAAGAAAAATGGTGTAGCGGGTGCTCACCTGAGTCCCCTGTGGATGATGAGGGGATAGAAAGATCGACTGCGCCATTGCAGCCTCCCTGAAATTCCAGGGAGGCCTTCTGGGAGCAGCATATAGGGAACAGACTGGGGCCTTCGGTGGATGGCAGGAGCAGACTCAAGCTCCCAGTGCGGTAAGGAGTTCTGTGCCGAGTGGACTGTATTGTCTGCGCCTGCCCTGAGAGCATAGGATCGAGTCTCATCTCACCCTTGTGATACAGCTGATATTATCGTTATAGCGGGGGCGCACCACATGATCCTTAGTAATCTGTCGGCATTAGAGAAGGACACTGCTGGCGTCTGATGAACATATACTGTGAGCCTTGAGATGCTAAGGGTGTTTGAATTGTATGGGCCCTGAATATCGAATCATAATGGGATACATCAAAGCGGACCCAGTGCTGTGTGATGAAGACTGGAGGTCTCGAACAAGAGAGCGGAGTCTGGGCGCATTTAGACCACAGGTGCTCTTAGTAGCGCCACACTACTGGCCATAAACCTGAACCTTTTCCCTAGTGAACCTTAGTGTGCACAAAAGGTCCCCATCTGGGTCAATCAAACCAGAGAGACAAATATACTATCTCCATGGGTACAGCAGAAGAAACTACAGATACTGCTGGGCAATCTGGGCCCCCTGGAGGAACGACCCAAGCATCAGAACCCACACTCAGAGACATAATGAAAGCAATTAGAGATCTAAGGAATACGCTTGAGCCCAAACTGGATGCTGTAACTGAGGAGGTACACCTGCTTCGAGAGGATTTCCGAGGAATGGCGGAAAAAGTAGCCATGGCAGAAACAAATATCCGTACCCTACAATCTAAAACGAAATGTCTTGAAGATCAAGTAACCAGATTGACCAAACAACAAGGAGAGGCCCTGGTGAGGCTGGAAGACCAAGAAGAGAGTGTGTGCCGTAATAACATCCGAGTGGTGGGGGTCCCCGAAGGGGCGGAAGGACAGTCTGTTGACCTCTTTGTGGAAAACCTAATATTCAACATACTCCGCCCAAAGAGACTTTCCAACTTTTTCTCGGTGGAGAGAGCTCACCAAGCGTTGGGGCCTCCACCACGCCCCGGGGCCCCACTCGAACAATTATAGCTCGAATCCTTAATTTTAGGGATCGTGATGCTATTCTACAGACAGTAATGTCGCATGGAGACTTAACATATGAAAACGCGACTGTTTGATTATTTCCTGACTTTACTCTCCAGGTACAGCGCCAGAGCTGAACGTTTGACTCTATTAAAAAGGCCCTCCAAGAAAAAAATATCAAATACATGATGATGTACCCAGCCAAGCTGAGAATAATCGCCGAGGGCTAGCATCTCTTCACGTCTCCAGAAGACGCATGGGATTGGCTAGGGGGCTGGAGTAAGGTGGAACGCAGGTGAAGCAAGAAGACAGAAACCAGATCAGGAGAGACCGCAGACCCGCAGACCATAGAACACCCGTCCAACTCGCTGTGCAAAAGAGGAGGTCCTACCCAAAAGTTAACATGAATAATACCTGTTATAAGAAGAGGACCACTCTGAGACCGAAGGGAAAGTAATTGGGGGACTGGGAAGTCTGTGCTCAAGCTGGTATGGCTAGGAATTGCCGTGACTTGGCCCTGCCTGACGGGCGAGAAGGAACGACGGGCCTTAGTAACAGTAAGTGCAATGGTGATGTCTTAACGCATAGGGGTGAGTATTATTATTAAAGTCTTATTCGTATGTATTGGCGTTGGAGGTAGCGCCCTCCCACAGTTTCATGCACAAGTTTGGGCGACAGGCACTCTGCAGGTTGGGGAAGTGGGTGATGAATAGTTCACTACTCAGGGACGCATCAAGGTCAGTACTGTTGGGGAAGTTTAAATGTGTTTCACACTTAAATGGTTATGCTCATTTGGGACAGAGATCATGAATAGCAGGGGTGGAGAGGCAACTGATACGGAGACATTCAGCTGACGACCAGAAACCGAAACACTGCCGATACTGACGGAAAGACCTAGTCAAATATTCATATGGTCATGGAATGTGAATGGACTGGGCAACAGGATTAAATGAACCTTAGTCCTCCAGCATCTCAAACACCACTCCCCATATCTTGTCTTGCTTCAGGAGACACACCTGAAGGGCAATCACTACAAATCATTAGACCGATTTGGATATAAACTCCGAATACAAGCAGGCTACTCCCCAGACGCACAGGCGTGGGTATCCTAGTCAAAGCCTTAATACCATTTGTAGTTTTCAGGATATGGTGTGACACACAGGGCTGCTATGCGGCCATCTCGGGCACATGGGGGGGGTATCACCCTGAATCTTTTCTCTGTGTATATACCACCTAGACTACATACGAGGTCCTCCCAAAACTAGGGGCTCTTCTTTTGGAACTCCCGACAGGCACACTATTGCTGGGTGGCGATATGAATGCAGTGATGCACCTCGCCAAAGACAGAATGGGGATAACTCAGAGTCACCCTGATGAAGGGACCCTGCGGACATTTAGATCGGCTATGGGGATGGTTGATCTTTGGAGACTCCACAAGCCCACCAATGACAGTATACATTTATCTCTGCCCCTCATGGCTCTCTGTCGCATCTCAACTACTTCTTTGCTCCTCCTGATCAGGTGGGCTCCTTCATAGATGCTAAACACTACGCTAGAGGAATATCAGACCATTCACCAATAGGAGTTACCCTCAAAGGTCCGCACATTAATCAGTTGGCCTTCCCTAGACTCTATCCCTGGCATCTCCGAGATGAAGAGCTAAGGGAAAAACTATGTATGTCTGTGGAGCAATACTTTGAGGAGAACCAGGGATCGGTATCGTCCCCTACCACACTTTGGGAAGCATTTAAGGCTGTGATACGGTGCCAAGCCCAGGCCTTGGTTGTGGGGAAGAAGAGGGAGGCTGCACTGGAATATAGGATTATCGAGAGACACATCCTAGCCCTGGAGATAGAAGTGGCAGAGGGGCCCAGAACTTCACCAACAAGATTTGAGGTCCTTGGCCGACAATGCAGCGAGGTCCTATGTTCTGACAACTCAACGTTGTCTCTACGACGTGGGAGATAAAGCCTCTAAACTGCTAGCTTGGTTGGAGAGGAGAGACAGGGACAGGACATGGGTGGTTGGGGTCAGAGATGAGTCCGGGGTCCTACAAACCACAAATGCTGCTATAGCAAACACCTTTGCCTCCTATTACACCACTCTATGCACGCAGGTCACCACAAGAACAAGACCAGATTGTAACAAATTATTAAAAGACTTCTCCCTACAGACTCTCCTTACGGGGGTGGTGGAGACCCTCGAGGCGGATTTAACAACTGAAGAGATATCAGGCCCTCAGGACCTTACAATCCGGGATGGCGGTAGGACCAAAAGGACTGCCTGTAGCGCTCTTTAAATGCATGACAGAAACAGTAACCCGGCCAATGTTAGAAATGTTTGAGGCAGCTAGGGAATTAGGGCAACTGCCAGAAGACCAATGCACGGCCACAATAGTGGTAATCCACAAAGCAGGCAAATCCCCTGAAGAATGCAAGCCATATAGACCAATCTCTCTGCTTAAAGTGGAGGCAAAAGTTCTAGCCAAGGTCCTGGCGACTAGGATCTCACCGGTCCTATCTTCACTCATTCATATAGCCCAATCAGGATTTTTGCCAAGCAGAAGCACTCGTTATAATTTGAGGAGACGGTACGGAGTCCTCCACATGACTGCTCAGCCGCAGGTGCCACAAACAGCGCTGATGGCATTAGATGCTTCCATGGCATTCAACAGTATAGAATGGCCATATCTGTTAGCTGTTTTGGTCAGACTAGGCTTTGGACCGAAGTTCTGTGCCTGGGTAAAGCTGCTATACAATGCCCCATTGGCGAAGGTGAGGGTGAATGGAACGCTGTTGGTGCCCTTTCTGCTCGGATGGGGTACTAGACAAGGATGTCCGCTGTCACCCCATATCTTCACCGTGGCAGTGGAGCCCTTGGCGGCTTGGATCAGGATTGACCTGATGATATGGGGATCCCGTCAAAAAGCAGTTGGGAAGAGCATATATCCCTATACGCCGATGATATCCTACTATACATGTCCCGACAATATTACTCAGTAGCCTGTATCCTGCATATTTACTTATTGTTTGGTAATTGCTCAGGATACAGAATCAATTGGGCAAAATCAGTGGTCTTTCCGCTGTCGGGTTCCCCTCCTAGGCTGCCCACATATTGTGAAGCCCTGATTGAGCTAGAGGGTTTCAAATAGTTGGGTATCTTTGTGACTAGAAATCAAGCCTCATTTTTTAGATGTACCCTTACCCCTCAAATAGAGCGGCTCCGAGTGAATGTGATGGATTATCGTGCTTTGCCTTTGTCCCTAATGGGCAGAGCGGCCCTGTATACGATGATGTCCCTTCCAAGATTTCTCTACGTACTGCAAAACTCGCCTTACCCTGTCCCCCGACCTTCTTCAAACTAATAGATCAGGAGCTCCGTACGTTATTGCGGCAAGGAGGTGCCCCTCGAATTGCCCTTAAGAAACTCCAGAGAGGAATCTTTGGTGGCAGCCTTGCAATCCCAAATATCCAACTGTACTACTGGGCCTCACAGCTGTTGCTGATCAACGACTGAATATACTCTGACTGGGACGAACTGGCCTATAGGGTTGACAGAGATGCAATGCCAAACAGTAATTACAAAGCCATTCTATATACTTGTAGGAAGAGAGAGGCCCTCCCTATTCGCATGGCCACTGTGGTCAGATGTTGGACTGAGGCCGAGGTCCAGGTTGGGGATCAAGACGCGCTGACAGCCATGATTCCTCTGTGGCATTGTGACAGGCTGGCAGGAGTCTCCAACCTGACTGGTTTTAACCAAGTGGGAAAAAATAGGCATTGAGCATTTGGGAGATGTGTGGAGGAAGGTAGCCTTTACCTCCTTTGAGTCCCTGAGACAAGAATTTGTTTTAACAGTCTCTCAGACACTTCATTATTATAGACTAGGGCACACACTCAAAACAACTATTCAGGAAGGAACGATTCTCCCTGATTCCTCTCCCCTGGACGACCGTGTGCTGGCAGACCCAATCTTACAAAAGTGCGTGTCAGTGATCTACAAAAAGTTAATCAATAACTCCCCGGACCCGCTGGGGCCCATGAGGGCATCGTTGATAGATGACCTAGAAGATATCACTGATGAGGAATGGATGGAGGCCCTACAAGGTCCTCGAGAAATAGCAATTCGGCCACGGTTTAGGCTAATACAACTCAAAATTCTCCTTAGAACATTTTACCCTTGCACCCTACTTCATAAAATAGGAACATTGAGAGATCCCCTGTGCAGGAGAGAATGTGGACAAATAGGTTCTTTTTACCACAACCTATGGTTGCACCCATTGATACGTCGATATTGGGGAGAAGTAATTGCTATTATTTCACAAGTACTTTCAGTAGAGGTCCCCCTTGCAGCGAAGGGGTTACTGCTCATGATACAAGGGGAGGAAGGCTGGCCCAGACATGCCGGATATGGTTGGCACTGGCGGCGGGGGTCGACAAGAGAAATATTGCACGGAAATGGGGGGCACAGCTTCTGCCGTCGGTGCTTGAGTGGAAGAAAGATTTGGACTGGTGTCAAAGGGCGGAAGAAGTGATATATCGCAGTAAAGGATGCGTCAAATAATGGGGAAAAATATGGAACACATGGCAGGCGTATCGGGGAAAAAACTGGGGTGGAGGGCAACATCAAGATGTGGGCTCATTCTCCCACTAAATGTGGCGAAGTGTAAATGATGAGTACACCTTCTGTTTACATGTAAATCTCTACTCCAAATGTTCTGTCTGTGTTGCTTTGTGACGACTAGAGTCAATTCTCTGATGCCATTTCATTGTGACCATTTCTGCAACTGCTATGTATTGTTCACTCTGCTGTTTGTGATGAGCATGTTCGATAAAAAAGAATTGAAAAGAAAAATGGTGTAAATAGAGAAGAACGAATTACGAGAAACACTTTTGTTGTATAACAGATAAAAGTAGAACTATCACAATAAGGAAAGGAGAATGAGTTATGAATATATAGTAGAACACATAATATTTTTTTCATTAGTTATTTATTTATAAATAATTACCTGTGCTCTTTCAAGGTACCACCACAAGATTCCTGGTGGATCGTAAAGAACCCCTAAAAGAAACAAAAAGAGGCAAGACTGTGATATAAAACCTCAAGTGAAATGAACTCTGTGAAACTTGAAGCAAAGAAAGTATAGAGAGGTAAGACTGGCTTCAAGCTGAATTCGTTTTTTGGTAGATCATTTTAAACTCACATATTCATGTCTCTTGAGTCTTCCGAAGCCTGGGACTACACCACGCATGGAGCTTAGTATTACATGTCTTTGTTCTGCTGCATGTAACTGCGAACCCAACATTCTAAAGAAATTTTACATGGCATTTTGCTCTGACACCTACGTCACAGCTCTACATAGTCTGTAAGGAGCCAAAAGGGTTTCATAATAAAATATTGCAAAACACAACATCTCCACTTCTGTTAAATAAAAAATTATACTTTTTTATAAATCAGCATATATATATATGACAGTGAAGAGGTGTAATTGTGCAGATATATATATATATATATATATATATATGTATATATATATATATATATATATCATCCAAGCACACTCTCCGAACCTCCACGATCCTTGCTGGCGAACAGAGAGAGACGGACCCAGATACATATGGCAGGTAAGATCTTTTATTGACTCCCTCTGTGACGCGTTTCGAGCACCCTGTGCCCTTGTTCACACATATATATATATATATATATCACTCAAATACGTTCCTGGCCCGTCTCTTTCCCGGCGGGACCTCCCAGGTACGGACCTCTTCATGCTTAAAATACGCAATTCACAACGGCTTCTTGAAAGTTGCAGTGTTTTTATTTCCAATTTCTCCTATGCTGTTCAGGCATAGTGCCTGCCATTAATATATATATTGTGTGTGTGTGTGTGTGTGTGTGTGTGTGTGTGTGTGTGTGTGTGTGTGTGTGTGTGTGTGTGTGTGTGTGTGTGTGTGTGTGTGTGTGTGTGTGTGTGTGTGTGTGTGTGTGTGTGTGTGTGTGTGTGTGTGTGTGTGTGTGTGTGTGTGTGTGTGTGTGTGTGTGTGTGTGTGTGTGTGTGTGTGTGTGTGTGTGTGTGTGTGTGTGTGTGTATATATATATGTATATATATATATCAGTCCCGCTCCCCAATATCAGAAGCAGGCACCGACATTCTGGAGATTTGCTTCACCAATTTAATTCATCCGAAGGCTCCTGACGCGTTTCGGTGGACAAACCACCTTGATCACATAGCCCAGCGCCATTAAAACAGGTAATTATATACAGGGTTGTCATGGCAACCATGTCACTGACATGGACATAGAAGACATGTAAAACAAATTGTAGCAAGCATGTAAATGACACATAATAGCCAAAATTTGATAAAATAAAATAAAAAGTATAAATTAAAACATGTGAATTAAGAAACTTTCAATCAGCAACGTTGTTATACATTACTGGCAGATCTTAAAAATTTCAAATATAACCGTGCTGTTGAGTGCACTGATGGTGAGCACTCAGGTAAGTACCCCGTCCACACTCCTAACCATTGGCCTGTTCTAACGTGAAATTGCAATGACAAAAAGACAATTCATTACTACACATAGTGTGTACATCTAACTTTACATTGCTAAGCTTCATGTACTGATTGAGAACACGCACCAATTCTGCCCAAGTGGGCTTACACCTTGGTCGGAAACCTCACCTATACATCACCTACAGGTCAGTGTGGATATAACCAGTACTTAAACCCCTATTCTATTATTTATCTGATCTGCGTAACATTGCCGATTACCATGACACCAAATTAAATAAATTAAAGAAAATATGTACCATGCATCTAAGACTGCTGAAGTGGTTTTAACAAGCTATAGATGTAATATTAACTCTTCATCAGAATTTAATCCATGTGGGATTTTACTGTTGTGCATGAGTATGTACCGCAATTCAAGTCTCCTAAGCTGGAGCTCTCTGTTGCCCGTCCCCCCCCCCGGGTTTTTGGGGATGGCACCAATGACAAAATACACTAGATCTTTTGCATTGCCCTGGTGGTGTTGCAGGATCCTAACATGGACCATGTGGATAGTACTTCCTACATAGCGTTTCTGACAAGTACATTCTAGTACGTAGACTGCAAATTCACTTTTGCAGTTATACGATCCTCGAATCACAATGAGTGTCTCTCTTAAGGGTGACTGTATGGTCTTGGTGTTATGACGATGACGGCATGCCTTGCACCTCGAACATTTTTGGAAGCCTCTGCTTCCTCTCAACCAATCAGATCCACTTCTGGCCTGGGGAGAACTCTGTACCAATTCCCTATGCATCGACTTAGCCCTTCTGAATGATATAAGGGGAGCGCGGGAAATGTGAAAATATATATTTATATACACAATTACATCTCTTCACTGTCAGAGATTTTCGAAGACAGTGAAAAAGTAACATTAGTCGCTGAGTTTTCAGGTTCAGTCTTTCCTTCATCATCTCAATCAGAAGACCGATGAATCACATGCTGAAAGTGAGAGGAATCTCTGGTAACAAACTTTGCGGGATGCTGGGCAGTCAACGCATGTCCCTTGTTGGACATTACGTGGAAAGGTTCAGCATCATATGGAGCATCAGATTTCCTCCTTCACATTTGTTGGGCAGTCAATAGATCTCCTGTCTTAAACTCAATGTTCTTTGCATGTCGCTTCTTGTCTGCATAGGCTTTAATTTTTTCCTTGTTAACCAAGTCCTTTGTAGGAGTTATATTCTCATTCCCTTCTCTTTTGTTGCTCCATTGAAGTAACTTGGTTGTCATTGCTGTCGTATACATCAAAGTCGCAGGACTTTCACCAGTGGTCGAGTGAGATGTTGAATGATAGGCTAGTAGGAATTCAGTACAGTTTTTAAACTAAGCCTTTCAAGAGTTGCACGCTATACTGCTTTCTGTCGAGTACTCATTAAACTCTCAATGAGTTCGTTGGTTTGCAGCCACAAAGATGTACTCTTCTGATGCTCTACTGTTCAGATGTTCCAGGAAATCCTTGCATTCTCGACTATTAAACAGCAGACTTCAAAATGGCTGGAACGCCCCATGTCTCAAAGATGCCATCTAGTCTCTCAATGACTCACTCATAAGTTGTGGATGAGCAATCCTCTAATAATGGAAAACGTGTGTACTCATCCACAATTACCATCAAATGATGTCCATTATCGAGTGGACCAAAGAAATCAATAGCTGTCCTCTCCCATGCATGCTTAGGGAGTTCTGACATGGTAAGTTTATGTTGAATAATGTTTGTGGAAAGGCAGTTACATAGATGAAAAGCCTTGAGTTCCTTTTCAACCCTCTCATCTAAATATGGAAACCAAACCCGGTCTTGCAGAGCTCTTTTGGTGGCAACAATACCACCATATCCTTCGTGAGCCACTTAAATTATTTTCTGTCTCAACTCTCCGCAATTAGGATTCTTACCCCCCTCGCAGTATAACTCCTTCCTGAGTTATGGACAGTTCATATTTAATGTCTTTGTACTTTTGGTATTCACTATCACTGGTGAGAGGGCGAGTGTGTCGGTTCCATGACTGATGTGCAATTATATCTTTTAACTTCAGCGGGTTGCTATCATTGCTCGGGAAAGTGAGGAACTGAGCTAATGATATGGCAGCTGGTGTATTTGATTTTACAATTAAATTAATGTAGGCTTCACCCGTCTTAGATGGAGTACCATGACCTTGTTTAGACACTCTGGAAAGGTAGTCAACAGGGTTTTAATCCTTCCCTGGACGAGGCACAATAGTATAAACATACTCTTGTAATAGTAGTCCCACACTGTTCAATGTGAGGAGACGTCTTGGCGATAGTCATTAAAGTTTGATGATCAGTTATCAGTGTAAAAGACTCTCCTTAATTTTGATTTTGATTTGATTTGTAATTTGTAAAGCGCAACATTTACCCTAAGGCATCAAGGCGCTAGAGCCCGACCGTCCAGAAGAGGGATGGAAAAAAAAGAGATAAAAAGAAATCCAAATAAATGCTACTCCGAGAAAAGCCAGGTCTTAAGAGACTTTCTGAACAGAAGCAGAAGAGGAATAGACCTAAGAGCAAGGGGAAGGGAGTTCAAAAGTTTACTCGCTGCCACCGAGAAAGTTCTGTCCCCCCAATTCCTCTTTTTGGTTCTTGGTACCACCAGTTGCATTTGGAGCGAGGATCGCAGGGGTCTACTGGGGGAGTGCCATCTGAACATTGTTTTTAATCTTGACGGGTAGGGAAGATGCAGTGACTTGTGTACCATACAGAGTGATTTGAAGCTAATGCGTTTTCGATAGGGAGCCAGTGCAGGGACTCTAGTCCCTTCCTGGTGGATTGTTTCCTGGGAATGTCCAGAACAAGTGTTGCCAGTGCATTTTGTAGCAATTGAAGTTTATACTGCATACTCTTATTGGCGACCAGGTATAGTGAGTTGCAGTTATCGAGTCTGGACATTACCAAGGCCAGTGCTACCTGTATTCATGCAGGTCATTGGATAAGAGGGAAGATTTTTTTTAACATCCTTATGAGCCAGGAGCACGTAGAGATGGTATGGTTCTTTTGGATATTAAAGTTGAGTTCAGTATCTATCAGAACTCCAAGGTTCTTAGCCTTCTTGCTCGGGACAGGACAGCATCCTAAGGATTGAGGCCAGCACTTGCTGTTCCACTTTGATGTCCCTGATCTGAATATCATCACTTCTGTTTCCTCCCCATTGAGTTTCAGGAAGTTAGCAGACATCCATTCTGCCACTTTGGTCATGCATCCGAGAATATTTTCTGCCATTGAGCATGGACCTTTAGGGATGGTAACCATAATCTGTGTGTCATCTGCATATGACACTATCTCAAGTCCAAATGAGTGAATCACGGTTGCCAGGGGTGCCACATAAAGATTAAAAAGAGTGGGGCTCACAGACGATCCCTGCAGCACTCCACAGGGTAGAACAAAGGAGTCTGAGTGAAAAGATTGTAGTTTCACCCTTTGGGATCTCCCTGTTAAGAATGAGGACAGGAGCGCTAGTGCTTGATGAGAAACACCAAGACTCTGGAGTCTGTCCTGCAGCAAAATAGGTGAGATGGTGTCAAATGTTGCTGACAGATTCAAGAGAATCAGCACTACCCCCTGTCCTTCATCCACGGTATGCCTGATGTAATCAGTGGCTGATATTAATGCCATTTCTGTCCCATGATGTTTCCTTACAGGAATATAAGGAAATGTTTACAAGCTCACACCACGGCCAAACTTTCTTTCTCAGGTTGTGAGTAAGCACTTTCTGTCTGGGACAAACTTCTACTGGCATATGCAATAATATGCCTTCGAGCATGTGGGTATCCACTGTGCTGTGCAAGGAAAGCACTCAACCCGACTGGGCTAGCATCAACAACAACCTCAGTATGAAGCTTTGAATTGAAGGAGGCCATTTCAGCAGCAGTTTCAATAGCTTGTTTGATTTTCTTGAAGCTTCTCTCACATTCTTGTGACCACTTGAATGAAACATTTTGTAAAAAATAAAAAAATATAAATCCGTATTTGTAAAGCGCGAACTACTCACCCTTACAGGTCTCAAGGTGCTGGGGGCCGTCGTGGAAATTAAGTGAGCTATTGCCCAGAGTCACAAGGTGCTGATCTGAGCTGCCACAGGAGCGAGGGATCGAACCGTGAGCCCTGTGCTCCAAAGTCAGCTGCCCTGGCCGCTGCACCACACCTCTTCCACTCTTCCACTTGTACTATTTTGTGGTGAGCATTCATGCTGTAATAACCAGAAATGAATCCCTTATTAGCAGTCGTACTGAAACTGAGGAGACAGGCACTTGATGCTGTACCTTGAAGCACATGAATGGGTGCTTGCACCTTCGTTTTCTTGTGTTTCAGTGTTGCTACAAATGAACTCTGACTTTCTATGGGTGTTGATGCAGCCCAGGGTTACACTTTGTTTTTCGATGGCGTAAGTCAGGGCAATAGTGATAATTCATTGTATTTCTCTTCAGGCATTATGTTTATCATCATCATATAACTTTATTCTGTACATTTAAGACCACCAAAATACATAGATGAACATCAAGATAAAAATCCATTTTAAAATATTAAGATTTACAAAAAAAGGTTTATATAAAATCAAATAGAAAACCAAATACATACAGGCATTGTATAAAAAGGTACAATCCTAAGACATCATACAATGTTATTAAAATATATACAATAAAGTTGATTACTCACAGACTCTATATTTGGGTGAATTAGAAAGAATTAAAATGGGATAAAAGGACCCCGTGTCACAGATCATAGCACTATTGAAGCATGAGTTCCCCAGGTTCCTAGGGCACTGGCCCGAATTACGCAGCACCACTTCAGAAATTTGGCCACTGCAATCACTACAGCTTCTCTAGTTTCTAAGCACCGTAGCCTAAGTGCAATAGAGTACTGCTGATATCCCATCAGCCTACATATAGGCAAAATCTATTTTTTCCTTGGTCATGTGTATCCTGTGCAAAAGAAGAAAAGATGGGCTACGGTCTCCTGTGTACTGGAGCACACTGGACAAGTGTCCCTGCCAGCAGTCATAGGCTGCCATTTTGCAGTGAAGGACAGAAGGGGTAGTGTTCCATACCATAACTTTAGGAACAGAGCTCTGTCCCAGGTGACAATAAAAACATCCAGAAATGGCTCAAAGGCACTTTGCGGCTTAATACATCGGAAAGCATCAGTCAAGGGGCCAAGGTCCCATTCTCTGGTTTCCGTGTTATATGAACCCATTTCCAGTATGACGCTTTTACCAATTCTCGCAATAGTGGTGGAGCATCCTCTGGCCAATATTCGGCCAACCCAAGCTTTGTCCTTTATGGAGGCCACCCACTTAATGACATGGAGCTTATGAAGATTGACAATTTGTTTAAAAGCTAGGTAATATTCAGAAAGAGTAGGAATATGTTTTAGTCTCCACCAACAAAGGAGGGACCGTAATCTGGCCTTTCTCTCCACCGGGTGTAGCCCTAGATCATGAAATAGAGAAACTAGAGGAGAACTTTCTGTTCAGGTAAGTTTACCAGAGAGTGTAAAAATTGGTTTTCTGCTCTAGTACACTGTCATAGCCCCACATCTCTGCTCCATATAGAGCACTAGCCTCCACCATGGCTCTATAAACCCATAAAACAGGAGATGTCTGTTTGTCTTTGCTGATTTAAAGGGTCTATAAATAGCCACAGCATGATGAAATAAGCTCAACATGCTTTCCTTAATCTGATGCGTCCAGGTTATTTTATTTGTTATTGTGATACCAAGATAAATGAACTCACTTACTCTTTCCAAGGGAGCACCATTTAAAAAAATAGATCCAGTCAATGACATATGAGGATTTATGGTCATGTGCTTCATTTTTCTGAGGATTATCACCAAACCTTTTTCCTTTAAAAAATCCCAAAATCTATCAACCAACGTCTGAAGCCCACTGGGGGTTTTAGAAATGAAAAGGGTATCGTTGGCGAACAGAAGAAGCAGAATTTTTCTGCCCGCCAACTTAGGTGCGCCATTTATACAATTTTCCAGGTAAGGCACCACCCCTTCAGATATAGAGAAAACAGGGTAGGTGCCAAAACCCACCCTTCTCGTACACCCTTTTGAGTTGCTATTTGTTCATTAAGATTATCCCTTGGACCCCACTGCACCTGGGCATAGGTTTCATAGTGCAAACGCTTTACAATTTCCAATAGTTCATAAGGCAGCCCGATATCTCGCAAGACATCCCACAATTTAAGGTGTGGAACAAGGTCAAAAGCGGCTTTCAAGTCAATAAAGACCAGGTATAAATAGGCCTCCTCCAGTATAACTGTTTTCCAATATAGTGCTAGAAGCCTAAATACCTGGTCTAAAGTACTTGTTTGTCTTCTGAACATGGCCTGGAGGTGTGACAACATTTCTTTGTCCTCTATCCACTCCTCAATTTCGTAAAAGATCTGCCTACAAAACACTTTTTCGAGTACATCTATTAAACTTTTGGGCCTATAATTAGCCGGGCAATACCTCTTGCCATTTATAAATATTGGGACAATTTCTGCTCCCTTCCAACTAGGTGGTATATTCATTCCAGATACTAGTTATGGACAAGATGTTCAAATATTTAACCCAAGATTTAATATCTGAAAGAAATAGGTCTCCTGGGACCCCATCCGGTCCTGCGGCTTTTCCTGGAGTAATAGATTTGATTGCCTTCTCTGAGTCACTCAAATCTATTTGGAGTGACAGGCATGCAGCACTCGATCTAAGGTCTGCGCCATCGGGTAGGTTTCTCCCTACCTCATGCTGAATAGAAGTGGGGCCGTACAAATCAGCAAAATGGGTACACCAAATGTGGGGTTCGATACAGTCACTAAATCGTGTGCTGGTCAGCTGACCTTTGCCAGACACCAACTGCCAGAATGTCTTGAAAATCCCTTTGTGCTGAAGCTTCATAAAGGTCCTCTCAAAAATTGCCCTCCCATTCTACCTGGGCTTTATGCTGTACACATTTGTAATGAGCCTTGCACTCTTTGATGGCACTTTGGAAACACCACACCGAACAGTCCGGTCGGTAGTGAGCTCTGCCTGAGACTCTATTTTTAAATCTTGTTTTATAGTAATTTTAACCATTGCGCCGCTTTTTAAAGCACAACTGTTTTGAATTTGAATTTGTTTGTAATAGTTACCTTCATCTCTGCTCTCCCGCCGGTTCAGTTGCCTAGCAATAGCCCGTACTGTGATTGGTTCACGGGCTCTCAGCCAATCAGGTTTGGGAGGGGGGGCGGAGTTAGTTACACTCCAAAAATAGTGAAATTGATGGCCGCAGCACGGACCTGCACTTTGGAAACACCGCACCGAACAGTCCGGTCGGTAGTGAGCTCTGCCTGAGACTCTATTTTTAAATCTTGTTTTAAAGTAATTTTAACCATTGCACCACTTTTTAAAGCACAACTGTTTTGAATTTGTTTGTAATAGTTACCTTCATCTCTGCTCTCCCGCCGGTTCAGTCGCCTAGCAATAGCCCGTACTGTGATTGGTTCACGGGCTCTCAGCCAATCAGGTTGGGGAGGGGGGCGGAGTTAGTTACACTCCGAAAATAGTGAAATTGATGGGCGCAGCGCGGACGCGCCGCTGGCGCGCCAAAGGCGCACCTAAGGCAAGCCTGTCTGCGCCCGTCCGCGTCCAGACGGGGCCAGGGGCTCGTCATTATGCCCAAAACTCATTTACATGCCAATAGAACTTAAAGATTTGGTCCCGCAATACAGGCAACTGCATGATCTCCCTCTCCAACACAAACTAATAGAACTTGGTCTCTTTCATCCTGGCCAGTTGTCAAACCTCTGTAAGCACAGGGACACTTGCCAGGCCTCGAGCCAAACAACTTTTCTCACCCAATCAAAATCTAAACAACTTGTAAAGGAATTAAATATAATGTACCTAAACACTCGTTCCACGGTTAAACCCAGTTGGAACTATTTAACCTTCTAGACACTGACTCTCCTGAAATGTTGTTCCTAACAGAAACTTGGCTGACAGAGGAATGTACCCCAGATTTCCTAGCTGCACTCCCAGATAATTATTACCTCCTACAAACGAACAGGTCTACGGGAAGTAAAGGAGGTGGGGTAGCAGTCGCCATCAAAAAAGGGCTATCTTTCACTGCTATCTCTCCGCTAGAGATAACACTAGAAGACAAACTAGTTATCAAACTTGACTCCCCAAATAGCACTGTAGTCTGTGTACTCCTGTATAGGCCGCCCACCTCTATGCCGGACTTCCCTAAAGCATTTGCAAATTGTATGGCATCTCTGATAGTGGACTATGATTAAGTTCTAATCATTGGTGACATTAACTACTGGGCTAAGTAGGCGGATGGGGGAAAGAGCGCCAAGGAACTGACCAGTGCTCTTCAAAGTTTGAACCTCACTCACCACATCCAAGGACCCACACACATTAAAGGTCATACACTTGACCAAGCCTGGCCCATTAACCTCAACCTGCAGAAATTAGTCATCCAACCCTGCTTATGATCTGACGACTACACAGTTAGTTTTATTATTTGTGATATCACTCTGCCCAATACTACGTCCCTTAAAAAGCATTTATCCAGGAATTGGAATCGCGTCAACTTAGAATCCTTATGCGAGACCCTGAACCATAAATTGCCAGCAAGCCCAGACAATATAGATAAATTGGAGAAAGTAGTCACCAACTGGCAATTGAATGCTTTTATCATTCATGCTCCTCTACAGAGCCAAACCTCTCGCGTTAGGTAGCATGAAGCATCCAAATGGTTCACTGCTGACCTAAAAACAGCCAAACTTAGAACACGACAGGCAGAAAGGAAATGGCGAAACACCTATTTGATAGAATCCAGAGAACATTACCACACAAATCTTATGGCCTACAAAAAAGCCATCCTGGAGGCAAAAAAGACGTTTTTCTCCAACAAAGTACTAAACTCTAACAACAAAACAAAAGACATCTTCAACACAGTAAGGGAGCTAGCCAACCCCAATCGTGTGACCCCCTCCATCCCTGCCACACAGAAGCTATGTAATGATCTGAATTCTATTTTCTCAGATAAAATTAAGAGAATTCAGGATTCTATAGACTCCAACAATAGGGACGTGATTGAACCGCCTGGAATCACTAACACCCTCTCCATGGCTACTCTCTCATGCCTGAGCAGTGAACAGTTCTTGGAACTTCTTAACAAAGTAAAATCAGGCTCCCCTAATGACATCTGCCCCCCTCACATACAAAAAGCCATATACACAGTATTTCCAGAGAATATCCTCTCCCTACTGAACCTATCCCTTAGCCAAGGGACGGTTCCACAAGCCTTCAAAGAAGCAGTGATCATCTCTCTACAGAAAAAACAAGGTGTCGACCCGCAGAGGTTGGACAACTATAGGCCGATTTCACTTCTGCCACTCCTGGCTAAGGTATTAGAGACACACGTAGCAAAACTCTTCAGCACCTTCATTGAAGACACTAAATTTTTAAACCCACATCAGGCAGGTTTCCACTCATCCCACTCTACTGAATCTGTCATTCCATCCGTCATGGATGATCTTGAAGAAAAAGCTGATGTCAACTGCACTCAAGCCCTGATCCTCCTGGACCTGTCTGCGGCGTTCAACACCGTCAATCATGACATTTTGATGGAACGCATTGCCGCAGCAGGTCTCAGAGGATCTGCTCTAAAGTGGTTTCAATCCTTCTTAGTAAATCTGAGTCAATCAGTGTGGCTCTCGCCTTACAAATCCGACACATGCAACCTCAATTGTGGAGTTCCGCAGGGTTCATCTCTGTCTCCGCACCTTTTCAACGTATATATCCGACCCCTCATAATCACGCTCCGTGAGATGGGTGCACAGATCTATAACGATGCTGACGACATGCAGCTGATTTTTTCCATAGATAATTCCATAAACTCCAAGGAGTTCCTTAGGAATACTATGTTGCTTATCAGGAACTGGATGAATAAAAATCAGCTAAAATTAAATTCAGATAAAACTGAAATCATTATCCCTAACAATAAACTTCAGCAATGGACCCCTACTCATTGGCCCGCAGAATTAGGACTGGCACCTGCCCCCAAGACCTCGATTAGGAGCCTAGGCATTCATATTGACTCTGAGCTCACCATGAACTCGCAGATCGGGGCAGTTACTTCAGCCTGTTTCTTCCAACTTAGGAAACTGCGAAAAATCTGAAGGTTTTTCAGCAGGGAGGCCAGCATTCAAATCATCATAGCCTTGATCCTATCCAAAATTGACTATGCCAATGCAATCTACCTAGGCCTCCTGCGTAACCAGATACACCGTCTGCAGCTGATACAAAATCAGGCAGCAAGAATAATCTATCAACAAGGCAGACGCTGCCATGTTAAACCGCTGCTAAAGGCGCTGCAC
Organism: Calotriton arnoldi; assembly: GCA_963921515.1. NCBI lineage: Eukaryota > Metazoa > Chordata > Amphibia > Caudata > Salamandridae > Calotriton > Calotriton arnoldi. The sequence continues at coordinate 256,999 of CAWUFW010003666.1, read as the reverse complement.
TGGCTTCCAGTGGAGCAGCGTTCCATGTTTAAAACAGGTTGCATCCTGTTCAAAGCCATTCATGGCACTGGCCCTAAGTACATTTCCTCAAAAATTCACAGGTACTCCCCAACGCGCATGTTAAGATCCATGCACAAGAATCTACTGGTGGTACCGGGTTTCAGACGTAAACGCATGGGAGGATCGCGCTTCTCAATTCAGGGACCCAAGTTCTGGAACGCCCTGCCCACGTCATTGAGAATAGAAACTGACCATCTGCATTTCAGGAAAAAGCTGAAGACCTGGCTTTTCTCGCAAGCTTACAGTTAGACTTGGCCTTCTCTTAGCGGTGTCTCCAAGGATGGAATAAGAAATTATATCAGCGCCATGAAACCTGTTGGTGAACGTGCGCTCTACAAATTCTCAATAACATAACATAACATATCACCTTTCAGGAGAACCTTATGTAGCCCCTTTTTTTTCCCTCCTACATTCCTCATTGAACCAGACACTTTGTTTATAGATGCACCAATGCTTTCAATGTAATTTTCAGACAATATTTCTAAGACTTTGTTGCTTTGGCATGTCGACTTTTCTTTGACTGACATTTTTCCTCACAAGCAGCCAGTCCGACATGCGCACGTTTCTCTGAGATAACCATCGACATGGCACAACCATCTTCCTCACTTTCACTTGTTATTGAGGTAGATGAACTGTTTGACGATGATTTAGATGACGATTGACTTTGTTTAGTGTCAATTTGCCTCAAATGATGTCACCGCTTGGCCTTGTTGATGTGCATCGAACGTTGTTTCTGGAATGTTCTGGTGGCCATTTTGTCTTTGCTCCGTGACACACTTACTTTTTCCTTTGCTTTACAAACCATCACAAAATGGTTCTCTTTCCCACAGCCTTTACTTATCTGTCCAATGGCGGGACATTTACCTTTGTGTGGAAAGGAAAATCCACATCTAAAACATAACTTCTTTTTATCTGTAGACATCAATTTGTGTCCTTCAATCTTTTTGCTTTGACTTAATTTTTATACTCATGACTGATTGACTCTGGGCACCTCCGGCCTCCATGTCAGCAGCTTGTCTTTCAGAATACTCCTCAGCTCTGGTAGCCATCAACACTCGCTCCATACTAACAGTTTCTCTCAGCATTCATAGTCTGAATGATTAAGACAAGCATCCATCAATAACTCTAAGTTGCCTAGCTTCCTCATCTTTAAATTCATTAAACTTACAGTGTTTGATGAGCGCATCGAGTCTCTCCATAAATTCATCAATGGTTTCACTAACTTTTTGGCATTCTTGATTGAAAATATATCTTTCATAATCAACGTTTGGTACTGGATTGATCTTGAGATTCAGCTTTTTTTAAATCTGACACTATGTAATTTCTTCATCCGTTCGTGGCATTCTCTTTATGACTTCTTTCACACCATCACCAGCAAGGTTTTTGAGATCCTTGATAATCTTTTTGTTATTAGTCTCTTCAAGTGCATCAATGAAATCATCAACTGTCTCTATCCAAGCAGTCCATCTATCACCAATGTTTAGCTTTTCAGCAGTATGGAAAGGTGGTGGTGGATTCAGGAAGGTGGCATCATGGTAACTAGTTATGGGAGTGGCTGACCTTGAGGGTGGAGCTCTTTCTGCTTCTGCTGGCTGTCCATGGGTGGAGCTCTTTCTGCTTCTGCTGGCTGTCCATTTGAGCCTGCGTCATTCGCTCTTTCTGAGGCCTTGCTATGCACTGGCCTCAGAGTGGTCATGGATAATCGGGGACGTGGTGACCTCCTCCTTGATCTCTGGAGTTGTTCTGAGCTGTCACCTGGCAGCTTTGGTGATGGGCCATTTCAGGTATCAGACAGCTTAATAAACACAACCCTTGTGCTTCTTCATGGGTCTCATCGCCCAGTACTGAAATTTTAAAGCTCCGCTTATCAAGGCTTTGGTAAGTGCAACGATAATACACTTCTTTCTTCCTTATTCTTCAGCCAGCACTTTTTCCTGTATCAGTATGCAACCACCTTTTGTACTATTGCTCCATATAATGTACAACTTTATCTTGCATGGCGGCACAGTACCTTTATGTATGGCTTAACCAGCAGGATCTGGACCATCAATGTATAGGTTCTGTGCAACACTTCCGTTGTCTTCACCTGATTTACAGTGGCTGGAGTTGCGCTTTGACTCCACATGCATGAAACGTTGATTCTGTTAATTGACAGCGACACAGGTGGCACGCATGAGCAGTTTGCTTGGACCACAGCAAACTCTCTTCAGGTTACTTATCTCCTAACTTGTCGACATTTGCAGCGTCTTCTGCAGCCGGGATACCTACCAATGACTACCCCACACATGGAGCTCAGTATTACACGTCTATATTCTGCTGCATGTAACTGCGAACCCAACATTCTTAAACAACCTCTAATGGCATTGTGCTCTAAAACCTATGTCACAGCTCTACGGAGTCCGTTAGGAGCCAAAATGATTCAGTCATGAAATATTGCAAGACACTACACTGCCTAACATTATCAATTTGCTAAGTCACACAGCTTTGTTAGGAAAAGCACAAATAACCATAATACAGACAGGTCAATGATCTCACAGTAATAGAAATATCTTGATAGAAAACCAGTTGGAAAGCATCCCCTTATCTGCAGATGTATGAAGGGCTCTGTTTTCCCTAATATCCTTCACTTCGCAATATTAGTTAATTTTTTTAATGCTTTCAATCTGGCTTGATAATAACGCGTTTTCTTTATAATCCTTGTCTGTAAAGTTATCTATGTAACTATGCCTCATATCATTGAAAAGAGTTTCAGATAATCAAGCTCCAGACAAGACATATCTTCAAGACAATTTACTCCATCTAATGTATTTTTCTCAATCGCAAGACAAGCCAAAAGCAATTCTATAACTGTTGAATATCCTTGATTCTGAATCCCCTAAAACACAGAAATAGAAGCCTCAGGTCTAATCATAAAATGCATATTTTTAAGGTTTGGCTTGACAGCGCAGCTGCCACCAAACAATTGTGTGAGTAGCAACAGGAGAGGGGCTTGTGCTCTGCCCACATGTTGGGAGCCAGGAGTACATGTTTTGATTGGGCAGAAGTGGTGAGCTTCCACAAAAATGTGCTTACCCTCCACACAGCTGTGATCATGTTGTTTATTTATCCAGCTGCCTGAATGTGAACATTCAGGGGCATACCCATGACACTACAATGCTGTTAAAGTGTCAGATAACTAGATAATTTATATTGTTTTTCTCTGTTAGCGGAACAGATGGGAGGAGGGCATGGAGTTTTAGGTCTGGCTTGATAATGCAACTGTCACTGGCCCGTTTAGCCTATAACGATATTATTCTACAGTTATTTGCTTCCAGAAATAAATATAGATTCCCATGCTATTTATTTGTAATGCTTCACATTTCCATACAACATTCCTTTAAAGGCACACCTACTACAATTGCAAAGGATTATTCCAGTTGATATTGAAGACAAACACAGAAGCAAGAATTATCTTCTCTTTGGTTCTTTTCTTCACATTATGGTAACAATTCATCTCCCACTCATTTCACGACAATCACTTTTAGATTTTAGCAACTTCATATTAATTTTCTATATTTAAATAGTGCGGAGAATAATGTAAAAGAAATGAAACAAGGGAATGGGTATGATAAAAAATAGAAGTGAGGCATATCCTTTAACAGACCTTCAGATGTTCGAGCTCTAGACATCCTCAACTAGACAATCTACTCCATCAAGTGCATTTTTCTCAATCACAAGATTAGCCAAAACCAATTACATAAGTGTGGAATATCCTTGTTTCAGGATCACCTAAAACACAGAATTAGAAGCCTCTGGTCTGATCATAAAATGCATCTTTTTGTAGTTTCTATTAAGGAAAAACACAGAAGCATTTATTATCCCATCTTTGTCTCTTTTCTTCACATTATGGAAACGATTCATCTCCTGCTCGTACTATGACAATCACCTTTAAATTTTTTACGAACTTAAGTTTCATTTTCTATAGTTAAGTAAGTAGTATGGAAAATAATGTAAAGGGAATGGAATAAAGGGAGAGGAGGGGAGAAAGGAAAAAATAAAAAGAAGGGAGAAAAGAGGAGAGAAGGCACAGAATTGATGAACATTTGGCGCAGAAGCAGAACTTCATTTCAGTTCACAGCATCTTTAATTTAACAGTTTCAGCTACCATTCCATCAGTTCCTCTTACTACCGGAAGTTCGATAAATTGACACAGAGTGGAGTTTTATTGTCTTTTTCACACCATTCTATGGCAGCCAGGATTTGTTCCTTAGTTCAACACTTTTTAACACTTTACAAGAAAAACACAGCCATATTTAATTAGGGCTGTAATATGTAACGGCATACGTGATTTCATGTTCACATACCACTGTTAGTAGTTTTTTTCCACCAGGTGTACTAGTTAATGCTATGAGGATTGGTGACGTTAAATGAAATTTCCTTTGCACCGCCTGCATTTATCACCCACATTATTCTCACTTGCTAAATTGTAACTTGCTCCTGAGGTTTTATGCGTTGATTCTGTAATTTCCATGTCTTTGTTTCTGGCTTGGAAAATGTTTAGCATTACCCTTTCCTAAAGCAATTTATGTTGATAACTCACGCCCCTACTTAGGCGTGGTCCACGCAAGAAAGGAGGTGAAGTAAAGGCGATCACTGAGTGTATTTTAGTTTTGAAGCAACAGATTTTTCCAGCTCATATTACCTGTTGTGTCCTGCGAGACACGTTCTAGTGTCGCGACAGACACAGAGTTGGTAGCCACTCCCCGATGGGAGTGGGCACACTTGCACCCCCACACGCATCCCTCACAGGCGTCACGAGTGACGTGAGCCTGTCAATAAAAGGGCCCGGGTGCACGTGCTCGTGGCCAGTTGATTAACCAGAGCCACCGTGTCTGCGTCAGTCATTCCTTAGCATGTGGGCCTAGGGCCCACAACACAACATTTGGCGACGAGAGGGCTGTGCCCATGCGTGCAGCAGCCAGCAGATTGGGAAAAGGGGGATGAGTGCTGCCTGTGTCGAGGGCACCCCCTGCGAGGAGGTGCCGACCGTGCCCGATAGCCCGCGGGGCAAGTGAAGAGCCCCGGGGGTGAAAGCGGTGATCCGGAACTCACCCTGCACCTGTGATGCCCGTGAATGTATGGCGGCATCCGATCTGACCGCGGTGAGGGAAATGTAAGAGCCCCGTGCAGCGTGCAAAGGAGCCGGCGGCCTGCTGAGGTCCAACTGAGTCCGAGCGGGAGCCCACCCCGCATCTGCAGTGCTGGCGCAGTCGACGGGCAGAAGGTGAGAGCCCGTGGGAGGATGAGGGTAGAGCGATGACCCGTTCCCTCCCACCCCGTGATGAACACTGTCCCATAGCGAGAGTCCGGAGCTTCCGTGCTGCGACTCCAGCCCCCCCTCTCCCCACGCAGCGCAAGGACTGAGAAAGGCTGCAGCGGTGGGGTAGAGGACGGAGGAGGACACTGCCCGAGGCACTTGTGGCAGCGCGAGAGGCATACGGCGGCGAGGCAAGGCCCGCAACGTATGCGAAGCACCGTTGGCCGATCCCGACGCTGAAGAAGTGTAGGCCTTTCAAGCGGCAGCTCCAGCCCCCGAGCAGCTCGCGTGCTGAGTGAGCCTGCTGCGAGGGGCGAAACACCAAAACAAAAAAATGTGTCTCCATGCGGCCAGCGCCGTCGGGAAATGCGGTGTGGCAGCCCCCTCCCCACAACACTGAAAGGCATTTGATGCAACTGCTCAGCCCCCACGACAATAAAGAAACATGAGGGAAGTAAAGACACTCACCGCGATGAAGGTGGAAATTCTCCTGCAGAGTCTGGCTGTGTGTGGGTGTCCCGGGCAGCTGCAGCCAGGGAGGTAAAGAGAGAGAGAGCGACTGTTGGGAGTCCAGGGGCAGACCCATATGGGCCTGTTGCACTGCCGGGGCAAGGACACAGACCTGGTTCTCGGCCCGAAAGAGACACAACACTGCCACTGAGTGGCCGATCAGCTGTACTACACCCGCTGAAATAGAATAAAGTGCAACAGAACTGGGGGCACAGCAAAGATTGCCTGAGGCACACAGATGACGCCCAGCCACGGAAACACACAACAGCAGCAGTTCAAAGCAGCCGTGCATACAAAGGGTCTAAAGCCACGGGAATGAACTGCTCAAGATAGTGCCACATGGCCCCATGGACTGCATGTCAGGTTGACATAGAGAGACTGCTCACTCTACAGAAAGCCTGCATGAAGCCTGCACAGGCGCCGCCACGCAAAGTCCAGCCAAAGCAGGGGGACTAAAAATCCACAGCAGCCACGTTGACAACAATCATTCGCAGCAATGTCCGCTGATCGAGCAACAGCTCAAGGGAGTCTACCCCTGCCAAAAGTGCAAGAAAAGACTGGTGCAGAAAGTGTGCCACCAGCGGTGGCCCAACGCCACTACAAGTGAGAAGAGCGCGCCACACGCCCCTGGTGGTGAACGACCACCACCGCAAGGAGAAAGAGTAGGCACACATAGTGCCAGAAGAGGGCGCCCAAGGAAAGACGCAGCGTGCGCAGTCCGAGGTGCCTGACGCATGCGCCCAGAAGAATGTCAGCAGAGGTGAACGCCCAGGAGGAAAAGAGACCTCTCCAAAGGAAAGAAGCACTGCTGGAGACAGCAGGGAGATCCTCCACATCTCCACAGCAGCAACGGAGCCTGGAAGGGGCCAAACGCAGCACAGTGTCCTCCCTCACACTGCCTCAAGAAGGAGTCGTCAGTGACTCAACGCCGGCAAGAGGAGAGTCGCACACCACAAGCGGCCAGTCACCATCACAGCTCCTTACTGCTCATGGAAGCTAATCCCAGAAGAGGGAACACCCGGAGTAGGAGCTTCAAGAAGCTGCCTGCAGAAGAAGCACCCGAAGTGAGTGTCTGCTCGCCACGCAGCCGAGAAGAGTGACAGAAGTCTCACCCGCATGGTCCGGAGACCATTGAAGTTGATAGGCCCTGTTGGCCCTTTTTGGAACAGGGTGCATGGCACTGCACCCGGAGAAGAAGCAAAAGAAGAGTGGCGATCCCGTCACCTGGAAGAGCTGGACAAACACAGGGGCGCTAGAGCGAACAAGAGGAGAAGCCCGAGGACTGTAGCACCACAAGCCAAGAGCACCCCAAAGACGCCAGACAGTCACCAAGGCGGACCGACGGCCCTGGCGACAGCACCAAGGGAGAACCACACGTAAGCCGCAGCAAGCGCAAACCGCGTTGCTCCCATCGCTTCACAGTGAGACCGTCCAGCCCCGAGTGTCGGCAGTTGGAGTCGAACGGCATCCCTGCCCCTGATCGCAAATGCCAGAGGTGCAAGAGAAGATTCAGAAGAGGCAATCATGTGGCTACGACGTTCATCCAGAAACCTCCTCTCCTAGCTGATCATCGCCACCTGTCGTCCAGGCCCAATGGCAGCTACGTCATCAGTGCCATGTGCATGACACCGCACTCAGCAAGATATGTGGAAGTGTGACCGGAGGGTCTGCACCAAGAATCGAACAACCAGCTGAGGTCAGAAGGGGAAGTCGTGAGTGGCAGGGCTGGACGATGAAGAAAACCCAAGCTACAACAGGAGTGAGTCCTGACACAGCGACAGCAAGGGAAGAGGGGGATAACCCGAAGAGGAACTGGCAACTGCACAGCGGGAGTCCGAGGTAAGCCGCACAGCCTGCGCGAACCGAGTCTCACGCCTCACGTTTCCTAGCGGATGCATCACTCCTCCGTCATCAAAGTCCCAACAGCCCAAGAAGTCCAAGTACATGAATGCAAATGCCTCCTCAGAGAACATGGAGGTATCTGGCCACTCCCTGCCTCAGGTGAACGACTCCAGACTAAACGCCTGCAACCATCAAGGCAAGTCATCACCTGCCATTGTTCCGATTCACCACACGGCTGGCAATGCTACCATGCCAGCCCTCATCAAGTGCGTCTACCAACACCATCTCGAATACACATGGATTGGAGTCCTACACTATTGCCAAACTAGCCAACAAGAAAACTCAAAGGCTACCTGCTAACCTGGTCTGCACCTGAACTGCGGCAGCGAGAGCATGTCCTGACCAAGACCCACACACCCTTGAGGTTTGTGCGAGAGACTGTCTACTGGCTCCTCGGCGGTTCGCAGCTGCCCCCAGCCGGCACACACGCAGCCCCATCGCAGCCTCCCAGCAGTCCTGTGGCAAGCCCGACGAAGGGCGTCCCCAGGCGGGAGAGCTGGAATAGACATTGCCCCACCGGCCCCATGTGGCAGGATGAGAATTTAGGCTGTGCCCAGGAACTTAATTTATCTCGTGAGGGCTTTTCTTATCATAAGAAGATGTCAGATGAACCTGGACAGATTCACTTCTTTTATCCTCTGGGTAAGGAATGCACAAAACCCAGTCAGGGAGAGCTGCCCTCATAACTGGTATGAAGTAACCACAGAGGAGGGGCTACCTATTACCTTAGCCACACATCTAGATAGGCACACGGTCTCTGTACAAGGGGAGAAGGGTTTTATCTATTTGGATTTTAGGAGCGAAGGGCACAGTGGAATTGTTTGCAGTAGGGTAGACAAGAACTGCTGCAAAGGTGAGATGGGTTATCCTTGGGAACATTTACAGCCTCGGTTATGAAGGGGCCAGGAGTCGCTCCCACCCACAAGCTAGTGGCAGACATACATGTGGTATCCTCTGTGCACTCTTGAGAACACTACTGGAGCTGAGGAAGAACAGAAGACGATTTGACTGGCAGTCTGCAACCTGCCAGGAATCCTGAATGACTGGCCCTGCTCCCTCTTCTGCCCAGGACAAAAAAGTGGATTCCATGGGTCAGAAGGCTGACCTCCAGGTCAAGCTACAGGGACACAACAAGTTATAAGAGGCCTTTCCTGGATATTCCAAGCTGACCAGTTTCAACTGGACCTGGCCTGCACCCTGATGATGTCTTCAGCTGGAGATAGTTCTGATGGCCAAGTGCTGTTCCTGAGGTTCTGGAATCCTTGGCTGGACTTATCCTACTACCCTTAAAAACCTGGAACTTTTTTCAACATAGAGAACTCTGGAGGACCGATATAAACCTTCCAAGACAATCTGCCCAATAATCACTGCCTCTGGGCTGAAGAATCAGGTTTCTCCGCATCCGTAAATTTGATTAAATCGGAGCTTGCCGAGACATTATCCAGCCTTGTGGAGCCCCCTGAATAGAGCCCATTGCCGTGCACACTGGAGGATTCCAAGCTCTGAAAAAGAGACTAAGTGTGAAGGTAGAAATCTTTACTCGGTGAAGGTGGCAACAGTATTCGATCATGAAAGAACTTCCCTGGGAGGGAAACTCAAATTTCTGCCACTTGGAGTTGTTCCCGCTAAAACCAACGGCTTCACTGGGACTGCATCCAATGGCTATCTGACTTCTTGGAGACCTCTTCAACGACAGCTTGCTGACTTGTCCCGCTGAAGATCTTTGACTTTCAGTTTTGAGACAAAGTCCAAAGGTGCATCTGAAGAAAAAACCTCCAACCGTGTCGAACCTGGTTCCAGTTTCCAACCTGCGCTCTTTTGCTGTCTGCCTCAAATTGTGCCTCGTTGATCAGCATTGATGCTTAGTGCTTTTTGGTGCTATTTTTATCTAAAACTTTAAAAGATCATATCTCCGGTTCCACGAATTGTGTTTTGGTCATTTATTTATTATTGTATTTATTCACATTAACTCTATTTTTTAAAATTCGGTTTGAGGTTTTTATTGTGTTGTGTTTTAATTTTATCACTCTTTTGATACTGCATACATACTTTACACAATTATGTTACGCTTGCATGCTCTGTGCCACAGCTACCTGGGGATTGAGCACAGGTTAATTTAGTGACTTTAAGGATTTACCCTGACATGGGCTGTGATTATTCCTTGAGGTGGGTAGTCACTCACCACAATTATTAATTCTATTTCTTACAGTACCCTTTGACAGAAATATGTATATGATTGATCTGGACGGGGGGCAATAGATTTGCTAGTTTCTCTTAGTCTCCCTTGTGGTGACCTCTGATACCACACACTCACCAACGATGCTCTAAGTATCGTAAGGTTTACCTTTTTGGTTGGGGGCGCAGAGTTAATTTTGGCCTCGTAGAATTATGGCACAGAAACTTTACTGAGAGCAACTAGCAAGCATGTATACGATCGACACCTCACGGACTTGCTCCTTGATTAAGATGAAGCCAAAATATAGCTAGAAGTGCCAGACATAGTGCTCTTGGAGTTTGAAAACCACAGAAATGAACAGGGACATTTTCTCTCAGCAAGAGCCAGACTGTGAATCAGAAGCAGCTCTTGGAAATTTTGTTAGACCAGCCCTCATACTCCATGTAGTGAGCCAGAGCAGAGAGCGGAACTGACAACAGCAAAGGGGCTTAGGGAATGTGGGAGTTACCCCAAGACATTTTTAAAATAAATGTTAAAAATTGTGCATTTCATAATACATTTTTATTTATACATCCTTATCAAATGATTGAATAGATGGATGGAAATTGGAAACATGGCTGCATGGATCTATAAATGCATGAATAGTTGGATCAATGAGGAGTGGATGGATGAATTCATTCAAGAATGCATGACAATAAATAAAGACTTTTAGATATGTGGAGCAAACTGTCTCAATGCAATCCCCAAGGGTGGGAGCTCTGGTTTTCACTTTAGCTATTGGATTGAAACATCACCCTCAAACACTAACACCACCATACCTTCCGAAACACGCATCACCCTGGTGTATTTAACACAGAGCAATGGTTTATCACCTCACAGAATTTAGCATTAAGCTTTGATCTAAAACTGGAGAAAGAAGGAGATAACCATGGAGAGGCTTAATTCCACAACGTGAATCCCAGCTTCCACTTGACCACATTGTATGATCCTAGTCAATCATCTTTTTTCAAAGTACCTCCTGTTCCTTCATCATCAGATGAAGAGAGCACCTTAAAATACATCCGTTCGAGGTGTGCCCTGCACATAAGCAAGAAACTAGAAAGTAATATTGTAGGGCAGGTATAAAGGGAAAAAGACAACTGACTTTCATCAACAGGGCAGTGGCGGCGGGGGCATGAATGCTTTTAAGTTCATGATTAGAATCTATCACTTCTAACTTTTGCCACTCAATAAAATGGAATAATTTAATATACTAAACTTGAATGAATTGCAACAGCTGCCTTATAAAAAAAATGCGCTGATTAGAATTTTAAGACTCTTTGTAATATGTACTGGGCTCTCTGAGCCAAGTAACTGCAGATGCCTCACCCTCGTTCTACTAAAGCCCTGAAGGTCAGCGCTGCTCATACGACCCTGCAGGAACCAAGGCATGCTTTAAAACCACTTGTTATGTCTTGTTTGCTGTTAGAGTGCCAAAAAAAGAGGCGTCCACCAGCAGTAAAATTAGCACCCACCTTCTCAGCCCACCCGGAGAATGCCCGGTGCCTGTTAGGGCCTGTCTAGGCCTGCCTCGTACCCCTTAAAAGAGACAGGTTGAATCCCAGGCAGCAACCGTTCAAGATGACAGTTCTGTAAAGTTAATGCATAAGTTTTCAGAGAGTGCTTGGTAAATGTTTGAAGCACCATGGCTACTTTGTACACCCTATGTATGCCACCATCCGGAAACTCACATGTCCACCAACAGCTACCTCAAGATGAAGCCAATGCAGGGCAAAGTCTTTGGCCATCCTGCTAGAAGGGCAGACCATAGCACCCCCCAACTTCAAATCCACATAATTTGCATGTGGTACTTCAGTTCAGTGTCCCCACAGTCTGTCCTTCATTGTTCCTTCTGTGACAGCCACAGACGGTCTATATCCTGCTCCCTTTTCGTACCTAGCTATCGGCTGGCTCTCTTTTACTTTCCTTTCGCCTTGTGCCAAGTTAGGCATTATTCTGATGATGAAGTAAAAATACCAATCACATTCCCAAAATGTTTGTAAAATATTCAACATATTTAGAGACCCCTACACTACAATTTATTTCGTTGTTGTTGACAGATGCAGATGAGAGTGCTCAAGCTTCGCGCCTAATCCTGTGCTCCAGGTCACTGAATCTGACACACACACACACACACACCACACCCTCTGGTGATGCCAGTGAAAGAGCTAATTGACAGATGTCCACCTGCTGTCAATGTGTATTATCCTTAGGGAAGGGCAAGAGATGACCAATAGTCCATGTCGGGTGCCTTTGTTTTATGTCCCTCAGCAGTGCAAAGTACCACACCTAAGGGAGGGCCGTACCACTGTGAATTAACTGTTATACGAGCCATTACAAAAGATTTAGGGGTCGATTCCGATCTCGGCCGGAAGCGCACCTAACACCATTCGTCCGGAAAAAAACCAAGCCGAACGCGTGTTTCCCGACCGATTCGAACAGTCGTCCGAACGAGCAAGTACGATGCGCATAACAGCACAGATTCCGAGCGAGCCGTACTTACCCATTTCAGCTCCTGTTCCCCACCCGAGTCGGATCCGTAAACGCCGAATCGAGTCGCACGGAACCAAATACACAGCACCTTCCGGCCGGACTAGTACGATGCGCCATCCGTACGCGCCGAACCCGTCGCTACGTCCGGCACGTCAGAGCATCCGGGAGAGCTGTACATAAGCTCCGATTCGCGCCACAAGACGATCCACGGCGACGAGACGAACAAGCCAGCGACGAGTACGAGTCAAAGCCACGAGAAACCCGAACAAGACGAACCAACCATGAATCCTATCGCGCAGGTCCTACCAATACTCTACATCTATTACTGGGACCGGTACGGACGCGTACGGCGCAGACGGTAAGTCAAACACCCACAACACAAACAAACGACACGTACCTGAAATATGTCACACACACATAGGGATGCAGGAATGACGTACACTAGCAACAGCAGAACCATAGGGGCGTGATGGCTATCACCAATGCCATACACACCCATAGGGGGATGGATGCCTACCACTAACACCACCCCTACTCATGGGGGCCTGGATGCCTACCACTACCACCACCTCTACCCAGGGGGCCTGGATGCCTGTCACTACTACCATCCCCACTCATAGGGGGATGGATGCCTACCACTACCACCACCCCTACTCATGGGGGCCTGGATTCCTACCACTACCACCACCCCTACTCATGGGGGCCTGGATGCCTGTCACTACTACCATCCCCACTCATAGGGGGATGGATGCCTACCACTAACACCACCCCTACTCAGGGGGGCCTGGATGCCTGTCACTACTACCATCCCCACTCATAGGGGGATGGATGCCTACCACTAACACCACCCCTACTCATGGGGGCCTGGATGCCTGTCACTACTACCATCCCCACTCATAGGGGGATTGATGCCTACCACTAACACCACCCCTACCCAGGGGGGCCTGGATGCCTACCACCACTACCATCCCCACTCATAGGACGGGTAATGCATGACACAACCAGCATACTCAAACATAAGGAATGTCAGAAAAAGACATCACCCCAACATCATGACAAGCGTGTGTAGTCTGTGTCACATGCCTACAACACTGAACATGACAATGAACATACAATGTGACCCCCTATCACATGTGTCACACATAAATGTGTGTGGCCTCTACAATGCAATCAGACCATGACCACTGTGCCAATGGGGTCTAAACCTCCATCATCACAGTGACCAAAATGTAAGTGTGGGGTCCATAGCTGAAGCACATTTTGCACATTGTGGCAATGGGGTCTAAACCCCCTTCATCACAGTGTCCAAAATGTAAGTGTGGGGTCCATAGCTGAAGCACATTTTGAACATTGTGGCAATGGGGTCTAAACCCCCTTCATCACAGTGTTCAAAATGTAAGTGTGGGGTCCATAGCTGAAGCACATTTTGAACATTGTGGCAATGGGGTCTAAACCCCCTTCATCACAGTGTCCAAAATGTAAGTGTGGGGTCCATAGCTGGAGCACATTTTGAACATTGTGGCAATGGGGTCTAAACCCCCTTCATCACAGTGTCCAAAATGTAAGTGTGGGGTCCATAGCTGAAGCACATTTTGAACATTGTGGCAATGGGGTCTAAACCCCCTTCATCACAGTGACCAAAAGGTAAGTGTTGTCATGGAAAAAGCTGCAAATGCCAAACAGCATGGATGATTCCTGGTCACACAACAACAAACACATCAGTGGCAAAGTAGTGATTGTGTCCCATAGCAAGATAGATTGGGTGAGGCAAACAGTGCAGTGCAAATAAGACATACCTTTGGCCATGTGCAGACAAACATCACCCATGGGGGCTGACATTGTCAACATTTATCAATTACACAATGACAGAAGTGACCATCATAATGCAGACCCACATATCTGCACCAATGGACACACAAATGAAGATATCCTGTGGAGACTGTAGATGTGAGCTGAACAAATACCATACCATGGCAGCAATGGGACATACAAACCATGATTATTGTGCTGACTGATGACCTAGGAGTCCCAGGGACAGCAGGAAAAATGCACCAAACTACATACAGCCAATGCAACACTAAAGATATGCCAATGCAGTGGTGCAGATGCACAGACACAAACAGGCAGCCTCACACTGCATATCAAACACAACAGGTGATGGGGGGGTGTGCCAGTGTCCACAGGCAACCCCACAACACATGAGGAAGCCTGAATCCCAATTACACTGATGTGTATACAGTGCCACACAAAAGTAACTCATGGATCGGATTTCCCTATGTGGGCAATCAGGCATTGTGAGATGAGAGGGAGCCCAAATTACACATGTCACACAAGCTTGTAGGAACAGCAACTAACACAGCAAGAGACAGACCCACCACAGCACTACTCCCAGGGACACCGCATTGTGGTGACACTAGCCTGCATGATAATCCCACTGTGATGACAAAGGTAGATGTTGTTCACACTGTGAACCACAGCCATGTGTCCAGAACAGCTAACTACCATCACACCTACACAAGCACAAATCAATCAGCACGGCCTGTCAGCCAAGGCCAATATGGAGGTAGGGGTCTAGCCGTGCAACAACTCACATTTGCACACACTCAACACCACACACCTTGATCTCCACCAATGTGCAGCTGTGAAGCTCACATGGACTGGTGACATTGCACATGCACCCATGACAATCCCAGGGGGGGTGGTGGGAACTAAGGTGTGAAACCCATCACACATGGCCAGTCAACAAGACTCATGAATGTCTGACACACTGCACAGTACGCCGTACATGAGCATGACGTGAAATCCACCCCAATCAATGGGATCCCGGCCACAGTCACACACCAATGAAGAAGCCAAGGTGACCCACAAAGAACACACATAGACAACTTCCAACATTGCAGCTCTGACCCTGAGGAGTGGCAGCAGTCACACACACAACGTTTCACAATCACTGAAAGCTACCACAAACTGTAAATTACATGACTTGTGTAACCCACAAGTGCCAAGGGGAATCCTGACTGTGTCCCATCTGCGTTTGCCCACATCCCCAGCCCTGACAACAAAGACAACTAGGGATGACAACCTCATGAACATTAGTTTACCATGCACCCACATCCCGGAGAAACCAGGTCCAAGATGCTGGATGAACACAGGACAACTCAGCAAGCATCACAAACAGGAAAATCCCTAGGGACACAGCCTGTGTAGGAAAAGGGAAGGGAACACACACAGACATGCTCACACAACACGGGCCCAGGCAATGTCACGGGATTACACACTGCCATGAGGGCACTCCACTCCTGTGGAAGGTCCGCTGTGCCAAACCTTGTCTGTGCACGACTCAAACATGTCAGCAGAACACTCGGTCAGTGAGTCAACAACTACAACACACTGAAGGCTCTGCTCACATCCGCCTGGCTACGGGAGTGTCACTTCAGTCATCTGCATACACCCTAAACACGTGTCAAGCAAGTTGCACTGTATACACAGATGAGTCCTTCAACATTGATGTGCAAAACTGCATATCCAGTGGAGATGGGCACACAGTCAGGGAAATAGAAACATTGAACAGTGGTAAGCCCACCAGATGTGCATCAGTGTAAGCCAAAGATGGTAATTTACAAATGCAAAACGTACATCCATGTGTCAAATGCTGAACATTACACCCTCAGACTGCAGCAAAGGATGCTATAGATCCAGACTACATTAGGACACATATCCCATGGACCACATGGAGTCCATCACAGGAACACTTCATTTTCCTGATCTGAACACTATTACAACTGCAAATGCATGATGATACTCATCTACATCATGTACATCCAAAGAAAAACCACAATTAAACAAAAAGAGGCTTTATTCAGCAAATGTTAAATTAAAAGTTGAAGTCCAAAAGAAACTAAGGCCAATGGCCAGTCCAAATACACAGTCCCAACAGGGTGATACGTGACAACTTGTCACCCATTGCTTGCCTGCACTGGTATGGACAGGGGACATCCCCCTCGGAGGGGCATACAAGGGGCAGGCCAGGCACCGCAGGGACAGGATCAGGGGATGCCAGTGGCAGTGAAGGGGTGGTGGGTGCAGGAGTGTCACCGGCAACTGCAGTGGAGGTGTCTGACTCAGTGGGGGCCGGCACCACTGTAGGGCACAACTCAGATGTTGTGGGTGCTGCAACCACTGCAGTGGGCCGGTCAGATGGAGTGGACTGGGTCCCCACTGCAGTGCCCGAGTCAGACGGGGTGGTTGTGGACTCCACTGCAGTGCACAACTCCAAGGGAGTGGAAGGGGGGCATATGAGGTGGGCAGGACAGAGGGGGGACCCGGTCTCCACAAGAGTGGCACAAACAGGCAGAGCATCTGGTTTGGGGGTGGAAGAGCAAGTGGTAGGGGGGGAGGGCCTAAGCAGTTTGGGGATGCGGTATTGGTGTGTGGGGGAACCTGGGGCAGGGTGTGGCGGTGGAACCTGTGCAGTGGTGGCCTGGGGGATGGAGGAGAGAGACTGTGTGGTGGAGCTGCGTGGTGGTGGTGGTGGGGTCTTGCCCTTCCTGGTCCGTGGGGACTTACAAATGGGGTCCTCTGTCTGCCTGTGCCTGGGGGAGGGTGTCCGGGTGTGAGGGGCACTCCCCTCTGTGTGTGGTGGTCGCCTCTTCCGCCTGGACTTGGTGTCAGGTGTATCTGTGGGGAAGAGGCCAAGCTCACAGAGGAAGAGCTTCTGGGAGGGGGGGTTGCAGGTGAGGCAAGGGAAGGGCTTTTGGAGGGAGAGGCATCTGAGGACTGCGCAGTGCTCAATGGATGCGTGTGTGTGTGTCTGTGCCCCAGCCCCTGTGAGTGAGGTATAACTCCCCTGACTGTGCGTGCGTGTGCGTCTGGATTTTTGTGTGTGTGTCTGTGTGCTGCTTGTGTCTGTGCTGGTGCAGGCCGGTGCCGGTGTGTGTGTGCCTGGGACAGGTAGGGTGCTGGGTATTGTGGATGGGGCAGAGGTAGGAGGGGGGAGGGACTGTTGCAGGAGGGACACTGCTGCCGTCAGTGAGGAGGCCATGGACTGATTGGTCCGATGTAGGGCAGACATGCCAGATCACATGCCCTCCATGAATGACACCAGTTGTGTCAAAAGACCCTTGTGTGCTTGGAGGATACTCAGAATTGATGTCTGTCCTACATGGATCTGCTTAAGCAAGTCCACAGACTCCACACTCAGGGCAGAAGGGGGGATAGAGGCAGGGGGTGCGGTGCCTGGCATGAAGGAGACACGCTCCCCTACACGGGAGCCTCCACGGACATGTGGGATGGGAGCAGATGGGAGGGTGGAGATGGTGGTGGTGGCGGGGACAGACTTGCTTGATGTTGCCTCTGGTCTGCTGACACCCGCCTCCACAAGGGAGTCCTCACTGGAGATGCTGTTTTCCCCAGCCGAGGTGGTCGTAGCTGAGGTATCCTCAGTGTGGCTCCCCTCACCCTCCGTGCCACTGGGTCCCTCGGTCTCCCATGCAGTGGACCCAGTCTGGCTCTGCCGCTCCTCTTGGTCCGTGGAGCTGTCTCCTCCTGTGGCCGTGGATGTATCTGCAAACAATCAGGATAAACAGAGCAACATTAGTCACCTGTACTGACCACACACACCACAGTAAGTACAGCACATCACAGAGCAAGCCCTGCCATCATTTGCTAGACATTGCAATTCGTGCTGACACTGATTTCAAGAAGCCCATTGTCTGCCTGACAGTCAGTCATGCCACACATATCCTACCTGTCCATGCACCCATCTGTCTGCTGCCTGTTGTATGCGACTAATCATTTGTGCACACATGCACCACATACACAGTTGTTGGACATCCAAGAGTATATATGGAAATGTGTCACTCCAAACACATGCCATCTCCTGCCACCGACTCAGTACATGTGTCAGGAAAAGTGATGGGCAAAGTCTCTGTTGATATGCGGGTTTTGGTTCCATCACCAGACAATGATGTCCTCATGTCCTGATAGACAATGCAACAATGGTGTGCATGCAGGACATATCACACCACTGCTGGATCACCCTTTGCGATTTGAATGTCATGGCACAGGCCTGTCTGGCAAGTCAGTCATAACTGTCTCCTGTCACAGGGGCAGTGCATACACACAACACCAGTCTGCACTGTGTCACAATCAGGGGAGTTTCAGAAATGTAAGCCCTGTAGCTGACAGGTGCACATGTGCACCCCTGGCCACCCACATCATGAGGACTGAGATGATCCCACATCAATCAAATGAGACATTTGAGTGACTGCAAACACAAGTCCATACACATGAGCACTTCACCGTCTGATGAGAATGAACCAAAGCTGCCGGAACCTCAATGTTTCATACAACATTGTGCACAGTCAAGAGATCAGAGACCTATGCATTGACCTATGTGCAGATCCCATAGTCATAACTCAGATGGCTGGCCACCCCAAATTGTTAAACACTCCAGAAGTCCAAATAGCAAGGCCACACCACGGTGACACAGATGCACACACCTGAGTGCACTCTTCACAATGCCCAATATGTATGCTGACACACGGGAGTGGGAGAACAGAGTGCCTTCGATGTACGGAGTAGGCATTACAGTCCTGGTCCATGTGCAACATGGTATTGCCCTGAACACTAGGCAGGTGGCTATGCATGTGTCACACACATGATGTACATACTTCTGAGGCCCCTACCTTGGTCTCTGCAGCAGCATGGATGTGTGGCACATACCCCAGACATGTGGTGAGTCAGAGCAGCAATTGGAACACATATTAAAGCCATACCCAGAGTACATGTCAGATCACAGGCAATGTGAGCAATTGTACCACCCATGCAGCCCACCACAAAGTTCCTGTAACTGATGCTGTCCCCAACTTGAACCACAGGTAACTGCAAGTACACAGTACCCAAGTGACCTAAGTCACAGACTGTAAGGGCCACACCTGTGTATCAGATGAGGAGGGGGCATGACACAAGTGAGGGACATGAGTCCAGGACGACATGACAGTTGTACTGTGGAAGTGGAACCAGGCTAAAGGAGTGCATAGAGCATGTCAGTCATAGTACACAGTTGAGGCTAGCACTTACCCCCTCCTTGCTGCTGTCTGGCCTTCAGCTGCCCATCCAGGTCAGGTAAGACCACCGCCAGGATCCGGAGCATGTGGGGGGTCAGGGTCCGGTGTCCGCCCCTCCTGCGAGGAGGCGACAGCTTCAGCTGGACCCTTGTGATCCTCCGGGTCCAGCCCCGAAGGTCCTGCCACCTCTTCTGGCAGTTGCGGATCCTGCGCCTGTAGACCCCCACCGATCGTACTGCCCGGACGATGGTCAGCCAGATCTCCAGCTTCTGGTGGGCATCAACCTGTGAGGATGACAAAGTGAAAAGGCCATTACTACACATGCCACATTTCCGTGCATCACACAGTTGGATATACATGTCTCAATCACAGGGGCATTTGATCTACACAGGTAGTGCAACTATGGCTATGAACAGTTTGCCAGCAGTTACTAAATGGTATCATTGCCTGGGAAGTCAAACCTTGTTGAAATGCACTGTTACTGCACTATACCTGTTCAGTGCATGTGACTACACACTTTGGGGGTGACAACTACTCAGTGAGCATGCTACCCACTGGTGTACACACTGTACGTCTTGCTAGTCAGACAACATGAACAATTAGTAAGGCAGTGGACAGCACACTCACCTGCTCCCCTGGTTTCTCATACAGCTTGCTGTACTGTGGAAGGAGGCTGTCCAGCAGGGCCTGGTTCTCCTCAGTGCTGAAGGCTGGGGCTCTATCCACAGTACGTGCCATTGCAGTAGCCAGAGGATGCAGAGACAGCAGCAGTGGTAGTGGCAGATGTCGTCCTGGAGCATGTAGTGCAGGCAAGTGAGCTCTCAGGGGAACAGCCAGCATTATATGTGTGCTGCAGGGGCAGATACTGTCCCATGTGTCCAAAGTGATAGGTCCAAGTCGTTTGCATCTTCTGAATCTGGCCAATCCATGGAATTGCACCACTTATACACGCCCACAGCATCCTTCAAAACTTCAACTTCATGACACCCATTAATTTGCAACATAGTTGTGGGTGGCCAACTGAATTCACTGCATCCGACTCATTAAAGCTTCGAAAATGCGTCCATTACCATGGCAGGCCATAGCCAATGCGTGCGCACCGATCGGGCCATTGCTGTACAACGCGTATTTCGAAAAACAACACGTATCCGTTCACATCATATGCAATGTCCAATGCGTGCGCACCGATCGGTCCATTGCTGTACAACGCGTATCCGCTCACATCATATGCAATGTCCAATGCGTGCGCACCGATCGGTCCATTGCTGTACAACGCGTATTTCGAAAAAAAACATGTATCCGTTCACATCATATGCAATGTCCAATGCGTGCGCACCGATCGGTCCATTGCTGTACAACGCGTCTCCGCTCACATCATATGCAATGTCCAATGCGTGCGCACCGATCGGTCCATTGCTGTACAACGCATCTCCGCTCACATCATATGCAATGGCCAATGCGTGCACACGGATCGGTCCATTGCTGCACGACGCGTCCCTGTACAAGTCACTCGCATATGTCACCATGCTTGTCACTGGTGAACGTATGCCAGCCACATTTACTTGCCAGGGACTCAGGGGCACAACTACAACACCACAGCCTGTCCACACTGTATCCTAAGGCATGTAAGGCTGCATTACCTTTTCTGTGTATGGGGTCAACATGTGGTTTTTTGGGTGGCACTTGGGGGCAGCCACTCCCAGGCTGTGCACGTGTTCATGGGGACAGAATCCTTTTTGTGTTGTGCACATGACCACTGTGATGTGCAACTGTTCATTTCATAGCATGTGGCATGGTCACATTTCCAGGTTGTGTATGTGTATGTCATGTCACATACCCCCTGAGTCCCATGTGGGAAGGTATGTACGTCACAGGGTGACCCATTGCCAAATAGTGATGGCCCTCCACAGTCTGTGTGCATGTTGTGTTTCCGATGTCTCTGATTCCATGTGCACAATGGGAGACAGTCTCCACATCCACGTTGTTTGTGCATGGACTTTGATGTTGTGCGTGTGTGTGTCACAGACGTCCATGTCTGTCCTGCAGAGGCAACAGGGGCCACTACCTGTGGGAGTCATGGTTGTTTTGCTGACGTATACATGATACGCCATGTCATGCCAGTGTCCATGTGGCAATACAGGGTCCCTGGGAATCTACCTGTCAATGAGCTGTGATGCCTGTGGCACATCTGTCCTGACATGTCACTGAGGTGTGTTTGGAACGTGACAGCAGTAAATGGGTACTGTGACACAGCCTAATGATTTCCCAAAGCACAACCTG
The DNA here is from genome assembly GCA_963921515.1 of Calotriton arnoldi. Classification (NCBI taxonomy): domain Eukaryota; kingdom Metazoa; phylum Chordata; class Amphibia; order Caudata; family Salamandridae; genus Calotriton; species Calotriton arnoldi. Next base: position 235,176 of record CAWUFW010003666.1, on the reverse strand, counting down.
GAACTTGTTGTCAACACATGTTGAACTGTGATGTTAGATGTTGGCCATGTAGGTGCCATATATGTCCATACAGAACGGCACACACATCAGGTACTTGTGTCTCGTAATGATGTATCATGTGATATTGAGTATGGTCAATGGCACATATGTGGGGTGACTGACAATCTTTCTTTCTTCACTAATGCACTGCAGGGCACCAACTGTCCATAGACCATTCCCTGACCTTGCAACGATGGTGGAACGTGACTGCATCCGACGGTACCGCTTCAACAGGGCGCTGATTGAGGAATTGGCGGTGCGGTTGGCCCCAGATTTGCAACCTGGCCGGCCATACCCTACAGCGCTGACCCCCATGGTGAAGGTGATGGCAGCCCTACACTTCTTTGCCACCGGTACCTTTCAACACACTGTGGCGTCTGCTGGTGGGATGTCACAGACCATGTTCAGCCGTGTGCTACGCGATGTTTTGGAGGCAATGTTGAGATACCTGAACCAGTACATCTATTTCCCTAAACGTCAACAACTCACTGACGTCAAGAGTGACTTCTATGCCCTGGGGAGGATGCCACATGTCATTGGCTCCATTGATGGGACACATGTGGCTTTGGTACCACCACAGGCACATGAGCAGGCATACAGGAACAGGAAACATTATCATTCGATCAATGCTCTGGTGGTATGTCTTGCAGATATGAGCATCTCACATGTGTGTGCCCGTTTCCCCGGTTCGGCATACGATGCCTACGTGATGAGGAGTAGTCGCATCCCGAGGATGATGTCACAGATGCAGAACCAGCGTGCCTGGCTTGTCGGTGTGTACTGACTTTGTACCATTGTGTGTGTTCTGCTATGTTGTATTCTGCCCTCTTTTCCAACTCAGCTAATGTGCAATTGTCTGTCTGTAGGTGACTCCGGATACCCCAACATGCCGTGGTTGCTGGCACCCCTCAGGAACCCTGTGACACCAGCACAGATGCGCTACAATGAGGCACATGGTCGTACCAGAACAGTGATCGAGTGGACATTTGGTCTCCTGAAGAGCCGCTTCCGCTGCCTGGACAAGACAGGAGGGGCCCTCCCATATGCCCCAGCAAAGGTGTGAAAGATTGTCATCGTCTGCTGCATGCTACACAACCTGGCAGTGCGGAAGGAGTTGCCTCTCATCCTGGATGACGATGACCAACATCCGCCACCTGTGGAGGATCCTGGCCTGGGCCACGATGCCAGTGATGATGATGATGATGAGGGTGATGTCCGCACACAGCTCATCACCAACTTCTTCAGCTGAATGTGAGTATCCAGAGAGTTGTCATGTCAATGATGTGAGTTTGCATGATATGTGTGGGTGGTGCTCTGGTGCTGTTTGAGTGTGGCCATGTGCTACTTGACTGGATGCGTGCAGCGATGTGTCCTTACAGGTAGTCTGTACTCCCCAACAGTGTTGACATGCTAACTTGGTTTTGTGTAGGTATCTTGTGACATGTATTGGGCATGAGTATTGCAGTTCTGTCCTGTTCTTCAGTGCTCTTGACTGTGTGTCATGTCTGTCCTTCACAGGGTGCTTACAGAGTTGTTTGGTCAACTTGGATCCCCCGACACCATGATTCAGCTTTCAGGGTGGCAGAAGTCGTTTCCCTACAGGTGATGTGCCACACACCCCTGGACTTTATTTCTTCTACACTTTTTGACTGTGTGGCCACTGCCACGAGGGATTACCTTGCATTTGTAGTGGAAACAACATGTTGGAAATGTGTAATAAACCTGTGCTTCACTTTGGGATGTGCGTTGTCTGTGGTCACACATCTGACTGACATTTGCTTACTGCACCTGTGGGCTAGTTAACACAGACTCTGAATAGGTGTGGTGTCTGTGCATTCCACTGTATTTCCTGGCAACATCAGTGTAGGCGATGAGTCCGATGGCCCTGGTGTCTATGTGTTGTGTAGCCCTAGTGGTGTGTCTCCCTCATATGTGTCACGTCGCCATGACTCACATGACGGTGTTGAACTTGCTGTGGCAGTTAGCATGCACAGTGTCATTTAGCAGATCATCATCTCCATGACAAAAACAACGTTGGAATCACAACAGAGGGAAGTATGGTGTATTAGTGAGTTTATTACATACATGTGTGAGGATAGTGCACAGGATGGTGGGTGCTGTACATTGGTATTGGAATCCAAAGTTCCCAGATGATTTGGAAGTGTTGGTAGCAGAAATGTCCTGAGTAAAGTCCACAGTCATCTGATACATTAGTCCAACTTAAACTCCCCATGTCATGTGGGAGAGTTGTGTTGCATTCGACAGGGTGAACAGTTTGCACACAAAGGAGAATTTCCAGAACAGGTGTTGGGTTCCTGGGCGATGTACATGGCCATCGGCCTCTCAGTTGTCCTTCCTCGGATGACCCCTCTTCTTTCTGGGGGGACCCTCACGTGCAGGCCGCTGCGGTGCACAGGACTCTCCACCAGAGTCATCCTCCCTCCCTGTGGCAGTTGCAGTTGTTGCAGCACCAGATGTTGTGGGCACACAGGGAGGTGTGGACATGTTGGTGCTAATCTGGCGGAGGCATGTCAATATGTCCCTCTGCACCGCTGTCAGTTCTTCCAATGTGTCCCACTTGGACTCCATGCCAGACATGTGTGTCTCCACACGGGACATGTGTGTCTCCACACGGGACATGTGGGAGTCCAAGCGGGCATGATGGGCAGCCTGCTGCTGTTGAATGTCCTTGAGGATCCCCACTACCTGGCTGACCTCTCCGGTGCTATTCTGGTACGCATCAGCAATGCGTGCCAGTTGTGGGTCATCATGCAGTCCAGACCCCTCTGCAAACAGCGACCTCTGCCTACCACCCCTACCACCACCCCTGGACACACATGCGGGAGCTGCCGTGGCACGCACAGTTGACCCTCGGCCCCCTTGGGGGTTGGTACTGGGGTTGTTGTCCGTTGCTTCACGGTGGGCTGTGGTCCCTGTGCTGTTGTCATTGAATGTCCTTGGTCTGTCCGTGTCGGTGGGGGTGGTCTGTGTGTTGGCAGATGTTGGAGGAATGGGTGCACGGGGTGCAGATGGTGGTCCTGCTGGTGCTGCATGATGACTCCCACCGGAGGTGCCAGGTTGGTCTTCACCATCCGATGAGGGCAGAGGCTGTTCCACACCAGAGAGCTCAGGGTCCCCCGGAGCCTGGGACAGGGACTCCTCCTCATCTGCTGCTGTGTCCCCATCATCACCTGTTTTTGGAAGAGACACACAATGTATGTTATGTTTCTGCAGGCATCGATGGTTCAAACACATGACAGTTGTGACTGTACCTCTGGATGTGGCCCTGTACATTGCATTGTCCTAAGTTGTCACAGTCAGAGGTTGATATTGGTGTGGCTCATTGTCCTGCCAACCTGATGCATTTCAATGTGGATGTTGAGGTGTGTGCATGACCAGCATTGGTGGTATTTGGTTGACATCCGGACCTCCTTCTCCCCCCAGCCCAGTTGTCCCACCATGAAGCATGCCACACTTGCAGTGGGTGCAGGTTGACTCTCAGGATGTCAGTCAGTGGTGTCCTGCTGTTGGTTGGTGCACAGTTCCCAGCAGGGCCTTGTGCTCCCCACAACAGAGCACCATTGTCAGACATATTTGAAGTGGCTTTTCACTCCCTGTAAGATGTGCATGCTTCAGTGTGAGCTTGCCGGGCCATGTGGGTGGGGGATGTTGAGCTGTGACTACCACTCCCATCATGCTATTGCCTACTCCCCCCTTCCCAGCATGCCCATACTTCCTTCCTTTTGACTCTGCTTCCCTGTGGGGTAGTGTGCCTGTGCTGACAGGATGGCTGACAGTGTTGTCCTGGCGTTTGTTTGGCTACAAGTCCCAAAAGTGTCCCTGTGCTTCACACAGCATAACCCAGTGTGGTTGTTCTTTGTGGGATATTTAATTAGAGTGTGAGGCATTGCATTCTCCCAGGTGAGTTGTGTGGAGTTTGTGTTAAGGGGGTGTGTGAGAAAAGCTGCTGGTGACTATGGTCAGAGCTGTCAGTCCTCCTTCCCACCCAGCCAGATATCCCACCATTGAACGTGCTTCCATTGCAGGGAGTGCAAGTTGGCTTTCAGGATGTCAGTCAGTGGTGTCCTGCTGTTGGTTGGTGCACAGTTCCCAGCAGGGCCTTGTGCTCCCCACAGCAGTACCCAGTGTCAGCCATCTTGTCAGTTGTTTTCCACTCCCTGTGATGTGAGCATGGTTCAGAGTGGTGTTGATGGGCCAATTGTGAAGGTGACCAATATCTGTGACTGCCACTCCCATCATGCTATTGCCTACACCCCCTTCCCAGCATGTCCATACTTCCTTCCTTTTGAGTGGACTTCACTGTGTGTGAGTGTGACAGCAATGGCAAGATGGCTGACAGTGTGGTCCTGTTGTTTGTTGGTGCCCAGTTCCCAGCAGGGCCTTGTGCTCCCCACAGCTGAGGCCAGTGTCAGACATCTTTGAAGTGGCTTTTCACTCCCTGTGAGGTGTGCATGCTTCAGTGTGAGCTTGCTGGGCCATGCGGGTGGGGGATGTTGAGCTGTGACTACCACTCCCATCATGCTATTGCCTACACCCCCTTCCCAGCATGCCCATACTTCCTTCCTTTTGACTCTGCTTCCCTGTGGGGTAGTGTGCCTGTGCTGACAGGATGGCTGACAGTGTTGTCCTGGCGTTTGTTTGGCTATAAGTCCCAAAAGTGTCCCTGTGCTTCACACAGCATAACCCAGTGTGGTTGTTCTTTGTGGGATATTTAATTAGAGTGTGAGGCATTGCATTCTCCCAGGTGAGTTGTGTGGAGTTTGTGTTAAGGGGGTGTGTGAGAAAAGCTGCTGGTGACTATGGTCAGAGCTGTCAGTCCTCCTTCCCACCCAGCCAGATATCCCACCCTGGAACGTGCTTCCATTGCAGGGAGTGCAAGTTGGCTTTCAGGATGTCAGTCAGTGGTGTCCTGCTGTTGGTTGGTGCACAGTTCCCAGCAGGGCCTTGTGCTCCCCACAGCAGTACCCAGTGTCAGCCATCTTGTCAGTTGTTTTCCACTCCCTGTGATGTGAGCATGGTTCAGAGTGGTGTTGATGGGCCAATTGTGAGGGTGACCAATATCTGTGACTACAACTCCCATCATGCTATTGGCTACACTGACTTCACCAGCATACACAGAATTCCTTCCTTTCAGTGAGCTTCCCTGTGAGGTGGTGGCAAAATATCTGACTGTGTTTGTTGGTTAGATGTGTGCCACTGCCTTGCTCTATTTGTTGTTAGGTTTGTACATGTCATGACACAGTTACATATCACTATGAGATGGCATGTATTGTGTTTATCTAACTAACATACACATCTTGGGATGATTATCTTTTGGTTGCTGTGGATTTGCTAAGGGTGCATGGTTTGACTATCCCCTTGATAGTGATGTGTGTGTATTATCACACAATATTGTGTATATTTGTTGTGTACTCACCAGGCTCTGGGATGTTTGATAGTCCATATACGCTCACTGGTGGTAGGATGGCCTGCACCTTCTCCTCCCAGGGCCTGAGGTATAGTGGTTTGGCAGGAGGGCCACTGCCGGTGCGCTGACTCAAGACGTAATCCTTCTTTAGTAGGTCCTTGACCCTCCTGCGCACATCATACCACCTGTTCTGGATGTCTTCCTTTGTGCGCAAACATGGTGATTGTGCGTTCACCCTGTCGACGATTCTCTCCCACATCTTGGTTTTCTGCGACATGGGGGTCTGTTGGACCAATGTACCAAACAACTGTGGCTCTACCCTGAGGATCTCATCTACCAGGACTTCCAATTCACTATCTAGGAACTTTGGATTCTTCTTTGGGGGCATGGTGATGGGTGGTGGTGGTGATTGATGTGTGTGTGTGTGCAAGTGAGGGTGGGTGAGTGTAGGTTTTGCTGGGTGTATGTGAGGGTGCTATTTGTTGAGGTGCTAATGGTGTGTGGCTTGTGTGATGGATGAGCTGTGAGTGTGTCTGTGGTTGCTGTCTGATGGTGTTCTGTGCTGGCAGGTCAGTTGAATTTGCAAAGGATCATGGTAGGGATTTGTGGCCTTTATATGGGTGGAGTTGTGGGTGTGTCTTTGTTCCATGTTTTCCCCCCCCAGTATTTATTGGCTTTGTCATTGCTTGTTTGGCCCTTTTTTTGTATTTTTTCCTTTGTATTTTTTGTGCATGTAGGAGACGTTCTTCTGACCGAGTAGGACGCTGCAGTTGTCTCGTGCGAGCTTCTCCGAGTCATTCACGCTGTGTTTCTGCTAGGTTTCATGTGCGGCGTACGCGTTGGTCGCGGAGTATTGGGTTGCTTCGGCTGGGTTTTGTATGCGTGTCGGTCGTACGGCTTGGGCTCCGTGCGACTCGGTCTGGTTTTCCACGCATTGCATCGTACTGCGCGGGTCGGAGTTCGCGGGTACGTTTCGGTCGGGTTCATTCCTGGTGTGTGTCGGTCGGTTCGATTCGCGTAGTTTCCTGGCCGGATAGCTTGTTTCCGTGCGGTTCGGTCGTTCGGCTTGTGTTCCGTACGAGTTGGTCGTGATTCACATGCATTTCATCGTACTACGCAGGTCGGGCAGCGCCGGTACGTGTCGGTCGGACTATATTCCCGTACCAAGTCGGTCGGTATGTTTTCCGGCCCGAATCGGAATCGGCCCCTAAGTAGCACGCACAGTACAGTTATTTAGCAAATGTAGTACAGCCAATGGCATATTGTGGGTACAGGAACTGATTGCTGGTGGGTTGAAATTATCTGGAAAGTCAGTGACAATTTTGTTGTTATGGTAAAGAGAAACTGTCCTGTACATGTACCTATAAATAAGGCAAATGATCTTTAATATGATTCCAACCCCTACAAGGATCCGTGGAGAGCCCTGATGCATTTTTTAGCTTTGTTATTTACTGAGCTGGTGTGTGGAGAGGGTATGCACAGATGGTGTTAGACTCCAATTTAGAATTAACTACCAATCCTAAAACAATTAGGTAAAAGCTGTAAGTTATGAAAGTCATTCTTGGGAGGTTGGTGAGAAAGGACCTTTTGCAAGTGCAGTCACCTAAGCAGACACTTAGATCTCCATCAAGGTAGATGCAAACTTTTTGATAGATTTGGGTCGAAACTTTAGTGAATGGAGGGAGAACAGCCAGAGAACTTCAGCAAGTGATAAGAGTAAACGATTTTGTAGGCATTGAGATTCAAAATACCTCTTCCCTTCCTATTGGAAGGAGGCAAAAGACGCCTGAAACTGTAGCAAAGCAAGAAGAAAATTTTAGTATCAAGTGCATAAAAACAGAAGTCCTACTTCTGGGAGGATTCCTTATGGGTGGGACATTAGTTATCTTGCACTGTATTGGAGCATGTCTATTGTGCTTTATACCCCAGAGGAGGGCACAAAGCATGAGTAAGTTCATGGGGCCTGATTCACAGAACTAACTTACGTCAAAAACGTAAACGTAAACGTAAAGTTAGTACTTTTTAGGTATTCACAGAATACACTTACTCATTTTGGTATTCACAGAAGTTACTTTACTACTCCTAAACTGAGAAAAATCCTAACTTTAAGACTTTCGGTATTCACAGTAGGCATTTAAGAGTCCTAAAGTTAGGACTACTAACTTCTGTGAATACCAAAATGAGTAAGTGTATTCTGTGAATACCTAAAAAGTACTAACTTTACGTTTACGTTTACGTTTTTGACGTAAGTTAGTTCTGTGAATCAGGCCCATTGTTCTCACTCTATTCAAGGACAAAGGAACCAGCGGAACCCACACAATGTGCAGTCGTCTTATCTGGTTATAAACAGGACAATGCAAAAATGAATGCCAAGCCTTTTCCTATTACACACACACTCACAGTTAGGAAGAACTCACATCTTGTCTTCATTTGTGAAAATATTAGAAAACTCATTATATCAAGCCTGCAAATAAGCGCATGAGCTGTCTGTTGCAAGACATAAGACAAATTGTAGGCTTACCGAGAACATATAGGGGCGTAGAGCCCATGCATTGCTTACCACAGGTTTGCTTTCCTGTCACTGCCATTTGCTTGCTACTTATTCATCTGGCTTGTCAGTCAGGTATTTGTCCCTCCCATTTACCATCTCTTTTGATGGGCTGGCTTCAGTACTTCCATTGCTCGTTTTCAAGGACTACTTTTTCTATAGGGATAAGCACTCCATGAGAGTGCATGTGCTTTTCCAGCTCTCTCCCTCATGTACTTCTCTCCCTTAGCACTCTGTGTTGCTCTCTGTTGTACGTGTGCTTCTCCCGTGCCCGGATGTGTTGCACTTGCTCGCTGTACTTCTCCCAATTGCTTTCTTGTCTGTGTGCTTCTCCCCACCAGCTCCATGCTGCTCTCTTGCCTGTTTCTTCTCTTCCATACCTTCTGTGTTGCTGTCGCTCACCTGCTCTCTCCTTCTCTCTCCCATTGATTCTCCTCCCCAACCTCCATGTTGTTAACCCCACATTTTCCTCCTCCTATGTTGCCTGTTGATTCTCCCTACACCACCCTCCATGTTGCTTTGACGTGTAGTTACTACTAATCCGTAGGATCTGCACATTGTTTGGACAAGATAAACTAAGGGATTGGTGTCAAGACTTATTCCAGACACCCCCACAGGATATGTTGGCCTATAGACCAGCTAGCGCACAGTGCCACTGTAAGCCCCCCTAACTCTACCAGGGAGCGAATGGTTTCTGGCAACCACTGAACATGACAACCCTAAGCCCTCAGGGATCATGGAAACAGTACAGAACCTTTTGCTCAGTCACTCATGCTCACTTATTCTCAGAGAAATATACAGAGAATACACAGTGGGAAGTTTTCAATAGTATTTATTGAACCAACATTATTCTTGCATAAAATATGTGTGCTGCAATGATTAGAAGACAGAAGCAGATAAACGTGATTACAAGCACCAAAAGTGTAAATAGTAGATATAGTTCTACCATGGCGTTAAACAATTGTATATGCAGGCATATAAACAAGGCAGTAAACTAACTTACTCCTACCATGCGAACCCTACTCTAAGTGTAGCTAGAGTGCGTGTAGGTGTAGAGCCTAGAATCCACCCAAGGGATGATCCAACCCCATTACCTGATGGGATAGAGTGAAGGACCCCGTCTTAGTCACGAACAGTGGGCAGTCAAAATATCGAATTTTAAATATCGACCTACACTAATATCGAGTTTTTAATATCGTAGGGACAGAATATCGAAGTCAAGAATATCGTTGAACAGAATATCGACTTTAAGGTAAGTAATATCGATTTTTTTAATATCGAAGTAAGTAATATCGAAGTAATTAATATCGTTAGCAAAAATATAGTTGTAAATAATATCGATTTTTTTAGTGTTATGTATTTTATATGTATGTTTAACATTTTTTTTAAAGTTTTTTCATTCTTTTTAAATATATGTATTAAATGTTTAGAAAATAGTAATTTTTTTTAAAGGAAATGTTGCGTTTTAGTATCAGAGTGGGTTGTGGGTTTATAGGGGAATAGGGTGGGAAGTAATTTAATTATAATTAACTAATTAATATGTTTTTATTTATTGTTATTGATTGTTAATTTATTGTTAATTAATTATTAATTAATTTATATTAATTGGTTCATTTATAATTATATTCATTATAATTAATTTATTATTAATTTTTATTTATTGTTATTGTTAATTAATTTATTGTGAATTAATTATTAATTGGTCATTAATTTTAATTCATTGATTAATTGGTAATTAAATTAATTATGTTATTTTTAATGTGTAGCGGGTTGTGGGTTTATAGGGGAATAGGGTGGGAAGTAATTTAAATATAATTAATTAGTTAATATGTGTATATTTATTGTTATTGATTAATTTATTGTTAATTAATTATTAATTGGCAATTAATTTTTATTAATTGGTTAATTAAAAATTATATTAATGATAATTAATTTAATATTATTTTTTATGTATTGTTGTTAACTAATTTATTGCTAATTAATTATTAATTGGTAATTAATTTTTATTAATTGATTAATTGATAATTAAATTAATTGTGTTATTTTTTGATGTGTAGCGCGTTGTGTGTTTATAGGGGAATAGGGTGGGAAGTAATTTAATGTTATTTAAGTAAATATTAAATTAATGTAATAGGTATTTATTAATAATTATTTTGTTAAAAAATTAATGTCATTTATTTAAAAAAAAAATTTTTATAAGTATGTTAATTTAACCCCAACGTGATCCTACATTTTCCCTACTGTTGCACTCACTGGAGTGGGAATAGTAATTTTTACCCCTACGCTATCCAACACTTTCCCTACTGTTGCACTCACTGGAGTGGAAATAGTAATTTTTACCCCTACGCTATCCAACACTTTCCCTACTGTTGCACTCACTGGAGTGGGAATAGTAATTTTTACCCCTACGCTATCCAACACTTTCCCTACTGTTGCACTCACTGGAGTGAGAATAGTAAATTTTACCCCTACGCTATCCAACACTTTCCCTACTGTTGCACTCACTGGAGTGGGAATAGTAATTTTTACCCCCAGCTATCCAACACTTTCCCTACTGTTGCACTCACTGGAGTGGGAATAGTAATTTTTACCCCTACGCTATCCAACACTTTCCCTACTGTTGCACTCACTGGAGTGGGAATAGTAGTTTTTACCCCTACGCTATCCAACACTTTCCCTACTGTTGCACTCACTGGAGTGGGAATAGTAATTTTTACCACTACGCTATCCAACACTTTCCCTACTGTTGCACTCACTGGAGTGGGAATAGTAATTTTAACCCCTACGCTATCCAACACTTTCTTTACTGTTGCACTCACTGGAGTGGGAATAGTAATTTTTACCCCCCGCTATCCAACACTTTCCCTACTGTTGCACTCGCTGGAGTGGGAATAGTAATTTTTACCCCTACGCTATCCAACACTTTCCCTACTGTTACACTCACTGGAGTGGGAATAGTAATTTTAACCCCTACACTATCCAACACTTTCCCTACTGTTGCACTCACTGGAGTGGGAATAGTAATTTTATTTCCTCCGCTATCTAATATTTTGTATTTTTTTAGCTAATGTACTGTATAATTATTTTCAAAAAGATTTAAAATAATTTTAATTTTTTTAAATGTTTTACATATATTTATTTAATTTTTATTTATATTATTGTTTTATGTGTATAGATGTATTTATAATTTATAAAAAATAAATTAAACAATTTATAAGTTATTAAAATAAATATTAAAACATATTAATAAGTAAGTATATATATATTATATATTATATGTATATGTTTAATGTATTTTCAAATTATATATATTACTTATAATTTTTAAGCATTTTAAAATATTTTTAACTATGTTTCTTTTAATTATATGTATTATTTACTTTATTTTACAATATTTTTTAACTTAAATTAAAAATGATATTTTTAACAACGATATTTTGTACATTGATATTTTTTTTCCGATATTTTTGTACTTGCCTTAATGTAGATAGGATGTCGATATTCTTGTCTTCGATATTTTTGCTGCGATATTTTTGTAGGTCGATATTGTTACCTTCGATATTTAGTCAGTGATTTGTCACTAACAGGACACCCCTCACGAGATGTCAGACCACCACGTGGTGATTTTTCAGCATGCAAGGACCCTCGGTGTCAGCGGAAGTACCTCCTCTACTAATTTATTGAGATGCTTATCTTTTATAATAGAAAGCAGCCCTGAGATGTGTGTATAGATTAGTGATGTTGTGGATATGTAGATAGCCCTGTCGCCCCGTGGATTAAGATTAAGGCTCTGCGTTTTCCGTTTTTACTGATTTTTACAGATAAATACAGACAGAAAACATTCATTTTCTTGTCTGTATTTATTTTTAAATGTGGATAAAAACGCAAATTGGGTTGCTTTTTGAGTAATTCTAAATACTGTCTGCCATGACTGCCAGGCCAATAGCTGTTTGGATTGATTAGTAAGGGGGTTAAAAAAGAAATTTAGTAAAGAGGCTATAACAGCAGTAGATATGCACCAGGTTGATATAGAAATGTGCATATTTTCATATAAGTGCATTGATTTATCTTCTGCAGGCGTTCACAGCATGGAAACCTGGCAGGCATTCAAGCATGAGTGCGTATTTATTGGTTAAATAAATGTGGAAATATACCAATTTCAGCTTCATTTTTCCACAAAGCCCAAAATAAATATGGAAAAATACAGATAAAATTAGCAAAAAATAAATATGGATAAATACAGACGGAAATGTCAAAAAAATAAATGCCATAAAACCGGGAGCCCTAATAAGATAGTGGTGACATTTGTAATTAGTAGGGAACGAGACCTTGTACATGATGTTAAGAGCAATGTGATAATGTTGTGCGAAGCTAGATGTGAAACAAGTTTAGTTTCAGAGAAACTAATCCAACATTGTCGCACGTGCAAATGTATGCAAAAGGGCACAGCTTGGAAATGTTATTTGTGAGGATAATGTAAGAAATAAGCTGCTTCGGCTACATGGGCCTAGCCCGGGAATATAACAGCTTCCCCCACCTGCGTCCTCCATTTCTCTCACCCATTGCTTCTCCTTGCCCTCTGTCTAGTTTCCTCCTAACTGCGCCTTCCTTTTCTCTCACCTGTGCTTCACCTCCTTGCCCTCTGTCTAGGTTCTCCCTAACTGCACCCCTTGCTTCTGCTCCCCATCCCAGCCCTCTTTGTTGCTGCCATCTCCCATGTGTTGTTTCCCCCCACCTGTGCCCTTCATGCTGCTTCCCACCATCCCGACCCTGTGTGGAGCCACCCATCCACTTTTGTTCTACTTATTTCTTTTAATTTACTGATCCAAATTGGTTAATGAAAAAAACGCGCGTCATTTTGAAGGCTTGTGCATGTGTGGGGTGCGCTCCTACAAAGTAACACCACAGCGTCGTCATGGCGTATTTTTCTACATTGTTATTTTAGCCATGTAGCACGGCATAAGCCATGCTGTACAGCGTGGCTAAAAGCAATTGGCAAAGCCAATAGGTCCCGACCCAAAAGCAAGTCCTATTGGGCTTACCAATGCTTGTTTTTTTTAAACAACTCTTCCTTGCAAGATAAACCTCCCAGCGCTGATGTTTCCAGGGATCAACCCACGTCTAGCATATAACTCCTGTATCCCCTCTTCACCACTCTCTACCAAACCCTTGACCTCACCGCCACGTTCCGGGCCCCATAGGAGCATTCCTTCCTCCCCCACCTTCTTACTTCCCCAGTGCGTCCTCCAACCAGCCTGTCAACCTGGATCCTTCTCAATGGAACAGAACACCATTTCTTCATAGCTAGCTACCGCCGCGCTAAGAACAGGTCCTCCTTATTGAAAGAGAAGAAGGGGCAAATGAGATCTGCAAGGATTATCCAAGTTTATTCTCTGACAAACTAGGGTTACTTAAGGACTTCCAGCACAGGATCAAGGTGAAACTGGGTGCCAGACCAGTGGTGCACAAACCCCGCCCTGTTCCCCTCATGTTGAGAGAGCCACTGAAGAAGGAGTTGGACAAACTGTGTGAGTTGGGAGTTATACAAACCATAGAAGTGTCAGAATGGTTGGCTCCCATTGTTCTGGCGACCAAGGCCAATGGGGATGGGATCCGGTTGTGTGTGGACCTGCGCAGCCTTAATGACAACATATGGGTAGAGAGGTTTCCCCTTCCACACATTAACGAGATGCTAAGCACCATGGGTGATGCAAAAATATTTTCAGTGATTGATTTATCCATGGCATACTACCAAGTGGAGTTGCACCCACAATCTAGACCCCTCACTGCATTCACCACTCCTTTTGGGGCTTACATGTTTAAGAGAATGCCGTTTGGCCTAGCATCGGCCGCAGCAGTTTTTCAGAAAATAATGCAAACAGTGTTGAGCGGCATAGAAAAAACGTTCTGCTTCCAAGATGATATCTTAGTATACGGTACCACTGTAGAAGAGCATGATTCTACATTACGAAAAGTGTTCAGTAAATTGATGGAAGCTGGCTTGACAGTGAAACAGAACAAATGCAAAATCAAAGTCAGCTCCGTAGACTACTTGGGGCACACAATATCACAAGAGGGCTTCGAACCTAAGCACAGCCTAGTCCAATCAGTTAATTATGCCCCCTATCCAGAAAACAAGGAAGAACTCAAATCCTTTCTAGGGTTAATCGAATACATGGCCAAGTATGTCAAAGGGTTCTCAGAGAAATGCGAATGTCTACGTGATCTCTTAAGGAAAGGCAATGATTTTGTTTGGGAAACAAAACACAGCACCACGGTTGACAACCTGAAAGATGAGATAACAAGAGCACCTGCGTTGGGATCATTCGACCCCAAAAGGAAGACATTCTTGACCACTGATGCATCAAACAAGGGATTGGGAGCCACCCTATCGCAAAAAGGAGAACATGGCGAGACCATCATTGCGTATGCTTCCCGATGCTTAACCTCTGCAGAAGGTAATTATTCCGTAGTGGGAAGGGAAGCACTTGCCGTCTTCTGGGCGGTGTTACATTTCAAGTTTTATCTTTGGGGCATAAAATTCACTATCCTAACGGACCACAAACCGCTCACATTCATGTTTTCAACCAAGAAAACCAACGGCGGATCTCCCCGCATATCCAAATGGAGGTTAGGCCTTGAAGGTTATTGTTTCAGGATTGAGTACTTACCAGGAGGTGACAACGTCATAGCAGACTACCTCTCCAGGGCACCGATAGAAGGGGAAGTGCAAGATGAACCCCTGGACATGCCTGTCCTTACAATACAATTACAAGCCATAACAGAACATGAATGGAATGATGAGACGGTTTCTGACAAAACGTTAAGCTCGCTCAAAGAACTTCTTGTCAAAGGATGGCCTGAGAAGCGCAAGGACCTGAACGAAGATCTTCAGAACTACTGGGAGGTCAGACACAAACTATCCGTGATTGGTGGGAAGGTATACAGGAATGACAAAGCCATACCACCTACCAAATTGAGAGGAAAAATTATAGACTTAGCTCACGAAGGGCATTTGGGCAGGAGCATAACAAAAAACAGAGTGAGGAACAGTTTCTGGTTCCCCAATATGGACTCTTGGGTGGAACAAAAAGTTAAAGAGTGCACTAGCTGTGCGAAAAGTGACAAGACAAAGACTGTGCATAAAGTACCATTGTCACCAGTTATGATACCCGACGTGCCATGGAGCAAATTGGCAATGGATATAATAGGTCCGATGGAGAACCTAGGACAGCAGAAAAGATTCATGATGGTACTCATCGACTACACCTCCCACTGGATAAGATATAAATTTGTGACGCACACTACTACAAAAATCCTAGTTGAATTTTTGAGTGACTTGTTCAGCTGCGAAGGGATTCCTCAAACTCTAGTCACAGACAATGGGGTACAATTTGAATCAGAGGAGATGAATGGATTTTTAAGCAACTTGGGGATCACACATGAAAAAACTGCATTATATTGCCCAAAGGCAAATGGCCTCGTTGAAAGAGCGAACCGCATGATTAAAGAGAACATCCAACTAGCCATGGTTAATGGACATGATGTAGACAAGTCATTACGGGAGTGCTTGTGGTCTTACCACACCTCCCCCAACTTAATAACAGGAGTCTCCCCTTTTGTGTCCCTTAGGGGTAGAGAGCCCGGCACAAAAATGAACCCCATATGGTTGGAGGGCGGGAGGCCTGTGCACACTAACGCACCCCTCATTAATGAGAGAAGGAATAAACACCAGCTCAAGTACAAAAGTTGGTACGACTCAAAACAGGGAGTCAAGAAACAGGATTGGGAAGTTGGTGATTCTGTAAGAGTTAAGATACCTACCAGAGAAAAGATAAACCACAGCAAGTTCTACCCCACACACCGACTGACTGAAGTTAAAAGAAATGTGGTCCAGCTTGATAATGGTCAAGTCTGGAGTGGGGACAGAATTGTGAAGGCCGGTATCATTTAACGTGTGCACCTAAGCCCCTTTAATTCCCAGTTCCCCTCCTTTCCTCCTTAGCCTTTGCCTTCCTCCTTCCCTGCATAGGGAGATGTGTTGTAGTTTCTCCCTCTCCTCCACTCCCCTTGGTACCTTCCCTCCTCCCCTCTCCGTTTGGAACGTTCCTGGAGTTCGCGTTGGAATGTTGCCTCTGTGAAACCTGTCATACGGAGAGTGGATGACTGCCAATAAAGACTCATAATTCTTACCTGCTGCCTCTTGAGAGTTATTTACAATATAGTACCATACATAGGGGCATATTCTCAAGGAGCCATCACCGATGTATCGGCACTTTAGCGCCGCAAAAGTGGCGATAGACTTATCGCCCCATTCACATGCTGGTGCAAACTGCCGACATCGCCAGTTTCCCCGCGATAGCTGCCGCAAAACACATCGCCACGGATGAGAGTGACAATTAACGCTAATGATATGTAGAGTAGGCGTACCCGCGCAAAAACACACGAAAACACCACTTTGCGATATTCACAACAAGCAGCCAGATCTGCGATGCGACCCGAAAACAGGCGATAAGGCGCGTTAGCAGCAGGGATTTAACACCTGCCTTTTACTGGTGTTAAGCAGGACGACAACCTGCATTATGAAAGGGAGCCCAGCCCAGAGCCACATCTGAAGACCAACACATGTCATGGATCTAATGGTCATGCAGCTCGGATACCCAAGAGGTCCACAACACCCACCGCCACCAACCCCAGGCCCCCCCTCCCGCATCTCCCCCCGGGGCTCTGGGCGTGGTTCACTTCTGGGATGGCCAACGCGTCTGCCAGGGCGGCACCCCTCACCCTGCCACGAGTCCGCCGCCGTGACCGCCAGCCTCCTCAGCCGATCGCTGCCTTCCGCGACACAGGCCCCCAGCGAACCCAGCGGCACACCACCGCGGAGTAATGTGTGTGCTGACTACTGCCTTCAGCCTACACTGCGGTCAGCAGGGTGCTTAAATCAAATCCAATCCTGACCTGCGAGGACACGCCATCATCGCAGGCTGCACACCCGCTGAGCGCTTCAGGTGCCACTAACTCAGTGCACCACAAGTCATGGACCCTTTATGTTTGAATCTTGTGTGTGTGATTCCAGATCTGGTGCCACTAACTCTGTGCACCACAAGTCATCACCACGTGGCTGTGGGCCCTTCCTGACCGCTGCCTCCGGCCTACACTGCGGTCAGCAGGGCTCACAATTCGAATTGAGTCTTGATTTATTTATGGCGCAGTCCAGTAGGCAACAGACATTGCTTCCAGTGGGGCCCGCCTGGACAACGCATCATCGCAGGCCGGGCACCCGCCGGGCGCTCCAGGTGCCACTGACTCTGTGCAGCTCAAGTCATCGCCACGTGGCTGTGGGCCCTTTTGACCGCTGCCTCCGGCCTACACTGCGGTCAGCAGGGCTCACAATTCAAATTGAGTCTTTATTTATTTATGGCGCAGTCCAGGAGGCAACAGACATTGCTTCCAGTGCGGCCCCCCGGACGACGCATCATCGCAGGCCGCGCAGCCGCCGAGCGCTTCCGGTGCCACGAACTCAGTGCAGCTCAAGTCATGGACCCTTTATGATGTAATCTTTTGTGTGTGAGTCCAGTTCTGGTGCCCCTTCCTCAGTGCACTGCAAGTCATGGACCCTTTATGATTGAATCTGTGTGTGTGATCCGATGATCACTGTTCTAGTTGTTGCCAGCCCCAACCACTCCCTGAGGGCTGGCTTACACTCACCCCACACCCATCCAGCACAGGCGTCACTGGACATGTGACCCTGGTAATAAAAAGGGGCCGGGTGCACGTGCCCGTAGCCAGTTTCACCATACATCTAAGTGTGTCCGTTTGGTCATTATGTATGCGTGATGGCCCCTGGCCCTACCACATCACATCGTGCTGTGGACAGCGGACGCAAGCATGTCACCTCAGTCAGTGGGTAAGACCTTGGACATGTAGCTTTCTCCTCCCCCCCTGTAAGCGTAAGCGGAGTGGGCTGGGCCGGCGTACGTTAGTCCAGCGCAGGGGTGTGTAGAATTAGCCCGGGGCTCAGGGCGTGGTTCAGTTCTGGCCTGGAAAAGGAAGTCACCAATGCGTTTTTCTCTGTTGTAGTGTCGGCGCCACCCGGCCCGCAACTGACAATGTTGCAATGTAGCATGCACCCGGAGGGCAGTCTCGCACGAACAGAGAAATGAAAGAGCGCAAGATCGCTCGGGGTCTTGGCTCATACATGCCAAGTGTTGTGTGTATCTGCATTGCCGCAGCATGAGCCAAATGCCTAGCCTCAATCGCAGCGCGAGTTCAGCCAGGCATGAACTCCACATCTGTGTCCGCACTATCCTTACCATAGGCCTACACTCACGTGGCCGCCCACCTTCACCGGCCAACATCACAGTGGCGTTGTCAGGCCTGTGGACATGCGCAGACAGGCATGACAATGGTGTGCCGTTGGAGTGCAAGTGATGCAACCGCGCAGCGTACTCAAGTGAATAGGCTCTGGGGGAGGGAGGAGCAGCTGTGAGGCAATGTAACACACAGTGATGCCGCTCATTTGCCACATGCAAGTCATATCAAACATGAATCCCAAAGTCGCACACATCCCACCCCACACCCAACAAGCCACATCACAATTCCTGAATGCAAGCAGATGACAAACTTACATTAGGGATGAAAGCTCCTGTGTCTGAACTATCAGGCGGAAGCACATCTGCACATCCGACCTCGGAATTGCATGTGCCCGCCACCCCCTGACAGATACGATAGCAGTTGAGGACGACTCCCACACTACGCACAGCCCGACGACAGACCAACGTATACACACCCCACACACAGAAGTCCTTGCTTGGTGTTATCTTGCATGGAATGGCCTTCACACTTACTCCCACACCATCCCAGGCGTACAACCGTTGCACACTTAAACAACTCATTGCTCCGAGCTGTGTCATTTCTTCCACAGAATTGGCGCAGGTCAGAACAGTGCCGCTTCAACCAGGGCCACTAACGCAATGGCAGAACATTCCGGACACATGCACAACCCCTGTCACGTGGAACTGTACCGTGCACGTATGCTGCATTTACTGGTAGTGCTGCGGGTCAGTTACCGGCTGAGCTTCCGCCTTGCCAACGTCACCTGCATTCAGCCTGTGTTGCATTGTCGATCGTGCATATTTGAGTGGTCCATGGATGTCTGCCTAACCAACAGGACGGTAGCCGAACTGGATTTCGACATGTGTGTGTGCCCCCTGTTGGCCCACGACCAGGAGTGTCACCGTGATACCGGTCTATGGGATGCCTGGATACTTGGCATACATGCTGGCAGCTGGACCTGGGAATTTGCAGAACTCCTCGTGTGCAGTGACCACATTGAGCCGCTCCCCTATTGGGCTGTAGTGCTAATTGGTGACAGGGGGTGGACGCAGCACATCTGTCCGGACCTGCTAATGGCTAGCCTCGCCGGCCTGTTCGATGGAGTCGACAACGACCTCATGTTGGAAATGATTGCCTACGAAGCTGCAACCGCTTTCATGGACGTGTAACTACGTACCTGCAGCCACAACAGTTTGGAACCCATTGCACATGTCCCGACAACTTGTTGCATCTTGGGGTTCTGGTCACATATCCCACGACAACAGTGGACTTGGCTGCATTCGCCTGGACCCCGAATACGTGGGCGGACAACCACGCGGGGTAACACACACCTGTGAAAGGTGAGGCACTCCCCCGGAGTGGACAGCGGCGCTTGGCAACGTTCCTCATTCTGACATACTGCTGCATTGGTCCGCATGTTGTGGCACTTCTCTTGCCTGTACTGGCACGCATATGCTAATAAAGTCTACGCACATTCACTTGTATTCAACTGTGATGTGAGTTGTTTTGGATGACGATGTGTGTCTCACTGCCTATCTGGGTCACGGCCATACATGCGCATTGATAGCATTACCCAGGGAGTTCCATTTCTGTGGAATCACTGTCCCTACATTCATCAATACTTTCATGCTTAATTGATCAGGGCCATGACACATCAGTGTGAATTTGAATGTTTTATTCGCATTCAGTGGGGTGTTTTAGCTGGACCAGTACAGGGCCATGCAAACCCCACTTTACATTGTCGCCCCGTGGAGGGCCAGCCAGAGTCCTTTAGGGATGGACAGGTTCATCAGGAGAGGAAGACTTCAGTCCGCAGTGTGATTGCTGTGTCATTGGTAACCAATCCAAATATGGCAGTCCATGTCGAGGTCCAAGGTGAGTGTCGCTGAGTGTAACGGGGGACAGTGGAAGATGTTATTCCAGGGCATGATGCAGAGGGCAGAAACAAGCTGAAGCAGGCCATATGGCGGTGATGTATGCTACCATTTCAATCTTACCACCAAGTCAGATTCATCATCATCTTCGTCCTCTGATGTGTCAGGTGCCTCACATGTGGGTGGTGGTGTTTGGTCTGCCGCACTGTGTGGCACTGACACTTCAGGGGGGCGGAGATGTGGATGGAGTAGTAGCAGCAGCAGTCATCCACGCCAGGCCGTGTGGCGGCAATGCCATGATGAGGATCTGCAGGTCATGGGAGATCCCAGCTACATCTCGCTGGTGTGCAGCCGTGGCAGCCAATCGTTCCGCATGCATCCGCTCCATGTTCTCCATGATCCTCCGCATGTGCCCCAACTCCCGGCTGACATCGCTGGAGCTACTCTGACTAGACACTTGTTCTTGTCTCCGAGTCATGACTCCAGCGATGTCAGCCATGCATTGTTGGAGAGCATGGAGCGGACAGTGGGTGTCCGTTAGGGACTGTAAGTGGACCCTGATGGGACTTAGACACCCACGTATGGCATCTAGTTTGTCTGCCATGAGGTCGAACCCCATCCGCAGCTGATCAGCCATCTTCTCCTGGCACCCTAACACACGGCGTTGGAATGCCATGTGTTGGTCGTGGGGGTCCTGGGAGACAGCCGTGGTGGTGGGTGCTTCCTGCTGTGTGGTCTGTGCAGGGGGTGAGGTCTCCTCGATGCAGCTGGGCTGCCCTGCTCCTGGAGGTGGGGTGCGGAAGCTGTCCATGAGCTGCTGGAGGGCATCGGTGTCGATGTTGGGGAGGTCCTCTTCGTCATCAGTGCTGAGTTGTTGTGTCTGCTCTGCAGGAGGTGTTGATTCTCCCTCTGCAATGTGAAGGGGAGATGCAGATTGACACTGTGTTCACATGTATGTTCACGCATTGTACAAGTTTACTAACGGACTGCATGACAATGTACATTGTGACTGTTTGTGAAGAGATGCCTATTTGATGCGGGACAGTTGACATTTCTACACCATCAGGGATGTGAGGTTGTACTTGTCCATTGTCATCTCACTGGTTCCTGCTATGCCAAATGCGAATGGCCATTTTCTACACACAAGCGGCAGCAGTTGTGTCCTCTGTTCTGTTGTGGGAGTGTTGCAGTTTGTACCACATTGTTGTCAATGTTGGGGTGCTCTGATTCTTATGTGTGTGTGCTGCATTGTGGGTGTGTTGCCCCTTCAGCTCTGATTTGGCTGGCCCTTCTCCCTTTCAGGTGGTGTGCCTTTCACTTCTGTGCTTATGCAGTGCTGAGATGTTGCAGACTTGGGTGAATTGGGCTCTTGGTCGGAGTTGTGACTCTTGGGCATGGTTTGTCCGCAGATGTGCTCTACTTAATTGTGCATGTGTGCCATTGTGCCCATCTCCCCCTGTCCCCCCAGTCCCTGGTCGTTACTCACCCTGTTGCTGTTGGCTCAGGTCATGTTGTGCAGTGTCCGGTCCACCAACTCCTGCCACCATCTCCCCAATGATGACTCGGGTCACCATTTCCTCCATCTCATCCAGCTCCTGGTGTGTCGCTGGGCTCCCACCTCCAGTCTGCATTGCTGCTCTCAGGTTGGCAGCGATTTTCAGCTTGGTTTTGCGCTTCACATCAGTCCAGCGCTTCTTGCAGTCGTCCACTTCCTTTCTCTTCACTCCGACTGCATTCACCTTGGCCAAGATGGACTGCCATATTCTATTTTTAGTTGCCAATGTCACAGTGGAGGTGATGTACAGTTGGTGGTGGTGTTCTGTCACCTCCGTAATGAGGATCTGGTTTTCCTGCGTACTGAAACGCTGGTTCCTCTTATTCTTCTCCTTGCCCTTCCCTGTCCCCGAGGTCCCAGGCTGGTCCTCCGTGGGGCTTGTGGGGTTCGGGTTGTCCTCTGTACTTGCTCCGGCTCCCTCCATGGTGCTTCGCAGTTGTTTGTGTTTTATTTGTATTTCATTTTTGCCGCTTTTATAGTTATTGTTCCCGCCTTACTTGTGGGACTTGCGGGCCTGGCGCTGCTTTTCGCTGGATTTTTATCGCAGTTGGGACCATCGCAACTTTTTTTCACGTTCGGGTTTCCTTTTTTATCGCCATCGCGGTAGTTGTATCGCGGACATTTGAGGCGTTCTCGGGAAATTATCGCATGTTACTGCCGTGTTGGGAATACGACGTTGACACAGTTATTTTCCCGCGATAGACGGCGATATGGAAAATTGCATTAGCCTATTTTGGCGATGTTTATCGCACGTTCTTGTGAATATCCCCCTCAGATATATACATGTTGCGATCACTTACTCAACTTCTATACAGAAAAAGTCAATCCTTTCGTCTTCTGTCCTAGGCATATGCAACTGAATACCGGAAGAGCCCTGCGAGCAATCCGTCCTAGTAAAATCCCAACATCGAAAATGAGTCATATCTCCCAAACTTAGAAAGCACACCGGTTTCTTAAGTAGTGATTAGGTGTCAAATGAATGAAGACAATACATAATCTCAAAATATAAATTAAAGAATACTTAGTACAATGAAACATTTCATAAAGCGATGTACCAATATGTGACAGTAGATGGCACTAAGGTACCACTTAAAGAGCTTCTGCACGGGGTGGCTCCTGCATGAACCCGCTTAGTAGAGCGTCTGAGACTTTGATATCCCACTAATTATTTCAAAGGGGAATAGAAAAACTCTTGCTAAAGAACGGCGGACCCGTAGTTTAAGAAATTGGGAAAATATTGTCATGCTTAGAAGGATTTCTTACACAGCGACATTTCGATTTTTTTTTTAATTTCGTTTTCATAGTTTTTTTTTTCATACACGCGTATTTAGGTCAGAAACCATGACATGAAACGGACACAGACGGGGAGGCTCTGTACAGATAAATTGGGAGGGTAACTGAAAGGCCGGTACACTGACACGTGGTCAGTTATTATAGGTCGGGGCCGCCTAACACGAAACAGACCCTGCGGTTGGGCTACCGACCGGGGTCTGAAATGTCATGAATTCCATGGCATCCTTTGGCCAGGGCTCCAAAGCTGCACATTTCTTGCTTCCTCGTTGTCCTTCCCCCAAAAATTAATACCAGGATTATAATTGGTGCATTGACAAAACGCTCCACACTAAATGAATCGATCTTAGCTAACCGAACATGCAAAGCTGTAAGTCTAAAAGGACCAGTATGGATTAAAACCTAAGATCTTTGCGTGTCACACACAGATTTCTGCAGTGTACACATCCCTTGCTCTTAGAAGGGGCAATTCACAAATAAAAGTCTTTGCGCGTCGAACGTAGTGTATGCAGATTTACGTCTGCGCCATGACATACATTTCCACCTAGATACAATTCACAAACACCAGGCAGAGATTTACATCTTGTAGTAGGTCGGTGGGGATAAATATGACCCAAATATCACTTGAGAAAAAAACACACCTGAAAAACATTACAAATGAAAGCACAAAAGTGAAGCCCACACTCTGACCTCTGCCCTCTTCCCTTTTTGCTGTGAGACGTCTGCCTCCAGACATAAGCTACAGCCACGAGCTACCTCTATTAGGGTGGGATTGGACGGTCGTTGAGGTGACTGTGAATCAGTTCTGACTCCTCTGTTCAGCTGTACATTGGAAGGTAAGGTTCTCGCCATCATCTTTGGTGATTTTACATTTACATTCTGTAAACTAGAACCATTACTGCGGTGATCCAGGTGTGGAATCCACACAGTATCAGACAGATTCCCACTCACAACCCCCTGAATATATTCTTGAGGCCTTTCCTCCCGTGTCCCAGGAAGTTTTCATCTCCCTGCTGGCCACGATAAAGAGCGGCTCTCCCACTGATCCAGCGCCATTAAACATCCTGAAACAGGTTACCCCAACAATAGCCCATAACTTGATAAACTTGATCAACGCCTCGTTGGCCTCGGGAATAGTCCCCCCCAAATGGAAAGGGGTGAGTGTTAAAGCTCTACTTAAAAAGCCCAGTCTGGATCCGGTAGAATTGGGCAACTATCGCCCCATATCCCTTCTGCCTGCCATAAGCAAGGTAACAGAGAAGCATGTAAACCTAACTCTTTCTGGGTTTCTTGAAAGCCATAGCTTGCTTAATTCCTCCCAAACCGGGTTTCGCCCGCGCCAAAGTACCGAAACCGCTCTACTGGCAGTGATAGAGGAAAGCAGGAAAATCATGGACTCAGGAGGCTCTGCCGCCATTCTACTCCTGGACCTGAGCGCCGCATTTGATACGGTGAATCACCCGATTCTGATCCGGCGGCTCAGGAATATAGGAGTGGATGGAACGGCGCTTCTATGGCTATCCTCATTTCTGGAGGGGAGAACCTTTCAGGTTTTTGATGAAAACATTGTATCTAAATCCACCCTTTTGTCGAGTGGTGTGCCACAGGGATCTTCCCTAAGCCCGACTCTCTTCAATGTTTATATGTCCCCTCTGGCAGCCATAGTAGCCCCTCATGGAATCCGGATGATTACTTACGCCGATGACACCCAATTGGTGGTCGGGCTTAATCAATCAGATTTAAAAACCCATGCCCTGTACTCATGCCTAAACGATATCTCCAGCTGGATGGATGCCTCCCAGCTGAAGCTTAACGGAGGAAAAACTGAGATTATGATTCTGGGCAACACTCTCAGTTTCAACCCTAGTATAATGTGGCCCCCTAGCATGGGCCCAGCCCCAGTCCCGAAAGCAGAGATTAAGAGCCTCGGTGTATGGATGGAGCAAGACCTAAGCCTTAGGACCCAGGCCAGAAAAACGGCAGCCCTCTGTTATGGTCTACTCAGAATGGCCCGAAAAGTCCTGCCCCTCCTTCCTTTCGAGACCAGGAAAGTACTGGTCCAATCATTAATACTCTCGAGACTGGACTATGGAAACGCTCTGTTTCTGGGTGCCCCCATATCTGCGGTCACAAAACTCCAATCAGTACAAAATAGCGCAGCAAGACTCCTGATGGGTACTACCAATAGACTCTCAGCAAAACCGGCCCTTCGCTCCCTTCACTGGCTCCCGGTTCAGGAGCGGATCAGGTTCAAGGCTCTGTGTTTGGTACACAAGTCAATGCAGGGACTTGGTCCACCTATTATTTCCAGCATGATTCGTCCATATAAAGCCAACCGGAATCTCCGATCAGATGATCTGTACCTGGCAGAGATCCCCAGGATCAAGAAATCTAGGAGTGGCAGTAGACTCTTTTCTTATAATGCCTCCAAACTCTGGAACTCCCTGCCTCTCCACCTCCGCACTATCCATGACCATCTGGCTTTCCGGAAGCAATTAAAGACCATGCTCTTCCCCTAGTCCTCTGCCCCCCTGTGTCAGTTATTAGCGCTGGGAAGCTTCCGGGTAGCCATGCGCTCTATAAATGTCTTTTCCTTCCTTCCTTCCTTCCACATGAAGGTAAGGTAGCACTGGAGAGGCCAGCACAGGTATTGGTGGGTGGGGAGAGGGCGTCTTACTTCAGGGATAGGAGGGGCATGGAGCAGGGGGTTGTAAGAGGGGCCAGGGCAAGAACCTGGGATGGGAGGAGGAGGACATGGGAGGACCAGTGGTTAGCATAGATCACGGCGCCCTTGATCAGAAGGGCGAATGATAGCAAGGATCAGACGGTGCCAAGACAGCAGGGATCAGGAGGGGTCGGGGACAAGGAACCAGGGATCAGGAGGGGACAACGAACCAAGGACCAGGAGGGGAGAAGACAGCAAGGACCAGGAGGGGACGAGGAACCAGGGGTCAGGAGGGGACAAGGAACCAAGGATCAGGAGGGGACAACGAACCAAGGACCAGGAGGGGAGAAGACAGAAAGGACCAGGAGGGGACGAGGAACCAGGGATAAGGAGGGGACAAGGAACCAAGGATCAGGAGGGGACAAGGAACCAGGGATCAGGAGGGGACAACGAACCAAGGACCATGAGGGGAGAAGACAGAAAGGACGAGGAGGGGACAAGGAACCAGGGATAAGGAGGGGACAAGGAACCAAGGACCAGTAGGGGAGAAGACAGCAGGGGCCAGGAGGGGACGTGGAACCAGGGATAAGGAGGGGACAACGAACCAAGGATCAGGAGGGGACAAGGAGCCAGGGATCAGGAGGGGACAAAGGATCAGCAGGGGAGAAGACAGCAAGGACCAGGAGGGGCAAGGAACCAGGGATTAGGAGGGGACTAGAAACCAGGCATCAGGAGGAGATGAGAAACCAGGGATTAGGAGGGGATGAGAAACCAGGGATTAGGAGGGGCCTAGAAACCAGGCATCAGGAGAGATGAGAAACCAGGGATTAGGAGGGGATGAGGAACCAGGGATTAGGAGGGGATGAGGAACCACGGATTAGGAGGGGATGAGGAACTGGGCATCAGGAGGGGATAAGGAACCAAGGAGCAGGAGGGGACAAGGAACCAGGGATGAGGAGGGAACAAGACTGCAAGGATCAGGAGTGGCAAGGAACCAGAGAGCAGAAAGGGACAAGGAACTAGAGATCAAAAGGGGACATGGAACCAGAAATCAGGAGGGGGCAAGGAACCAGGGGTCAGGAGGGGACAACGAACCAAGGACCAGGAGGGGAGAAGACAGCAATGACCAGGAGGGGGCGAGGAACCGGGGATCAGGAGGGGACAACGAACCAAGGACCAGGAGGGGAGAAGACAGCAAGGACCAGGAGGGGACGAGGAACCAGGGATCAGGAGGGGACAAGGAACCAAGGACCAGGAGGGAAAAGACAGCAAGGACCAGGAAGGGATGAGGAACCAGGGATCAGGAGTGTACAAGGAGCCAGGGATCAGGAGGGGACAACGAATCAAGGACCAGGAGGGGACGAGGAACCAGGGATCAGGAGGGGACAACGAACCAAGGACCAGGAGGGGAGAAGACAGCAAGGAGCAGGAGGGGATGAGGAACCAGGGATCAGGAGGGGACAACGAACCAAGGACCAGGAGGGGAGAAGACAGCAAGGACCAGGAGGGGACGAGGAACCAGGGATCAGGAGGGGACAAGGAACCAAGGATCAGGACGGGACAAGGAGCCAGGGATCAGGAGGGGACAAAGGATCAGCAGGGGAGAAGACAGCAAGGACCAGGAGGGGCAAGGAACCAGGGATTAGGAGGGGACTAGAAACCAGGCATCAGGAGGAGATGAGGAACCAGGGATTAGGAGGGGATGAGGAACTGGGCATCAGGTGGGGACAAGGAACCAAAGAGCAGGAGGGGTCAAGGAACCAGGGATCAGGAGGGAACAAGACTGCAAGGATCAGGAGGGGACAAGGAACCAGAGATCAGAAGGGGACAAGGAACTAGATATCAAAAGGGGACATGGAACCAAAAATCAGGAGGGGGCAAGGAAACAGAGATCAGAAGGGGGCAAGGAAACAGAGATCAGAAGGGGACAAGGAACTAGAGATCAAAAGGGGACATGGAACCCGAAATCAGAAGGGGGCAGGGAACCAGGGGTCAGGAGGGGACCACGAACTAAGGACCAGGAGGGGAGAAGACAGCAAGGACCAGGAGGGGCGAGGAACCAGGGATCAGGAGGGGACAAGGAACCAAGGACCAGGAGGGGAGAAGACAGCAAGGACCAGGAGGGGACGAGGAACCAGGGATCAGGAGGGGACAACAAACCAAGGACCAGGAGGGGACAAGGAGCCAGGGATCAGGAGGGGACAAGAAACCAGGCATCAGGAGGAGATGAGAAACCAGGGATTAGGAGGGGATGAGGAACCAGGGATTAGGAGGGGATGAGGAACCACGGATTAGGAGGGGATGAGGAACTGGGCATCAGGAGGGGCTAAGGAACCAAGGAGCAGGAGGGGACAAGGAACCAGGGATGAGGAGGGAACAAGACTGCAAGGATCAGGAGTGGCAAGGAACCAGAGAGCAGAAAGGGACAAGGAACTAGAGCTCAAAAGGGGACATGGAACCAGAAATCAGGAGGGGGCAAGGAACCAGGGGTCAGGAGGGGACAACGAACCAAGGACCAGGAGGGGAGAAGACAGCAATGACCAGGAGGGGGCGAGGAACCGGGGATCAGGAGGGGACAACGAACCAAGGACCAGGAGGGGAGAAGACAGCAAGGACCAGGAGGGGACGAGGAACCAGGGATCAGGAGGGGACAAGGAACCAAGGACCAGGAGGGGAAAAGACAGCAAGGACCAGGAAGGGATGAGGAACCAGGGATCAGGAGTGTACAAGGAGCCAGGGATCAGGAGGGGACAACGAATCAAGGACCAGGAGGGGACGAGGAACCAGGGATCAGGAGGGGACAACGAACCAAGGACCAGGAGGGGAGAAGACAGCAAGGAGCAGGAGGGGATGAGGAACCAGGGATCAGGAGGGGACAACGAACCAAGGACCAGGAGGGGAGAAGACAGCAAGGACCAGGAGGGGACGAGGAACCAGGGATCAGGAGGGGACAAGGAACCAAGGATCAGGACGGGACAAGGAGCCAGGGATCAGGAGGGGACAAAGGATCAGCAGGGGAGAAGACAGCAAGGACCAGGAGGGGCAAGGAACCAGGGATTAGGAGGGGACTAGAAACCAGGCATCAGGAGGAGATGAGGAACCAGGGATTAGGAGGGGATGAGGAACTGGGCATCAGGTGGGGACAAGGAACCAAAGAGCAGGAGGGGTCAAGGAACCAGGGATCAGGAGGGAACAAGACTGCAAGGATCAGGAGGGGACAAGGAACCAGAGATCAGAAGGGGACAAGGAACTAGATATCAAAAGGGGACATGGAACCAAAAATCAGGAGGGGGCAAGGAAACAGAGATCAGAAGGGGGCAAGGAAACAGAGATCAGAAGGGGACAAGGAACTAGAGATCAAAAGGGGACATGGAACCCGAAATCAGAAGGGGGCAGGGAACCAGGGGTCAGGAGGGGACCACGAACTAAGGACCAGGAGGGGAGAAGACAGCAAGGACCAGGAGGGGCGAGGAACCAGGGATCAGGAGGGAACAACGAACCAAGGACCAGGAGGGGAGAAGACAGCAAGGACCAGGAGGGGATGAGGAACCAGGGATCAGGAGGGGACAAGGAACCAAGGACCAGGAGGGGAGAAGACAGCAAGGACCAGGAGGGGACGAGGAACCAGGGATCAGGAGGGGACAACAAACCAAGGACCAGGAGGGGACAAGGAGCCAGGGATCAGGAGGGGACAACAAACCAAGGACCAGGAGGGGACAACAAACCAAGGACCAGGAGGGGACAACAAACCAAGGACCAGGAGGGGACGAGGAACCAGGGATCAGGAGGGGACACCGAACCAAGGACCAGGAGGGGAGAAGACAGCAAGGACCAGGAGGGGACGAGGAACCAGGGATCAGGAGGTGTTAAGGAACCAGGGATCAGGAGGGGACAAGGAGCCAGGAATCAGGAGGGGACAAAGGATCAGCAGGGGAGAAGACAGCAAAGGCCAGGAGGGGCAAGGAACCAGGGATTAGGAGGGGACTAGAAACCAGGCTTCAGGAGGAGATGAGGAACCAGGGATCAGGAGGGGACGAGGAACTGGGCCTCAGGAGGGGACAAGGAACCAAGGATCAGGAGGGGACAAGGAACCAGGGATCAGGAGGGGACAAGACTGCAAGGATCAGGAGGGGGCAATGAACCAGAGATCAGAAGTGGACAAGGAACTAGAGATCAAAAGGGGACATGGAACCAGAAATCAGGAGGGGGCACGGAACCAGAGATCAGGAGGGGACAAGGAACCAAAGATCAGGAGAGGACAAGGAACCAGAGATCAGAAGGGGACAAGGAACCAGAGATCAGAAGGAGACAATGAACCAGAGATCAGAAGGGGACAAGAAACCAGAGATCAGGAGGGGACAAGGAAGTAGAGATCAGAAGGGGACAAGGAACCAGGGATCAGGAAGGGAGAAGGAATCAGGGATCCAGAGGGATCAAGAGGGGACAAGGAAGCAGGGATCAGGAGGGGACAAGGAACCAGGGATCAGGAAGGGACAAGGAATCAGAAATCAGAAGAGGACAAGGAACCAGGGATTAGAAGGGGACAAGAAACCAGAGATCAGGAGGGGACAAGCAACCAGAGATCAAGAGGGGAGAAGGAATTATAGATCAGAAGGGGACAAGGAACCAGGGATCAGGAAGGGACAAGGAATCAGGGATCTGGAGGGATCAAGAGTGGACAAGGAACCAGGGATCAGGATGGGGCATGACACCAAGGGTCAGAAGGGAACACGACTCCAGGGATCAAGAGAGGACAATACACCAGTGATCAGAAACTTACAAAACAATTGTGATCAGGAGAGGGTGAGGACACCTGGGATCAGGAGGACACAAAACACCAGGGATCAAGAGGGGACAAGACAACAAGGATAAGGTGGGGCAAAACACTAGGTATCAGCGTTTCAGTGTTTAAAGCTCAACGCAGACAAATCCGAAATCCTGCTCCTCGGTGGAGCCAACCATATCTGGGACGCATCATGGTGGCCCCACTCACTTGGAGACATCCCAACACCCAAGCAGTGTGCAAAAAACTTAGGGGTTCACATCGACAACAAACTATCTATGCAGGACCATGTACGGATACTATGTGGAAAGAGCTTTGCCACACTGAAGCTTCTAAAAAGGCTCTTCCCATGGATCCCCCTGGAAAGTAGGAGGGCAGTCACACAGGCCATGCTTGTCTGCAGGCTGGACTATGGAAATGCCCTTTTCGTGGGCATGCCAGATTACCTCTTTAAACGTTTGCAAGTAGTACAAAACGCTGCAGCCAAACTGGTGTGCAACAAGGGCAAATACAGCTCAGCCACAGACTGCCTGAGACAACTTCATTGGTTGCCCATGCATCAAAGAGCACGATTCAAACTCTTAGGGCATACCCACAAAGCACTCCATCACACTGGCCCTAAGATTCTCCAGAACAAAACCCGATTGCAGGGGGACGCACCTTTTCGTATCTTGCGGCACTGCACTGGAACAGACTTCCAGTAGGACTTAGGCTGATTAAAGACTACACCACCTTCAGAAAGAAACTTAAAACACACCTATTCCCTAAAGACTGACACCATATTTGAAATCAGCGTCCGGCTCCTGGCACCACTAGGCCACTACCTCAGCGCCGTGATATCCCTCTGAGATGAATGTAGCGCTATATAAACAAATAAATAAAATAAATAAATCAGGAGGGGACATGAACAGGATTCAGAGGAAAATGAGTTAAGGGCAGTGCTTATTTTGATCCGGTGGTTTCCCGTGCTCAGCACCAGAACTTACTCGTCAACACCAGTGCTTTTCATGAGCACCAGTTAAGGACACATTCATTTATGGGGAGATTAAGTGATCTGGCCAGAATCACAGGATGTTGAGCTGACACCGAGACCTGAACCTGGCTCCCTAGCTCTGAAGTCAGCAGCTCTGGCCATTATGCCACATCCTCTCCCACATTCATGGTTAGTAGTTGGTTCTGTTTTAGGCGGCGCTAACATGAGAAATGGGCTGGTGTACGCTGCCTCCTGAGAGAGTCCCGGCACTTATTGTTTTACAAATTAACCACTGCAGCCACCATGGTGCATATATTCCACACAAGAGGAAAAGGAACGTTAGTGAAAAGGAGGCTGACATGGTGGTGAACTGTGTTGTGGGCACTATAGGAAACTGCATGGTTTCCCTTCAAACACCCTCAGTGGACAGGAGAAGGCGGCAAAGTGGTAGAAGGTCAGCAACAGTGTAAATGCTGTGCGCACTGCAGGTACATTGAGAAGAAATGGGAGGAGAAGAGGAGGCGGGTTAAGGACAAGTGTACCAGGGCAGAGTTGGCAAAAGCTCTTCCAGGGGAGGGAGGGGCAGGGGCAGATCCGAACTCTCTCTCTCATCATATTCTCTCCATCATGCATCCTGCCCTGCCTTATAACTGGTCTGTTCCAGGGAATCCAAAAATGAGGCATGGCAAGATGAATACACCTCTGTATTTCAACCAGCTCCTGATTCCCAACTCATGTCCACCAACAGCAAATATCTCCCTCATGTATACAGCCTTATAGGGCACTGACATGGAGCCTGCCCCCTCCCTCACATATGTAAAGACTGATGCTGACACCTTGTAACTTCTCTTTCTACAGCCTCCATGTCTGCTGCATTGTACGTAACAGCTGCAGTACCACCATCTCCTCCTGTGGCAGGGCCTGGACCGAGACCAGCATCATAATGCTTCCTTGTCACAGAGCCAGGTACGCCTCACTGCTTCTTGTCATCCCTATAGCATGAGGATAATATCGTCTTCCCATAGGCAAACTCAGTGAATAGGCTTCATATATGGTCATCTCAGCACATAATTTTCTCCTTCGTAGGTCTTGTGTTGCCAACCACCTCCTACCATCTCCACTACTGTGGCACTGCCTGTACAGCCATGTAGGTTGGCCTCAGACATACAGAACCTCCTAAGTCAATATATATAGATATATGTATATATCAATCAATAGTCTGTGCATAATAGTAATAATAATCATAATCATAATAATAATAATAATAATAATAATCATAATAATAATAATGCCATTTGTAGAGCGCATGGCTACTTCTAACGAAGCGTTCCAGTGCTGGGATGCTGAATGGAAAAGAGATGTACAAGGACAGAATGGGCTTAACTGGAACCAAAAAAAGTGGTTTTCAGTTTCTTCCAGAAGATCAATTCGGAGGGGGCTAGCCAAAGTTCCACAAGTAATGAGTTCCAGATTTTAGGGGTCAGATGACTGAAGGCGCAGCCCCCGATTCTAGATTTTTTAATCTGGGGACGGGGGCCAGGTTGGAAACGGCCAACCTCAGATTTCTGGCTGGGACATAGGGGGTCACCATAGCCTGTAAGTAGACAGGGCCTTGGCAACTAGGCACCTTATAACAGTAACAGAGAGCCTTAAGGGTGATTCTCTGTTTCACTTGGAACCAGTGTAGTTTCTTCAGGGGGAGTGCTCATGGAGACTTGTCTTGGAAGCCCAAGGAATGTCCGAGCTGCCGCATTCTGCACGCGTCAAAGCCTATTCAATCTCCATTGGGTAACACCCGGATAGAGAAGGTTGCAGTAGTCCAATCTGGACATGACCAGAGCCTGTACCACTGCATCCTTTCCTCTACACACATGTGAGGGCAGTGAAAATGTGAATCATAAAAAAGCATATCTCACCAGCACGTGTAATGGATAAATTAACATATCTGATATTTGTCCTTAGTACATAACCCTTGGCTTTTGTAACATGATTGGTAAGTATATGTACATGTCTCTTGCTACTCACTGAATGCAACCATGTCTGTATTGCTACTTAGCATAGACAGACATGTATTTTGTCACTGTATCTACCACTGTACACATCATGTGACTTTTTGCCTCAAACTGCCTCATTGTATCAGTCACACAAGACACAAATCTGTGGATGCCCTACTCTGCGTGACTCTAACATTTTCATGCACCCACATACTGCTTGCGGTGTAATATTTCAATAGACGGTATGCATATCTCCACATCTACAGCAGTGACTGCACCACCATCCAACCACCAGCCCAAATCGTTGGGCATCCTGCACAGCAGCAATTTTGCCCTGAACCATTTGTTGTTCAGGTAAGTCTGTGGCCCCAGCCCATCTACTACAATGTTTATCTATCAGCATCTCACTGACCCCCAACTGACATTTTAAACAAAGGTCAGTCCAATTATGAAGCCAATGATGTGTAAGGAATACAATATATCCCCCTTTGAAAATTATCACCATCAACACAAGTTGCAACACCTGTTTCAGTTGTTATGAGTAACACTCTCATAACTCTGATGTCTCAAGTTATTTCTTTCTGCAACTGCTGCATCAAAAATCACATCCACTGCAATGCGCAGATGGGGTTTGTCAACAGCGGACATCACACCATCTATCCAGACAGCAAGCATTTGTTGCACTGCCAAGAAGACACAATTCTATCTCAAGTTCATGGGCCCAATCCAAACAGCATCTACCCATTTGTACCAATGCTGTGCTCTAGATGTTTATACTGCCTTAAAGATACATTACATTATGCCTTGATGTTTGAGATAGTATGCTTCTTATTCCTCACAAATGTTAAAGTTGCAACTGTCACCTCTCTTCCATTGCAGCACCTGACAATGAGTCTGACAATAATGCCTATCTATCCACATATGAAGGATGACATGCTGTCTTCTCAGCAGCATGTAACACAACAGAGGAAGAGGAGAGTGTAGCCATCACTCAGGATAACACCTAAGAGACCACCTCACAGCCGGGCAGCAGTCTCAATCGTAGGGCAGTATTTTAGATTGCAAGTCCACAGGCTCAAGAACCAATGCTATTGATGCTAATCTCACTTATGCAGAACTCAACCCCATCAACCACCCACCCTGTAAGTACCCCATCTGGGTTGCTTGTTTGACTGTCATGGAAAGGAAACACCAGGTGAAGCAGGGGTCTGTTGCACTGAACACTCTCCAACACACCACCTTCCAGGTGTCTACTCTCAATATAGAGGACAACCAGGTTGTCGTGTAGGATGACCACATGTGCCAGGTGCAGGGGCGAGTGGGTGACATTAGTAAGAGCTGCTTTCTCGGAGGATGAGGTTTTGGAGCAACAGTCCTCTGTGTGAGGGAAGGTCCATGAAATAAGAGACCAAGTGCACCATCTCCACCCACCTGGGGAACAGGGACACCCACCAGCAGGGTATCCAAAGGGTAATGGAGAGACAGACCCAGGCCCTAAGGAATCTAGACAAAAGTCTACAGGATGTCATTGACTGCAACAGGAACATCTCTGGGCATGAAGGGAGGAGTATGCAAAGAGGCAACAAAGGTTATGCATTGTATGCAGGCACTCACTCATAGGGGTCACTCTGAAGCTGCAGGGCCAAGCCATGCACCTCAAGAAACTAGTTGTCAACAACCACCTGCATGGCTCACCAACTTTACTAACACGCCTGTCCCCAGTGCACAAACATCTCCTGATCCCTTTATAGCGCCCAGGGTTGCTCAGCCAGGGATGCAAATGACCCTCCCAGGGCATGGTCAGCAATTACTACTCCCATAAAAAATTAAATCACCATTCATGGACCCATCTTCACCTGTCAGTCCCCTACATGTGTATCAACCAAGCTCACTACTGTAAATGTCTTGATACCTCCTCTGCACTCACTTGAGAAACACATGTTTTGTGCCTACTTTTCGTCTGTGTGTCATATTGTTTGTGCTCGCATTTAGAGTTAGGAGTATCTTACAACTGGAATGGAATGTGTGGGCCAGCATTGGTCATGTACTAAGTACCGTCATGCCATCACACAATATTCATCAGCAGGCATCCTCAACACAATTATACCATATTAACAAGTGTTGGTGAGTAAACACCTGCTTCATGACCTCCTGGAGATCTGCCAGAGACATATTAATGGGATGTGGCATTAAGGCACATGAGGAGTTAAGGGTGCCTCAAGTATACCCGACTTATTGCAAGACTTGTCACAGGGGAGAACCTGAGGTAGGTGTCACGGCATCCTACAATGCCATTAATGCACAAAATACATGCATCTTGTATTGAACAGTGGCGGCTCCTCCGCTATGGCGGGGGAGCATCGCCCCCACTGCCAGCACTACAAAATATGTGAAAAATAAAACGATGATAAAACGGGTTTAAAACCCGTTTTGTCATCGTTTTATTTTTCCTTCTGCCGAGGCTTGGGAGCGGGGCCAGGGTGGTGACAAGCTGGGTGGGGAGTGCTGGGTACTACCTTCACAGGGCATGTGGGTTTGGCCAGCTGTCCCAGGCCGGCCAAACCCACATGCACGGTGAAGCTCTCTCCAACCCAGCTGCATTGCTGGGTTGGAGAGAGAGCAGGCACAAACTTTCAGTCTGTCCTGGAGTGCAAATCCTCGGCGCTCAGGTCAATCCTGAAGCTGATCTCGCATGAGAGTAGCTTCAGGATTGGCTGCAGGGCAGGCTGGAAGCCTGTGCCTGCCAGCAGTGAAGAGGAGCACAAGAGCACGACGCGATGCTGGAGGGCAGCAGGACAGCAGGTACGTTTTGTTGTATTCTTTTTCTGTTTGTCTCCGTCGTCCCCTGTCCCCACCCCGTTTCCCCCCTCCCCTGCTCTACCGATTTTCCTTGAAATGAGCCACTCCTGGTACTGAAAATACATTTGAGAGGCCATAATAATTTTTATTTTACAGTATATGATGTGTACACGTAAGAGCACATTTTGCATAACCACATGCACAAGGTCATATAAGAAGACAAATTATAGAATACTCCTCTCTTTGCCATAATTACATTGTTTATGCTTTGCATTTTACTCTCTAAATATCAATCCTGTGTATACGCATATATGAGAACTTAAAAGTTACACAAAATGTTTACAGCACTGGAATCACAGGACCTTTGTTTCTTCAATGGGAATACGACGCTGTAAGAAATTGGTTTACTGGTTGAGGGAGGGGTGATACCCTACTCAAGCAATAACCACAAACCTGGTCAGGGTGAAGTCACAAACAAACCCCAAATGAACCTGTGCTCACCCTCTGGTAGCCTGGCACGGAGCAGTCAGGCTTAACTTAGAGGCAATGTGTAAAGTATTTGTGCAACACTTCAAACCCTAATAAAATTAAAACACTACACAAAAAGGATCCCACACCAAATTAGAGCAACAGAGTAGATTTTTAGACAAGACCAAAATGCCAAAAATCCAAACAGCAGATCCAGAGATATGCAATTTTAAACATTTCAAAGAAAATAGTGCCAAAAAGCCCAAAGCGCCACTCGCGGCTAGCTGGTCATGCAAGACCGGGAGAAAGTCACAAGTTCAGGTCGACTGTGATGGAGCTTGGGTCGGATGCAGGAACTATGTTAGTCCCGCTGAAAAGTTACCATCTCAGTCTAGCACAAAGAGTCCCTTCATGGTGGAGAGGGCCGTGAGGAGCAGGGAACTTTGGGGACAGTCGTCGATGTAGCGCAAAGAGCAAGCTGGGCATCGTGGATGGGCGTTGCTGCAGCGCGAAGATCCTGTTGTCATTGCAACCGGTCAGGCCGGTGCTTTGTGATGGCACTGTCTGTGATCGGTCGATGCTGTAGCATGAAGGGTTGGGCTGAAGGATCTCGCGCTGGCAGGCTGTGTGAGGGACAAGGTTTTGGCACCAATGGGCCCGCTCATGGTTGCGAAGAGCCCAAAAACTTAAATTCAGCCTCTCCGAGGCAGCACCAAGGGCCCAGGGCTTGAGTGGCATTACTTGGGGGTCAGGGTCGTGCTCCAGCTGGATATGGGTGCTCGGTCAGGTGGTTGTGAGTCTGTTATGTCCCTTGGCTCTGAACAGGAGGCCAGCAGACTAGCCCTTGGAGTCACTCTGGGACTCCTGGGTTCAGGTGCAGGCCCAATCCCTCTGACTCAGGCAGGAGGGCAGCAGGGCATCAATCCTGCAAGGCAGCAGTCCAACAAGGCATCAATCCAGCAGAGTGGCAGTCCTTTCAGCAGCTCAGCAGTCCTTCTTCCTGGCAGAGTATCCAGAGGTCCAGAAGTGTACTGTATAGGTGGTGTCTGAGGTCCAATGTTTATACCTGGTACGTTTCCAGTGGAAGGTGGGAGAAGCTTCTAGAATTCCCTTTGAAGTCCTCAGGCATTCTGCCTTCCCTGTCGTGG
Source organism: Calotriton arnoldi (assembly GCA_963921515.1). Taxonomy (NCBI): domain Eukaryota; kingdom Metazoa; phylum Chordata; class Amphibia; order Caudata; family Salamandridae; genus Calotriton; species Calotriton arnoldi. The sequence continues at coordinate 197,277 of CAWUFW010003666.1, read as the reverse complement.
CTCCAGACTAACTACAGGGGGTATGCAGCCCTTTGTGTGGAGGTAGGACACAGCCTATTCAAGCGTCAGTAGGGCTGTGCTCAGCTCTGCCCTCCCATCCTGCCAGTGATGTTCCATCCAGGCACACCTACGCTCTCTATTGAGTGTGGCTGTCTAGGAGGAATACACAAAGCTCATCTGTCAGCTACACCCAGTCATGTGACCCTGGGACAGGTTGAATGCACTAAATGGCAAAGGCAGGAAAATGCCTAAAAGTGGCATTTTACAAAATTATAATTTAAAAACAGACTTCAGCATAAGTTAAGATTTTTCATCACAATTCCAAAGACACCAACCAAGAACTGGGTACCAGCTCCAATTTGGAAATTACAGCTTATTAAGTTTAATAAGGTAACTCCAATGTTATCCTATGGGAGAAGTAGGTCTTGCAGTAGTGAAAAGTGAATTTAAGAGTTTTTCACTACCAAGTCATGTGAACCTAAAAAGTACATGTCCCGCTTTTTAAGTACATTGCACCATGCCTTCTGACCTGTCCAGAGCCTACCCTAGGGGTGACTTACATGAATTAAAAAGGAAGGTTTGGGCGCGACAAAAGGTTTACTTTGCCAAGTCGACATGGCAGTTTAGAACTGCACACACAGGCTGCAATGGCAGGCCTGTGACATGTTTAAAGGCTGCTTAAGTGGGTGCCACAATAAGTGCTGCAAGCCCACTAGTAGCATTCAAATTACAGGCCCTGGGTACATGGAATACCACTTTACTAGGGACTTATAAGTAAATTAAAGATTCCGTTGGGGAAAGTCAATGTTACCATGTTTTAAGAAGAGAGCACATGCATCTTAGCATTGGATAGCAGTGGTAAAGTGCGCAGAGTCCTAAGGCCAGCAAAAACTAGATAATCAAAAATGGAGGAGGAAGACAAAAAGTTTGGAGAAGACCACCCTAAGGATGACAAGTCTAACAGGCTCCATGTTTCAGTTCATCTGGGCCCACGACTACATGGACCATTTCTCTTGTATCAGAACCAATGACATAATAACACTTGACATATATCGGTACTCAAGTATGAAGGTACAGAGAACTTTTGGTTTGCTGTTGCTGACATGCCTCCAGCTGAGGATGGAGGTTGGGCCAAGTCTTCTCCTGGACTCTGATCTGCGGTGGGGTGAACATGGGGTGCCTGGTGAGAGATTGGTGAACCTTCCAAAGTTATCCTGGGCCAGAGTCGCAGGTCTTCCCAGTGCTTACGGCAATCCTTGACACTACGGATAAAAACTCCCACCATGACCATCTTTTTTTCTGATTTTGAGGTATGCAGTGTTGCTTGTAGAGCTGAGGGTAGTGCTTTAGAAACCACTACTCTCACTCTCCTCCAATGATCTATACCTCTTCATGGGCAACGTTGGTTGCCTCTCACTATGTTTCTGAGTAATTTTGAGAGGCCTATTGACAACTCTAGCAGCAAAAAAGAGTTGGAGTGTGTCAAGGTGGAAGTATGGCTCAAGAAAGGCAGTAAGTGCAATTCCACAAGGAAACTTTATGTTTGTCGTGATTGGCATAAAACATTGCTTCCACTACTAGTTCTACACACTGTGTAGGCATATAAAATAGGAAAAGAAAGAAGGGTGAAGGGAACAATATGGCTGGATTTTGGGTAGCACCTTTGAGGCACCACATATTACTTTCCAATGAAATCACACATTAGCAAGAACATTTATAAAACAAAATTAAACCAAAGAAATATAGGTGTAAAGTTACAAGTGATAAGCATAAATGTCTGCACATAGCAAGTGGGCTGACAAGATTTAGGAGGAAGAGAGCACGTACGAGAGAGTGTCCAAGGTTGGTGCAATATAAGATGTGTGCATGCCCAAATGATTGAAAGTGTGCAGATGTATTGCACGTTCCCCAGGGCACTTTTTATCACTGACTTGACACTGTCTAACCACTGTGATGCAACAAATAAACTAAAAGTTTAGGTGAAACGAAGTTGGTCATGCACATGCAGACCCAGGATGGGCAGTAGTGCAGGATTCAGGACTATTGTAAGCCCCGTTGCAAGACAATGCTTTGCATTAGGCTAATATAATCTTAAACACAGCACTGGATGTACAGGAACAGGCCCCCGTTTGCTCAAGGAATCTTAAGTGTGACTTTAGGGTGCCAGTAGTGCCTTCAAAGATGGCTTGGGTGCATGTGAGTTTTCTGTTGCGCCTCTTCTGAGGTTGACTAGTTGGAGATCAGAAATGGGAAAAGAGATGGGGAGGGAGGCCATAACCAGCATCACCTGCGACACAGACATGTAACATTAGGTTACAGTTTGTATCATGACAATGACCCAGACATTCCTTACATGAATACAATCAGTGTTACTAATATGGGCCTATGGTAAAGGGGGATGTTATGTGTGATTGTCTTTGTGGTGTCATACTAAGGTAAACATGCAGTCCCAATCAGAGGTAAATTTGCTTAACTAGTAGACACGTCACCATAACAACATAACAACATAACCATAACAACAGCCAGCAGCTGACGTGTAATAGTCAACTAGTGAATGAGGAGGATGTCATGCGTGCACCCTGGAAAAGCAATGTACACATTAGTGCCTGTTGTGAGAATGTGGTTTCCTCGGGCTGGGTGGCTGATGTGCCACCTGCACATAGTTGATGTCACTTAACACCTGAAGGAAGTGGCAAGGACACAGAATCAGCATGCCACCTGTTAATCTATTCAGAGTTGACTGTGGCATGGTGATATACTCGTACGGTTGCCTGGTGATGCAACTTAGTGATGCTGCAAGCACCGAGTTGTCTTGCCTATGAGATGCCAACTGTGTTCCTGCTGCTCCCCTTGAAAGATCCAGTGCCAAGAAGTGGAGTGCAACCAAAAGTATTACATGAGAGAGGATGGCATATGAGCAGGCTATAGGGGACGTAAGATTCTGGGCCCACTCTGCAACCATGTTTAGGACCACATCTGGAGGGAAGAGGTGTCTTGCCATTAAGCTTTCCTACACATACCAAAGAGATTGATCCTCTGTTTATATATCCTCTCTGTCCTCATGTTGTTTCTCAAAACGAGGGGCAGTGCAACAAGCGCAATCATTGAGATGTGGAATAAATGGTTTGGCTGTAGCTTGCCTTTATAAGGGGACACGCTGTGTGTGATTGGTTGGTGGTGTGCTGCATTATAGCTGGCGATGGGTGTGGTCAGGGCAAGGGGATCTTCAACACCGAGTCAGCCAATCATACACAGATGAGGCCATGCACCGCCTTGCCTTACCTGGAGGGTAGAGGTATCGTATCTTGCCAGTATGCTTTCCTGGGCATATCAAATTGATTGCTCGACGGCCTGTATACCTTATCTCTCTTAGACTGGACTCTTGCTGCTTTGTGTTGTTGTCTTTGTCAAGACTGGCAATTTTCTGTGTATATTTTCATGTGTGCTAATTTGTGTGAATTTTTTTATTTTACAATTTGGGTGTGGTCATGTGTTCTGCTATTTAAGTAGTTTTGGGTTATCTCCTGTCTGCATGTTTAGGAAATTGCATTTTGCAAATACTCCTAGGGACATACATACAATGGCTGTGCTGTGTGTGGGTTTGTGTGCTTAGTTTTCACATTGTCTCAATTTTTAGACTACTTTCGGTTTTTCGGAGTGGTGTTATTCACTACCTCAAATAATTTATACGTTATTCCCTTTGTAGTACCATTTGTGCTGTGTGACTTACTTCGAGGTTTGGCTAGAGTAGATTTGAGTCTGTTTGCGCTGTAGTATTAATTGAGCAGATGTGGGGTAACTTTAATGAATTGCATCTGACATACCCTCTTATGAATTTGCAAGTCCTTCCCTGTGACCGTCCTTGATTTCCCATAGCTCTTCAACTTTGTAGCAGATATTTCGTATGTTTTCAGCCACTGACCATTGTGGGCTGCATATTTAAACCTAAAATGTTTACTTGTGGGTATTTCACTGCATGCACGACGGAACTCCAAACATAAGAGACAGAACCAGTGCAGGAGAAGAGTTCTGCAAGTACATTTGTGAATTGCCTTTATGAATATATTAAGTAGTGCTACAAATACTTGTAAATGCCTTTGTGAATTGCCCCATAATCTTCTGTTACATTGTAGCATGAACGCTTGTCAAGCTCTAAGGCAGATTCAAACCACTGGAAATCCTCTGAAAATCCAACTTAACAGTGAAGGTAAGGAACAATTGATTCGATTTTCAAAAGATAGCCACAAAAGTATTTGTAGTATCCTGTCCATGTTAATGTTATGCCATTTTCTCCTCCTGCTCAGCCAGTGTGTTTGTGCTGTGTGCTGCATGGAATGTTGGAGTGATGATGCGCTTCGGAATGTTGGGAGCCTGTGAGGTGAGGTGACAGTTGAGAATGGGCTGAGCAGCAAGCAGGCTGCTCCTGGTGGGGCTGCTTCACAGAGCTTTACTACCTGCTCTACAGAACTTAACTACCTGCTGTTCTGGATTTATCCTTCATGTAACTATCTTCAATAAATCTTCTTGAATTGTATCCTTCCTGCATGGACCTCCTTACTACATTTATTTTGTCGACGAGTTGGTGACTACCTACGTGCTACAGGCTGATCTCAGGGACCTGGCGAACAAAAGAGGACCTGAAGATGAAACATACTACAGAAAGGACAGTCACAGGCAACACAAAGTACATGAAGAAGTATCCACAGGAAAGGAAAAACTGCGAACATGATACAAGCGTGTTCTTCAAAGAACAACAACGACGTCAACAAGGAAGAAACAAGTCCTTCACAGAAAAGCATAGAAGTCAACAAGAAACATGTAAAGATGAAGCACTACGCCTCCCAGCCCCACCAGTGTCATCTCCATCTGACAGCCCTAGCCCAGGCGTTCTGTGCTCAAATGAATTACTACCTATAGACTTTGTATTTTACCAGAGGTGTTTCTGTCATCAAGTCCACCAACATACAGCTTGTCAATAATGATGGGAAGTATGGCCTCTTACACAATCTTCCACACCAGGTGACGCAGCGCAGATTAATCCTGTCTACTATAGACTGTTTGCTGCTGGCTACAACCTTCAACTGCTATGCTTCAGTGTGCAGGTGACACGTAGCTTTACGGAGCCAAAATGTGTTTTGGAGGCCAATGAGTTTTTCTGCTGTATCAACCTGTGTGTCCTTAGGTACTTCAGCCCATCCGGGCTGGTGAGCATTCTTTTTCGAAGTTATTGGCATCCAACTGACTGTTATGGTGTTCAACAATTGTAGAGTTGTGCAGCTGACACATTTTACAAGATGGACAAACGTCTGTGTTTCCTCATGATAAGGTCTTCCTCGACTTGTTGGCAACAAGCTGTCTTGGATCGTGTCTGTCACCGTGGGCGGTGTGGTGAATGACCTGTTCCCCGACAAACCAACAAAGCTTGTGGTGTTTACTCTTGTGCCTACGTTTGGGTTTGCATCGACTGGAGCGGGACATTTCTGGTTAGTCAAATTGTGTCCATGCTTGTTTCCCTCCTTTGGGACATGGTTTCAGTTGGGCCGTTAAACCGCTGCTTTGCGGTTTCCTATGAATGACACATAACAGCTTCAGCTTGCGATGACATACCTTTGGTCTCGTTGCGCGAAGCCACTGTGTCATCTTCTACGTTGTGGGGAATCTTCCCCAGCTGCTGAAGGACGCTTTACAACCTGAACGGGCCGAGAGCCACTCGGCACAGCGTCCCCTACGTGCTGCCATGGTTTTTTTTGCTACAGAGCTTCGTAAATCTGTATTAACGCTAAGTTCAGCCAAGTCTTTGCCTCATGCCGTGCCTAGTTAGGGAAAAAGGTGGAGATGCTATGGACCCATGGAGGACAGTCGATGCAACATATATGGATCCCTTTCTCTATCTTCATCTACATGTTCAGTGGTTCCCACCTTAATATTACATTGGCAGCATCCGGGACAAGTTTAGGCTTTATCACGTGTCGGTCTGTTTTCAGTGACACGCACACCTCATTCGGCAAGAGGCAAGTTTCGCTTCATATGTTCTATGGCGTGTGACATTTTATTGAGATGGCTGTGCACGAGGGTGACCACTGGAAACTTTCCCTGTAGGATTCTCACAAACGCTGGTGTGTGAGATGATTATTGTGACATGCACACCCTAAACCTTGACACTCCATTGGTGAATGTTCTTCGATTTATAAGCCTATCGTATACTAGGCTGACGTTACAGATTGATTTCTATGTTTGTTTTTCACCATGGGATTGCATGGTGGGTCTCCTTGGCTCATCATTTTACGTTCATGTTCTCTGGGTACACACCTTCAGGGGTTCATTGTTTGTTTTACATATGTACAATTTTACACTTTATTCTTCCCTACATAGGGATTGCAATGGGTACTAGCCCCATTTGCTCACATTACACTTGCCTACATGGGCTACTCACGGTTTCAACCCTCTCTCAGGGTGACATTGCGTGGGCTTTAGTCCCATTTTCATTAGCTTACCATCCCTATGCTTAGGGATAAGCTATGGGTTCATTTCCCATTTACAGTAGCCAACCTCCCTTATGTCACGGGGTAGGTCATGGGTTTTCAGTCCCATCTTCTCTTACACTGTTACCCTCACAGGGTGTGTCTTATGGGTTTTAGTCTCTTTACTACATTGCTTAGTATGTGACCTCTACACAGGGGTTGTCCTTACACAGTCTATTGTTTCATGGGTCTTAGTCCCATTCACAGTAGTTCCTCACCCCTTTACCTTGGGGTAGGGGCGGTCATTGGTTTTGTCTCATCTCCTCGTACATTGTTACCCTTTCTCAGGGTGTGTCTCTTGGGCAATGTTATTCTTATTTAATGTTACATTGTCGATTTGAAAACGCAACATTATGCTTATATCTTATTTCTTTGACATTTTGAAAATGGGGGAGGATGAATTATACTCTTTGTATTTTATTCTCTCCTTCTCTGTTTTATTGCCTGTTCAGTTCTCCTCGGAACCTGGACTATCTTTCATGTTGTTCTTCGCTTTGTCCTCAGCCTTTCCCTCCTTCTAGTTTCACTCTTTTTCTTGCTTGTGTAGGAGGAGATCCGTCCTTCTTTTCTTTGTGTGTCTGGTGTAAGGCTGGTGTTTAATTTGTGTCGTGCCTTGTCTTTCCTTCCTTGCTTGCCTGGCCAGTGGGTGTGTTTGGGGGTAGTCTTTGGTGCGTCTATGTCTTTCTGCTAACTTGTTGTTTCTTTCGCCTTTTTACTGTTTTCTTCTCTTTTGTAATTCGTTGTTGGAGAGTATGGGTCATTTCCATTTGTGTATACTTACCCCTTGCTTCCTCTTAGTTTTCCTCCACCTATCTCTTCGCTTGTTCCTATCTGTCCTCATCTTCTTTACTTCTTCTGTGGATCCCTGTTATTCCTCTTTTGGGTTCTTATTGTTATATCACATTCAGGTATTGGACTATTGCTTCTGTTGTATAAGAAAGGGGGCTATGTAGTATCCTGTCCATGTTAATGTTATGCCATTTTCTCCTCCTGCTCAGCCAGTGTGTTTGTGCTGTGTGCTGCATGGAATGTTGAGGTGATGATGCGCTTCAGAATGTTAGGAGCCTGTGAGATGAGGTGACAGTTGAGAATGGGCTGAGCAGCAAGCAGGCTGCTCCTGGTAGGGTTGCTTCACAGAGCTTTACTACCTGCTCTACAGAACTTAACTACCTGCTGTTCTGGATTTATCCTTCATGTAACTATCTTCAATAAATCTTCTTGAATTTTATCCTTCCTGCGTGGACCTCCTTACTACAGTATTCCTGTACCTTCTGTCTACTTTTAGGTCGAAATTAGCAGCCAGTGTGCTGCTCTGCGAGGCATGGTGTATTCAGTACATGGGCTACAAGCTGGCCCATCGCTTGTCATTGGTTGTTCAGGGTGCCTTTCTAAATTCCTTACTTTTGATGGTAGCTCATGCCCAGTTGTCCCTCCTTTTGGTCTGTCTTTCCCTCCCATAGCAACTGGCCCTGTCACAAGGCTGATTTTGCTTCTGTCCATTTCAGTTAGTTTAGTGCACTATTTTTTCCGATTGCCTGCCTCGTGTTGTGGAAATGTTGCAAACGTGAGCAGCTGAACAGTGTTACAGCTTTCCCCTCTCACCCACCATTTCTCCGTGTGTTCTCCCCTTCGCACTTTAGCTTTCACTCTTGATCTACAGAGTCTGGGTAACTGAAGATCAAGTTAAGCAGTCACAAAGTTAGAATGTTAGAAATTTGACTTTACTCGCTAGCTCCCTTTCACCCAAACCTTCGTTTTTAGGATTAATTATGTTTCACTCCTCAGAGCTCCGTTGCTCCGTTTCTGTAAACAGATCTGTAAATCTTGTTCCTTATCTGGTCACAACTGTGGCACCTGTGTCTCTGCTCCCAGTGGTAATTCCCCTTTCTTAGTCCTCTAGCCAGTGCTGCAACCTGCTTCACTGGTCCCAGGGGAGATTCTAGATTCGGAGTCCTCTAGAGAGTGCTGCAGCTCTGCCTCTGGTCCAAGTGGCAATACCTCATTTTTAGTCTTCTAGGCAGTGCTGTAGCTGCGTCTCTGTTCCCAGTTTTAATTCCTGATTCCTAGTCCTCTAGATAGTGCTGCTAGCTGCTTCTCTGGTCCAGTTAGTAATTCCTCATTCTACTTCCTCTAGGCAGTGCTGAAAGCTGCTACTCTGGTCCCGTCGGTAATTCCTCATTCTAAGTCCTCTATGCAGTGCTGAAAGCTGCTACTCTGGTCCCATCAGTAATTCCTTATTCTAAGTCCTATAGGCAGTGCTGCAGCTGTGTCTCTGTTCCCAGTGGTAATTCCTTTTTCTAAGTCCTCTAGACAGTGCTGCTAGCTGCTTCTCTGGTCTCATCGGTAATTCCTCATTCTAAATTCTCCACACAGTGCTGCAGCTGCTTCTTTGGTCCTGTCAGTAAGTCCTCCATTCTAAGTCCTCTAGACAGTACTGCAGCTGTGTCTATGTTCCCAGTAGTAATTCTTCATTCTTAGTCCTCTAGCCACTGCTGCTAGCTGCTTCTCTGACCCCACTGGTAATTCCTCATTCTTAGTCCTCTAGACAGTGGTGCAGCAGTTTCTCTGGGGCCCAGTGGTAATTCCTCATCCTTAGTCCTCCAGGCAGTTCTACAGCTACGTCTCTGTTCCCAGTGGCAGTTCCTCATTCTAAGTCCTCTAGGCAGTGCTGGAGCTGCGTCTCATTTCCCAGTGGTATTTCCTAATTCTCAGTCCTCTAGGCAGTGCTGCAGCTGCATCTCTGTTCCCAGTTTTAATTACTCATTCTCAGCCCTCTAGACAGTGCTGCTAGCTGCTTCTCTGGCCAAGTCGGTAATTCCTCATTCTAAGTCCTCTAGGCATTGCTGCTAGTTGCTACTCTGGTCCCATTGGTAATTCCGCATTCTAAGTCCTATAGGCAGTGCTGCAGCTGTGTCTCTGTTCCCAGTGGTAATTCCTCTTTCTAAGTCCTCTAGACAGTACTGCTAGTTGATTCTCTGGTCTCATCGGTAATTCCTCATTCTAAGTTCTCTACACAGTGCTGCAGCTGCTTCTTTGGTCCTGTCAGTAATTCCTCCATTCTAAGTCCTCTAGACAATGCTGCAGCTGTGTCTCTGTTCCCAGTGGTAATTCTTCACTCTTAGCCCTCTAGCCAGGGCTGATAGCTGCTTTTCTGGTCCCAGTGGTAATTCCTCATTGTTGGTCCTCTAGATAGTGCTGCAGCTGCTTTTCTGGTCACTGTGGTAACTCCTCATTCTAAGTCCTCTAGGCAGCGCTGCAGCTGCTTCTCTGGTCCCAGTGGTGGTTCCTCATTTTTTGTCATCTAGGCAGTGCTGCTAGCTGCTTCTGTGGTCCACTGGGTAATTTCTCATTCTCAGTTCCCCAGACAGTGCTGCTAGCTGCTACTTTGGTCCTGTCAGTAATTCTGCTGCAGCTGTGTCTCTGGTCACAGTGGTCATTCCTCATTCTAAGTCCTCTAGACAGTGCTGCTAGCTGCTTCACTGGTCCCAGTGTTAATTCCTCATTCTTAGTCCTCTAGGCAGTGCTTCAGCTGCTTCTATGGACCCAGTGGTAATCCCTCATCCTTAGTCCTCCAGTCAGTGTGCTACAGCTGCGTCTCTGTCCTCAGCGGCAATTCCTCATTCTAAGTCCTCTAGGAAGTGATGGAGCTGTGTCTCTGGTCACAGTGGTAATTCCTTATTCTAAGTCCTCTAGGCAGTGCTGCTGGCTGCTACTCTAGTATCATCGGTAATTCCAAATTCTAAGTCCTCTATGTAGTGCTGCAGCTGTGTCTCTGTTCCCAGTGGAAATTCCTCAATCTTAGTACTCTCGGCAGTGCTGCTAGCTGCTTCTCTGGTCCTGTTGGTAATTCCTCACTCTAAGTCCTCTAGGCAGTGCTGCTAACTGCTTCTGTGGTCCCAGTGGTAATTCCTCATTCTAAGTCCTCTAGATAGTGCTACTAGCTGCTACTCTGGTCCCATCGGTAATTCCCCTTCTAAGTCTTCCAGAAAGTTCTGCTAGCTGCTACCATCGGAAATTCCCACATTTTAAGTCCTCTAGGCGGGGCTGCACCTATGTCTCTGTTCCCAGTGGTAATTCCTTATTCTTAGTCCTCTAGGCAGTACTGTTAGCTGCTTCTCTGGTCCTGTTAGTAATTCTTCACTCTAAGTCCTCTAGGCAGTGCTGCTAACTGCTTCTGTGGTCCCAGTGGTAATTCCTCATTCTAAGTCCTCTAGATAGTGCTACTAGCTGCTACTCTGGTCCCATCGGTAATTCCCCTTCTAAGTCTTCCAGAAAGTTCTGCTAGCTGCTACCATCGGAAATTCCCACATTTTAAGTCCTCTAGGCGGGGCTGCACCTATGTCTCTGTTCCCAGTGGTAATTCCTTATTCTTAGTCCTCTTGACAGTGCTGCTAGCTGCTTCTCTGGTCCCGTTAGTAACCCCTCCATTTTAAATCCTCTAGACAGTGCTGCAGCTGTGGCTCTGGTCACAGTGGTAATTCCTCACTCTTAGTCCTCTGGGCAGTGCTGCTGGCTGCTTCTCTGGTCCCATCAGTAATCCCTCATTTTTGGTCCTCTAGACAATGCTGCAGCTGCTTTTCTGGTCACGGTGGTAATTCCTCATTCTTAGTCCTCTAGACAGTGCTGCTAGCTGCTTCTCTGGTCCACTCAGTAATTCCTCATTCTAAGTCCTCCAGGCAGTGCTGCTAGCTGCTACTTTGGTCCCGTCAGTAATTCTGCGTCAGCAGTGTCTCTGGTCACAGTCGTCATTCCTCATTCTAAGTCCTCTAGACATTGCTGCTAGCTGCTTCACTGGTCCCAGTGTTAATTCCTCATTCTTAGTCCTCTAGGCAGTTCGGCAGCTGCATCTCTGGTCCCAGTGGTAATCCCTCATCCTTAGTCCTCCAGACAGTGAGCTACAGCAGCGTCTCTGTCCTCCGTGGCAAATCCTCATTCTAAGTTCTCTAGGCTGTGCTGGAGCTGTGTCTCTAGGTCATAGTGGTAATTCCTTATTATAAGCCCTCCAGGCAACCTTGCTACAGACATATCTCTAGATAAGCCGCGGAAAGGATGGAAAAGCCTGCTATGTAACATCCGATCCCTACCTAAACATTCTATGGAGATCTGGGATCTATTGTCTTCAATACAACCAGAGTTGGGGTTTCTGACCGAAACCTGGCTTAAGCCCCACTCTGTTCCTTCTATAATGTTAGGTCTACCGGATGGTTACAAATTTATTAGACTTGACAGACCATTGAAGATAGGGGCGGAATTGCCATTGTACATAAAGACAGCATCAGAGTTACTATATTGGATCAGCTCTGTAATTCTTCTATGGAAGTTCTAGTCTTTAGAACAGACATCTCCCCCCAAGTAAGTTGGAAGGGGGTGCTAGTCTATCGACCCCCAGGGCCCTTAGCTGATTTCTCACTTCAACTTACTGAACTATTAGCACCCCACGTGATTGCAGGCAGTAAGTTCCTATTATTAGGTGACTTTAATATCCACAGCGAATGCCCCTCTAACACTGATGCACAGACACTTTTGGCAGATCTAGGTCTCATGGGCCTATTCAAACTCAATGAAGGCCCGACTCATATAGCTGGCCACACGCTGGATATAATTTTTTCCAACTCTTCAGACATCGAATGCGATCCCCCCCAACAATTACCTTGGTCTGATCATTCGTTAATTGAATTCTTTATTAAGTGCTCAAGGGAATCGAAGAAATCTTATCCCGTCACCCTTCGCACCGGTGGACAGTGGAAAAAAATCACCCCAGAGAGCTTTCAAGCCTCCTTTTCTATGCCTTGGAACACTGAGTCTGACAATATAGAAGAAGCCTTGGCAAAATATAAATCCGCTGTCTCCACGACTATCAACCATCTCGCACCACTAAAACCCCTCCCAAAACTCCCTGAACGCCCACAGAATGCCTGGTACTACCTTCAATTGCGAGTACAGAAACAACTATGCAGGAAAAAAGAGAGATGTTGGCGCATCTCTCATGATGGAAAGGACAAAGATGCATTCCTCACCACTCTGTCCAGCTACCATAAAAACTTAAAAGCTGCGCGAAAAACCTACATAGCTTTACAACTAGCCCAGGCTGGAAACGCCCCCAAAATCCTACATCACATTCTCCAGTCCTTTATCAACCCTAAGGCCTGTGAAAATTCCGAGGCACCCACACAAACGTTATGTGATAACATTGCTCTATATTTCTCTAAAAAAATAGAGCTTATTTATGAAAAAATCATCTCCCCAGGATCTCAGCCCCTGACCCTACTTATATCTGACCAACCTCAACAGACAACCCCGCAGTTGTTAGAATGTTTCCCTATGCTGTCATCAACAGAGGTCAAGTCACTGATTTCTAAGGTGAAATCAGGATCCCCTTTAGACCTTATTCCGGCTAAAGTGGTCACCTCTCTCGCTGATCAACTGTCCCCCTCGATCAAATCTCTCCTTAATCTCTCTCTGAGAGAGGGCCAAGTTCCACTAGAATGGAAAGCGGCAAAGGTTAGGCCTATCCGTAAGAACCCAAAAGTCCCCTTGACGGATCTTACCAACCTCCGCCCTATCTCTCTTCTTCCGTTTCTGAGCAAACTCCTGGAGAAACATGTTAACACCCATCTCTCCAACCATGTCGAACTCACTGGGTGCTTAGATTCCTCCCAGTCCGGCTTTAGACCCAAATACAGCACCGAATCTGCCCTGCAAGCGGTCACAGATAACATCAGGATGACCCTAGACAAGGGACACTCCACGATACTGGTGCTGCTGGATCTATCCGCCGCGTTCGACACGGTGTCACACAGGATATTGCTCAGAAGACTAGAGGAGATCGGATTAAGGGACTCTGCCTTACAATGGATGACGAGCTTTCTATCTGCTCGCTCCCAAACTGTCAACTTAGGCCCGTATCGCTCCGCACCTATGGAATTGTCCAAGGGAGTACCTCAGGGCTCCTGTTTGAGCCCTACACTGTTCAACATATATGTTGCTCCCTTGGCCAATCTCCTACGGATACATGGGTTTATTCCCATATCCTATGCGGACGATACGCAGCTACTTTTCCCATTTGACAAATTTGATCCATCTGTACAGTTGGCCTTCTCTTCTGGGATGAGAGCCATCTCGCACTGGATGAAGAGTAATTTCCTCTAGTGTAATGTGGGGAAATCAGAGATTCTGCTCTTTGGAGAGGCCCCCTCCTTGTGGACACCAGAGTGGTGGCCGACCGATTTGGGTGCCTATCCTGCCCCCAAATCTACTGTGAAGAACTTGGGCGTTCGATTGGACCAAGCCCTTACAATGAAGGAACACACTGCGCAGACAGTGGGTTCCTGCTTCCACACAATGAGCCTGCTCTGTCGAGTCTTTCCTTTGCTCTCTGACTCAACTCGGAAAACTCTAACACAGGCCCTTGTACTAAGCCGCTTGGACTACTGTAATGGGCTGTTGATCTCTGCCAATGAGGCCTCGCTCAGCAGACTACAGGTAGTACAGAATACGGCAGCGCGATTGGTCCTCAATGCCCCCTCCAGGACTCACTCCCGCCCTCTGCTTCTGCAACTTCACTGGCTTCCTGTCCGTCAACGGATAAGATTTAAAGTCTGTTGCATAATACACAAGGCACTGTTCGACCTAGGACCTTCTTACCTCTCAGAGAAATTCACTCCGTATTTACCTTCCAGATCTTTGCGCTCAGGTTCCAAACATCTTCTGGTGGTACCTCGAGTCAGAAAGGCTAGATTGGGAGGAAAGGCCCTCTCACATCTTGGTCCTCGTTACTGGAACAAACTCCCACTACTCCTGAGACAATGTACAGATTATTTGCATTTCAGGAAGCTGCTTAAGACCACCCTCTTCTGGCTTTGATTCTCCTGTCTTTGTCTCTGATTTAATTAAAGCCGCATTCCACCTATGCTGCCCGCCCAAAGCGCAGAGATACCCCTTCGGGGGTCGATTCAGGCTCTATACAAATAAATAAATAAATGCTGCTAGCTGCTACTCTAGTCCTGTCGGTAATTCCAAATTCTAAGTCCTCTAGGCAGTGCTGCTAGCTGCTTCTGTGGTCCCATCGGTAATTCCTCCCTCCAAGTCTTCCAGACAGTTCTGCTAGCTGCTACCATCAGAAATTCCCACATTTTAAGTCCTCTAGGCAGTGCTGCACCTATGTCTCTGTTCCCAGTGGTAATTCCTTATTCTTAGTCCTCTAGGCAATACTGTTAGCTGCTTCTCTGGTCCTGTTAGTAATTCCTCATTCTTAGTCCTCTTGACAGTGCTGCTAGCTGCTTCTCTGGTCCCGTTAGTAACTCCTCCATTTTAAATCCTCTAGGCAGTGCTGCAGCTGTGGCTCTAGTCACAGTGGTAATTCCTCACTCTTAGTCCTCTGGGTAGTGCTGCTGGCTGCTTCTCTGGTCCCATCAGAAATCCCTCATTGTTGGTCCTCTAGACAGTGCTGCAGCTGCTTCTCTGGTCCCAGTGGTAGTTCCTCATTTTTAGTCATCTAGGCAGTGCTGCTAGCTGCTTCTGTGGTCCACTTGGTAATTCCTCATTCTAAGTCCTCCAGGCAGTGCTGCTAGCTGCTAGCTGCTACTTTGGTCCAGTCAGTAATTCTGCTGCAGTTGTGTGTCTGGTCACAGTGGTAATTTCTCATTCTTAGTCCTCTAGACAGTGCTGCTAGCTTCTTCTCTGGTCCCAGTAATAGTTCCTCATTTTAGTCATCTAGGCAGTGTTGCTAGCTGCTTCTGTGGTCCACTTGGTAATTCCTCATTCTAAGTCCTCCAGGCAGTGCTGCTAGCTGCTACTTTGATCCCATCAGTAATTCTGCTGCAGCTGTGTCTCTGGTCACAGTGGTCATTTCTCATTCTAAATCCTCTAGAAATTGCTGCTAGCTGCTTCTCTGGTCCCAGTGGTAGTTCCTCATTTTTAGTCATCTAGGCAGTGCTGCTAGCTGCTTCTGTGGTCCACTGGGTAATTTCTCATTCTCAGTCCTCCATACAGTGCTCCTAGCTGCTACTTTGGTCCTGTCAGTAATTCTGCTGCAGCTGTGTCTCTGGTCACAGTGGTCATTCCTTATTCTAAGTCCTCTAGACAGTGCTGGTAGCTGCTTTTCTGGTCACTGTGGAAATTCCTTATTCTAAGTCCTCTAGACAGCGCTGCAGCTGCCTCTCTGGTCCCAGTGGTGGTTCCTCATTTTTAGTCATCTAGGCAGTGCTGCTACCTGCTTCTGTGGTCCACTTGGTAATTCCTCCTTCTAAGTCCTCCAGGCAGTGCTGCTAGCTGCTACTTTGGTCCTGTCAGTAATTCTGCTGCAGTTGTGTCTCTGGTCACAGTGGTAATTTCTCATTCTAAGTCCTCTAGACAGTGCTGCTAGCTGCTTCTATGGTCCCAGCGGCAATTCCTCGTTTTTAGTCATCTAGGCAGTGCTGCTAGCTGCTTCTGTGGTCCACTGGGTAATTTCTCATTCTCAGTCCTCCAGACAGTGCTGCTAGCTGCTACTTTGGTCCTGTCAGTAATTCTGCTGCAGTTGTGTCTCTGGTCACAGTGGTCATTCCTCATTCTAAGTCTTCTAGACAGTGCTGCTAGCTGCTTTTCTGGTCACTCTGGTAATTCCTCATTCTAAGTCCTCCAGGCAGTGCTGCTAGCTGCTTCTTTGGTCCCGTAAGTAATTCTGCTGCAGCTGTGTCTCTGGTCACAGTGGTCATTCCTCATTCTGAGTCCTCTAGACATTGCTGCTAGTTGCTTCTCTGGTCCCAGTGGTAGTTCCTCATTCTTAGTCCTCTAGGCAGTGCTGCAGCTGCTTCTCTGGTCCCAGTGGTAATCCCTCATCCTTAGTCCTCCAGACAGTGTGCTACAGCTGCGTCTCTGTCCTCAGCGGCAATTCCTCATTCTAAGTTCTCTAGGCAGTGCTGGAGCTGTGTCTCTGGTCACAGTGGTAATTCCTTATTCTAAGTCCTCTAGGCAGTGCTGCTAGCTGCTACTCTAGTCCCGTGGGAAATTCCACATTCTAAGTCCTCTATGCAGTGCTGCAGCTGTGTCTCTGTTCCCAGTGGAAATTCCTCATTCTTAGTACTCTCAGCAGTGCTGCTAGCTGCTTCTCTGGTCCTGTTGGTAATTCCTCACTCTAAGACCTCTAGGCAGTGCTGCTAGCTGTTTCTCATTCAAAGTCCTCTAGACAGTGCTGCTAGCTGCTACTCTGGTCCCATCGGTAATTCCTCCTTCTCAGTATTCCAGACAGTTCTGCTAGCTGCTACCATTGGAAATTCCCACATTTTAAGTCCTCTAAGCGGTACGGCACCTATGTCTCTGTTCCCAGTGGTAATTCCTTATTCTTAGTCATCTAGGCAGTACTGTTAGCTGCTTCTCTGTTCCTGTTAGTAATTCCTCACTCTTAGTACACTAGACAGTGCTGCTAGCTGCTTCTCTGGTCCCGTTAGTAACTCCTCCATTTTAAATCCTTTAGGCAGTGCTGCAGCAGTGGCTCTGTGATAATTCCTCACTCTTAGTCCCCTAGGTAGTGCTGCTATCTGTGTCTCTGGTCCCATCAGTAATCCCTCATTCTCAGTCTTTTAGACAGTGCTGCTAACTGCTTCTCTGGTCTCATCAGTAATTCCTCATTCTAAGTCCTTTAGGCAGTGCTGCAGCTGCATCTTTGGTCCTGTCTGTAATTCCTCATTCTAAGTCCTATAGACAGTGCTGCTAGCTGCTTCTCTGGTCACGTCGGTAATTTCTCATTCTAAGTCCTCTACACAGTGCTGCTACCTGCTTCTCTGGTCTCATCGGTAATTCCTCATTCTAAGTCCTCTAGACAGTGCTGCAGCTGCTACTCTGGTCCCAGTGGGAATTCACCATTCAAAATCCTCTAGGCAGTGTTGCAGCTGTGTCTCTGTTCATACATCCACTATACTCATAACCAAAACACATTATTAAGACATTGTCATTTATAACGCCAATAATTCTAACTCTGACATGCGAGACCTATTGCATTGCAAATGCTTGTTGAGTAAAGTTCCTGGAATTCCCAAACCTTTACAGGCATTCTTCAGAGAAACTGTACCAGTAGCCGCTGTCCAGCAGTTGTCACATATTAAATTATTTACATTTAGAATTCATTTTTAAATGATGTTTAACTATTTAAAGTAAGCAACATTTACATTAAGTAAATGCAACAGTGGGAAGTTTATATTTGCACCTGCATTTTAAAACTTGTTTTTTTCCCCTGAGAAAATATTTTTCTCCATCCTCACTTAGGAATTGTGGGGGCATTTGTTCCCAATTCTTACCATAAAATAGGATTTACTTCCACCCTACGAGTTGTGTTTCAACTATATATAGTGTGAGAATGTGGGGGCATATCTACAAGGGCTTTATCTCCGCTTTTTGGCTTAAAAGCCAAAAGCGGAGATAAAACTAACGCCCTATCAACAAGAGGGTGCTAACATGCATAATCGCATGTTAGCACCCTTTTCCCAACGCCTCCTTTGCATCTCTAATGAGATGCAAAGTGGGCGTCACTGGGCGTACCCTGGATGGACTACGTTGTAAATATCGCCGATGTTCACATCGCGATATTTACAAGGCAGCCCACAGGATTATAGCAGACGTTAAACTTTGGCGAAAACGGCCGTTTTCGCCAAAATCTAACGTCTGCTACAATCCTGACTTACCTATGTTAGACATAGGAGGTGGATTATGCTGATACAACCACAGGGTCGTATCAGCAAGGTTATCGCCGTTTTGCAGGGAACATCGCTGGAAAACCAGCGATGTTCCCTGCAAACCGGCGATAACCTTTCTATCTCTGGAATTTTTATCGCCCTGGAGAAACACGTTGTTAATAACGCGCTACCAGGGCGATAAATTCCAGAGATAGCCTGCGTTAGGAAATACGTCGCTAATCACGGCCAGCGATAATTATCGCTGGCCGTTGATAATATGCCCCGTGATGTGCAAACATTTGTAATTACTCACAAAGGTACATGTTTTTGCATGTTCGCCTACTTTACAAAGCACACCCACCCTATAACGCACACTACCTTGCCTTGTTAGAGATTTTTTATTGTATAAAATTACACAATTCATTTTTCATTTTATATGTGAGTAAATTCATTTGCGAGTGTAAAGACATGTTCTGTGAATATTAGATGTTTAGACCAGAAAATTCACTGGTAAATCAAGCTGTTTGAACGGGCTTAATTCAACTCTATGCATCTTAGAGATCACAACAGATCTGCAGAGACTATTAAAGCCAATGAAAGGGTCTCCTGACTCAACCCAACCTTCCCATAACCATGCCATTTAGATCGTTTTAGCACCCTCCTGTTATTCCTCCCCTTTTCTCTAAGCACCTTATCTGATAAATGTAAGAACCTATCAAGTGAGGAAGACTGCTTGACTATGAAAATCTCGTGCAGTACCCCGAATTCTCCATCTTCAGCCTATTTCTGAATCATGCAAAAGAAGAACTTTTCACTTCTCTCCTAGACCTCGGGCCAGATGTACAACCCACCAATTTGCGACTCACAAATTGCGTCGCATTTGCGACTCGCAATTTGCAACTCGCAAATTTGCATGTATAACAGTGTCTCTGACACTGTTATCGATTCCTAATGGGGTCGCAAATTGCATGCCTCATGAATATTAATGAGGCTGTCGCTATTTGCGACCCCATTGGAAATGGCTAGCACTCCCAGGGATGGTGGCCTGCTGGGGTCAGCAGACCACCATGTCTGGGACTGCTTTTAAATAAAGCAGTCTTTTTTTTTCTAAATGCAGCCCGTTTTTCTTAAAGGAAAACGGGCTGCATTTAAAAAAGAAATATGAAGCTCTTCAGTTTCATTTTTTTAAGGGCAGGCAGTGGTCCGTGGGACCACTGCCTGCTCTTAAAAATATTTTCTCACACACTCACAAAGGGGAAGCGGTCCCCCGGGGACCCCATTCCCGTTTGCGAGTGGTATTACCAACTAATTGAAGCAAATGCGGTCGCAAAACAATTGTACATGGCATGGTGACTCGCTATTAGGAATGGACGCCCCTTCCTAATAGCGGAAGGTCACAAACGCTATTTTGCGAGTCAGTGACTCACAAAATAGCATTTGTACATGCCATTACCCTTTTTTGCGGTTGCAAACGGGAGGATCTCCCGTTTGCGGCCGCAAAAAAGGGTAGGACATCTGGCCCTTCTATACCATTTACTCCCATGCAGAACGACCTGTCCTCTCTTTCCAGATGAAATAAATGTCTTATAAACTGACTATGATTCTGAATCGATTGACAATGTACCCCTAAAGTTCCAAATCATCTTGAGAACATATAATAGCTCAGTTTTGATGTGACTGCCTTGAATTGGTCCCTCTCTCAAAAGAATAGACTATAAAAATCTTATTGAGAGCCTACTCAATTCAACTCCTTATGAATCCATTTCCACCGTCACACTAGGTGGCTTATTTCTTGAATGTAGTTATCTAGTCAAGCACGGGATCAGCATTGCAGACCCAATTGGGGATATGAAACCCATGGTACTGACCGAAACAGGCTCAATGAATGCCACCAACCTTGCCTCGGTTTATTGATTGTTTGTGGCTATGCCATTACGCATCTTGATGAGGTGGAAGGCGGAGTCGCCATCATGTACAAGAAACTCTTTAAACTGTAGTGCTTCCCATACTTCCACTGCGACAACTATCCACCTGGTTACATGAGTAATAAAGTGAATAATGTTATCTCTACTTGTTTCTATTTCCTATGTTTATTACTTAAAGTGGTAGCACCTCTTCCAAATTAAATACTGAAAATCTGTTGCCAGGAAGTGATTCTTTCCCACCTGGACAACTGCAACTCACTTTAACTTGGCCTTCCAGTGACCTTGCTCAACAGGCTCCAGCTAATTCAGTGTTGCCAGACTGTTACTAGATATTCCTTTGTGAATCTCCCTCTGCGAGCTCCTTTGAGAGCAACACTGGCTACCGATGCAGAAGCATGCTGCCCTGAAGGCCCTGTGTACCTGCCACGTGGCCTTTTCAGGAAAAGAGCCCTGAACATAAGGGCCCGCATCACTCCCCATCGTTACTCTCACACATTACGCTCTGCATCTGAAATTTTGATTTCTATTTTGAAGATAAAATAACATGATTAGGATTGTGATCTTTCTACTTTTGCTCCTCAAAGCTCTGGAATGAGCGTTCACTCACCATTAAATCTGAATCCAAATAGGCACTATGGGGCAGATTTACAAGCCCCTTGTGACACTTTTGCGCCGCCGTTGCGTCACTTTTGTGTTGCAGCGGCGGCGTAAACAATGCGGCCAATTAACGTGAAACATCTAGGGAGATGCATCACGTTGTAAAGCCCTGCGCTACATTATACCTGCGTCAGGTATAATGTATGCAGGGTGGGCGTTCCCACGCAGGAAAGCCTCTTAGATGTGACGGAGTGAAAGCTACAAGATTTCACTGCGCCACTTCTAGGACGCCACTGCGTCAAAACCTTACGCCTGCTTGAAGCAGGCGTAAGGAGTGACGCAGTGTATTAAGTATAGGCCTCACCCAAGCATTGCTGGAGTTGCGTCGTGCTTGCGACACGACTCCAGCAATGCGTGACTTTTGGGCCAACAGATACGTCAGAATTTCTGACGCATCTGTCAATCCTTGCGCCATGGTGGCATCTATGGTGGTGCAAGGGTATCGTAGACTGGCGCAGGGAAATTGACGCATCTCTACAGATGCGTCTGTTTCTTGTAAATCTGCCCCTATACAAATACTTCACTCATTCAATCCGTAACGAAAAAAGTTCCTCCGACTCACTGAATGATCATGATGTTAAAACACTCAATGAGAAATTTGAAAATCCTCTGTAATGCACGAAAAACATATAAAAAATCACATCTTTGAAACCAAATCTTTTTCGATGAAATCTAAAATCAGCTCAGCCCACAATAATAGACCCACAAAAGCTCTCCAAAATTGTCGAAGTTGTAACCAATCCTAGACACCACCCTGAGATAACTGAAACAGGGAAAAGTTGTGAAGAATGTGCTTCTTTTTAGACACCAAGGTCAAAACGATTGAAGAGGCACTTTCAACTTATACCCGCTCCCCTATCCCAACTCTTAGCAGAAAATTATCAAACAATTGGTCTACATTCAAAGAAATGTCAGAAATTGTCAACCCTGAGCTCACCCAATCTAACCACTTCTCCAATGTTTTAACTGCTATTTTGACTAAAGAGATAAGATACATGTTAATTCTCTTCTTGTCTAGTCTTGTCAATCTCTCACTCAAACAAGGAGCCTTTCTAGACTGTGTTGAAGCTATCTCTTAGATAATCTGCATGATAAACACAACACTCATATCGCCCAGATAGGAGGTCAGGGACAGTGTTGTCCTTGAGAATAGATAAGGCATTGGGTCCCTAAGTCAAGACTCAAAACAGCATTTCAAACTACAATCCATAATAAAGACTGGCAAAAAGGGAACTTTTGAAAACAATGAAGGTTTATTAAAACATTAAAGTGCAATTCAGAAAAGATAACAACACAGCAGCATTCTCAATAAATCAGTCAAAGGACAGAGAAATGAAATGCCATTAAGGTTCTCAGGGGCAGATTTACAAGAAAGTGACGCATCTGTAGAGATGCATCACTTTACCTGCGCCACCATGAGAAACCCTTGCGCCACCATGGATGCGCCGTATTTACAATACGGCGCACCATGGCGCAAGGATTGACAGATGGGTCAGAAATTCTGACGCATCTGTTGGTGCAAAAGTCACGTATTGCTGGAGTCGTGTCGCAAGCACGACGCAACTCCAGCAATACATGGGGAAGCCTATCCTCATTGTGCTGCGTCACTCCTTACGCATGCTCTAAGCAGGTGTAAGGTTTTGACGCAGTGGCGTCCTAGAAGTGGTGCAGTGAAATCTTGTAGATTTCACTGCGTCACTTCTACGAGGCTTTTTTGCGTGGGAACGCCCACCCTGCATACATTATACCTGACACAGGTGTAATCTGACGCATGGCTTTACAACGTGACGCATCTCCCTAGATGCGTCACGTTGTAAATAGGCCGCATTTTTACACCGCTGCTGCGTCACAAAAAGTGACGCAACAGCGGCGCAAAAATGACCCAAGGGGCTTGTAAATCTGCCCCTCAGAGTTTAAATAAATGCAGCATTAAGCAAGGCTAAGTCCTAAAGTGCAGCAAATCAATAGAGAAGCAGACAGCATCCCTAGTAGAAACCCCAAAGAGTCTGGCTCAACCCCAAATTTGAGGCTTTATGTAGCTAATTTTACAATAGAAAATGACAGAAACTGCAATGTTTGCATGGTGCAAGCAGAAGTATCAGCATATTAACAAACCACATTTCATCATTATAAAATGTAATATAAACCTACCATTCTACCATTGTCCTACTACATGAATATTGATTCGCCCCTCTGACAAAATGTCATCCACAGGTGTCTGAACAAACTTGTTACATAAATAATAAAGTCTCTTGAATGAATGCAATACAGTGTGTTAGCAGGAAGAGTCTTGGAAAGTTTCTAAATGCTTTTTCCAGAGTCTTTGAGAACAACATATCATTACAAAATAAACTGTGCACAATATGCTGCATGCTGTGTCGATGGGAAATGTAAACACAACGTATATTATGAAACTACACCCATGTTTTACTAAATGGAGTCGATACCTAGTTAAAATTAGGCCTTAAACACAGATCTGCACATCATAGCCCTTTCATTTCATTGTAAATAAGCATGGCATTACCCACATATTTTTGTATTTAAAGAAAACTCCAAAACCGCATGAAAATAAGACAAAATTTCCCTCTCATAAAAAACAAACTCCCAGCAGACTCTGAGGACCTAAATAATTGCTGTCAAGTCTCAGGTTTTCCCTTTTTTGTAAAAATTCTGAAAGCTGTGTCAACACTCAATTCAAGCAGCATGTCAAGGACAATAACCTACTTGAAAACTTTCAGTATTTTATAGTTTGTTGCAATACAGAGACAGTTACTCTGCAACTCAACAATGATGCTCTTGGCGTTTTTGACATTGGTGGATATTTATTTTGTGGTTTTCTTAGATCTCTAAGCAGCAATTGATACTGATAACCATGATATCCCATCCACACATTGAAAACCACATGGGCATCAATGTAACAGTATTTGACCAGTTCAAATATTATCTTGCTAATCATTCACAAGCTGGACCACTCCTTGTCCAAGTAGATTGCTGTACCTCAAGGCAACTCCAAAGACTCTATGCAAGCCCACACACTCAAACTATATGTGGGAGTTCTGAATGATATCATAGACGACTCTGGTCTATGCCCTCATCAATTTGCGGATGACACCCATATTTACATAAAAGTGTCATCTCCTGCTGATACCTCTCTTTTAGTCTCAAATCTTGTTAACATTCAATCCGGGCTGACAAGACACCACCTCGAATCCAACCTGCAAAAAAAAATTCCTTTTATTTTGTCATAGATTTCCTTTAAAGCAATACAGGGATGGCTAGACTCCACTAATGTACTAGGTTGCTTAAGTTCCTGACATCAATGAAAACACCATATCTTTGGAAAGCAAGATCAATTTGCATAAGCACATACATTCTTCGCAAAACATGTGAATTACTAACTTAGGCTCATCAGTGGCATCAAAACATTTCAACCTGAATGAGACCTAAAAGAAGTTATCCAAGCTCTGTTCCTATCAAGAGTTGGCTATGGGAATGCTATACTATCTGGCCTCAAAAGGCAATCAAAAGACCACCACTTCAACCAGTACTTTTTATGGTCACATCCTAACTTAACTATTCCTGTCACCATATGAGAGCCTCCAGTGTTTCGGTGGTCAATTCAACCGTAAATGCTTTGGTACGCACAATCCTCTCCTACTCAGCTCTTACAATGAATATTACTTTATACACCGAATGTGATTGCCTTGACTCCTTTCTAACTTGCTACACTCTCAATCCAGACAAGACATATGCCAGAGAATGTATTGAGACAAAATATCGAGGAAAAGAATTCGAACTACAATAAATTGAGTGACAAATAACGTGGAATGGAAATATCGAGTGCAAGAATATCGTTGTCAAGAATATCAATTTGAAGGTAATATCGATATAAAAAATATAGAAGACATTAATATCGTTTGTAAAAATATAGTTGTTTAAAATATTGTTTTCAAATTATTATGTTCAGTATATATTTTAAATGTATATGACAACATTTTTTTGTTTAATTATTATTTATGTTTCTTACTATATTAGTTAAATTTTTAGTAGTTCTAAAATTTAATTTAATTAGATTTTGTGTTTTTTAGTTCTGTAGCGGGTTTTTGGTTTATGGGGGTATAGGGGATAGGGTGGGAATTATTTTAATTATAATTAATGATTTTTTTAAAATTAATATTATTTTGTGTTTTTAGTTCTGTAGCAGGTTGTGGGTTTATAGGGGTATAGGGTGGGAAGTAATTTAAATATGAGAAGTTAATGATTATTTTTTAATTAATATTATTTATTTAATATATATTTAATTTTGCTAATTGTGTTAATAATTTTGTTTAGGTAAATGTTTTTTGCGGGTTGTGGCATTTATAGGGTGAAGGGTGGCAAGTAATTTAATTTAAATTTATTGATAATTTGTTGTTAATTAATAATAATAAATTAATTGATAATTAATTATGTTAATTGTGTAATCAATATGTTTAGTTGTGGGGTTATAGGGGTAAAGGGTGGGAAGTAATTCCTTTTTATTGAATTTAGATTTTCATGAATAATATTTGTTTAATTGATAAATAATTATGTTAATTGTGCAGTAAATGTTTTTAAATTTAGATGTGAGTTGTGGGTTTTGTAGGGGTATGGGGTGGGAAGTAAATCAATTTTATATTTTTAATATTAAATATATTTCTATTTTGTATTCAACATATTTTTTAATTTATTTACTGTTTTTAAATTATTTAATCAATTTTACTTGTTTTTAATGTTGCACTGACTGGAGTGGGAGTAGTACATTTTACCCCTCCACAATCCAACACTTTCCCTACTGTTGCACTGACTGGAGTGGGAATAGTCAATTTTACCTCTTCGCAATCCAACACTTTCCCTACTCTTGCATTGACTGGAGTGGGAATATAAAATGTTTCCCCTCCGCAATTCAACACTTTCCCTACAGTTGCACTGACTGGAGTGGGAATATTAAATGTTTCCCCTCTGCAATCCAACACTTTCCCTACAGTTGCACTGACTGTATTGGGAATATACATTTTTCCCCTGTGCAATCCACACACTTTCCCTACTGTTGCACTGACTGGAGTGCGAATATTCTTTTTTTTTGTTAGATATAATATTTATTGTTTTGTTAATTGTACTGGCTTAGTTTGAAATGCGCATCACGTCAAGAGTGATCGTGTGAGGTGATTCGACTGTGCTTGGATCTGAGATTTTGTACGGTGATATGCACACCTGTGAGTTATGGAGTGCGTTCACTTTCGGTGATGCGCACACCAGATCAGCTTATTGTGTATTGATGGAAAAGGCAGCACAGTGGTGATGCGCACACCTTTTGGACATTGTGAGAATAAGACAGCACATTTTTATTATTGTATAATTTCTAAGGTGATGGATGATTAGTAAAGAGGTCGCGCTGAACTTTGTTTTTGCCCCGCCGTGAGGGGAACAGCCAACTCTAACTTGCCGTGAGGGGAACGGCCTAACTCTTTTGCTCCTCCCGACAACTAGCCATGAGGGAAACGGCCAAAACCACATCCCCCATCAGCCCTGCAGCGGTCGCTTGTCAGTGACGCCGCCTCCAGCACCCGGAGGCGCCATAAGAGGACGGCGGGAATCCCGCAGCGCGGGTCGCGCTGAACTTTGTTTTTGCCCTGTTGTGAGGGGAACGGCCAACTCTAACTTGCAGTGAGGGGAACGGCCAACTCTTTTGCTCCTCCCGACAACAAGCCGTGAGGGAAACGGCCAAAACCACATCCCCCATCAGCCCTGCAGCGGTCGCTGGTCAGTGACGCCGCCTCCAGCGCCCGGAGGCGCCATAAGAGGACAGCGGGAATCCCGCAGCGCGGGACGCGCGCGGGCGAAGCCCGGGCCAAGGGCGGGCCCGTCTGTGCCCGTCCGTGGTCGAACGAGGCAGGGCAGGGCCAGCCCCCCTGGTTTCACTCTTCGGGAACTACTTTAGATGGCCCCGGATCTTGAACAGACCCCGTAATTACCTGGACAGCAAGGCGGTGAAACTTAATATCTTAAACTTGCTTCCACAGACACTCGGACTTGTGATATCTACCACCTTATTATTCGATAAAGCCACGCAAATTGCCCAATAATAGGGGGTCCTGTCTTTTAGGGTGGTCTAAAAGAAACTGACAATCGCTTTTTCTTTTTCTTTTTCGGAGTGCCAACGGACCAGTTTTGACCCCACATTTAAATATTAGTTTTGTCATCTGTTTATTTTATTTTTATTCGATTTTTCAAGGATTTTTAGGAGTGTATCTACTAGGGGTGGGCGGAATTTGCGAAGTTGCGTTCCGCAAAATTCCGCGAAACGGCAAGAAATCGCCGCGAGCACGCGGAATTTCGCGTGCTCGTGGAGATTTTGCTGCGCCCGTTGAATCCTGCCCTGCATATTTATCCACGAAGATGCCACCGTTTTGTGCAATACCTCTACTCAACTGGAGTACTTTCTACTGGCTAATCGGTAAGTGCTACCTCGTTGGATAAATGTATAGTGCCTTTCCTACACTACAGCTGCGTAAAGGTCCAGAAGAATTGACCCCAGCGCCGGGGTCCTTTGATTAAGCTGTCCATCATTCTGGGGAAAGGGCGGGAAGACGGTGCATACCACTAGTGTATGTGGGGCGGGGGCAAATGGGCGGGGCTTCTAGGCCTGTTCACATGCCTCTTGTTTATAAAGGGTCAGAGCAGGATCTGAGCAGCAGATGAGGAGGAAGAACCTCCTGGTCACTGGACCTACACGGGGATTGCGCTCGAGAAAATCAAGGATGCAAAGACCTCCATCGGGGATTACAGCTAACTTTTCACGTTGGAAATGGAGAGAAGGCACATCTGCTTAACCACGCTCACGAATTCTGCACACCTGCCCTGCATATTTATCCACGAAGATGCCTCCGTTTTGTGCAATACCTCTACTCAACTGGAGTACTTTCTACTGGCTAATCGGTAAGTGCTACCTCGTTGGGTAAATGTATAGTGCCTTTCCTACACTACAGCTGCGTAAAGGTCCAGAAGAATTGACCCCAGTGACCTGTGTGTCTGTAACTTTGCCACCGCGCCAAAAGCGCTGGGGTCCTTTGATTAAGCTGTCCATCATTCTGGGGAAAGGGCGGGAAGACGGTGCATACCACTAGTGTATGTGGGGTGGGGGCAAACGGGCGGGGCTTCTAGGCCTGTTCACATGCCTCTTGTTTATAAAGGGTCAGAGCAGGATCTGAGCAGCAGATGAGGAGGAAGAACCTCCTGGTCACTGGACCTACACGGGGATTGCGCTCGGGAAAATCAAGGATGCAAAGACCTCCATCGGGGATTACAGCTAATGTTTGACGGTAGATATGGGCAGAAAGCACTCCTGCTTAGCCTCGACCTTGCTCACGAATTTTTTGTGCTGATTAATGCGTTACAGAATTTGAGCTTCAACACGGGCACCTGCTTCAGTGCTTTCTTGCACCCGAATTCCGTTCCGCCGCGGATCGCGGAAGTTTCGACATTTCCGCGTTCCGCGCGGAACGCGGAAATGCCAAAATTTCACAAGTTCCGCGAGCGGAACGGAATTTGCCGCCCACCCTTAGTATCTACCCAGTAGTGACTAAAGTTCTATGTTTTATCCTTCTTCAGGCGTGCATTTAAAAATTTTAAGATTTTAGATTTTAGCAGAAACAAATTGATTGTAGTACCGAATACCTTCAGCACCACTATGTTTTCCGACTTCTTTTCCTCAGGCACCCACACCTGGTTATCCAGTCCATCTTGTGTATAGCCATACTGCACCTTGCGTTTTTGCACTTGCGCTCCTTGCACTCTGCACTTTGCACTTTTGCACTTGCGCTTTGTACTTTGCGTCCTGCGTTTTTGCACCTGCGCTTTTTGCACTTTGCATTTTGAATCTTGCGTCTTTGCACCTGCGCTATTTGCTCTCTGCACTTTGCGCTCTGCGTCTTTGCACCTGCCCTCCCTGTATCCTGTGCTCTGTGATAATTAGTAGTGACTTGATAACATCCTTTTTCAGAAGTCAAGTTGATAATCTGAAGGAAAATGGGCAAACTTATTTGTGTTGAAAAGAAACAACTGGCACCCCCGAAATCAAAAATTAAAGCCCAACCTACCTCTATAGACAGGATGTTAGAGAGGGCAATAGGAGTGGTGGAAACTGAAATTGAGCGGACTGAGAGACGATTATCATTAACCCCAAATCTGGAACTCCCCCTGGTAGACCTGGACTCATCGCAAGTTTCAGGAGCTCTGCCCAATGATACCTCTAGGGGCCAATCATCCACAATTGAAGTAACCAGTGTCGAACCATGCAGGGGAGATTCACCTACACGGCCTGTAAAAAAAGGGAGACCAAAAGCACAAGCGAAAACAGGGGCAAGAAGGAAAAAGGCGATAGGAGAGAAGATGGACAACAGAGACACTGGGATGGGAGGATCAACAGATAGCACTGAAATGGTTAATGAACAACCTGCATGGGTTATAAAGCTAGTGGTGGATTTGCAAATCCAAGTAAGGGCTATTGTAAAGGATGAGCTCAAATTGCTTGTAGAAAGGGTTGATAAGATGGCCATGTTGCTCGAGGACCGGACAGGTAACGGGGGTAGTAAATGGGAGAGATGGGACCGAGATTGGTCACAAAGTCCAGGCCACAACTAACACCAGCAGGGCCACCTCTCCCCTTACACAGAATGACCTCCCTGTTATTGTTGCCCCAAATCTAGAGAGACAGTATACTACAAATCCTAGCAGAGCCAATCCTACATCCCTACATCAACACGCCTACAGACAATGGCAACCAAATAGATAGTGGGTGGGGGCAGGATCTAACAAGCATACAGAAGTTAACAAAGAAAACCTTCCCCTCCCTGTTATAAATTTACCACCTGCCTCAACCCCCTATGTTGTTGTTTTGACAGGTATCCCTGAACTTGGAGGGGGAAAAAACGAATCTTACCAGGAATTAAAAAATAAATGCATGTTTTGGTTAGTTAACCATAGACAATTCCGGTATGATGATGCAGGAGAGATCCTAACAACACGTAGAGTCGGCTGGTTGGGCTGGAGACCCAAGGATAAGCAGGGAGATTGCATAGTGATAAATTTTAGAAACCCACGAGTTGCCCAAGAAATTTTAAATAGTGACGATGGGAGACAGATGGGCACTATTAGAGCCCTCCCGTTGGGTTATTTTTACCCCCCAGAGAGAGCCCAACAAGCTAGAAGGCAAAATGGGGGGGCTGGAGACCCGAAAATCTAAATCATCAAACAGTCACTTCAGACTACTACCGGTCTAGGCAGTCAATCTTTAACATTCCCATAGCAAATAGATTTGATGGCTTAGAAGGAGTAGATTGACTTAAGATCAAGGGCCCGGGGCTCAAAGAACAACTGGGTGAGTCTCAGGCGGGATTCGCTAAATTTGGAGAGGTTACAAGGCAGCGTACGACTCCAGGGGAAGGGGTGACCTGTGGGAGCATGAGCGGCTCCTCAGGGGACAAAAAAGGGGGATGCAATACAGCCATAACCAGCAACCAGATCCCTTCTTCGAATAGTGGGACTGTTAAGAAGATTGCTCCTGGTCTCCGAGCGACATTGCCCCCACTTCCCCCTGTAGTTGTCGCTTCAACCAGTGGACCAGACCCATCTAGGCTGCGAGTCCTATCCTGGAACGTAGCTGGCCTAAAAACCAAGCTGGTCAACCCTGAATGGGGGAGTTTTATTGCCCAATATGAGATT
Organism: Calotriton arnoldi; assembly: GCA_963921515.1. NCBI lineage: Eukaryota > Metazoa > Chordata > Amphibia > Caudata > Salamandridae > Calotriton > Calotriton arnoldi. The sequence continues at coordinate 166,785 of CAWUFW010003666.1, read as the reverse complement.
TGTATGTTCCAGGAGACGTGGGCAAGAGGGGATGTCTCAAAATCAGGCTTTGCTATAAATAGCATACCCTCAACAACAGGTGGAAAAGGGAGGCCCTTGGGTGGACTATGCACATGGGTGGGAGTTCATTTAGGCTATACAGTCAAACAGATAGAAACATCCTCAAACGATATTCTGTGTGTCCTCCTTCACTTTCCGCAAAAGATCACAATCGCTCTAATAAATGTATATTCGAGACCGGTTAGTCGTAGCCATGAGTCAAAAACACTCGATGAACTAATGTCCTTCCTTGCCACCATTCCAGATAATCATATGGTGATTATAGGAGGGGACTTTAATTGCCAGTACGAGCCATTAGAAGGTATGACCAAGGACAGCCCCTGTGAAGAAGATCAATTTGGGCTGTCCCAGAGACTAATTGTTCACCAGTAAAAGCCTGGACCCCATTGGTGATCCAGAGGAATTCCCTTGTATTAAAACACTCGTTAAGGGCATGTAATGGTAGAACAAAGTCCGATATCCCTAGTAAGCACACCTTCAACAGAAATGGGTTAGGCTCTTTATTAGATTACATCTTAATTGATATAAAATCCTGGCATAGGGTAATTGACTTTAAGGTCAAGATGCGACATGATAGTGACCATAATGCCCTCGTTTTAGAGTTACTTGCGTTAAATCCCGGGAGTACTACAGGTTTGGATGTTCCAATTGACAATAGACTGTCTCTTATTAATTGTAGGAAGAGAGTACGATGGGCGGATATAAACCAGTCCCAAGAAATGTTAGGCTCCCTGAATGAAACCATTATCCCGATCCTCATGAATTCAACTAAATCTGTTCCAGCCAATCGCACCATAATTGATCTTCAGATGGTTGCCCTGAATCACACCAGGCTAACGACAACCATGGCCGAATTCTTTTTCCCGATGAAAAAAACCAGAATCAATAGGAAACCGCCTGACCCCTGGTATAATGGTCAATGCCGAATGGCCAAAACAGCCCTGATTACAGCTATTAAGGCAAATGACCATTCTCTGATTAAAATCAATAGAGCGGTCTATCGAACCAGTGTTAATGAGGCAAAAAAAGGGTGGGAAAGAGAAAAGTGGGAAACTCTGAGAAGCTCCTTGGGTTCCCGTGATATGAGGACTTTTTGGAGAGTGGTTAATACTGGTACCTCTGAGGCCAAATCACAGATAGAGCCAAACCTAGAGGCAGATGTGTGGAAGGACCACTTTGAGTCCCTCTACTCGAGGGTAGAGAAGGAGGACGACATAGTAAAAAAAGGTCACTCCCCACTGGCTGATTGCCCGAATGCACCTATGTCTACTCCCAGGGCCATTGATGATATCCCGATAATAACACTTAAAGAGATAACGGGTGCTCTAAGTAAAATAGCATCGGGCAAAGCGCCAGGATTAGATAAGATTCCTGGGGATTTATTCCGTACCGAACCCACCATCTGGGCTCCATATCTCTGGGTTTTATTTAATGCCATCCTACAAGGTATGAAGATTCCCGATAGCTGGGCTGGAGCCGAAATAATTCCAATCTACAAAAAGGGATCCCCATTGTTACCCACAAATTATAGGCCTATAAGCCTTATAGACATAAGCCAAAAAATCTTTGCGCGAGTGCTATTGTTTTGTTTGCAGAGCTGGATGGAGGAGCACAGGATACTTAGCCCCCTTCAGGCAGGGTTTAGAGAAAAAATGTCCACATTGGACCAGATCTTCAGGCTACAAATATTACACTGGAAGATCGTGTGTTTGGAGGGTGGCAGCCTCTATTTAATATTTGTAGACCTGAAATCTGCATTTGATTTGGTTCCAAGAGATAAGCTGTTGGCAGTCCTGCTTGAGATGGGGGTCCCGGTATATTTGTGCCAAATCATGAGGCGGTTACATGAAGGAAATTACGCCCAAATAAGATTTGGCAAGGACGGGAAACTTATAGCCCCCATCCCTGTAGGCAGAGGTGTCCGTCAGGGATGTGTTCTTGCCCCGACCCTTTTTAGCCTTTTCATAAACGGGTTAGCTGATTTCTTACTTACAGAGAAAGACCTCGATGTCCCCAAGCTGGCATCACGCAAAATCCCAGCTATGATGTTTGCCGATGACACTTTATTATTATCGAAATCTCCCATGGGGATACAGAGGGTACTAAATAGATTCGATGCCTTTTGTAAAGAAAGAGGGCTTGAGATTAACCTTCAAAAAACTAAATTTATGGTGTTTAACTCAGCCAAAAGTACCCGACTAAACCCATGCTTAAATGGTAAACCCCTAGAGAGAGTTTCTGCTTTCGATTATCTCGGCATTACTATCACAGAAACAATGGACAGGGGGGCACAAATCAAAAAATCGAGCTTGAAATTAGCACAAACAGCAGGGGGCCTAACGAAGGTATTCCGAAATTCTAGCCACAAACCGGTGGGTCCAGCAATAGAAATATATAAGGTTCAAGCTAGGGGAGCGGCATTGTATGGTGCAGAAATGTGGGCTCACCGTCGCTCTGACAGTCTTATGCAGATCGAAAACTCCTTTCTTAGGCAATTGTTTGGTCTCCCACGCAGTTCCCCACTTACGCCGCTTCGACTAGATCTGGGGGTTAGGGCCATCGCGGAAGAAGTTACTCTTAGACCCCTTCTATTCTGGCGGCGTCTGTGGGTCACCCCAGAATTAGTGGAATATAGGGATGAACTACGAGAGGCGATGAGCCTACCGGGGGTGGGGAGATTACTCTGGCTCTGTCATATTCGACATACCCTAGTGAACATGGGACGGGGTAACCTTTGGGGCAACCCAGAAGTGGCCTGCCCAATAGTGTCCAGGAAAGAGTTAAAGGACTGATATTGGGAGTACAAACTGGCCCAACTCCAGGGTAACCCCTCAGTAGGTAAGCTAACTGTAGCTTTTCTAGAAATCAAGGATCAGTATAGTTTAGAGCAGGCACTGAACGACATCAAGCCGGCAACTGCTAGGAAGCTTTATCTACAGTTTAGATACGGGGTATTGCCACTCTGTTCCTTCACAAACAATTGGGTGGGCCCACAAATTCTGGGAGGCCCGGCCTGTGACTGTGTTGAAGAATCAGATTATCACGTGTTCTTCTGCTGCCCCGAATATTCTAAAGCGAGAAAACGATGGCTGGTCCAGATATGCAGAAACCTAGGAACCAGGCATTGTTCTGAGGCTTTTAGGATATTGAGATATGATACTAGTCTCCCCATAGTATATTCGGTGGCAGGTTTTTTATTCTCCATGTGGTGTACCCATAGAGTATTTTTAAAACCAATTTCTAAAAATGATTATTAAATCCCCGCACACCTGTTTTTAAATGAAGGTATTTTTTAGGAATTAATTGTCTATTTTAGAAATATTTTAATGGTGTATTTTTATTACAACATAAATATATTGGCATGCTGGACTGATGTGTAGGAGAATCGAATGTTCCATCGGAGAGGATAAAGCATCGACCAATCAAATTTTGTTTGGAAAACTGTATGTATATTTTGCACATGCACTTTAAAATGGCCACTAATGTTCCCTATCTTCAATTGTCATATGTCTTTTCCTTCCTTCTGTTTTAAAGGGGACTTAGATAGTGATATATATGAATGGTACATCCATTTGGTTAGTTGTCTACATTGGCTGTATTGTATTTTATACTGTTCTAGGCTATATTTGTGTATGCCTTAATTAACATCTTAAGCTGCATGTACAACATTTTCTGTTTGATTTTAAAGCAAATGAATTGCAAGTCATTTTATATGTGCTTTTATGGTCAAACTGGCCGAAATAAAGTTACTATTGAATTGATAATTGTACTGTGAATAGTAAATTGTAGTATTTTCCAAAGTTATATTTTAATTCAATTTATATTTATTGCAGCTGGAGTAGTAAATCTTATTTTTGTGTTATGTAAAGAATTTGTTTATTATTGTGTTGTGTTAGGTAGGAGTACTTATTTTTATATTTAGTTAATACAAAAATATGTTTTATTTAATATAGTGGGAAATTTATATGTATTTATTTTAATATTTAATAATTTATTTTTATGTTGTAATTTAGATAATTATGTGTTTGATTTATTATAATAATAATATTTAAAAATGTAAATATTTTTTGTTTGTAAATTATTTACAATGAAGTTTTTAAAAATATGTTTTGTTTTTATTTTAAATGAAATTGGTTTAAAAAATAATATTTTATGTTTTTGGTATATTTAAATATGTATACATATATTTTTGATAATATATTATTTACGATTTTTTTAAAATTATATTATTATCTAAAAGATTAGTTTATTTATATATGTATGATATTTAATACAACTATATTGTTGTAAACAATATTTTTTTCTCGATATTTTTGTACTTACCTTTTTAATTTTAGGCAGTCAATATTTTTGTATTCTATATTTTTTCCTCAATATTTTTTCTTCTATATTTTTTTCCTCACTATTCTGTCAGTGAAACACCAGAGAACACATAGTGAAAATTACAAAACTGTGAAATTGAAAAAATTAAGTGATATTAGCTAGGTTCTAAATCATTCATTTAATATCTCTGTTTTTCCAGATGCCCTTGTTGTTTATCCCTAGCGCTTGTTAGGATATTTTTATTTGTTTATACTCTATGCTCTATTGTACGGTATCTCATATACAGTGCTCCGATGCTTGTGGGCTTTCTAAGCGCTAAAAACTTGAATCAATAAATAAAAACATAAAGGCCTTCATTACGATGACGGTCTGAGTTGCCTCCGACCGACACAGTTTCGGTGAGGGAACCGCCCAACCACAGGTCGGCGGTTCCGAACACCTAATTACGATGCAACCGCACATAGTGCAGTCGGAAACTTCCAATTCTCGATGGGAGCTTGTTCGGTGGGCGGAAACCACCCGCAGCACAAGCTCCTATTGAGAAATGGAAGTTTGTGAACATTCCTGCACCTTGTGGCAGGCACATCACGGCGCCTGCCACACGGTGCAGTGATGTTCAGGGGGCACCAGAGGGAAGGGGGGCCTGCTAGGTGTCCCCTAAGACACTTTCCGACAGCCTTTCCATGTTGGAAAGGCAGACATGAAATGGCTGTCGAAAACCAACATCAATATACTGACGGATGAAACAATGCCATTAAGGGATTATGGTGAGTTTCCGACCGTCTGACCGAGCCCATCGGAAAGCGGCAAGCATCGTAATGGGTCGGTCGGACCGCAGCAGTAGATGCCGGTCAGACGGCAACTAACGGCACAGATGTGGTCCGACTTGCATCGTAATTAGGCCCAAAGTCTGAATATTTATTCTAACTACCTCTGGCTGCATCTACCATGTTATTGTTTATTTCTAAGTACTCTGAAATGATCATTATGCAAAAAGTGCACAGCCACTGCATGCAGCACCTATATTCTCAGGTTCAGGTTCGTAGCACCTGAAGACTATTTTAAGTGCATAAATGGAGTACAAGGTTCTTGACCAGTGGCTGTGTATGGACTCTACGACTCAAATATATAAAACCCAACCTGAAACCTTGTTCTGCAGATGGAGTGCATGGTACACATAGTGCATACCAAACGGACACTCCAAACACAGCACACAGATTTCAGCTTCAACAACACACAATAAATGGCCATGGACCATGTACTGTATGTGCCTCACACATTTAGTAAATAAGGACTACTGCTTACATCTGCAGGTCTGAGTGGTTCACATCGTGAATGAAAACAGGTACAAAACCACATAGCAACAACATGTCAAATATGGCCTTCAACTCGTATGCTGATTGTGTGGGGCACACAGAACGAACACCCATTTGTATTTAATCATATATTTTTAGAACCTTAATAAATTTACATACAATAAAACCACACAGATAAAGATATTCCTATTCATTCTCATCATCACGATATATTTTCATTAAAAGAAAACCAGAACGAAATTAATACAGAAGAAAATCCTCTTCACAGTTCATTTCTTCATTAGCTTTAATTTATGATTGTATCTGCCAAGATTATTTCTATCAGCAACATAATTTACAGTGGCACCCAGTATGGAATGCTGACTTGACTTTGTGAGACTAGGGGCTGATGCTGATAGAGGTACTGTCTACATGGTGCTGGGCATTAACATCTGTGATTTGCCCTCACCTCATTATTCATCCGTGTTTTCGGCTCGGAATCATAAGTGTGGGACAGGCAAGCAAAAGCAGTTAAGCCTTCTACAAAGTATGATAACTACGGTTAGTGCTCGGAGCAGCGATAAATATGGCTTAATCAGTAAATGAAGGGTTAAGTGCTTCATTCAAGAAAATAGAGCAGCAAAGCACCAATAATGGCTGGTAAAGGCCTTCTCTTCCAACATTGTAATGTTTGTTTTCCTGTATCTACCAGTTTAATTTAACATATTTGAAGTAAATATGTTCTCACATCCTTCCTCAACATCGTCAATGCCTCCCTCAGTCAAGAAATCTTCACAGACACTTTTAAAACAAGATAGCTCCTCCTCCTGCTCAAGAAGCGAAGCGCTAGAACTAGATGATCTCACCTAATATGGTCCTGCCACTCAACAACCTTTTATAGGGAAAAACACATAGGGCCACATGCATCAAAGTAAGGAATTGCGATTCCTAAATAGCGATTTTAAGAAATCGCTATTTAGGAATCGCAATTACTATGCATGTAGGAATCGCAAAAAATTGCAATTCCTACATATTCCTTAATAGCCACTTGCACATTGCGACTCGCTATTAAGGAATGCCTTCCCATTCATTCCTATGGGCCTAGAGGCCCATAAGAGTGAATGGGAAGTCATTCGCAATTTGCAAGTACCAAATAGGTACTCGCAAATTGCGAATGCAATTTGAAGGGTGCTGTCACGGGGCCACTCGGACATGTGAGGAAGACTGGTGGTCCGTAATCCCTGTCAATCGCCCTTTTGTATCCCCACAGCAGGATGACTGGTACTGCCCTCCGAGTGCCCCGTATGAAACCTACACAGAATATCAACGCGGTTCCTTTAAAGAACCCGCCACACCGGAGAACTCCGCCCATATCAACCACGTCAGTCCCTGTTGGCCAATAAGAGACGAGGGACCCGGAACTGGTTTGTGTGTATTCACCGGAGGGAGCGAGACTGGTGTGTCGGAGATGGAGAAGAGCAGAGAAGCGAATTCCCCATCGTACGAAGAAGAGGAGAAGGTGCCTGCCGTGGAGCCAAGCCGATTGCTGGACAAGCCCGGACAAGCCCGGAGGCCAACGACAATACGCTGCGCCCAGCCACGCCCCCGGAGGAGCGTGGCTCAGGTACGCGATCGTTTTGCGGGCTGGGCCGGGAAGCGAGAAAGCTCTAAATAAAGAACTAGAGGTCCTTTCCTATTTCCCCATCTCATTCCCCTTTTCCCGTGCACTTCACATATTTCCTGATAGATGTGTGCCACGGGTTTGTGTATCCCTCACTCCCTTCCCACACTGCAACTTTGTCTTCAGGGCATTTATACACTCTCCCTTTTCGCTTGCTTTACATCCGCCGCTGAGTTCCAGCCGACTGTAAGCTGACGAGGGGAGAGCCGTCCCGGAGGAGCGAAAAGAGAGCAAGACACCCAGCCTAACCCTGGAACCAAACCGAAACCCTGGACCGTAACTCTGGCTTCACGAAGAAGAACACTCTTTTGTAAAATAAAACCTTTACTACCTAGACCTGGTCCAGTCCTTCATTCCCTTAACCCGCTACAACTGGTGGAGAATGCGGGCATAACACCTTCCATTGGACATAAAGCAATGGAGGCCCTAATCCAACATCTCATAAAAGGACAGGAGAAACTGGAATGGGCCGTGGAACGGCAAATGGCGTCGGCCCAGGCCGATCGGGAGGTCTTCAAGGACACTATCTCCGCCCAGATGGACGGTCTACAGAGAATGCAGACCGAGGCCCCGACGGTTCCGAATAGGGATCCGAGAACCCCGACCCCGCCCCTTCTGGGATCTCGTTGCAAAAATATACTGCAGGAGACGACCCGGATGCGTTCCTTATGAACTTTGAGAGGGCAGCTAGATGGCCCCCGGAGAAATGGCCCTTCTTTTTGGCTCCTCTCCTCACAGGAGAGGCCCAGGCGGCGTACCAAGTGGCCAACGCCGACGGAACGACACCTTATGCCGATATTAAAAACGTGATACTAGACCACCTGGGCTTAGATGCAGAAGCATACCATATCCGCTTCCGAAAAGAGAGAGGAATGCCGGGAGAAAGTCCCAAAACTCTATTCTATCGACTGAAGGCCGCTGCCGACAAGTGGTTGACACCCCATCGGAGCACCAAGGAGGAGATAATGGACCGTATCTATCTAGAACAATATCTCGACGCTCTTCCATTCAACACGCAAAGGTGGCTACGACAACACACCCACCTGACTACGGAACAGGCGGTTGAGATGGCCACGACCTTTGCACGGGCACAACCCAAGAACACCTTTGGGGAAGCAGAAAAGCACCCAAAGGCCGGGTCTCTAAAGTTGGAGAGAAGAAATCGATTCCCACCCGAGACTCTGAAACCCAGACCCCAAAAACCAGAGCTACCGTCGTTCAAGGGTCCACAGTGTTTTGAATGCGGTGACTGGGGACACATTGCCCGGGTGTGTCCTACAAAAAAACATACCGACGAGCCCATGGAAGTAGGCTACGCCCCACGTTCTGTCATGTACACCGCTGAAATGGGGAGCGCATTATACGTAAGTGTATGAGTGAACGGGAGGTCTGTGAAAGCCCTGCTAGATTCAGGATGCAAACAGTCTGTTATCAGGGGGATCCATGTCCATAAGAGCCAGTGCGTTCCCGGTACCCTAGTACACATAATATACGTTCACGGAGACGTGAAGCCTTACCCACTCGCCATACTCACACTTAAGCCACACCAAGGGTCCCCGCATCAAGTAAAGGTAGGGGTGCTTGAGGGATTGCCCGAGGATCTAATAATTGGGACAGACAATCCGGGGTTCCTGGATCTATTTCTGGGGAATGTAAAACTACAGGGAAAACCAGAGAAACGGGCCCTGACAGAGGAACCACCGAAAACCGCCCTCATTACTCCAGAGCCCTGGTTACTGGACAAGAGCTTCCGGTTTGCTCAGGGCAATGATCCCACCTTGAGAAACGCCTGGGCAAGCGCCAACGACGCAAAGAACAGAGACCCTCCCTCTTACCCCCTCTTCCTTGTTAATGAGGGCTTGTTATATAGAAAGAGCTGCAAGGATGAGCCCTCTCAGCTCCTTGTCCCTTCATCCTTTAGGGAACAGATATTATATTTCTCTCATTCACATCTCATAGCAGGGCACACGGGGGCCGAGAAAACCACTCAAAGCATCCTGAGGCATTTTTATTGGCCAGGGGTCTATCGGGACATCAAGACGTATTGCCAAAGCTGTGATGTCTGTCAGAAGAAAAACACACATCGTCCTCCACAGGTACCGCTACAGCCCCTTCCTATAATTGGCACCCCGTTCGAAAGAGTAGGGATGGACCTGATGGGGCCCTGCCCAAAACAAAAAAAGGAAACCAATACGCCCTAGTGATAGTCGACTATGCCACACGCTATCCTGAGGCGTTTCCCCTAAGAGCCCAAACCACACATAATATAGCGGAGAAATTGGTGGAGTTGTTCTCAAGGGTGGGGTTCCCCAAAGAAATTCTGACCGACCAAGGCACCCCCTTTGTGTCCCGACTTATGAGGGAGGTCTGTAAAACCCTGAACCTCCAACATCTCAGAACCTCGGTGTACCACCCACAAACCGACGGTTTAGTCGAAAGGTACAACGGCTCCTTGAAATTGACTCTAAAGAAAATGCTTGCGGTTGAAGGCAAGGAGTGGGACCACCTCCTTCCGCTTGCCCTTTACGTACTGAGAGGACAGGTGCAGAGCAGTTTAGGGTGCTCATCCTTCGAGATGCTTTATGGGCGTCAACCACGGTCTCTTCTTGAGATAACCAAAGAGGCCTGGGAGAGAGAAGGGGTAGAAGAAACCCGAGAGATGTTAGAATATACCCAAAAGCTGAAATCAAAAATCGGAAAGTTAAGAGACCTGGCGTATTCCCATCTAGAGCACAGGCAAAGCAAGCAAAATACTTTTTACGATAAAGGGAAGAAATGGAGACAGCTAAACGTTAATGACTGGGCACTGGTGCTTCTTCCCTCCAGCACCAAGAAATTCCATTCAGAATGGTTGGGTCCGTATAAGATAGTAGGAATGGTAGGGAAGACCACATATAAAGTGCAGATAACCCCGAGACGGATACAAACGTATCACATAAACATTTTAAAGAAATGGCTAGGCCCTCTTCCCAAGAAATCCCTCCTCTCCGTTCCTACTAGGCCGTCTAGCCCATCTACACTGGAACAGCTGGTCATCAATCAGGACCTAACCAAAGAGGAGAAAGACTCCCTACAAGCGAGGCTCGTTACCTTTACCCCCCTCTTCTCAGACAAGCCTGGCAAGACGTCCCTAACAGAGCATACCATCGTGACTCCTCCGAACAAAATCATTAAACAACGGTCCTACTGAATCCCCGCCGCCAAGAGGGTGGCCGTACAACGAGAAGTCCGGGACATGTTAGAACTGGGGGTCATTCGCTCGTCTCAGAGCGAGAGGTGCTGCCCAATTGTAATGGTCCCTAAACCGGACGGCTCGACCAGATTTTGTATGGACTTCAGGGCCCTTAACGCCATTTCCGCATTTGACGCCTATCCGATTCCTCGGATAGACAAACTCATCGAGAAACTGGGGGATGCCAAGTACATTACTACCCAGGATCTCACCAAGGGATATTGGCAGGTTCCCCTCAGAGAAGAGGATAGGAAGAAAACCGCCTTCTCCACTCGCAATGGTCTGTACGAGTTCACGGTCCTACCGTTCGGTCTTCACAGAGCGCCAGCCACATTCCAACGGCTGATGAACACGGTGCTCCGTGAACATCAATCCTTCTCTTCCGCGTATCTAGATGATATCGTGGTGTTTAGCCCCGATTGGGAGGAGCACTTAAGACACCTACAGACCATCCTCCAGGCATTAGCTGAAGCGGGCTTACATGTTAACGTGAAAAAGTCACGGGTGGGTTTTCAAAAAGTCAAATACCTAGGGTACCTTTTGGGGCATGGGCTGATACAACCACAACAGGAAAAAGTAAGAGCCATTGCCGCAACCCCCTTTCCTTCCACCAAGAAAGAGATGAGGGCGTTTTTAGGACTCATAGGATACTATCGTCGCTTCATCCCGTTGTTTTCTGAAATAGCCGCCCCCTTGACAGATACCCATCGCAAAGAAGTGCGCACCCAGAGCATAACCCACCCCACATCGGAGATGCTGAAGGCCTTCCAGTCGCTGAAGACAACCATCACCACTAGCCCGGTGTTGGTTTCCCCCGACTTTACCAAACCTTTCCTTCTACACACGGACGCCTCCAATCATGGGATAGGGGCAGTTCTGTCACAGATGTCATCTGAGGGGGTGGAACATCCCATACTCTATATCAGTAGGAAATTGTTCCCTAGGGAGTTGAAGTACCCTACCGTAGAAAAGGAATGTCTGGCGGTGAAGTGGGCGGTGGATAAACTAAGATACTACCTAGAGGGCCACCCCTTCACCCTTTACACTGATCATGCACCCCTCCAGTGGATGAGTAGGAACATGACGCATAACCCCAGAGTCCTACGGTGGTTTTTATACCTGCAGCCGTTCTCTTTCGAAGTGAAGCACCAAAAAGGCACCGATAATGGAAGCGCGGATTACCTCTCCAGGGTGTTCCCTCTCCCCGAACGGGAGAATCCTGGGGGGAGGTGTGTCACGGGGCCACTCGGACATGTGAGGAAGACTGGTGGTCCGTAACCCCTGTCAATCGCCCTTTTGTGTCCCCACAGCAGGATGACTGGTACTGCCCTCCGAGTGCCCCGTATGAAACCTACACGGAATATCAACGTGGTTCCTTTAAAGAACCCGCCACACCGGAGAACTCCGCCCATATCAACCACGTCAGTCCCTGTTGGCCAATAAGAGACGAGGGACCTGGAACTGGTTTGTGTGTATTCACCGGAGGGAGAGAGACTGGCGTGTCGGAGACGGAGAAGAGCAGAGAAGCGAATTCCCCATCGTACGAAGAAGAGGAGAAGGTGCCTGCCGTGGAGCCAAGCCGATTGCTGGTCAAGCCCGGAGGCCAACGACAATACGATGTGCCCAGCCACGCCCCCGGAGGAGCGTGGCTAAGTCAGGTACGCGATCGTTTTGCGGGCTGGGCCGGGAAGTGAGAAAGCTCTAAATAAAGAACTAGAGGTCCTTTCCTATTTCCCCATCTCATTCCCCTTTTCCCGTGCACTTCACATATTTCCTGATAGATGTGTGCCACGGGTTTGTGTATCCCTCACTCCCTTCCCACACTGCAACCTTGTCTTCAGGGCATTTATACACTCTCCCCTTTTCGCTTGCTTTACATCCGCCGCTGAGTTCCAGCCGACTGTAAGCTGACGAGGGGGAGGCTGTCCCGGAGGAGCGAAAAGAGAGCAAGACACCCAGCCTAACCCTGGAACCAAACCAACACCCTGGACCGTAACTCTGGCTTCACGAAGAAGAACACTCTTTTGTAAAATAAAACCTTTACTACCTAGACCTGGTCCAGTCCTTCATTCCCTTAACCCGCTACAACTGGTGGAGAATGCGGGCATAACACCTTCCATTGGACATAAAGCAATGGAGGCCCTAATCCAACATCTCATAAAAGGACAGGAGAAACTGGAATGGGCCGTGGAACGGCAAATGGCGTCGGCCCAGGCCGATCGGGAGGTCTTCAAGGACACTATCTCCGCCCAGATGGACGGTCTACAGAGAATGCAGACCGAGGCCCCGACGGTTCCGAATAGGGATCCGAGAACCCCGACCCCCGCCCCTTCTGGGATCTCGTTGCAAAAATATACTGCAGGAGACGACCCGGATGCGTTCCTTATGAACTTTGAGAGGGCAGCCAGAGCCTGTGGGTGGCCCCCGGAGAAATGGCCCTTCTTTTTGGCTCCTCTCCTCACAGGAGAGGCCCAGGCGGCGTACCAAGTGGCCAACGCCGACGGAACGACACCTTATGCCGATATTAAAAACGTGATACTAGAACACCTGGGCTTAGATGCAGAAGCATACCGTATCCGCTTCCGAAAAGAGAGAGGAATGCCGGGAGAAAGTCCCAAAACTCTATTCTATCGACTGAAGGCCGCTGCCGACAAGTGGTTGACACCCCATCGGAGCACCAAGGAGGAGATAATGGACCGTATCTATCTAGAACAATATCTCGACGCTCTTCCATTCAACACGCAAAGGTGGCTACGACAACACACCCACCTGACTACGGAACAGGCGGTTGAGATGGCCACGACCTTTGCACGGGCACAACCCAAGAACACCTTTGGGGAAGCAGAAAAGCACCCAAAGGCCGGGTCTCTAAAGTTGGAGAGAAGAAATCGATTCCCACCCGAGACTCTGAAACCCAGACCCCAAAAACCAGAGCTACCATCGTTCAAGGGTCCACAGTGTTTTGAATGCGGTGACTGGGGACACATTGCCCGGGTGTGTCCTACAAAAAAACATACCGACGAGCCCATGGAAGTAGGCTACGCCCCACGTTCTGTCATGTACACCGCTGAAATGGGGAGCGCATTATACGTAAGTGTATGAGTGAACGGGAAGTCTGTGAAAGCCCTGCTAGATTCAGGATGCAAACAGTCTGTTATCAGGGGGATCCATGTCCATAAGAGCCAGTGCGTTCCCGGTACCCTAGTACACATAAGATACGTTCACGGAGACGTGAAGCCTTACCCACTCGCCATACTCACACTTAAGCCACACCAAGGGTCCCCGCATCAAGTAAAGGTAGGGGTGCTTGAGGGATTGCCCGAGGATCTAATAATTGGGACAGACAATCCGGGGTTCTTGGATCTATTTCTGGGGAATGTAAAACTACAGGGAAAACCAGAGAAACGGGCCCTGACAGAGGAACCACCGAAAACCGCCCTCATTACTCCAGAGCCCTGGTTACTGGACAAGAGCTTCCGGTTTGCTCAGGGCAATGATCCCACCTTGAGAAACGCCTGGGCAAGCGCCAACGACGCAAAGAACAGAGACCCTCCCTCTTACCCCCTCTTCCTTGTTAATGAGGGCTTGTTATATAGAAAGAGCTGCAAGGATGAGCCCTCTCAGCTCCTTGTCCCTTCATCCTTTAGGGAACAGATATTATATTTCTCTCATTCACATCTCATAGCAGGGCACACGGGGTCCGAGAAAACCACTCAAAGCGTCCTGAGGCATTTTTATTGGCCAGGGGTCTATCGGGACATCAAGACGTATTGCCAAAGCTGTGATGTCTGTCAGAAGAAAAACACACATCGTCCTCCACAGGTACCGCTACAGCCCCTTCCTATAATCGGCACCCTGTTCGAAAGAGTAGGGATGGACCTGATGGGGCCCTGCCCAAAACAAAAAAAGGAAACCAATACGCCCTAGTGATAGTCGACTATGCCACACGCTATCCTGAGGCGTTTCCCCTAAGAGCCCAAACCACACCTAATATAGCGGAGAAATTGGTGGAGTTGTTCTCAAGGGTGGGGTTCCCCAAAGAAATTCTGACCGACCAAGGCACCCCCTTTGTGTTCCGACTTATGAGGGAGGTCTGTAAAACCCTGAACCTCCGACATCTCAGAACCTCGGTGTACCACCCACAAACCGACGGTTTAGTCGAAAGGTACAACGGCTCCTTGAAATTGACTCTAAAGAAAATGCTTGCGGTTGAAGGCAAGGAGTGGGACCACCTCCTTCCGCTTGCCCTTTACGTACTGAGAGGACAGGTGCAGAGCAGTTTAGGGTGCTCATCCTTCGAGATGCTTTATGGGCGTCAACCACGGTCTCTTCTTGAGATAACCAAAGAGGCCTGGGAGAGAGAAGGGGTAGAAGAAACCCGAGAGATGTTAGAATATACCCAAAAGCTGAAATCAAAAATCGGAAAGTTAAGAGACCTGGCGTATTCCCATCTAGAGCACAGGCAAAGCAAGCAAAAGACTTTTTACGATAAAGGGAAGAAATGGAGACAGCTAAACGTTAATGACTGGGCACTGGTGCTTCTTCCCTCCAGCACCAAGAAATTCCATTCAGAATGGTTGGGTCCGTATAAGATAGTAGGAACGGTAGGGAAGACCACATATAAAGTGCAGATAACCCCGAGACGGATACAAACGTATCACATAAACATTTTAAAGAAATGGCTAGGCCCTCTTCCCAAGAAATCCCTCCTCTCCGTTCCTACTAGGCCGTCTAGCCCATCTACACTGGAACAGCTGGTCATCAATCAGACCTAACCAAAGAGGAGAAAGACTCCCTACAAGCGAGGCTCGTTACCTTTACCCCCCTCTTCTCAGACAAGCCTGGCAAGACGTCCCTAACAGAGCATACCATCGTGACTCCTCCGAACAAAATCATTAAACAACGGTCCTACTGAATCCCCGCCGCCAAGAGGGCGGCCGTACAACGAGAAGTCCGGGACATGTTAGAACTGGGGGTCATTCGCCCGTCTCAGAGCGAGAGGTGCTGCCCAATTGTAATGGTCCCTAAACCGGACGGTTCGACCAGATTTTGTATGGACTTCAGGGCCCTTAACGCCATTTCCGCATTTGACGCCTATCCGATTCCTCGGATAGACGAACTCATCGAGAAACTGGGGGATGCCAAGTACATTACTACCCAGGATCTCACCAAGGGATATTGGCAGGTTCCCCTAAGAGAAGAGGATAGGAAGAAAACCGCCTTCTCCACTCCCAATGGTCTGTACGAGTTCACAGTCCTACCGTTCGGTCTTCACGGAGCGCCAGCCACATTCCAACGGCTGATGAACACGGTGCTCCGTGAACATCAATCCTTCTCTTCCGCGTAGCTAGATGATATCGTGGTGTTTAGCCCCGATTGGGAGGAGCACTTAAGACACCTACAGACCATCCTCCAGGCATTAGCTGAAGCGGGCTTACATGTTAACGTGAAAAAGTCACGGGTGGGTTTTCAAAAAGTCAAATACCTAGGGTACCTTTTGGGGCATGGGCTGATACAACCACAACAGGAAAAAGTAAGAGCCATTGCCGCAACCCCCTTTCCTTCCACCAAGAAAGAGATGAGGGCATTTTTAGGACTCATAGGATACTATCGTCGCTTCATCCCGTTGTCTTCTGAAATAGCCGCCCCCTTGACAGATACCCTTAGCAAAGAAGTGCGCACCCAGAGCATAACCCACCCCACATCGGAGATGCCGAAGGCCTTCCAGTCGCTGAAGACAACCATCACCACTAGCCCGGTGTTGGTTTCCCCCGACTTTACCAAACCTTTCCTTCTACACACGGACGCCTCCAATCATGGGATAGGGGCAGTTCTGTCACAGATGTCATCTGAGGGGGTGGAACATCCCATACTCTATATCAGTAGGAAATTGTTCCCTAGGGAGTTGAAGTACCCTACCGTAGAAAAGGAATGTCTGGCGGTGAAGTGGGCGGTGGATAAACTAAGATACTACCTAGAGGGCCACCCCTTCACCCTTTACACTGATCATGCACCCCTCCAGTGGATGAGTAGGAACATGATGCATAACCCCAGAGTCCTACGGTGGTTTTTATCCCTGCAGCCGTTCTCTTTCGAAGTGAAGCACCAAAAAGGCACCGATAATGGAAGCGCGGATTACCTCTCCAGGGTGTTCCCTCTCCCCGAACGGGAGAATCCTGGGGGGGAGGTGTGTCACGGGGCCACTCGGACATGTGAGGAAGACTGGTGGTCCGTAACCCCTGTCAATCGCCCTTTTGTGTCCCCACAGCAGGATGACTGGTACTGCCCTCCGAGTGCCCCGTATGAAACCTACACGGAATATCAACGCGGTTCCTTTAAAGAACCCGCCACACCGGAGAACTCCGCCCATATCAACCACGTCAGTCCCTGTTGGCCAATAAGAGACGAGGGACCCGGAACTGGTTTGTGTGTATTCACCGGAGGGAGAGAGACTGGCGTGTCGGAGACGGAGAAGCGCAGAGAAGCGAATTCCCCATCGTACGAAGAAGAGGAGAAGGTGCCTGCCGTGGAGCCAAGCCGATTGCTGGACAAGCCCGGAGGCCAACGACAATACGCTGTGCCCAGCCACGCCCCCGGAGGAGCGTGGCTAAGTCAGGTACGCGATCGTTTTGCGGGCTGGGCCGGGAAGCGAGAAAGCTCTAAATAAAGAACTAGAGGTCCTTTCCTATTTCCCCATCTCATTCCCCTTTTCCCGTGCACTTCACATATTTCCTGATAGATGTGTGCCACGGGTTTGTGTATCCCTCACTCCCTTCCCACACTGCAACCTTGTCTTCAGGGCATTTATACACTCTCCCCTTTTCGCTTGCTTTACATCCGCCGCTGAGTTCCAGCCGACTGTAAGCTGACGAGGGGGAGGCCGTCCCGGAGGAGCGAAAAGAGAGCAAGACACCCAGCCTAACCCTGGAACCAAACCGACACCCTGGACCGTAACTCTGGCTTCACGAAGAAGAACACTCTTTTGTAAAATAAAACCTTCACTACCTAGACCTGGTCCAGTCCTTCATTCCCTTAACCCGCTACAGGTGCCATGGGGCCTTAAAGGCCACCCTGCTGCACCTTCAAATTTGGCATGTGTGCACATGTGGCGCACACATATGCCCTAAGAGCATATGTGCGCGCCACATTGCACTTTGAAAAATGCACTTTTGTGCATTTTTCAAAGTTTTTGCAAACTACCATCAACTTGCAGTTGATGGTAATTAGAGTTTCCTAAATGCGAAGTCGCATTTAGGAAAGGCTTGATGCATCCCAAATAGGAAATCGCAATTTGCGATTCCCTAAAAGCATTCGTAATTTAGGTAATCGCAAAATTTGCGATTACCTATATTGCGAATGGGTTTTGGGTTGATGCATCCCAATTGCCTAAATACCGGTCGCAAAGGGCCGATTCTGCGAATCGGCCCGTTTGAGACCGGTATTTAGGTTGATGCATGTGCCCCTAAATAAGCAATTTCTGTCCAAATACAGGTGCAGGTTCACAAAAATAATCTACAAAATTAGCAATCCTACTTCATAACACGCTGCAGCATGGAGCCAGATACTCTGTTGAACACCCTCCACCTTAACTCTAGAAATGACCCCTGCCTTTTGGCCGTGCCTGATTTCTTGGAAGTTTTTGATACAGATGACCAACATCATCAATGATCCACACCATTGAAACGCACCTTGTTTCGAACAAAGTCCTGCAGTGGTTCATCTGCTACCTCATGAGCTGGCAACACATCGTTCACCAAGGAACTGCAAGAACCCAGAAACTCAATATTTCTTGTGCAGTACCACATGGTTTTACCTTCCTTCTCATCATCTTCAATCTCTACATGCAACCATACTTAATGACAGAAACATCAAGAGCCGTCAATAGGCAGACAGCTTAGCACGACACGACAGTAACTCTAATCCTGCCTTAAAGTCTTCTTAAAGTCAAGTGCCTATATGAAAGTCAATCTGAAGAGACTGAATTTTCTTGTGCTAGCAGTGACCAAAACACAAAATCTGGCATGGATCTGACATGAATTTGGATGGCCTCACCCTCCCCCCCCCTCCTCCCCCACCTCTCAGACATGCTGAATTCACCAAGACATGCCATCAGCTTTCCCTCATGAAGAAGGTGAAGCCCTTTCTTTCAGAAGCTGAATTGGGAGCAAAATTGCAAGCACAAATCCTCACACACCTACATGGAGGCAATGCTCTACTCGAAGTCCTGCTGTGATCTATATTGCCACCCTTTCAAGAATCTGAAGTCTTTTGACCACGTTATCCCAGCACTGAAAAAATGGTTAGATGCCAAAATATTGAGCACAAAGGAATCTACTTGTAACAATACTACAAAATATCCAAAAGGTAACCATACATAGGGGAGTATTACTATTCTAACCCCGTATCTATTTTACTTTTCATTTTTTTAAATCTTCATACATTACTCGAGGTAACAACCTTCACTTTGGGGAGGCACCACCAGAACTACTAATGTAGCCTTAAAATGCACCCGTTTTATAATCCCCGTTTTTGATCTGGAAAAAAAATTAAACCTGTCTCACTGGACACTCTTTAAGTCACGCGATCACACAATTGATTACTCATCCAAACAGGTTGCTGAGAGGTGGAGGTGACTTATTTATGCAATATGCCTTTAATAAATGTATTTTCCGAGTTATTGCAAAGACATGCACTTCACATCCCCGTGGCGACGCCTTGTTGTAAAGAAAGAGAGGATTTAACGATTAAGTCATAGCGTGTTACTCCACATCAGGCGCGGCATGTGCAGGTAAGAGCAGTGGGGCTGGGGGGCAGGGTGGGGGGAGAGTCAACAGATGATGAAGTAAACTAAAATAATAATAAAAAGAATACTTACCTTGCGCTCGTCGCATCGCTGAGTCGACAATGCAGCGAGCTCAAGGTAAGTGTATTTTTATAAATTTAAGTTTGCCTCGTCATCGTCTGTCAACTCCCCCCACCCCACTCCCCCGCCCCACCGCTCTTACCTGCACGGGCTGCGCCTGCTCCACATGATAACTTCTGATTTCCCAAATCTCATGCCAGAGAAGAATTTGTGTACCATTCTTATGGGCTCTAGCCAGTATAATTTCCATACCTTTTTAACTTGATTTAACCAGCTCATAAAATTAAGGATGATGTCTGGTTTCCATTGCCTAGCTATCATGTGCTGCAATACTGCTGTTGCTAATATTATCAGTGCAAGGAAATGCCACTTTTTGCTTGATCACCCCCACATTTCTGGACTGCTTCCCTAGTTTTTCAACTCTGTAAGTGCACTGAGTCCTGCCAAACAGGCCTCAGTGCCAGTGTCCTGACCCTTATAAGTTAACTGCCTTATAAGTCCCTAATATCTGGTACCATGGGTACCCAGGGCCTGTAAGTTAAAGTGTCCCTCGTGGACTGCACCACAAGTGTGAAAAGGCAGACATAACTCCCAGCCCACCATTGCTGCCTGGCAAAGCAGTCTCTCACTCCTACCTCGTCTTTGTCAATTAAAGCAATGGCAAAGCTCAAACTTCTTTTTTTAATATATGTAAGGCACTCCTAAGGCAGGCCTAATGAGCCTAAGGCAGGGCACTGCATTATAAAAAGTAGGACATGTGTTTTTAAATGTCCTTACATTAAAAACTCAACATTGTCATTTTTACTGAGGGCGAGTACAGGGTTACATGCAGGCAACTCAGTGGTGCTTATTTCTGAATGGGGCTACTAAATAAGGCACTCCTACGTATCAAAAGAATTGTTGCATTAATCCCGACTTTCTATTCAAATCGAATTTAATGTAACTTTTATACAAATGTAAACTTTAGAAAGTTGCCACTTTGTTGCCTCAAGTTTTCCATAGACTGTTTACAGTTTCACACCAGCTGTTGACCTTGAGACAGCCGTCTGCCCTCCTGGAGAGAGATCTGAACAACTCTCAGGAAGGAACAGAAAGGGTCTGAGGTTGGAAGAGGTGTGACCTCCTCCTGGCAGGATGGTCAAACAGGGTGTGAGCCCAAAAGGCGAGCTTCAAAGCAAATTGTAGTCACATGCAAGAGAGGCTGCTCTTTTGTTTACAGGAGACAGGCTGGCATCTCAGACAGAGAAGGAGAAGCTGTTGCTAAACCGTTTTTTCAGTAGGGGCATGTAGCCTCAACTAGAAACACCTCTAGGATGGGCCAGGGAGTTCAAGACACAAAGAAAAGGGTTCTGCCATGTGGGTAGTGGGCAGAATGGTGCATTCTGGGCTGGCTAAATGCCACACTTTACAGGAAGTCATCAGTAGGCACGTTGGAACCTGGATAGCCCATTGGCTAGTAGTCACCACATCCTCGCGGGTAGGAACTAGGCATAAAAGTGGCGCCCCAGGCACCCAGACCTCAGATCAAATCTGTACTGGAGAGAGGGCCAAAGACAGACTGCCATGCTGTTCCCTGGACCCAGCAGAGAGAGACTGCACCAAAGATTAGATCACACCTGCAGCACCTTGGGCTAGCAAAGAAAGGACTGTGTTTGTAGTGTTCAGCTCAAGGAAAAGTCACCCCAGAGCCCCAGGCAGAGAAGATGACTCCAAAAGTCAGTTGACTGTCTCCCTGTACAGCCACAGGGCCATAAAAGCTGAAGAAACCTGCCTTCTTGGGTTGGTAGCCAAGAATGCACCCAAAGATACCCCATTGTGTCCAAGGACAGAGGTGGTTCCAGGAAGACCCCCAACACAGGCTCAGCATCCTTAGCAGCATAGAGCATCTTCAACATCCTGCATCTCTTGCTTCAGGATCACTCTATTGATGTCTATGCTGGTTCCCTGTAGAGCCTGGAACTAGTCTGGAGATTGCTTTGACTGCATGATAACCATTCAACTCAGGAAATACTAAAACATAATAGCAATGTAAACCATATCAGGGAAGGAGTTCCAAGCAACAACATAGGTAAATATAAACAAGATAGTTCTTCCTAAACTAATCCAGGCAAATGTTTGACTCTGTGATTTCCCCACTAAAAACAATGCACCTGTGAATGAACATAGGAAAAACAATGGTCAAAAGCAAATACATATAGGATAAAAAGTTTAGTATAGAGAGAAGCAGCAATCAGGAAAACAACTCGACCCCAAGCAAAATATCTCTGGTACAGAAAACCAGACTTTTCTGCTGTAACCCATTGAGCCCAAATGTACTGCTAATTCCTCATCTGTGCTCAAACCAAGTGGCCGCTGTGTGTTAAACTCTAAAATACAGTGGGATTCCAATCTCCTTGGGGTATGAACTCTGTAAGCCCCTGGATGTTTGTGGTGACCTGGTCAAAAGCAAACAATTGCACCAAATCTACCCTCCCCTTATGGAATTCTTTGAAATGTTGCACTACTAGGTATCCCCTGTCGCTATGTGTAACTGCCCGCATATGTTCTAAAATACGTTTCCTGACCCTATGTATCATGCTCCCAAAATAATAAAGATTGCACGGGCATTTCAAAGCATAGACACAGAACTCAGAACTGCCGGTTAGGCCCTTGGTGATGGTAAACTCTTGGGGAATGCCCTTAGTCTTAAATGAGCATACATCAGTACTCGACTAACACACTTTGCAATTCCTGCATGTTGCAAATCCCCCACTTCTTATGCTATCTCTAGGTTCATCTTGGTTAGTAACCATGTTTTTACAGAGTAGATTTTTTAGGGATTTGCTACGTTGGTAAGTGACCTGTGGGTGCGTTGTCACATGTCTGGCAACGTTATCATCAGTGTGCAGAGCATGGCAATGTTTGTTAAGTACTTTTCTTACTTCGTTGGCTTGCTTACTGAAAGTGGTGATGAACCTAATGGGTTCCACTGCTCCTACCATCTCCTCTTTTTCCGAGACAAGGAGAGCTTCCCATTTCAGCAATTTTACTTTGCTCTCAGTATCTTTCAGTGTGTTAACATCATATCCTCTCACACAGAATCTTTCCAACATGATCCTCTTCTCACTTTCAAAGTCCACATCGCTACTGCAATGCCGCCTGGCATGAATTAACTCGATATAGGGAATACTGCTAATCAAATTTCTAGGATAAGAACTGGAGGCGTGCAAAATACTATTGCCAGCTGTCTCTTTTCTAAATAGTGTAGTCTCAATGCATGAGTCCCTGACGACCTATTTTAAATCAAGGAATTCTAGATTGTATTTGCTAATGTTACTAGTGAGTTTGAGGTTTGCCATATTGGAATTTAATTCTTTGACAAACTGCAATGTAAGTTGGGTGGAGCCCGGCCAAATGACAAAAATATCATCAATGTAGCAGGCTCAGAGTACTATGTGTTCATCGTAAATATGCATGTTACTCACGGTTTTCTCCTCCCGCCAGCCCATGTAAAGACATGCGAAACTGGGGGCTAAGCAACTTCCAATCGCAGTGCCCTGGGTCTGATGGTAATGGTTATTGTCAAAAATAAAGTAGTTATTATTAAAACAGAACTAGATCATGTCCAAGGTAGCTTCTGTGTGAAACAGGTTGGACAGGGTCCTAGTGCGTAAAAAGTGCAGATAGGCCTCTATTCCCAGGAGAACGTCATGCTCCCATAGTATCCCATTGATGGTGCTCAGGAAGTCCTCGTTATCTGTTATATAAGAGAGGAGTGACTCAACGAATGGTCTGATAAAATAGTCCACATATTGTGAAGTGTTCTTGAGCAGGCAGCCAATCAAGGAGACTATCGTTCTGCCCGGGGGATCCCATAGGCTTTTGTGAATTTTAGGGAGTAAATATAACACTGGTGTTCTTGGGTACTTATTCGTAAAAACCGGTATTCTTCCCATTCAATTATGCCTTACTCCCTCCAATCTAGTAACTTCTCCCAGTACATCATCTTAGCCATCTCTAAATCAGCTTTTACATATGGCACATAACATGTTGGAAAAAAAGAACCCTCACTCACCAACCTAGTTGGTGACATGCTTCATCATTGGGTTCCCACCAGAGAGGCCGAGTGCCTCCCTGGTGTGCTACGACGCCTGTTTACAGCGGAGCAGGTTTTTTGGTGTGTGGTGGGAATGTGCAAAATGGTGAGTGCAAAAAAAGAAAGGTGATTTAAAAATGCCTGGGTTTTATCCCAAAAACTTTATTGGTGGAAAACCAGGCATAAATAAAAATAATTGTAAAGGATATCTCACTCCTGGTTACTTATACTAGATGTATCCTAAAGTGAAAACTAAAAGAGTGGTCAACATGTTTCTGCCTCTATGGGATATTAGCGAGGCATTCGTCAGGACCAAACCACCCTGGCGGTGTGCACACGCTAAGGCGCACCCTAACCGTTGGCGGTGAAAAGGACCGCAATAACTCACGGTTTTTTAACGTGTCTTCAGGATTTCTGAAAACTGGATGTTTCTGAAAAGACATGGCCAAAAACAGGAATGACAATACTGGTCACAAACAACACATAAAATGATTACACGTGCCCAACAGTGACTTCAGTCATGCTGCTACTTGGTGCTCTTAAAATAATAGGGAAGGCTATTTTACTGATATCCTTAGGTGCTGTATGTGTGTCATTTCGCAAATAGCCCTTGTGCATTATATTACTTATGACCCAAAAATATGCCGAACTTTTTGTGTCATCGGCACCAAGTCATAAATGAGTTATAAGCGTACTTACTTTATAATACGCCTACTCCGGTATTACCGGTGTCTCGTAAAACGAAGAAATTTAAATATATTAAAATATATTAAAAATGAACGTGACCAAGATTCCGGGGCCCCAAAGAAGAATGTAAAAATCGTGACACCCGTAGATCATGCAGATTCTCAAGCTCAGGAGAACAAATTAGGCTTACGTGAAGCGTAGGTTGGCCTCACAACATGGGTCCAAGAGGGGGGCGGTAGCTTGTAGTCACACATAAAAGTGAAAGACCATAGTATTTTATTTGAACTTACTCAAAGCCATTGTTGTAAAGTATTGCACCACCACTTACTTCGTCAAAGCAGCGCGCCCGTAGGATTCCTACATACTCCCTTCACAAGGACCCCGATGATAGCTTGTCAACGGGTCAAGGAGTTTATAAAGAGAGTATCCGGCCTGAAGACAGGAGTCGGAACTGAGCGTCACGATCATGTGACTGCCCCTCGTCAGCGCGTATGCAGCCAAACGGACGCTCAGCACGCCCGTTATGTTTAGCGAATCAAAAGCTTTAAGCGACTAGTACGCTAACCTTAAGGAAGTATCAGGCAATTTCAGGAGAACTTTATTAGTCATTCTCAATTGCGACAAGTGATTTTAAAGGATATTAATCGATCCACAATTTTGCACAAACCAATCTTTGGGAATTCATAGACAATATGGACAAAACTTCATTATTCATTCTCAATATGGCAGATGATCGTAGAGAATGTTGATCAATCTACAACTTCACACAAACCATATGGAAGACCGTAAATTAATGAAAACGAACTTTCTAGGGCATTCACAATTACTGAAGATGATGTGAAGCCTTATTCATTTAAAGTTGCCAGGAGCGGTGAAAGTGACCCCCAATGTGCCTGGTTCCAAATATGAACCTAGATCTAAAAGGTTCAGGGCATGTATATACCGCCTTGGAAATAAAGTTGTATGTGTTCAGTCACCAGTACTCATTGATTTACATGGGTCAACATTTCGTGTCAATAATGCTTCAACGTCGCATCACTGAACCCCAGGGAATATTATCATTGAGCCCATTTATGTGTGTTGCAAGTCGATAAACCCACTTCTGCTCTTTCTCAAATAATACCTGGGATACGATCATCTGCCATATTGAGAATGAATAATGAAGTTTTGTCCATATTGTCTATGAATTCCCAAAGATTGGTTTGTGCAAAATTGTGGAATCCTACGGGCGCGCTGCTTTGACAAAGTAAGTGGTGGTGCGATACTTTACAACAATGGCTTTGAGTAAGTTCAAATAAAATACTGATGGTCTTTCACTTTTAGTGTGTGACTAACAAGCTACCGCCCCCCTCTTGGACCCATGTTGTGAGGCCAACCTACGCTTCACGTAAGCCTAATTTGTTCTCCTGAGCTTGAGAATCTGCATGATCTACGGGTGTCACGATTTTTACATTCTTCTTTGGGGCCCCGGAATCTTGGTCACGTTCATTTTTAATATATTTTAATTTCTTCGTTTTACGAGACACCGGTAATACCGGAGTAGGCGTATTATAAAGTAAGTACGCTTATAACTCATTTATGACTTGGTGCCGATGACACAAAAAGTCCGGCATATTTTTGGGTCATAAGTAATATAATGCACAAGGGCTATTTGCGAAATGACACACATACAGCACCTAAGGATATCAGTAAAATAGCCTTCCCTATTATTTTAAGAGCACCAAGTAGCAGCATGACTGAAGTCACTGTTGGGCACGTGTAATCATTTTATGTGTTGTTTGTGACCAGTATTGTCATTCCTGTTTTTGGCCATGTCTTTTCAGAAACATCCAGTTTTCAGAAATCCTGAAGACACGTTCAAAAACCGTGAGTTATTGCGGTCCTTTTCACCGCCAACGGTTAGGGTGCGCCTTAGCGTGTGCACACCGCCAGGGTGGTTTGGTCCTGACGAATGCCTCGCTAATATCCCATAGAGGCAGAAACATGTTGACCACTCTTTTAGTTTTCACTTTAGGATACATCTGGTATAAGTAACCAGGAGTGAGATATCCTTTACAATTATTTTTATTTATGCCTGGTTTTCCACCAATAAAGTTTTTGGGATAAAACCCAGGCATTTTTAAATCACCTTTCTTTTTTGCACTCACCATTTTGCACATTCCCACCACACACCAAAAAACCTGCTCCGCTGTAAACAGGCGTCGTAGCACACCAGGGAGGCACTCGGCCTCTCTGGTGGGAACCCAATGATGAAGCATGTCACCAACTAGGTTGGTGAGTGAGGGTTCTTTTTATAATTTTAGAGTGACTTTCTACTGCTGGCTCTTTGTTTGTTAGTCGCGCTCTTTTGTTGTTTATATAATAATGTTCCAGGGGGATTAAGAGTGTCTTTGATTACCCTCTCTCTCCTGTTGTTTAACTACATAACATGTTGGGTCATTCAATTGACTATACCCCTCAGCCAGATATTTCTCCTTTGCCAAAACCACTGTTTTCCCCCATTTTATCAGACTTCCTGTTAACAATATCATTGTTGCTTTGAAGTTCTGAAAGAGAAATCTACTGGGCACTCCAAAAATAAAATTTCCACACTGCATGGCCAAATCTCAGTTTTTACAAATCCTTGATTACCACCCTCTCGAACACATCAATGCTGTTAAATGGAAGGGTTGGAAAAAATACCGTTTGAGCTTAAAACCACTTGTACAGATGAGATCAAAAGAAATGTCAGATTCATCCAGGTTAAGACAGAGTTCGGGGCTTTCGAACATATTCTCATCAAATTTCCTCAAACTATGCAAAAGATCTACATCCCCTATAGTGAGCCTTGATGGTCTTTCCAGTACCACTTTCATTGCTATGAAATTGTTTGCCCTTTTATCGTGCCAGTTTTTCAATTTCAACTTCCTAGTGAAATTGAATAAATCTATGTGACTCAAGGTATAGTCAAAAGTTGCTGTAGGGGAGAAGGAAAGCCCTAAGGATAGAACTTCGATCTGAATGGGAGAGAGAGTTAGGGCATAATATGATTATATGATTGGGCAAGCACTGTCAGGGGAGCCACGCTTTGGACGTTATACACCGTTCAAGTGTCTTACTGTATAGCTAAATTGAACTTTAGTTTGCTGCAGCGCAGGATGCCTCTCTAGATTAAATGCGGCAGATTGAGAAGGGGGTTTGTTGAGGGACACAAAGCAATGCATTGACACCAATTAGGTTGGATAGGAGGTGGATGTAACTCTCTATGATCAGTCCTAATTGTTTGGGCCTTTTCTCTGAGATGCATTAGGAGACTATTGGACCCATAATGATGTTTGATTTTATTTTATTTTATTTATCTAATTCTATCTTATTTGATAAGGTACAGAGTGACCCCATGCACTATTGCTTTTTTGAGATATTTAAAAGTGACAATGTTCCATATATTTCTGATGTATGAATGTCCCTTCAAAGATGGTGCCCGTACTTCTGCTTATTCTTACACTGATTGTGGTCCCTCCTTTGTTTTTATGAACACTGGGAAATCTATATGTATGGTTTTTTCACACAACAAAGATTACTCGTGACCAAGAGACCATGTGTTTTCGAAACGTGTTGAGTGTTTCACTGCCTGCACATTAAAATGTATGAAGATTGCTACATCTGGAGAGTGCGCGTGTTTCTTTGGATATCCACAAAGTTCTGGATTCTGATGTGTTTATATATATATATATATATATATATATATATATATTCGTGTGTGTGTATATATATATATATATATATATATATATATATATATATATATATTATAGCTCAGCTAAATAGAACTGCAGAACTTCACTGGTTTTGTATGAGTGAAACCTGAGCCTAACTATAACGTCCCTGTAACCTCTGGTTTTTTCAGTGAATTTCAAAGTTTTTTAAATTCCATTTCCTAACTATAAAATCCCTGTAACCTTTGGTTTTTTTCAGTGAATATATATATATATATATAAATATATATACATATAGATATTTAACTGAAAAAAACAAAGGCAACGTAATGGTATAGTTAGGTAAAATGTTCAGATTTAAACTCTAAAAAACGTCTGCAATTTACCAGTATGGTTACAGTTATCTCAGGTAACTATAACTCATGCCCTAAGGTAACTATCACTTGCACCCCCGCCATGCACACTGATATTATCAATGATGTCAAAGAAGATGTAATGTGATATAATGTGTAAGGTAATTAGCAGTGGATGGCTAGGGGGCGAGTTGTAATTACCTTAGGGCAAGAGTTATAGTTACTTGAGATAACTCTAACTCTAACTATAACTGATGAATTTCAGTGGTTTTTAGAGTTTAAAACTGAACATTTCACCTAACTATAATGTTACTTGAACTTTTCTTTGTTTCTTATGAATTTCTAGTTTTTTTTTTAACTTAAACTTTTATTTAATTACCATACATTAATCCAAAACCCGCCATGCACGCCTCTGGGCCGTGCACGGCAAGGGGTTAGCTGCAAGGCCTGGCCTGTAGCCAAACCCGTGCATGAATGGGTGTGGTTGGCCACAGGCCCTGGTCTAACCTCCTGCATGCGGCCGACCCCCACTGTGCAAGGCCAAAGGCTGTGTGCATTGGGGGGTTGTCCACAAGACATGGCCTGTGGTCAGGCCCTCTGGCCAGCATCCCCAAAGGCAGCCAACCCCACATCATGCACGGCCAGGTTGGCCACAGGGTCTGGCCATGTGGATCCCAGGGCTTTTATTTTTAAAGAGGAGGGGGGCTGCTTGGCTCCCTCCCCGAACCTGTTATGGCCCTGGAGACCCCACCCCCCAGTGACATATATATTTTAAAGAGGACGTGGCCATGTGCCCTCCCTCCCCAGGCCTCCTTAGGCCCTGGGGACCCCATCCCCCAGAGCCACTAATAAAGTTAAAGGGGAAAGGGTGCCCACCCTCACGAACCTTTTAAGGCGTTGAGGACCACATTCCCCATTGTTGTTTTTGAAAATAAAGGGAGAGGGGGCCGTGCAGCCCCCCTCCTCAAGCCATGAAAGGCCCTGGGGATCTCTTCCCCCAGAGCCTCTCACTAAAACTAAGTGGAGGGGAGCACGCAGCATCCCCTCCCCTGGCCGATTTTGGCCCCTGGGACCTCATCTACCGAGGCCCGGCACATTTGTTTGGGGAGAGGTGGCACATGGTCCCCCTCCCCAGGCTGCCTTAAGCCCTGGGGACCCTATCCCCTGAGGCCTGGTGCCTATATTTAGGGGAAGGGGCACATGGACCCCACTCTCTGGGCTGATTTTGACCCCTAGGACCCCATTCCCCAGAGTCTGACCAACAAAGGGTGGGTGCCCTGTTGCCCTCCCAGGGCACCATCCATACTATGGTTGGGGGCCACAGGGGGCCCCAAGGCACCCACAGCTCGAACCAGCACCCCGCATCCAGCGGGTGCCAGCATTGTTCTCGCCCACAGGTTGCAGCTAAACATGCTGCTCCCTGTGGGCAGATGCAATCTTTTCACCTGCTTCCCTGCCAGCTTCACAGCAGGCAGGGAAACAAATGAAAAGTCCGCTCCTGGCAGGCAGGAGCATTTTTCATGCTGCCGCCCCGGGGAGCAGACTTAGTTTTTGCTCCCACTTGGCAGGAGTTTTGAAATGGCTCCCGTCAAGCTGGAGCAAACACAGGTTGCGGGTAAGGGAACCCGCTATGTCCCAGGAGTTGGCACCTGGGGATATAGCATGAGTGTGCACTGGGGCATGGGGTCGACCGCCTCCATTTGTAGATGCAGCCAGGCCCGTGGGTTGGGTTCCCCGGGCCGAAAACTGCTCTGGGAGGTGGGCTGTGTGCCCCCTCCCCCTTTACTTTGGAGCCTGGCCTGGCCCTGGGTGATGGGGTTCCCAGGGTCGAAGTAGGTCTGAGGAGGGGGGCCACGCATGCCCCTACCCCAAATCATAAATACTTGTTCCCCCGGGCTCTGGTCCATCCAAGGTGCTTAAGAAAACAGGAGACTGTGCTTGTTTTTGAAAAATAAATTGCCGCTGATCCTCCTGAATTCATGGCACAAAAAAAATGTTTTAAATGTTTTGTGGCCCAGGCGGGGTCCCTCTGGGTCCCCACCACCAGGCATAGGGAGTCAGGGTATTCCTACCTCGCCTCCCGAGCCCTAAGATGGCTGCCACCACTTCCTGGTTTGAGATATGCCAGGATCCGCTGAACCTCCGCGTCCCTATAGACACAAAGTTTATTTTTCAGTAATTACTCAAAAACTACTGAACAGATTTACACCAAAACACAAAAAGCTGTTTTTCTGGACCTAGATCTACCTTTTTGCTAAAAAGCACTCTTTCTGGACCTAGATCTAGGTTTCTGCCAAATGTGGTGTAAATGTGTTCTGCGGTTTAGGCTGTAGCTGGGTCTAAAGTTGCTACGGGAAAATAAATGGGGAAAGTGTGTTTTGGGACCCCCCTTTTTCCCAGCACCCACTTGACAGATCACTCCGAAACTTTCCACGTGCAAACTAGTCAATATAAGAGCACTTTTTCTGAAAGTTTCATTGAGATTCGTCAAATGGCCGCAAAGTTATTAGCAACACAAGAAATGCATTTCCTATGGAAACGCCATAGTTATAGTTACCAGATACGAGATAGTACCATATACGAGCTGACACTCCTAGCGCCACACATTGTCATCATAAGATGCACAACTCTGAATCCAGCATGCCTTCTTCCCACAGAACATGCCCTGAATGATTTGGCCGCAGATGATGCATTCCACGATTGTGCACTGGTTATAGACAGGCATATAAAGGTGTGCCCAGACCTCAAAGACACACCACTGCCAGATGCTCAAGGAGATTTGTTTGTGGATGGGTCGTGTCTCAAAGATGACAATGGAATTCTGCCGGCATCCTATGCAGTGGGCAGAGCTAACAAATTGTTGGAGGGGGGAAGGTTGGCAGCTGCCAAAAACAAGCAGCCGAACTAGTGGCACTAACGAGGGCATGCATCTTGGCTGAAGGAAAAAGAGTGAATATATACACAGACAGCCAATATGCCTTTGGGGTGGTCCACAACTTTGGGCAGCCATGGCCAATGAGGGGATTCCTCACGTCAGCAGGCCAGCAAATACAGCATGCAGAATTGATGAGTGACCTTCTCCAAGCATTGTTACTACTGCTAAAAGTAGCCATAATAAAAAGCGCAGCACACACTTTATTAAAAGACTATGGGGCCGATTCCGATTTGGGCCGGAAATCTCACTGACCGAGCCGGACCCGGAGAGATTTCCGACCGAATCGGACCCTAGCAGCCCGACCGAACGAGTACGATGCGCACGTATGCTATCGGACTCGAGTCGGTCGGACTCCCATTGAAGTCAATGGGAGCCGGTCGTACAACGCGTACGCGGGCTCCCATTGACTCAATGGGTGCGAGGCGAACAAGGGCGCCCCCTACAGCGGGTACACGGCGAAGCGACTCGCGCCGTACACGCACAGGTAGGGGGGACCCATGGGTCCCCCCTGTGTGCGACTCGCGCAGCTACGCGTACAGGCTGGTCCGACACGGCCCCCCAAAGTACGGCTCCGACTGCTTCTTCGAGCCGGACGGCGCGAGTCGGTCGGACTGCTCGCAGCGCGCATCGTACTTGCCCGACCGGGGAACGTCTCCATAGCGCGGTGCGAGGCGTGTCCGAGCGAGTCGGTCGGCTTTCGCGAACGAGTCGGTCGGTGCGGCTGGGTCTCGCGAACGAGTCGGTCGGAGATTTCGCATCGTACTCGCTCGCCCGGACGCACGTACGAATCGGTCGGGAAACAGGGCTCCGAATCGGATCCGGTAAAGCCAAATCCGATTCGGAGCCCTACCGGCCGAGATCGGAATCGGCCCCTATGTGTTAAAATGCAATGCTTTTATCGATGGGGAAGCAAAAAGAATAGCGTTGACAGGCTGCAAGCTAACTATGGTACAAATGATTGACCAGGAACAAAGAGATCCATGTAAAGAATGACTTACTACATTTTGATCCTATGCACATTCAGAAATTGGTTGAGTAACATGAAAAGGAGGAGTGGGCCAAATGAGGGTGTGTGCAAACAAAGGAGGGGTAATGGCCATGACTGAATGGTAAAATATGTTTGCCTTCATCAAAGCTCTCCTCTATGGCACATCTCTTCCATGGTCCCTCACATGTCGGACGAGATGGCATTATCTGCTTGTTTTCACAATGTTGGTACAACTCCAAGTTCCGGCAGATAGCGGAAAGAACACTGGGAAAGGTACACCAACTGCACCTGGCCACTTTCCACCACCCCACGGACGAGTTGTTCCTTTCACCATTTCTGCGAAGTTGCATGAACAGCCTGTGAACAAGGAGCAGGAGCTCTGAAACGCATAAGGCATTTAAAGTAATCTGAATGCAAATGCTGGTTTTACCTTAAATAAACAATTCAGCAGAATTCATCTGTTGCTGAGTGCGTCTTCGTTTTTGGACAAATCTTGAAGCAAGTATTCCGGCTGCCCAGGCTGGGAAGACCACACTACCTCGGAATTAAGTGTTGGGCGGCAAAGGTTAAGAACTGTCTCAACCTGACAAGCGGAACAACAGATAAAGAAAATTAACCGGTTACATTGTATCTGGAGGCCCACTGGAGGGCTTTGAAAAATACAAAAATACAAACAATATGTTATGGCACAGAACCCACTGAAGGGTTAGAATTGTAAGGAAGGATACTACAAGTCCCAGCCTGCACTAACATTCAAACGCACTTGAGAGGCCCACCAGAGGGCAATAAAACCAATCAGCATGCAGATGAGTTGTTCCTTTCACCATTTCTGCGAAGTTGCATGAACAGCCTGTGAACAAGGAGCAGGAGCTCTGAAACGCATAAAGCATTTAAAATCTGAATGCAAGTGCCGGTTTTACCTTAAATAAACAATTCAGCAGAATTCATCTGTTGCTGAGTGCATCTTCATTTTTGGACAAATCTTGAAGCAAGTTTTGCAGCTGTCCAGGCCAGGAAGGCCGCACCACCTCAGAATTAAGTGTGGGGCCGCAAAGGTTAAGAACTGTCTAAACCTGCCAAGCGGAACAACAGATAAAGAAAATGAACCGATTACATTGCATCTGGAGGCCCACTGGAGGGCTTTGAAAAATACAAAAATACAAACAATATGCTATGGCACAGAACCCACTGAAGGGTTAGAATTGTAAGGAAGGATACTACAAGTCCCAGCTTGCACTAACATTCAAACTCACTTGAGAGGCCCACCGGAGGGCAATAAAACCAATCAGCATGCGGACGAGTTGTTCCTTTCACCATTTCTGCGAAGTTGCATGAACAGCCTGTGAACAAGGAGCAGGAGCTCCGAAACACGTAAGACATTTAAAATCTGAATGCAAGTGCCGGTTTTACCTTAAATAAACAATTCAGCAGAATTCATCTGTTGCTGAGTGCATCTTCATTTTTGGACAAATCTTGAAGCAAGTTTTGCAGCTGTCCAGGCCAGGAAGGCCGCACCACCTCAGAATTAAGTGTGGGGCCGCAAAGGTTAAGAACTGTCTAAACCTGCCAAGCGGAACAACAGATAAAGAAAATGAACCGATTACATTGCATCTGGAGGCCCACTGGAGGGCTTTGAAAAATACAAACAATATGCTATGGCACAGAACCCACTGAAGGGTTAGAATTGTAAGGAAGGATACTACAAGTCCCAGCTTGCACTAACATTCAAACTCACTTGAGAGGCCCACCGGAGGGCAATAAAACCAATCAGCATGCGGACGAGTTGTTCCTTTCACCATTTCTGCGAAGTTGCATGAACAGCCTGTGAACAAGGAGCAGGAGCTCCGAAACACGTAAGACATTTAAAGTAATCTGGATGCAAGTGCTAGTTTTACCTTAAATAAAGAATTTAGCAGAATTCATCTGTTGCTGAGTGCGTCTTCGTTTTTGGACAAATCTTGAAGCAAGTATTCCAGCTGTCCAGGCCGGGAAGACCGCACCACCTCGGAATTAAGTGTGGGGCGCAAAGGTTAAGAACTGTCTAAACCTGCCAAGCGGAACAACAGATAAAGAAAATGAACCAGTTACATTGCATCTGGATGCCTACTGGAGGGCTTTGAAAAATACAAAAATACAAACAATATGTTACGGCGCAGAACCCACTGAAGGGTTAGAATTATAAGGAAGGATACTACAAGTCCCAGAATGCACTAACATTCAAACTCACTTGATAGGCCCACCGGAGGACAATAAAACCAATCAGCATGCAGACGAGTTGTTCCTTTCACTATTACTGCGAAGTTGCATGAACATCCTGTGAACATGGAGCAGGAGCTCCGAAACGTGTAAGTCATTTAAAGTAATCTGGATGCAAGTGCCGGTTTTACCTTAAATAAAGAATTCAGCAGAATTCATCAGTTGCTGAGTGCGTCTTCGTTTTTGGACAAATCTTGAAGCAAATATATATATATATATATATATATATATATATATATATATATATATATATAAACACTCGCCGTAATTACCTCGTAACAACAACAGCAGCCGCGGACACATAAAAGCTTTCAAAGCAGTTATTTATTCAGCAAAATGGACCAACTCGACGCGTTTCGGGACAAACTCCCTTGATCACGAGTACTGTGGCAACATTTCATTTGTGTTTAAATAAACATGTGATTGTATTTGTAATAGAACGTGAAAACAGACTTCAAAAAAAGGAAGAGTTCACTCACTCTTAAATACACACCCTGTGTTTGCGTGTCATTTAAATAATCACTGATTTTTCTTATTCACATTAAGCGAAAATACCATGCATTAATAGGTACATTTTACACCGTAGGTGAGTTTCGACATTTAGCGCATGATTTAATGTACATGGCAGGGTCTCAATAAACGGAACAGGAAAACAGACTTCCAAAAGAGTGAACTCACTCTACACACATTTGACTTCCGACAATCTGCCTGTACTATACCGCTGAATGTTGATCACAATTAATTCTGTTTACTTTAGCAATAAGTGAGAATACATTCATGGACATCTGCTTTCGTTTTATAACATTTGCGCATGTCAAATCATTCCTATCGCATATATTCATAGCGTTGCCCCTGTGGTTTTGATTTACACATTAGTTAGATAACACATATTTACAACAAACGAGTTCAATACTCAGAAATCCATAGTGAGCCACGGCTTGATGACCTTGACAAACCACTCTAAATATACCGTATCTCTGCCCTAGTGGGAGTTTGTCCCGAAATGCGTCGAGTTGGTCCATTTTGCTGAATAAATAACTGCTTTGAAAGCTTTTATGTGTCCGCGGCTGCTGTTGTTGTTACGAGGTAATTACAGTGAGTGTTTGTGTTTAGAGGCTCGCCTCCTCGCCGCGGACCGCCGTCGTAAGAAGGAAGGGGATTGGCGATTACGGTGCGCAGCACTGTTTGGCGGTTTGGATATATATATATATATATATATATATATATATATATATACCATTTAAACTCCCAAACTCAACAATGAAGACCGGGCACAGACTCTAACTAGTAAGTGCAGTTTATTTGAATCACAGCAAGTCTGTACGATATGACACATTCCGGCCAAGCCTGGCCTTGTTCACATACATCATTAATCTCGAAGCGCCTTTGTTTTATATTTGTTTTTTTGTGTCAAATGCTCACGTGATACACTACAAACAACATCACAGAAAACAGACAAAACAAGGGTGAATAGACTGAAAGCAGAACAATAGACTATAGAATAGATCATACTGTCAAGAATACATACTGTGAGTTGTCATATTTCACTGTGGTTAATTCACAATTTTTCCACGTATAAATAATTAAATAAATACCAACAGTAATAATTATACATTAATGTGGACACAGTCAGGGCACTGTAAATGTCTAAGGCAATAAAAGTATTGTCTATATATACATATATATGAATAAAACTATATATATATATATATATATATATATATATATATATATATATATATGAAGAATAAAAAAATCAATATGGTGCACATACTCTATGGATTTTCTTTAAGTTTCTTGTTAAATCGTCTGTGCCCAAATTTGAATACTAATAACATATAGAGTCTAAACCAAAGACAAAGAAAACTCATAAGATAATCCCTGACTGTCATAAATTAATAGGGAAGTGTCCTCTTATATTCCTTTTGCCTAATGGCATGTACTATCTAATATACCAATTTATAATAAATTATTTAACAAGAAATTTACCTAACCACAATACTTTCCAACATATGTAACCGTACAGTACTTCAAGAAAGTTTGTGCAAATCTGATGTTAAATCTATAAAGTGCTATTTGTGTTAAAGTGCAGTGCAAACTAAGCAGAAGAATTTACAAAAAGGGATAATAAATAGCGAATATAAAAATATATATGATACACTAAAAGGCAGTATTTTGAAAGCACTGGTCTAAATATTGCTAATGCTATAGCTTAACTTATGTTAATCACGTTTTGACTCACAAAAAGTTATGCAGCTCCTCTCCAAGGTTTAACCCATTAAGTACCATAGTATCGAGATTAAGTATATAACGACTTTCTAGTTGTCTGAGGAGTGCCTCACGATTACCTCCCCATCTTAACTTTGGTGTCGAGTCAATAACCTAGTATTTTAAGCAACTCAAATTGTTGCTCTGGACTTGTTTGAAATGGCGGGCTACAGGATAGGTGGGATCAGAATTGCTTATAGCTCGTGTTGTAAAATACGAACATGTACCTGCAGCTTGGTGTTACCGACATATTTAAATTTGCATGTGCACTCTAAAACGTACACTGCATAGTCGGTTTTACATGTGTAGAAACCTCTTCATTTAATAGGTTTATGACAAAAAGCTGTTGTGTAATGTGTCACATTTATACCAAAGCGACACGCTTTGCATGAGCTGCATTTGAAAAATCCTTTTCTAGGTGACAACCAACTGCTTGTTTTAATTAATTCAGGGCATTTGGTCACTCGTGCATTGCTCATAGAAGGTGATCTTCTGAAAGAAATTGCATGCTTTGCAGGTAGGGATGATCCTATAATAGGATCTATTTGAATTGTGGACCATTGGTTATTAAAAATAGTTCTCAATTTATGTTCCTGCTTGCTAAATGGTATGATTAATCTGATGTTTTTGCAGTCACTATTTTTATTGTGTTTTGTATCCTTGATTTTATATTGTGTTTTATTGCCACTGTGGTCCTTAAATAGGATTGATTCCCTACTGCTCTTATTGGCTCACTCAATTGCATGAGTAATAGTGGTCATTGAATAACCACGTTCTAAGAATCTAACCGTAGCTTCATCTTGACATGAGGTTAGAGTACTGGTCTGGCTACAGATTCTTTGTAGCCTAAGCATTTCACCGTATGGGATACTATCCTTCAAATGTCTAGGATGAAAGCTGCTAGAATGCAAAATTGAGTTGCCAGCCATTGTTTGTCTGAATAACTTGGATTCAATTCTATTGTTTTCCACAAAGATATTGTACATCAAGAAAGTCAATTTCACAGATGCTAATATGAGCAATGAATTCTAGGTTGACATTGTTAACATTGATTTTATCAACAAAGGCTAGAGTACTAGTGACTGACGCTTGCCAAATGACAAACACATCATCGATGTATCGGAGCCAAAGGAAGACATTGTTATCCCAAGCTTCAAAATGTTCAACCATGAGGACCTGCTCTTCCCACCACCCCATATGTAAACAGGCATATCTGGAGGAGAAGCAGGCCCGCATAGCAACTTGCCTTAACTGCTGGAATATCTCATTCTTAAAATGAAAGAAATTATTATTCAGGCGCCATTTAATCATGGAAAGCAGCATAGTACTATGATTGCAGAATTTCATGGCACTACTACTCAAAATATGTCTGACTGCATTCAGTCCATTTTGATGATTGAAACTCGTATATAGCTAAGTAATATCTAGCGTCATCAGTACATAATCATTAGCCCAAGGAATGTCATATATTCTACGCAAAAAATCATTGGTGTCCTGAATGAATGAAGGAAGGCTTGACACATGTTTCTGTAGGAAATAGTCCACATATTGTGAAGTAGTTTAAAAAATGCTGTTTCTTGCAGAGATAATAGGTCTTCCATGTGTAGGCACAATCTTCTTATGGACTTTAGGAATACAATACATTACAGGCATTACTGAGTGGTTTTTATGAAAGAATAAATATTCATCTTTTGATAGCAAACCATCATTTCTCTCTCTCCCTGGTTGTAAATTACTTCTTTTGTAACAATGTTCATCATTTAGTTGCTTGTATGCCTCCGTAAGGTATTCCGTTCTTGACCAAAGAACAATGTTGCCACCCTTATCAGCATTTCTGATAATGATTTTGTTGTTTTGTCGTAGCTTGTCAATTAGATTGAAATATCTATTGTCACAATCAGTTCATCTCCTTGATGTTTTTTTGAGATTGGAGATTTAGGGGCATATTAGCAAGACCCACGTTAAAATCATCGCCGTTTTAGCGGCAGGAAACTGCCGCTAAAACGGCGATAATGGGATTGCTAATATGCGTTATGGAATTCAATAGAAGCCCAGGTTAGATGTCCTGCACATCTAACCTGGGCTTCTATTGAATTCTATAACGCATATTAGCAAGCCCATTATCGCCGTTTTAGCGGCAGTTTCCTGCCGCTAAAACAGCGATAATTTTAACGTGGGTCTTGCTAATATGCCCCTTAGTTTTTTGATCTGCTCCATTATTTTGTCATTAAAAATATCGATGCCATCTCTTGGCATGTTTGGCACAAACGTTGATTTTGGCTTGAAAGAGGTTGTAGATGCGACCAATATGTCAAGGGCTTGCTGGAAAATTATCTGCTGCGAAGATACTGAATCACTTTGATCCAACCCTTCATTTTGAAGTGCCTTCAAATCCCGTAAAACATCAATGTCACATATTTGTAAATTGTTTAAATCCATATTTTCCTGCACTGCATTTTTTGTAGCCATAGATTGTTATCTCTGTTTATGATATTTGATTAATTTTAGTTTGTGGATAAATTTAAACACATCATTGCGCGTCTGGCTGTAATGAAAATAACTTTCCGGACAGAAGGTTAAGCCTAGAAAAAGTAACTGAATTTCAGCTTCTTTAAGTTCGATATTGGATAGATTGATCACTGTATTGGTGGAAATATTTATTTGCGTCTCCATTTTGCTCCTTGCTGTTTTTTGGAGTTTGATCCTGCTGAGTTTTCTCCTTTGT
The DNA here is from genome assembly GCA_963921515.1 of Calotriton arnoldi. Taxonomy (NCBI): domain Eukaryota; kingdom Metazoa; phylum Chordata; class Amphibia; order Caudata; family Salamandridae; genus Calotriton; species Calotriton arnoldi. The sequence continues at coordinate 127,349 of CAWUFW010003666.1, read as the reverse complement.
CTCCGTCTTTGATTTCGTCTTTGTTTATTTTGAAGTTTGGACTTCGTGGACGCAGAGTTTGGCTTCGATCTAGCCGTAAAAAATCTAGGGGCATATTATCAAGGGCTTTATCGCCCTATTAGCAAGCTGTCGCTAACAGGCGTTAGCGACAGCTTTCAGGCGTTAGAGGCCGCGTTTACCATCGCCTTGCATGTCAGCGATAATTATCGCTAATGACATGCAAGGAAGGCGTTCCCTACTAAAAGCGACTGGAAACAGTCGCTAACTCCACTACCCCCTATTAGCAAGGCAGGCGAAGCGATAAAATAATTCGCGCTGAGCGCGTTTATCGCTATATTTTATCTCCTGCTAGTGAGGATGACTTACCTGTTTAAAGTATAGGAGGTGGATTCTAATGCTGAATCCACCTTAGCGATAATGCGAGAATATCGCTGCTTTTCCAGCGATATTCTCACATTTTGCCGCTATCGCTGGAAATATTATCGCCATGGAGATAAACCTTGTTAATAGGGTGTTATCTCAGCGATATTTTCCAGCGATAGGCGGCGTTAACCAAAGTCGCGCCAAGCGCGGTTAGCGATAAATATCGCTATTCCTTGCTAATATGCCCCCCAGGGGCATATTAGCAAGACCGGCGATAAAATTATCGCCGTTTTAGCGGCAGGAAACTGCCGCTAAAACGGCGATAATGGGCTTGCTAATATGCGTTATAGAATTCCAATAGAAGCCCAGGTTAGATGTGCAGGACATCTAACCTGGGCTTCTATTGGAATTCTATAACGCATATTAGCAAGCCCATTATCGCCGTTTTAGCTGCAGTTTCCTGCCGCTAAAACGGCGATAATTTTATCACCGGTCTTGCTAATGTGCCCCTCAATTCTTCCACAAGAGATAATTTGGTAAGTCCTGTCAAAGCTCTTTAATCTATTCTGCCATGTTCTGAATAGGTTTCACTTTCCGAGGCTGAACTTGGGTCAGAGGTTGACGCTGTGTTAGTACTCTGAGCTTCAATTTTGTCATCTTGTTTAGCTATATTGCTTTCTGCCTGACGTTGATTTTTAATCAAATCAAATTTTTTAGAGAATGTAAATATATATACATACCTTTCAAGGGATCCTTCAGTACCTGGAGGGCAGTCCTCCAGTCTGCCAGGTCAGTTAAGGCTTTGATCTCTACTCCCGTGATGGAGGACCGCCCACCATATTAAGAGATCCTCTTCTGTTGGTGGGATCTCACTGCCTCTAGAATAACTGCCTCTGCAGCAGTTGCTCTGAAGATAGAGCCCTTTGTCTAGTGGATGCAATGTTTGATGCACCCACTTAGCAAAGATTTTTATTTGTTTTTAAAAAAGAAACTTCCAAAACATAAAAAAGTAATGGCTCTGATATAAAGGAGTTTTGTCTCTGTGAGTCTGGATCAATATTTGATTTCTCTTCCTAGGACCTCCCCTTGTTGTTTGGCATTTCCTGGGCAGGGAAATCTATTGACACTTGGTACAGTCACGTTCTACTATAATTAAGGACCTGGAAAAAATCTATGCAAATCATGAACCACTTGGCTTAGGCACTTTTCTGTGTATTGTACTCTCTGCCCAGTACTTTTGAGGTAACTGGGGTGGTGTATAATGACTGGGTAAAAGTCTGCTTTTTTTCCTTTATCACTAACTTCCCACTACCCTCCTCAACACTTCCCTGACTCATTCTTCTGGTATCCCTTGGGATTTAGTATCTGTCCAATCTAAAACTTACTATGCTGTGCAGCGCCACAGTGCCAAGAAGGGCACACAACTTGGGCAAGCTTAGCGGCCGAACTGGCGATTGCGTTGACAAATTCTAGGCACTGTCACCACCATAATAGCATCACCCTTCCCTGCTTCAAGGGTATCAACTAATTGTTTCACTGATTAAATCTGCAGTGGAGCAGTAGTGTACGTATTCTCTGGTCTCACCGGGGCATATTTACAAGGGACGCCATGCTCTGCCATTCTGAAAACACAGGGAAGAGCCGTATTCACAAGAAGACGGTGCACCCCTGCTTTTCCCCTAGCGATGGCCCTAAATCTAGCTGCCTAGCACCAACGCTGGCACCCTTGACCATAGTGCAAAGGTCTCTGTGTAGGGGGAATGGATGTTTATGTGCAGGAAGGTGTTCCCTCCTGCATATAAACAATCCAGAACTGTGAATTGTAACTTTTATGTGTGCTGCACTGTGCAGCACACATAGAAGTTGCAAATCGTCATTTTTTTAAATGATTGTTTATGTGCAGGAAGTGAACGCCTTCCTGCACATGAATCATCATTCATGGCTTTCTATATGTGCTGCACAATGCAGCACATATAGAAACGGCAAAAAACAAGGAGAAATTAAGCATTAATCCTCTTTTCGCCATGCTAATACCATGCTTTCCCTGGTCTTAATTTTGGCACTGCCTCCGATTTACGCCACACTTGTAAATAGGGGTCAGCCTCAAAATCAATGGGTGTTGCGGTGGAACGCCCACCGCAACACCCATTGCACGCCCCTTGCATGCTAAGTTTAGCGTGAAAGGGGGCTTTATTTACAAGGCGGCGTTAAGCGACGTTAAGTGGCTTAATGCCGCCGTGCAAATAAGGCAAAGGGTTTATTGCTGCAGGAAAGTAACGTTCCTGTGGCAATAGGGGTTTGTAAATATCCCCCCATTCGGTTATTTGTCTTTGACCTACGGTCACAGATCCACCTTGAATGTCAGCTTCAAATCATTATGGTTGAAACAACCGCAAAGCCTACAGTTGTCTCTAAATTACTTGCAGACATAGCGCTCGGGCTTTATGCTTTTCCAGAGATGAACCAATATTCTTTTATGGAGTGTTCTCCAGAAAGCCCTGGAACAACATGCTTGGCCCAGTAAACAAAAGGGTAATTTCTGTAGTTTTTTTTCGGTGTTTCAGCCATTCCTCCACCATCAGCTCTAGGCAGCAAGGGACAGTTGAGGGGCCAACTGTAGTTTTTTTTTTACTGGCATTGATGTCTGCACAATGCAGCTTCATTTAGTTCTTTTTGCCACTACTCCATCAATTCTGTTTGTTCTGGCATTGCCTCAAGAGGAAGCCACAAAATAGAGAACGTATATACCTCTTTTTTTTCAGCTGTATGCCTTTATTCATTTTATGTTTGAAAAGTACATATCGATTCATTGAAGTGCTTTAACTACAGTTTTACAATCACAACACTCCCATTAAACGTGTGCTAAATATAGCCATACATCCTCATCAATGTGTCTCAGGAGTCGGAAAAGAATATAACAGGTTCATAAACTAAAAACCAGTGAAGAAAGCGAGCCTAGGAGAGCACCATAGGAAAGAAAGAGGAAAGGGTCTGCATCTGAAGGGTACATGAGCTCCTAGTTAGAGTGTCTGTGAGGGGAGTTAAGTGATCGGACCCTGTGAAGGAGGTGTGGGACACCTCCACACCATATGGATGAACTTCACCTCTGTGTCAGCACATCTAGGACATGTTGTTGACTCACCCGGGTACATTTGCCCTATTCTCTTAGGGGTCAAGTATCAATCACAATCAATCGACATTTGTATACTACTCACCCTGGGGGGTATCCAGGTGCTGCATATGGGAGGAGCTATTCAAACATTCAGGTCTTGAGGCTGCTCCTGAATTCAGCGAGGGATGAGGTTTGGAGGTGGATGGGGAGGTTGTTCCAGGCTTTAGCAGCGAGGTGGTAGATGGCGTGTCCTCTGGCTCGAGTACGATGGATGCGAGGGATGGTGGTGAGGGCCAGGGAGGTAGACCGCAATTGTCTAGTGGGCCGGTGGCATGTCAGGCGGTTGTTCAGGAATTCTGGTCCCTTGTTGTGGAGGACTTTTTAGGCGTGCGTGAGCAGTTTGAAGTGGCATCTCTTCTTGATGGAGAGCCAGTGCAGGCTACAGGGGTGGGGGGTGATGTGGAATCGACTGGGCAGGTCTAGGATGATTCTTGCTGCTGTGTTATAGATGGTTTGGAGGCGTTTGAGGAGGGGGTGGTGGTACCGGCATAGAGGGCGTTCCCGTACTCAAGTCGATTAGTGATGAGGGCTTGTGTGACGGTTCTTCTGGTGTCTGTTGGGATCCATCTGAAGAATTAACGGCGCATTCTGAGGGTGCGTGATGCAAATAATTAAATTGTGTGTAGCTCAATCTGGAGGCCCAGCGGTCAACTGCTGGAGGACAGCTAGTGGCCTATATCCGCCCCTTACCACACCTTCAGCCCATCCAGTTCGTTCCCCAGTGGTTGTATCAAAATGGCTTACAGAAAGGGGCCGCCCACTGACGGTGCCATGAGTTAGTATAACCTGAAGACTTGGCTAGGTATCCAGAACTTTTTGCTTGGTAGCCCAGGTGGCTATTGCCTGTTGTATTAGGGCATTATCCAGCAGAAATTGGCCTATGCCCAAATTATACACCTCTCGTAGGTCATCAAAAGATGAGCAAGTCATCTCAGACCTGTATGCCGTATGTCTGCCTCATTCCATACGGCGGGGTGGCGTTACATAAGACTTCCAGCACCATTTTCCTACTCTCAATAAAACATGGTGACCTATTTCCGTCCATCAGTGCTCATCAACCGGTCCAATACAGATCACCCCTCCAATTGCGCTGTTTTGTCTATTGTCTCTATGTCGTGTGTCGCTGCCAACCATTTCGGCCAACCATCTCATAGGCCATTGTAGCTGTGAAGCCACATAATATAGTTCATTATCAGGGGCGCTTAGTCCAGCCCTCTCAGGAGGTGCATATAATTTCTTTAGCACCACTCGATGGTGGTTCTTGCCCCACACCAAGGAGGTGAGCAGTGACTGCAGAGTTCCAAAGAAGGACCTCTCTTTTCCACTGGTGCAACATCCCTGTTTTTGCTAATCACCTGGAACAAATAACGTAAAAGTCTCATCATAGTGTTTAAAGCTATTGTGCACTGACCCTTGTGATCTGCTTTTGTATTGGGCACTATAAACTCATAAGTATTGCAGTGGGCCAATGTGCTTTCCCAGTGATGCACAAAAATCTAAATCCCATTACCAAAAGATCACCCCATTAGCTCTAAACCAACAAAGTAATCAACCATATCTCTTGTCACTCTTCCTCCTGGCCACCGATCATCTATCTTGGTTCCAGTCACACCGAGGTTGTCAAGTGGCATCTATTGTGTTTCTCCTTCCCCTTCAGCAATAGGGAAGAAATGAGTGAAAGCAAGGAAACACAATTCCCCACAACCAGAAACTACTTGCATCTTGGGCGGGACATCTGGCTGCAGGGAATGGGTTAAGTAAAGGGAACGTTGCCCTGGGCAAACTCAAGGAAACTTCAGTCTTCTTTAAGAAGGGAAACGCTTTTTGAATATCCACAACTTTAAGGTAGAAGGTATACTCAGTCAATCAATATTTACTTTATTCGATTAGCATCAGCATTAATAAAAGTACAATAAAAACATCAATAAGTATCATTCCATAATATAAAATCCAATAAAAGGTTCAGTATCAAATATAAGCATAATACATGTCTGATAAAAATCTGGATAAATACCAGCAAACAGTAAAATTATCTAACAATTGAAGATATAAGAGAGCTAGTGTTGCTTGGTTAAAATTGAAAGGTACAAGTAGTGGGCGAATATACTTATGTCACAGATTTGCCCATTTGGGGCAAATTAAATCATTATGTAAAGTGTCTAATGCAGAGAATGCATCACATGTTCAGATGGGAGGGTCTAGTGGCTCATGCCATCCTGCTACAAGTTGAGTGAACATATTCAAATGAAAATATGTTAAAAGTCTTCTGTGAGTAACCGGCATATCCAATGTTAAATAAAATTCAATGTTATCTATAGATTTCACCATGGCATAATGTGCATAGCAATGTTTGCGCTGTGAGTCTAGAGTTCTAGCTTCTTGGGTATACACCTTGAATGCTCTCTTAACTCCTACAATATCTGATTTGGAGATTAGCTCTGGCGAATTAAAGAGATGTGGTAAGCCCAAATTTGTCAGGGTAATTTTTATGTAACTAAACCAGGGTATACACAAGCTATAGTCCATGTTCAAGCAGTATCTCAATATTAATCCGTTAAATTCGAATTCTTTTTTGGTCCATATCGAACACCATAAAAGTATAGGGCGCAAACGTATGTAATCAGCTATAAAACCTACCCTTATCTGACATTCTGCGGGATTCGAAGCAATTTCCTTAAATATTTATTTTCTGCAGTTTGAATAGAAGTAGAAGATTTGTAACCCCAAATCTCCGCTCCAAAGGCTACAGTTGGAACACACTTAGCATTATAGAGGTGTAATGTAGACTTTATATGACTGTAGCCTAAATGCCTGGAAAAAGCATCAATGAGAAAGGCAACCCTATTAGACGATTGAGTATGTGATTTCAATAATGGGTCCCAGGACAATTTGTCGTCCAACAGGATGCCTAAATAGCTGAACTTGTCCACCTCACCTATGTTGTTGTACTTTATTACATAGGTTTTAGTCTTGGTACCTCTGGGTCCTATGGTCATGGTATACGATTTAGAATAATTGATTTTTAGTCCCAGATTTTCCATAAAATCATAAAATCAGCATAATAAAAGTTGCAGGCCATTAGCTGTGCTGGAAATAAGAACTGAATCATCCGCATACAACAAAGCGGGGAACGTTTTATGTCCTATCCTCGGGACATCTTTACAATGTTCCCTTAAAAACTGATCTAATTGATTTATATATAAAATAAAAAGGAAAGGAGCTAAAATACAACCCTGCCAGAACCCATTCCCTAACTGAAAATGCTAAGTGCATTACCCTGATGGACCATATCTTACTGAGGCTTCAAATCCTATGTGCAAATTATGCAAAAACGCCTCTAAGGCCTCATCCACCCCCATGTCCCTCAGAACAGCCCACACCTTAGACCTCACCACTGTGTCAAATGCTGTGCTGAGGTCCATGAAGGCTAAATGTATACTTTCCTTTTTAACCACAGTGTATTTATTAACTAAAAGATATCAATTCAGATTCTTTTCTATCCTCGTCCCAACCTGAACCCATATTGAATTTCTGACAAGATATTGTTATTATTAGCCCAGTCTGTTAGATTCTTTAACAAGACCCTACCCAGCACTTTTACTTCCGCGTCTATCAAAGAAATTGGACGGTAGCACTCTGGATTAGCTCGATTCCCTTTTTTGAAAATGGGTACTATGACCAATTGCTTCCATGAAAAGGGAATGTGACCTTGTACTGCCACATTTAGATGTTGGGTGATCAATGGGGCCCACAAATCTACACACAATTTAAAAAGGTCACCTGGAACCCCATCTGGGCCAGGCACCTTCCAGATGACAGTTCTATTATGCTTTCCCTCACCTCTTCCATTCTAAATAGACAATGGCTCCTTTAGCAGGACAGGATATATTAATGAGATCACTGTCACCTGCATATATGCAACCAAAATGATCTTCCCATTATTGCGCAGGTATGGTAACACTTAAGTCTGGTACTGTGCCCTCATTGAATAATGGCTGGTTAACTACTCTCCAGAAGTCTGCACTATTCCTTGTGTTACAGGCCTCCTTAAGCTTGTCCCAGGCTTCCCTCTTCAGGGCGCTTAATCTAATCCTGCGAGCTAACGCATACACCCTCCTGGCTGCTTTAACAGCACATATCTTCCTTGGTTTTGACTTAAGGGCTAACTTTAGATCTTTATAGACCCTTGAGCAGTTCTTATCAAACAATTTAAGTCCTGGGCTAATTGTCTTGATGTTATGTCTAGTCAGGACTCGCTGGGTCTCAATGCAAATAATAGAAAAAGAATCTAAAATGGCGTGATCATGCGCATCAATATTCAGACACACCTCAAATTCACGGCTACACTTCCCGACCAAATTACTTAGAAAGTCCTCCTGGAATGACTTTCCCCCATCTAATACGCCTCCCTTGAGATTTAAGTGTAAGCGGGTCTTTATAAATGATGGAAGACTTGGCCGCAGGATCGCACCAACCAAATTCTACCGTAATCGGGTTGTGATCACTAAAAATACTCCATACTATTTTCAAATCTACCAAAAACTGAAGCAGGCATGCAGATGCCAAAATAAATTCAATAGTTGTATTATTACTTCTTCCCTTAAAAGTCGGGATGGCCATGGGTGTGTCATACTCTTCTTTAGATAAAAGATTAATAAGGTTTAACTCTGAAACTAAAAGATTAAGATTATCACTCTGGCCTGAGTCCTTAAAATGAATCCGCTCCAATCCCTCTAAATGTTCCTGATCCCTCCTTTCCTCAGCACATGTCTCACAAGGATGTAGGTTGGAATCTCCAACTAACAGGACTATTGGCGAGAAGGACCACTCTGACAATCTTTTTTTGCAGAATCTTCTAAGCTCAATATCCAGTGTGATCTTGGTAGATGGTGAATTATAAATATTTATTATCAACACCTTGATATAATGGGCAAACGATAGTAGTACTCCCAAGATAATTCCAGAGTCAAATGTTATTTGTTATGTAGTGCAGTCTAATCTTAAGTTTATAAACTTTGCCAGGCACCCTTTTGCTCTACCAAACTGGGAGGCCTCTGCTTTCACCTGAAAAGCAATAAACCCATCCATATATAGATTCCCCTCTACGTCCCAAGTTTCTTGAAAGCACACGATCCCAAATGTTTTTCATAGATCCACCCCCCGTTTATCAACTAAAAGTGTGCTTAGCCCTGCAATATTCCAGCTTAATATGGACAAATTACTTTTTGTATTGTTCAAGGGTGCTCCTTCCCCAATCTCCCTCCCTATTATATCTTTAGCACACTAATTCATATTCTCTCTGGGATCAGACTGACGGGGACTGTTTTCTTCTCTGGAAAGTCAATCTAAATCTCCTAGGGCTTCAAATCAATTGCATGTAGGTATAGCAGAAAAACTGGACATGTTCACAATGCCCCCTACTTTCACGGTTGCATCTGCCTGTGTATCCTCCCTAAATGCATTGGGTGCCCTAATAGGTGCAGCCAGGATCACGGGAGACCGCAGCAGGTTTATGGCGGGCAACACGTCTTGATGAAAGTTTGACAATAGACGGTACCCCTCCCGGATCCCTGATTCGCTGCCTAACACTTTACTAGAGTGTTTTTCACAGTGGGTCCGTAAGTATACTGACACCACTGAGCACCACAACACACCTTAGCTCGTGTGTTGTATATTCACTTGTCAAGTGGCACAACTTTTTTGCCACTCACGCACTTTTTCACTAGGTCCTGACGAAAGCCCTCTTACAGTTTTCTTAGGGCTGAAACATGTAGACCGCATTCAAGACAACTATGAGTATAATTCACTCCAGTAGTTGCGCCATCTGTTTTTAACTGTATCCTGGGCCGAAAATATTAAACACATAAGGCAAGGATTCTCAGAGATACTTTTAGAGTTTTCACAACACCACTTCACACTAATTTCACCACACCAGCTCCGCTGTAACCAGGCATCGTGGCCCAACCGGGGGGCATTCGGCCACCCGGTTGGGACCCCAATGATGAAGCATGACACCAACCAGGTTGGTGTGTGAGGGGTCTTTTAATAACCTAATGGTTCCCTGGCACTGTTCACTATAACAGTGAGTCACATTCCTTCTTGAGTGGGTTTGTCCACTTTGGTTCAGAGATGCCCTAATAGATACCCGCAAATGCAAAAACAACAGTTGATGGACAGAATGCAGAACAATGTCATACATTCACCCCAGTACAGAGATCTGGGCCTAAATCCATCGTTTTTTTGCTCACCATGCATTTCCAGTTGGCAGTTCGGGCTGGATTGTTCCCACAAGGAACAGGGTCAAGACTGATTTGCATATGGCTGGGTCCAAACTGGGGTGCTGTGGTGAGCAAAAGAATGATGGATTAAACCCAGATCCTTGTGACTGGGGGTGAATGTTTGCATTATCCAGCATTCCGTCCATCAATTGTTTCTTTTGCATTTGTCGCCCTAAGTGGGAAGGGTATGCCCAGACGTGGGTCCCGTGCTCACTACACCACTGGATTCAAGCTAGCCTGGCTGATGAAGGTTGATGCCCTGAAACCGGTCCCAGGATGCTTGTTTCCGGTCCAGGGAGGACCTAGTTTGGCAGTATGGGCTGGACTGTTCCCACAAGGAACAGGGTCAAGACTGATTTGCATATGGCTGGGTCCAAACTGGGGTGCTGTGGTGAGCAAAAGAATGATGGATTAAACCCAGATCCTTGTGACTGGGGGTGAATGTTTGCATTGTCCAGCATTCCGTCCATCAATTGTTTCTTTTGCATTTGTTGCCCTAAGTGGGAAGGGTATGCCCAGACGTGGGTCCCGTGCTCACTACACCACTGGATTCAAGCTAGCCTGGCTGATGAAGGGTGATGCCCTGAAACCGGTCCCAGGATGCTTGTTTCCAGTCCAGGGAGGACCTAGCTTGGCAGTTCGGGCTGGACTGTTCCCACAAGGAACAGGCTCAAGACTGATTTGCATATGGCTGGGTCCAAACTGGGGTTCTGTGGTGAGCAAAAGAATGATGGATTAAACCCAGATCCTTGTGACTGGAGGTGAATGTTTGCATTGTCCAGCATTCCATCCATCAATTGTTTCTTTTGCATTTGTCGCCCTAAGTGGGAAGGGGATGCCCAGACGTGGGTCCCGTGCTCACTACACCACTGGATTCAAGCTAGCCTGGCTGATGAAGGGTGATGCCCTGAAACCGGTCCCAGGATGCTTGTTTCCGGTCCAGGGAGGACCTAGCTTGGCAGTTCGGGCTGGACTGTTCCCACAAGGAACAGGCTCAAGACTGATTTGCATATGGCTGGGTCCAAACTGGGGTGCTGTGGTGAGCAAAAGAATGATGGATTAAACCCAGATCCTTGTGACTGGGGGTGAATGTTTGCATTGTCCAGCATTCCGTCCATCAATTGTTTCTTTTGCATTTGTCGCCCTAAGTGGGAAGGGTTTGCCCAGACGTGGGTCCCGTGCTCACTACACCACTGGATTCAAGCTAGCCTGGCTGATGAAGGGTGATGCCCTGAAACGGGTCCCAGGATGCTTGTTTCCGGTCCAGGGAGGACCTAGCTTGGCAGTTCGGGCTGGACTGTTCCCACAAGGAACAGGGTCAAGACTGATTTGCATATGGCTGGGTCCAAACTGGGGTGTTGTGGTGAGCAAAAGAATGATGGATTAAACCAAGATCCTTGTGACTGGGGGTGAATGTTTGCATTGTCCAGCATTCCGTCCATCAATTGTTTCTTTTGCATTTGTCGCCCTAAGTGGGAAGGGTATGCCCAGACGTGGGTCCCGTGCTCACTACACCACTGGATTCAAGCTAGCCTGGCTGATGAAGGGTGATGCCCTGAAACCGGTCCCAGGATGCTTGTTTCCGGTCCAGGGAGGACCTAGCTTGGCAGTTCGGGCTGGACTATTCCCACAAGGAACAGGGTCAAGACTGATTTGCATATGGCTGGGTCCAAACTGGGGTGCTGTGGTGAGCAAAAGAATGATGGATTAAACCCAGATCCTTGTGACTGGGGGTGAATGTTTGCATTGTCCAGCATTCCGTCCATCAATTGTTTCTTTTGCATTTGTCGCCCTAAGTGGGAAGGGTATGCCCAGACGTGGGTCCCGTGATCACTGCACCACTGGATTCAAGCTAGCCTGGCTGATGAAGGGTGATGCCCTGAAACCGGTCCCAGGATGCTTGTTTCCGGTCCAGGGAGGACCTAGCTTGGCAGTTCGGGCTGGACTGTTCCCACAAGGAACAGGGTCAAGACTGATTTGCATATGGCTGGGTCCAAACTGGGATGCTGTGGTGAGCAAAAGAATGATGGATTAAACCCAGATCCTTGTGACTGGGGGTGAATGTTTGCATTGTCCAGCATTCCGTCCATCAATTGTTTCTTTTGCATTTGTCGCCCTAAGTGGGAAGGGTATGCCCAGACGTGGGTCCCGTGCTCACTACACCACTGGATTCAAGCTAGCCTGGCTGATGAAGGGTGATGCCCTGAAACCGGTCCCAGGATGCTTGTTTCCGGTCCAGGGAGGACCTAGCTTGGCAGTTCGGGCTGGACTATTCCCACAAGGAACAGGGTCAAGACTGATTTGCATATGGCTGGGTCCAAACTGGGGTGCTGTGGTGAGCAAAAGAATGATGGATTAAACCCAGATCCTTGTGACTGGGGGTGAATGTTTGCATTGTCCAGCATTCCGTCCATCAATTGTTTCTTTTGCATTTGTCGCCCTAAGTGGGAAGGGTATGCCCAGACGTGGGTCCCGTGATCACTGCACCACTGGATTCAAGCTAGCCTGACTGATGAAGGGTGATGCCCTGAAACCGGTCCCAGGATGCTTGTTTCCGGTCCAGGGAGGACCTAGCTTGGCAGTTCGGGCTGGACTGTTCCCACAATGAACAGGGTCAAGACTGATTTGCATATGGCTGGGTCCAAACTGGGGTGCTGTGGTGAGCAAAAGAATGATGGATTAAGCCCAGATCCTTGTGACTGGGGGTGAATGTTTGCATTGTCCAGCATTCCGTCCATCAATTGTTTCTTTTGCATTTGTCGCCCTAAGTGGGAAGGGTATGCCCAGACGTGGGTCCCGTGCTCACTACACCACTGGATTCAAGCTAGCCTGGCTGATGAAGGGTGATGCCCTGAAACCGGTCCCAGGATGCTTGTTTCCGGTCCAGGGAGGACCTAGCTTGGCAGTTCGGGCTGGACTGTTCCCACAAGGAACAGGGTCAAGACTGATTTTCATATGGCTGGGTCCAAACTGGGGTGCTGTGGTGAGCAAAAGAATGATGGATTAAACCCAGATCCTTGTGACTGGGGGTGAATGTTTGCATTGTCCAGCATTCCGTCCATCAATTGTTTCTTTTGCACTAATAGATACCCAGCTCCGTTGATCTTTTGGTCTATAAAAATAACCCAAAGGCAGTAAAACAATCTTTCTGAATTCCACCTGAGTACTCAAATTCCCATTAAACAGACTTTTGGCCACATTATGAGTATTGAAGTTGACAATGATGCAATCTTCTTATATGTCCGGCCTCCCAGGCCCGATCCACCCTACTCGCCTTAGCATCAAGATGTTATTAGCGAGTCTAGGCGGAAAACTTCTATAGCGGCCCAACCAGTTCACAGTCTTATAAAAACTGCTCATATGACTCCTTTTGACCCCTCCTTAGGCCAGGAACACCTGCGAGAATAATCACATATGGACATGAAGCTGGGGGCAGTCCTATCACTGGCTGTACTTCTACTTGGGCTTCTCCCCTGTCTTCATTCTTTTTGCTTCCTTGATCCTTAGATGCCATGAGAGGGGGTTCTCTCATTCTGTTTTTTTACAGGGTGCTATGGAGCTCTTCTCCTACTCATAGTTATGAGACGATTCAAGAACACGAGAAAATAAGCTCCAACACCTTAGTCAACTATTAGAAAATATAACAAATCTGTGGTTAGTGAACTTTGGTTTAATTTTCTAAGGCCAATTAAAGTACATACAACAGCGCATCCAATGAGGCATATGTCAGTTGAAAATAGTGCAAGAGGTGGGACTGAGGAAGGGACCGAGAGCTGTGGAGAAATTAGTGTCATTTTTGGAGGGTCCTAATGCCAGGTCCCGCCTTAATGAATTCTCCTCAATTAAAATAAGTAAGAACAGAAATAAACATTAATATCAACATCTTTTAAGTACAAGATTTTCTGTTATCTCTTTTCAGCACTTTCATTAAAAGGTTTATTGCACTGTTCTTTTGCGCTCCACACTGATTTCAAGGATAAATGATCATCAAAAACCATTCCCAAGTACCAACAGTCAGTAACACTGATAATCAAGTAGTGCCAACGTATCCTCCGCTTCAATATTTGCTCCAACCAAACACAGACATCTGAGTCTTCCTTATGTTTACTGCAAGATGTTCTTTGACATAATTAATCAGAGTAGGCAAAGGCATCTGTAACTTTAATACATCTCTGCCCACACAGGACTAAGTGTTGTGTAGTTCCTATAAATCTATATAGGATCTGTGCGTTTAGACAACATAAACTGTGGGAACGGTGTCCAAACTGATTCCAGACACCCCCACCAGATATGTTCGCCTGTATATAAGTTAGCTCACAGTGCCACTATGAACTCCTCTTACCAATGAGCGAATAGTTTCTGGCAACAATCAAACATGACAACCCTGACCCTTCAGGGATCGTGGAAACAGTACAGTACTTTTCGCTCAGTCACTCGTGCTCACTTTGTCTCAGAGAGATATACAGAATAAACGGTGGGGACGTATTCCCATAAGCATTTATTGAACCAGAGCCATTCTAGTATAAAATACGTGTGCTCTAACAACCACAAGACAGAAACAGATGTATAATGGTATTAGCACAAACAGAGCAAATAGATGGTAGAATTCTACCATAGTGCTAAAACAATGAAGATATGCAAGCATATAAGCACATGACAGTAATAATGCGTACTCCTACGAGACAAACCCTAACTAGATGTACCTAAGTGTACCTAGCATGTATGTAGGTCTATAGCCAAGAATCCCCTTAGGATAGCGCCAACCCCATTACCTGATGTGGGAGAGTGAAGGACCCCGTCTTGGTCTCGAGATGGACTCCCCGCAAGGGATGTCAGAGCACTGCTTGCTGTAGTGTCTGCGTGCAGGAACCTCAGCGTCTCGCGTCAGTGTGTCAGCATGGAAGTCTATCTGCTTTGCCAACCCCAGCAAAGATATGGTGCTTATGTACCCAAAAGGTACCCTCAGGGGATCTACCTTGCTGTGTCATGTCGGCCGAGGAAGACGATAGTGATGAACCTTATACATAGTTATTATGCAGAAGATAGTAATCCTGCTGTGATTCTGAGAATCCTCATGCATAATAAATTAGGCTAGTTTTCGGATAAAACCACACAACATTTATGCAGCACCTAATCTAGGGAAAAGGTCAGCACCAAACCTGTTATGTAGTACAATGGCAGGGTAAATGTAGGTGAAAGGTTAGGAGACTACCCATGCCTATATTGGGGTACACCGCGGATCATAACTCATGAACAAAGAACCAATTCCGTAATAGTGGTCGCAAATTGTGCACCAAATTTTACCGAATTTTTTTTACTTTATGAACCAACCTATGTACTAATGGGTCAGTTCATTAAATGCAGAATCAATAGTTATGAAGTAGGTCGCAAACTGTGACCCACTACGATTGGCCACAGTCACAGGGTTTACAGAGGTCAGCAGACCACCATATCTGTGACTGATTTAAATAAAACAATCCTTTTTGTGATGCGTTTAAAAAAAAATTAAAAGATACACAAATCTTTTTTAGGAGTAGGCGATGGTTGACCACTGCCTGCTCCTAAAAAATTTTTGTCCACATTCATTAAGGGGAAGAGGACTTTACAAATGTATTACCGCCTTTGAGTTGGTGGTAAAACATTAATCCGTACCATAAGCAGGGCCACTAGAATAATGTGATTCTGCAGCCACAGCTCTTTTTGCATAGTTATGGATTTGCCGCATTTGCTACATATTCTGTCATATGCTGCATTGTTTACAGATTTTAAGAAAAAAAATAGTTTCTAGTTTCAACAGATCAAAAGTCACTAAAAAAGCGGCTTTGCATGTTGCTGTGCAGAGGAAGGCACTTCACAAACGTTCAGTGTTAACCTTTAAGTTGCATATTGCTTTATTTTGCTGTTAAACTGGTACTAATATGTTACATTATGTTAGGTCGCTTAGTGTGACATGACTTATTACCCTTGAGGATATCCAGGAGCTGGAGCAGGAACGTAGGCCAGGGGGAGCTCCTAGTTGAACAGTCAGGTCTTCAGTTTCTTGCAGAACTTGATTAGAAAAGGGGTGGTCGTGGAAAAGTGGTTTGAATTAGCATAGTTTCTGGATGGATAGCCAGTGTAGGTCAGTGAGTTAGGGAGTTATGTGAGCACTTCTGGGGATGCCTAGGATAAGTCTGGTGGAGGTGTTTTGGATGATCTGGACTCCTTGAGTAAGCTGGTTGGAGATACCGATGTAGAGCACGTTGCCCTAGTCAAGTCTACAAGTTATGAGGGCCTGGGTGACAGTGCGTCTTGTGTGCGTGGGGAGCCATTTGCAAATTTTGCAGAGCATTCTAAGAATGATGAGGTCACTGTGTTCACCTGTTCATTTATTGTGAGTTTGTTGTCTAGGATGATACTGAGGTTTCTGGCATGGTCTGTAGGGGGGGGGGGCGTGGGTCTCAGTTCTGCTGGCCACCAGGAGAAGTCCCATGGGGAGCTCCTGTTTCCAAAGATCAGGATCTCTGTTTTGTCCATGTTGAGTTTCAGACAATTCTCCCTTATCCAGTTGGCCATGTCGGTTATGTACGAGGTGAAGTTTATCTTGGTAGTGTTGTTCTCATCAGTGAGGTAGAGGATGAGCTGTGTGTCATCGGCATTGGAGACAATGTTGATGTAGTGGGCTCTTATGATGTGGGTGAGGGGTGCCATGCATACTTTAAAAAGGGTTGGGCTGAGGGAGGATTCTTGGGGCACTCCACAGATGAGCTTTTGGGTTTGGAAGTGTAAGGGCAGACTATGACCCTTTGTGTTCTGTCAGAGAGGTAGGAGGCAATCCATCTCAGGACGGGTCCTTGAATTCCTGATTTATGAAGTCTAGAGATAAAGGTGCTGTGGGATATGGTGTTGAAGGCCGCTGAGCGGTTGAGAAGAATGAGGGCTGCGGTTTCCTCTCTGTCCATGACGATCCAGATGTCATCTGTTGCTGCCAAGAGAGCGGTTTCCTTGCATTGGTTGCTGAGGAATCCTGACTGAGTGATGACCAGGAGGTGGTGCTGTTCTAGGTGGGAGGATAGTTGCCTAATGGTCTCTTTCTCCATAATTTTGGATGGTAATGGTAAGAGCAAGATCTGTCTTAAGGTGTTGAGTTCTTCCAGGTCTGGTGAGGTTTTTTTTCAGGAGAGCTGTGACCTCTGCATGTTTCCAGTTATCTGGGAAGTTTCCGCTAAGGATGAGGGTGTTGATGATGGTGGTGAGGTTGTCACTGATCAGTGTTCTTCCCAAGTTGAAGATGTGGTGAGGGCAGGGGTCAGTGGAAGCCTCTGAATGGTCTTCATAATTCCAGAGGTACCTCAAATCTCTGATCTCTTGTCTGGGGGTGAGTGTTTGATTTGCTCAGCATTCCGTCCATCATTTGTTTGCACAGCATTTTTCGCCCTAAGTGGGCTGGGTATGCCCAGACGTGGGTCACTTGCTCGTTGCGCCTCTGGATTCAAGCTAGCCTGGCTGATGAGGGTTGAAACCCTCAAACTTGGCCCAGGATGCTTGTTTCCGGTCTATGGAGAACTTGGCCTGGCAGTTCGGTCTGGACTGTTCCCATGGGGAGCAGGGTCAAGACTGATTTGCATATGGCTGGGTCCAAACTGAGGTGGCATGGTGAGCAAACAATGATTTTAACCCAGATCTCTTGACTGGGGGTGAGGGTTCGAAACATTTCAGCACTCCGTCCATCATCTTGTTGTGTTTATTGTACATGGTGGACATAGCGAAAACCTGCCCATGTGTTCACTTAATACATTGTGCCTCAACCCATGCTACAAGTTGCTCTTACAGTATTTGCAGAGTTTTATAGAGCGCTGGCTAGATCCGGAGGTATAAGAGCGCTTTACATGAGGATCAGCGAGATACAGGTTACAAAAGTGATATCAGTTACAGGAGCCAAGTATAAACATAGGAGAAAAACAGTGATTACACAATAACAAGAGTTATTAGCGCATAGCATAGCCAAGACACACGTCTTTTAGAAATAGTTTTACAGGTCAGGCCAATAAATTACTGGGTTTTCCATCTCTCCCTCCTGAGTAACTGGGACATGTCTGTGGTTCAATCCCAGATTCAGCCATATTCTTAAAGAGAATGATTACTATGGAAATCCATCATTTGAGATAAACTTTAAGCATGGCCAATGAATGAGAAGATCCGTATTGCAATCATGTCAACAATTTTCATAACTTTTTACTACTGCTCTTCTGGTTCAGTTCCATGTAGCTTTTTGAGGTAGGCAGCCTGGGCTCCTTTGTCAATCGCATGAGAGGGAAGATCTCTACTCGGTTTTTCTGTGCCCTAGACTGCAATGTATCCCAATTCTTGGTCTTTGCTGATTGTTGGTATATTTATAGAATTCCTGAAAACTGAGAGACTAGACAGAAATATCACAATGCTATGCTTTCTGACCCCCTTCAAATCCTCAACATCTACCTCAATTTGTGTCTTGCTTCATTATCACTATACTGGGAGTAAATGTATTATGAGCTATCTTTATGAGAACATTAATTTCCTTTACATTAAAGCATAAAGGTTGGAACAGTTTCATTACATAATCTGCAGAGAAAAATTCAGCAAATTGATAATTTACATGGGGTTAGCAGTGGAGGTACTTGTAATGTCCTCCAGTTTTCTAACTGCATTATTTTACAATTAATGGGTCAATGTATCTGGCATAGGTTTACAATGATTTGTTCCTTCCTTCATAACAAATGTCAACAAGTGTGAATAGGAAAGGAAAGGTTGATTGCAGTGTCTCATGTGATATATGTTAGATTATCATGAGATACGTTTCCAAATGTATAATGATGATACTAAAATCCACTTCCAACTTAAAATCTACTTAGGTAGCCAAATAACATCAAGGAATGACTAGATCACTGGCTCTTTGAGATGAAAGGACATTAACTTTGCTTGAAAAGATCAAAGTAGAGATTGTGGTACTAAGTAGTCCAGACAATGGCATGCTGGCCTTTAATTGGTCCAAGAGCCTGGCCCTCCCTTTTATGCATGTCATAAAGTATAAAAAGCTAGGATTAATCGTGAAGATTGATCATTTGACCACCAAGTTAAAGCTGAAGTTTCTGGTCATAACATCCAGCTGATTTTGCTGATCATGTCAATAAACTATTAAGATGCACTAACACGAGGCCTAGCCCTAGTGATGGATTGACTGTACTACTGTAACATGATTTACAATGGGCTCCTGAAAAATCAAATGGACGTCTTATGTTGACTACAAAACCACACTGCCAAATTCTACTCAGCCTCTGGAAATTGGACCATTTATAACTGACCTTGTAAGCATTCAACTGGTTCCCAGTGAACTCCTATGCACCACTCACAGCACCCACTGCAACAAATCCCCTAGTTATCTACAATACCTAGCCAACATTACATTCCAACTAGGAAGCTTTGGTCAATTAATATGCATGTCATTCAACACAAACAATCATATAATAGAAATTTGGAGACAGATTCATGGGCGACCCTGGTCAAAAGTTATGCAATACCCTACGTTTCAGCCTGAGTGGGGCTGAACCACCTCCTCTTCAGAAATTGCCTGCAGAGTGAACTCCTTACACAGCATTCACCTGATCTCAGATATCAACAAGCGCAACAAGAAAGGAATAATGAATTGGGTTGCGTCACTTCTAATTTGATTGGACTTTAGCTCCTTCTTCCTAGCCGCCTTTGACTCCTGATATTCCTCAGGGCTCTGTAATATCCTCCCTGCTTTGTGTACATTGCTGAACAAAACATATACATTAGCCAATAAATATACCAATGTATAGGAAATCTTAAAGTTTGCAAAGATATCTTACTTTTCTTCACAGCAGTGTTACTGCTATGATGAGTCACCAAGGGTAGTGGGTTGGACTAGGATGGGTTGGTAGCCATTCTCCAGCCCCTGCTCTGAGCTCTCATCCCTAAGCTACATGGCAATGAAGTGCACCACCTCTGAACTGCGATGGTCCCCATTTCTCCAGTCATGAACTCATGGTGTCCCAAAGGGTCAAAATGTCCCAAATGGGGTCCTTTGTACTGTCATGCCTGTCAGACAGTTTGAGGAGGAAACCCTGGGAAGTGAGACAAGACTTCCATCACCCTCACAACCTAATCACATCTCAGTAATCCAAAGATTCCATTCCATTTATTTCCCTGAAGTATACAAGCATCTTCAAGCAAATGTGGAGTCCAATGGGTTCTCTCATGAGAACAGGATATGTGAATTCAAGTGTGGTTCTGGTGATGGAATATCAGGATCCCAGGCTTCCCGTATTGCTTAGAATAGCTTGTGCACCTTAGGGAAATTAATTTTAGAACTTATCGAGGACCCTCAAGAAATCCCCTCATTCCACCTGCACTCTCGTGCATGCATGGTAGAACAGGACATATTTGGTTTTTCAGGCATGGAGGGAACCTGAAGTGTCGACCAACACTGATGCCTCTTTGTTCTACCAGACAGCTCTTCTAGTCTACCAGGTGAAAATTGGGAGCCACCATGGCGATGGACATACTGCCATGCTTCTCTGCCACTATATAATATTACACTACACAACCTAACCACCTCTTTAATATATGGTAATGCTGTTTGTTAGAACTGCCAGCCTTAAGCTGGTCTTCCGCCAAATGTGTTGCCTTCCACCGCTATTTTTGCGGACTTCATTTCTTCTGGCGTTAGGACTCTGTGCACTTTTTCACTGCTAACTAGTGCTACAGTGATTGACTTATACCCAATTGGCATATTTAATTTACTTGCAGGTCACTAGTAAAGTGGCAGTAGCCGGGGCCTGTAAATTAAATGCTACTAGTGGGCCTGCAGTACTGATTGTGACACCCACTTAAGTAGCATTTTAAACATTCCTCAGGCCTGCCACTGCAGCCTGTGTGTGCAGTTTTAGATTGTCATTTCGGCATGTCAAAATAAACCTTTTGCTGGGCCCAAACCTTCCTTTTTAATACATATAATTCACCCTTAGGGGAGGGCCCTGGCCAGCACAGAGGACAGGGTGCAATGTAGCCGGCCTGCCCTCCATCGCAGTCGGCCTGGAACTCTGAATTTACTCCGGTCTAGCTCGACCTTAAGTAACCTTTTAGCACTATTGAGTTCCAAGCACTGTTTTTGGATTTAATTCTTTTTAATTCATATCTCGAAATCTAGTGATTGGATTTTTTATGTTGTGGTCTTGTTTAACTCAGATAAATATTCTATTTTTGTAAACTGGCTTGGAATCCTTTTGTGGTGTTTTCACTGTGTTACTGTAATTTAAGTGTTGCACAAATACTTTGCACATTGCCTCTTAGGTTAAGCCTGACTGTTCTGTGCCAAGCTACCAGAGGGTGAGCACAGGTTAATTTAGGTGATGTACCTCACTTACCCTGACAAGGATTGTGGCTCCTGCTTGGACAGGGTGTATACTCTGCCAACCAGAAACTTCAATTTCTAATACATATTATATAAATTACATATATTGCATAAACATGTATAGTCACAGTGAAAGTCATAAGTTTAGCTTAAGCAAATTTGTGACCTATGAAATTTGTCCAACTTCCTCAACTTACCCCTAGTTACAATGCAAAACCTAAAAGCCATGGAAAGTCCCCAGTTATTGTGAGCCACACAATCATTTCTTTGGAGCCAACCCTTAATAAATTCGGATGCTCATATAGAATATTTGTCATCCGCTTGAGTGGATGGTACTTTAATCCCACCATGGTGCTATGAGCAAGGGAAGTGTGGACTACAGATGTAATCACTGCTCTACCTACCATAAAGGTAAAACTTGCTAATCGTTTTAATTTATCAACTGCAATGTAATTTCTGCTTGATGCATTGTGGGTGCATGCAGAATAGAGGAGGGCTGTGTATTTCATTTCCAGTGGTGGCCATGGGTCTCTTAGGACTCCATGAAGTCCAGCAGATCTCGTGGGTAGCATCTGGGATGCACCCACACAAACCTCCAAGAATAAGGCCACCTGAATGCAGATTTAATACTGGGTGGTGTGCTCTTTTTCACTGTTGGCTCCATAATACTAATTTATCATTCGACCCCTTCAGATAAGGGGCTGGACTCATTTACATGGTGCACACACATCTTTTCCCCACCTTAGTGCACTGGTAGTGATGGGTGGTGTGTTCTGCCAGTTTGAAAACTGTTACCCACCAAACACACCAAATGCCACTGCTGGTGTACTGTAGTAGGTGGTATAGTATTTGCGAATAAGAACTTACTTTATTTCTAGTGGTGCTTACAACCGTTCACATAATGAAAACCCTAACATTGATTTTGGTACTTAATAGTCTTTATCTAATGAGAACCCTGATATTTTATCTGTTTGTTTAAAATCCTAGATAAAAAGTTCTTACTTTAGCTTAACTGCAACCTAGAAAAAAATATGTCATTAGCTGTTGATGGGATTTGTAATGGATATGAAATTCCCTTAGATCAGTTGAGTTACATTATTGTAATTGTGCTCCCAACTATGCATTTGAAATGGTTTTCATAATATAAAGACAACTTTGAAATTTGCAATCATGTCAAATAAAATACATAAATTCAGTTAAATATGTATGTATGGATGTATGTATATGCTTCATGAAGCAGGAAGGCTAGGAGCAGTACTCGTTGGCCACCTGGCCTAGAATCTGGGAGTTCAGAAAGGACAGGAACACAGATGGGATCACAAAGGACCAAGGTGAGCCTGATCATACTCCCAGGTTTATTACCTACAGAAAATGGGCCTTAGTCATTGACCTCTGGTTTTGTGAAACAAGGTGACAAGGCTCCCCTAGAAAGACAGCTATTGTCTATGAATTATCAGTGTGTATTGCTCAAAGCTTTTTCAAGCAAAGTTCAAGGCTGCAGAAGGAAATAATAAATAAATGTATGGCCTTCTGGAGCCTTCGTCTGTTACAGCATCCAGCCCTGCTGTGCTGGAAGATTCTGAGAATTAAAAAAGTGTCTGAATTTAAAGGTAAATCTCTGGGACTGCGACAAGTCAGGAAAACCATCTCAGCAGTGAAGCGACCTCGCCATCTAAAGCATGAGGCATGGTCCTGCTTTGAGCGTTTAGTGCAAAAACTAAAAGCTTCAGTGGGAACCCTGACTCAACAGACCCAGCATCGAGGGAGCCTCATTTCTGCGGCATGCTGTTTTACACCTCAAGAGGAGTTTACCTTCCTGAGAAATGACAAAGTCCCAAGCTAAAATTCCCTCTCCATCACAGTTGACCTAAAATGACACCTCTGGAGCTTTGTGTATTCTTTGATTAGAAACTGTATCACCTAGTTTTCTGACATTAATAAGGCTCTGATACTGATTAAGTACTTAACAGTCAGATCTCTGGGAAAAGGCTACAGCTTTTGGCCATAGGTACCAATGATTAAGTCGTGGTCTGCATTTTTGATTTGGTGGGGTATCCCCTCCTAAATGAATAATCCACAATCTCAAACACAATCATTTGAATGAGCGTACTTTGTGGCAGAATAATTGTAATGGGTAACTTGTGTAGTACTGCACAGCAGTCCAGTGTTTGTATTCCCAAGCACAACATCCTGCTGACATCACACCAATGGCATTCACAAAGCAAAGTCATCTGATGGCAAAATATCAGGGGAGCATACTTATACCTGTACAGTATTATGGGGCATCATACCGACAGCCCACTCCCATGACAGTAATCTGTTTCTATTCTTTCTTCCATCTCCTACAGCTGATCACAAGATGGTTATTTACTGGTCTACCAACCTTCAACATAAGGCAAACCTTCCTTTCTCTGCCACATTATATGTCTAAAGTATGACTGTTAATAACTAGGATCCACCATACAGGCCTACCCATCCTTCATTACCTAATAATAGTGCAAAATAATATACAATATCCTACCATTACGTCCAGTTCCAAGTGAAAACCAGTGAAGCAATTGGGTTTGGCAGCTGCCACCAGTCATATGGGGGCCCGTGAAACAGAACATTTCAACCCAAACTTGATTTCAGGATACCGGCCCCTTAAGTTTAGATGTACAAAGGAACACCATAGTGAGTGCTGGCCCACTACTATATCAGCTGCCAGCGAAAACACAACAGCTAGTTGTCTCCTTAACTGTTTTTTTGACGAAACACCAATGACTGGACACCTGGTCAGCAGTGACTATAACACCAGAATACAGGAAGGCCCTTAAACGACACTGTGACTTTGCTGGGGGAGGGACGGTGTTTGTTGTTTGGGAGTCAGCCTTTTGAACCCACAGGATTTGGTACTATTTCATGGTGCAGGGAGCACGGATCCCAAGGATTCAGTCCACTTAGTTAACCAGCGTGATACCTCAAGTTGGACCAGTCTGAGGATTAGGCCTCTTTCCCCCGGGAAACAGGCTAAACCACGTAGTCGGTACTACGCGTGGCTGAACACCGAGGCGTAACTACGGACGTCTAAACCACGCATATGCCTTTACCCCGCATATTCGTGGTTCAGACGTCCGTGGTAGTTAGTGCTCTAGTCTGCAGACTACGGGTTGGAAGTGAGCTGGCGGAGGGTTGGAAGTGAGCTGGTGAGTACCTTTGTTTATAGGGTGGAAGGCTCGTGGGGTCGTGGGCAGTTTTGTGGGCTGGACGGTGGGTCGTGGGTAGTTTTGTGGGCTGGGGGGTGGGTCGAGTAGTTTACTGGACTTTCTTTTTAGGGTGGAGGGCTGGGGGTGTCGGGGGTAGTTTTGTGGTCTGGGGGGGTTGTGTCGGGGGTAATTTAGGGCTCGGGCGGGGAACTGGGATGTTATTTAAATATGGGTCAAGGTTTTAGGGTTTAGGGCAGGGCAGTTCGTTTTCTGGGCTGGGGGTGGGTCTGGGTAGTGTTCTGGGTTGGGGGTGAGTCGGGGGTAGGTTTCTGGGCTTTGTTTTTAGGGTGGGGGGCTGAGGGGTTGGGGTAGTTCTCTCAGATGGGGTGGGTCGGGGTAGTTTTCTGGGCTGGTGGGTGGGTCGGGGGTAGTTTAGGACTCAGTGCGGGGGCTGGGATGTTTTAAAATATGAGTCAAGGATTTAGGGCTCAGGGGGGTGTAGGGCTCTGGGGGGTTTTAGGGCTCACGGCACAGGGGGGCTGGGGTGTTTTTAGTGCTGGAGTGGGATTTGTTTTTAGGGCTGCATTCCGCTTTTAGGAGTTAGGGCAGGGTGTTGGGCTATTTTTAGGGCTGGGGTCGGGCTAGAACTCGGGGCAGGTGAGTGGGTTTTAGGACTCAGGGCGGGTGTTAGGGCATAATCTTAACCAAGCATATGATTTTACCAATTATGCCATTACAACTAAATTCATTGTCCAGGCATGTGTGGTAAAGGTATGCGTGGTTAAGACATGGTCATTATTAAGACTGCGTTGTTAAGGCAGGCGTGGTTAGGGAATTCGTGGTTCCGACATACAACCCTTTTCCGCTAATACAAGTCTTATACCCTAGTGGAGATAAGTCCTTTTAGAATGTTGGAGTTTACCTGACGAGAACCACATAGGATAACATTAGACTTACGATGAAAGTCACATAAAATCTAACAACTAGGGCATAGGAGCCATGAAAAAACATTTGGGGCTGTCTCTATTATCCGAGGTCTAACCCCTACTGCTTCCAAGGTGAACCCTTCACTGCTCGCCTCGGGTACCTAAGAAAGTCAGATTCAAAAGGGAGTAACTTGGTTATTCAATTGAAGTGCAACATGTTGGGAGCCCTGGCACACCAGTGGTAAAATATAGTTTCCGTGTAGGAGCTGCCCAGCAACTCCTGACTATCCTGACACCCCCAAGGCCATCACTTGCAATATACTAAATAGTTGAGGTTGCATTCCTTGTACCACTTTACTCCGATAACATATTTATCATGAAATTGTAATTTGATACAAATTTTATCAATAAATTAATTAAAATCATTTTGTGAATGTCTTGTGGTTTGCTAACCAACACCTTTTCTCCTTCTAGGAGTATTCCTAGAGGGAATTCATCTCCTTTCCTGGAATTCTGTATAGTTGAGAGGCTGTAAATGGCACAAGACAGTCTATTTCACTGCCAACCCTGCTGAAATGGTGGCCATGCTCATCACTCAAACTCAAAAACTGATTCAATGGGTCTTCGGTGGTGTGGTGCTCCCTGACACACGAGTAATCCCAGTTCTGGGATCATCATAAGGAGAACACTCAAAAGCCCAAAGGTGTAGTCCTCCTCATGAGCCAGCATGTAGGCCAGCTTCACTAAAAGAGCAGCCTGTTAATACTGTTGCCCGTGATTGAAACCACAAATCTCCAGTGCTTTTTGTGATCATGCTCTCTTTTCAAGCAATAAATTAGGTCTGAGCTGTCTTGGAACATCACAACTAAAAGCCGTCCCCTTCTATCACTTCTCCCAAGCATCATGCTAACTTGTTAACATTCCAGCACCTCAGAACTCAGGGGCTTATTTACAAGCAGGGGTGGCTCCTACACTAGGGCAGAAGGGGGTCACCCAGATGGAGCGCGATGGTGCTCTTTCATTTGTAGGGGTGCGTTATAATCATGAGTAGTCGCACCTACATTATTTCTTTGTTGTGTTAACCTGTGACAGTAGAATGTGTACTGTAATAATGTGAAATGTGATGTGCTAGGTATACTTTTCATATAAACGTGGAAAAATTAATTTTGCAATAAATGCATGTTTAGCTGAAAACATTAACGTGTAGACTTGTGCTAGAAGCTTGCACTTATTCATGCATTTGATGTGCCTATGTAAGATGTCGTTTTAGATATGCTCAGTGCAAGAGTACATTTATATGTATATTCATAAGGTCTATGTATTAATCTCTTATCTTGGCCGATGTTTGTAGGCCTGAAATATAGTCTCCATGGTGCTCTAGAGTCATGGAGTTAATATTTAATTCCATGTGCATGTTAGATTTGTTCTTTTCTCATGTTTCTGTTGCAGGTGGAGAAAGCCGTCTTTGTTAGTTAGACTAACGCTTTTGTTTTTCGGAGCTAGGCTCAGGGGAGGAAAGAATACACTTACAAGAAAGCACTGATAACGTGAGAGAGGTATTCTTTCTCACAGGAGAGTGCCTGGGAATCAAGCTCATCGAGTCAGGAGCTGGGAGTATCGAAACTAAATGGAAAATCACCTATGAGGAGTGCCCAGCTGGATGAGGTGATCGGAAGACGAGGAGTGGGCGTGCTAAGAGATTTTGGTGTTTGAATTAGGGACAGTGCCCCGGGGGTTGAGTCAGGAGAGGAGAAGAGGGGAGAGAAGGAGCATCTTAGAACGAGCTCTGTAGCCTTTGGCTACTTGTCCCATACAGCGTGAGTGTACTTCTTAGGAAGTCTTCACGTGCTGACACCTTTTTCCTGACTTGCCTGGGAAATGCTAAGGTGGGATGTCACGTTAGTGATAGAGTAGGGACAGACTAATGCTTTTTACTTACGGACCTCCAATGAAGACCGATCTAGACGTGGGGGCACTTATTGCCTGCGTTCTGGTTTTAGAATTTGTCATTCTTTTCATGTTCCAGAAACAAGATTTTGGTCGTAGGTTTGGCTTTGTATTAGTTCCAATGTATTTCTACAACCTTGTCTTGAGGTGTTTGTATGTTCAGCTATTCTTGGCTTTGTAATAAACCCACTAAACTTGACAACCTGGAGTATGTGATTCTTCAGAGTCCTGATTCTCTGATCTGGTAGTTCCAACTGAATGAGTTATTTTTTCCCCTCTACACTTCTAAAGCAGACAAAAAGGTCAATCGACCAAGGGTTCCAGAGTACAACAAAAGAGGGAACACGGCTCCTTTAGCCCCACTGCTTTCTCACAGTGCGAGAAGCAGAAACATGAAATGGTAATAAATTTGAGTTATTACCATTTCATGTTTGGTTGCGGGCGGGCGGGCTGGCGGGCGGGCACGGGGCTGCTCTGCGAGCAGCCAGGGCAGGGGAGGAGTGGTGTGGCCACTCCTGAGGGCGCAATGACTGTTTGGCCACCCAAATCAGTCATGCCCACTCTGATCTACTCCATGCAGGCTGCAATGCAGCCTGCATGGAGAACATGGCCTCCCCGTAAGCCACTGGCTGGGCAGCATCCCCACCAATCACAAAGCTGCTTGCAGCGTTGTGATTGGCTTAGGGGACAGTCCAGAGGGAGCCTGGCTGCCTGCTTCCTGTTCTTGCAGGAGAGAAGGAGCAGGAGCTGAGAAAGACGCTGGACCCGGCCGGCCAGAAAGGTAAGTCTATTTTTTTGTTAAATTAAAACACCCCTCCCCGCGCAATACCCCCACCCCCCACCCGTGAGACACGCTGACCGCAACTGTTTACAAGCCCCTAGCGCCGCTGGTGTGTTACTTTTAACATGGGAAATAGTGATGTACCAGAAGCGCAAGAGGCTTGTAAATAAGCCCCTCAGTGCCTTACAGGAGAAGATGGACCTTGAGTAGTTAGAAGTTCTACTATGCACTCTATGCTCGCTTTGGCTTAACCTTGAATATTCCATCTGTTTTCGTGGTGCTAGTGGGAGCCCCCTCAGCCTTAGGGCTGCTTCTCCCAGCTACTCGCATCAGCAACTACCTCAGCCAAGAAAGGTACTGCACATACTTTGATACATTCCTCTATATTTTCCATAGCTCGGTGAGAAAATTTACTAGCCAGGATCACGTGCTGCAGAACCACGTTACATACGCACTGTCTGGTCTCAGCTGTAGGGGGCTCTCCTTTGCTTGAAACCGAGGCACATGCACCAAACAAAGGCACTTTGCCACCCTGGCTGAACCCACCTTCAAACCAAGAGTATTAATCACAACCAGACATTCAGAGATATGGTGGGGACCTACAGAGAGGGGCCATGACCTGGCATAAAGGCTGGAGACAGGTATCACTACTTAAGAATATCCAAATAAAAAATTCCCGCAATTCTCAGGTATCACAATCAAAAACTGTTAGAAATGGGTGTCTCTAGTTGGCAATGGTTTGCACCTTGTCCAAGTAGGGACCCTTCCTTCTAATCAGGATAAGGGAGTTACATTCACATTCCTAAAATAACCCCTGCTCACCCCCTTGGTAGCTTGTCAGGAGCAGTCAGGCTTATCTTAGAGGCAGTGTGTAAAGCATTTGCACATAACCAACAGTAATACAGTGTAAGCACTATAAAAGGACACCACACCAGTTTAGAAAAATATCCAATATTTTTATATACTTAAGACAAGACCGAGGACGATTAAAAAAATCCACAATACAGTACTTTACAATTCTTCAGTTATCAAAATAACCTTGAAATACAGTTCCTTGAAGTCGATAGCTCCGTCCGGGGCTATCACGGCGTCGTGAACAAACAAATCCAAACAGTTCTGGCTGACCGTGGCGTCACGGGCCAGCTACGGTGTCGGGAAGACCCGCAAAACAGTACCTTTTGAAATGCACGGCGTCGGCGGCCTCTCGTTGAGCTTCCGAAAGCACGGCGTCTGCAGGCGTCGGTTCCGGAGGTCAGTGCAGGAGTCGTCGAGGCCCTCGAAGTCACACGCATTGCAGATCGAACTCCTCGCGGTTATAGTCAGGAGCGCTGGCGTCGGGTGCTACGGTGCGGCGTGCGGTGCCCTCAGGTCGCAGTGCGAGCAGCGGCTCGGTGGCGGCGTAAGGTGGCGTCGCCGGTGAGACCAGGGTCGCGGTGCGAAGTGAAGCGGTGCTCGTCACGGTGCTGGCAGGTCACGGTGCAAGCAGCGGCGGCGTCGTTGCTGAAGCGCTGTCGTCAGCTGATGAACTGGAGTCAATGGCGCCGGCAGGCCAAGGCTGCGGTGCGGGATGAGGGCGGTGCGTCATGTAACTTTACGAGCGGTGCCCTCGAACTACGGTGTAAGCAGTGGCATCGATTTTGGCATGGAGTGGCGTTGACGGGGATACCAAGGTGGCGTCGTGAAGCAAGGCGGTGTGGAGTGTGGTGCCCACAGGTCGCAGTGCAAGCAGCGGCTCGGTGGCGGCGTCAGCAGGCATTGTCAGTGAGACCAGGGTTGCAGTGCGGCGTTGCACCGGTGCCCTCTGCGATGCCTTCAGGACACGGAGTCGGCAGCGGCGTCATAGACGGCGTTGGGTTGCTTTTTCTTCTGTCGCAGCACAAAACATACAGTCCCCAGTGCTGAGGGCAGAAGAACTTGAAGTCTTTGCTGTTCCTGAGTCTTCTTGAACAGGGGGCAAGCTCTACCTCAAGCCCTTGGAGAAACTCACAAAAATAGATTGCAGAAAGTTCAGCCAAGTCCTTTCACTGCCCAAGACAGAAGCAGCCACTGCAGGCCAGCACAGCAAAGCACTCAGCAAAGTGGTAGTTCCTCCTCACAGCTTCTCCAGCTCTTCTTCTTGGCAGTCTTCTTGGTCCAAAAGAGTTCTAAAGTTGTGGGGTCTGGGCCCCAGTATTTATCCCAAAATTCCTTTGTTCTCTCAGGCAGAGAGTGTCTGTGCTTAGTCCAAACCAGTTTGGTCCTCTCTGGCCCAGCTTCCCAGCAGGAGGCGGAGACAGCATTGTCCAAGGCAGACAGGGCCTATTGAGGTGCAAGGGAAATCTCCTCCCACCACTCTAAATGCAGACTGGGCCTATTCAGATGCTAGTGACAACTCCTCCCACTACTCTGAATGCCGCCCAGGTCTATTCAGCTCAGCCCTGACTCATTCAGAAAAGGCAGGACACACATCAACCCCCCTGGTGGCCATCTGAGAGAATGCACCTCCCCAACTCCTGTCACTCCAAAGCCAGACAGTCAATACACATCCTAGCAGAGGCACACAGGATGGCTAAGCAAGAAAATACCTACTTTCTAAAAGTGGTATTTTCAAACACAGAATGTAAAAATCACCTTTACTAAAAGATGCATCTTTAGATTCTGAGTTCAGGCATACTAAACTTTATTTTCCTATCTGGTCCCAATGGGAAGTTATATTTATAAGATGTTATAAATTAACTCCCATGCTTTCCTATGGGACAGATAGCCTTTCAATAGTGAAAAACGAAATTGACAGTAGTCATGTCACACACACCAGGGCATGTCCTACCTTTCACATACACTGCACCCTGGTCACTGGAGTACCTGGGGCCTACCTTATGGGTGACTGAGATGTACAAAAAGGGAAGGTTAGGGCCTGACAAGTGGGTACACTTGCCAAGTTGACATGGCAGTCCCAGACTGCACACAGGCTCTGCAATGGCAGGCCAGAGTTACATTTACAGGCCGTTTGCGTGGGTGGCACAATCCAGTGCTGCAGCCAACTAACAGCATTTGATTTACAGGCCCTGGCACGCTCAGTGCACTTTACTAGGGACTGACAGGTAACACAAATATGCCAATCATGGAAACATCAATCCATAACACAGTTTACAACAGGAGCACTTGCACTTTACCACTGATCAGCAGTGAGAAAAGTGCGCAGAGACACTAAGCCAGCAAAAACAGAGTCAAAAACAGGAGGTCAGAAAGCAAAAACTCAGGGGAAACCCGCCAAAAGATGCCAAGTCTAAGAAAAACACATAGATAACTTCAGACATATTTATTGTCATCCAGACTAGGAATCAGAAAGATGCCCGTATAAAAATGTTGTTAGCAGGGCACGTGCAATGAGCTAGTCAGTGTAGTGAGTGAGCAAGGTCTATTCCTACTACAAGGAAGATATTGGTAAAACTGTGGTCAAATGAGGAATTTTACAATCCAATTTCCAAATATAATACATAGCAAGTCATAGGTTATACAGTCAGTTATAAATGGCAATCAATAAAATATTCCAACGCTTCAGGCTGTGTCACCAAGACAAAGAGAAAAACATCTCTGCAACAGCAAATTATGTCTGCGTTTATAAGAAAATTACTTAATACAAAATACTGAATGTGCAGCAGACAATTATTACATGATACTGACTGTGCCAGTTCTGAACAGTGTTTGAGTTCTGCTTAATCTGCCAGCCTTGTTATGGGAAGATGCTAATGATTAAATAGCCCAAAAAGACTTGTTGTGCCTGAGGACCACTCTCTGTGCCATGGTGCTCCCGAGGCAGCCATGGAAGTTGCT
This sequence comes from Calotriton arnoldi, assembly GCA_963921515.1. Classification (NCBI taxonomy): domain Eukaryota; kingdom Metazoa; phylum Chordata; class Amphibia; order Caudata; family Salamandridae; genus Calotriton; species Calotriton arnoldi. Next base: position 95,492 of record CAWUFW010003666.1, on the reverse strand, counting down.
TATGATACTAGAAATAGAACCGACCCATATCACCTTTAGATTACAGATCCTGTAGGCTCAGTCCTCAGATAATACCTATCATGTTGAAGGCACGCCTGTGATAACACTGCCTATGTTGTCCTGAGAATGTGTGTGCTAGATTGCGGTGATGATTTGATTGTGTAATGTCTGGCGGAGTTGGGATGAGAGTCGAGTGAATGTAGTTTCGGGCCGAACGTGTGCTGTCCTTGTGATATGATTTGATGATTTTGATGTCAGACTCAAGGAGTAGCCTAAGATCCCGGGATAGAATTGAGGTGTAGAAGACACCGAGTGATGTAATTGTCTGACCAGTAATTGTGGGAGTCGTGAAGCACTATCGATGACCCATTGGAGCTAGAGAACGTGTGTGAGTGAGCTTGATAGAATCGTGTGGGAAGCTAATGCACAAGGGCGGACCACAGCGATTCGAGTGGCTGATGCAGGTCGTGGGTCACTGTATGTGCCTGAGTTTGAGCGATTGGATCCGATCGATTTATTTATGACCGTCCGGCCATTTCGTGGGCAGACAGTCTGAGGTGCAGCTGTCTGGTTGTTTGGTGGACAGACAGTTGCCAGATTCTATGAGTGAAGTGCGTGAATGTGTAAAGTGAGATTGTGAAGGACGGTGAACTGCTTTGCGAGGAGGAGAAGTGATGCCATAGTGTGCCGCGCTGGGATAGGTCGGTTGGTGTAAAGCAGCGCCGAGATTGGTGGATTGTCATCAGGAAGTGGAAACAAAAACATCTGGTGGAAAAAGGAATTTTGATTTAATCATCCAATGCTTTAGAGTGTTACGAGGTCTTTGTAGCGGAGATAGAGGAGTAGTGACTCGAGTGCGGGAGGAAGCACCACCCGAGGATACCCCAGCACATTATATGGCCACAAATGTAGGGCTCCATACCATAGTTTGGCTTCAAAATTGGCAAAAAATGACCAAAAAGGAGGGAGATTTGGCTTGTCCATGTTATGGTTCATTTAGACTAGAGGTGCTGTATCAGTTGAGGGGAGTGATGGCTTCATTGCGACCTCCGCCTAGACCAACACAATTTGAGGCATTGGATGCATGGATGAGATCAGCACAGGCAAAGAGGAAGGAGCGAAGTCAGGGAAGGATGAAAAAAGCGATGAAGGCGTATCAGGATGCACGATGGGACGCGCAGTTGAAGAAGTGGAGAGTAGACACCATCGAGGGAGAGAGGCTATTCCCACTGTTAGTGAAAACAGGAGACGCCCGCAAGAGGAAGGAAGAGGACAACAGTGATACCAATGACAGCTTGCTAGATAGGTTGTTAGCAGAACGTCCGCCCCCGTATAATCCAGACTCAGAACAGGGAAAACAGCCACTCATGGAGAAATCAGGGGAACCACAGGCGAGCTCCAGTGCAAGAATAGTGGGAAAGATGTCAACAGGAGTGGAAGGATCAGGGACGTAAGCACCGGAAAGTACAGGGATGTATGGATCCAATGTTCCTACGCGGTTGCCGGAACCCCTTACGGTACCGGTCACCATTGGACTCATAGAACCGGTATACGATCCCAAGCAGGGAGAAAACAGTAGCCAGTTGCAGTCAGGAGTAAGATGAAGAGCAGATGCTGGAGGGAGTAGTACAGTGAACGGGAATGGCCCATTTCTGGTGCCCATAGAAGCTAGTACTCCATTGCCAGCTACTGCAGACTCTTTAAGAGGGCGTGTAGGGTCAAGTGCAGTAAGGTCAGTGTCATTGGCGGACTCGCGTTCTGATTCGAGGATGTGGGAACCTCCAGTTAGGGGTCCCACAGGGCGGGTACCAGAGATTGGAAATGATCAGGGAACCTCTGGGAGTCACGGAATCTGATGGAAGGAAATCCTCGCAGGAATCAGAGTATCGACAGTGAAGAACTGAGTAGTGCATCGAGTCAGGGAACAATCAGGGCGGCAACAAAGCCCAAGGTGCTAGATGTGGTGTGGTTAAAGGTAGAAGTAGATGAGATAATAAGCGGAAACTTGCCCTTGGAGAGGATAGAACTGTATGAACAAGATGAGCTGTTGTTTGTGGCGAAGGATGTTACCCGTAAGGCGAGAAAGGCCCATGAGAAGCTGACCAAATTAGCACAGAGGTATGAGGTAAATTTGTCAAAAACAAAAGTGCTACAGGGAGGTCATAGGTTAAATTACAGCGATCAAGAGTTGGAGGAGAAAAGGGTCATAGGATAGAAAACCCATATTCGAGAATTGATTGTAGGGATATGCGCATGAGCATGCTTGATAAGTGGGAGGAAAGGTGGTCCAAGAAAAAGAGTGTCAAGAAGGAAATAGGAGACGCCGCCTCCAGGAGGGGGGACAGCAGGAGTAGAGGTTTACCCATTGCGAGAGGTACCGAGTGGAGGGTATGTGCATGTGCCTTGGAGCAGGGGTGATTTGGCAGCATTTACAAACGAATTTCCTTGGCTGAGGGAAAAGCCTGTTGAGTGGTACAAGCAGGTTGATCGCTTTGTCAAAATCTCAAAAGTACTGTGGGTCGATTTGAATACCTTGTTTGACATTGTAGTACCCAGTGTTTTGTGGTCTGCGTGTAAAATTGCTGTTAAATGGCCAACTTCCGAGTCCGATCGAGACCCCATAACACATGCTACTTCACCCATAGTTATGAAAAAGTTTGAGCAGGTATTCACATGGCTAAAATCCAAGATTTCACCACAAGATATTGATATGGGTTAAAATCGATCGAACAACCCAGGAGCACAAAGAATCAGTACATGCTTATTATGAACGGCTTTTGCAAGCCTTTAAGTAGTACAGTGGGCTGGACACATTAGATTTGAAGGATATGGGACAGTTTGTTTCCAAATTTGTGTTAGGATTGAGACACGAAATTAGTTTTATGATCCGGCAGCATCTGATTTGTTGGCAAAACAAATCCGTGGACAAGATTCTACGGTATGCCAGATATTGTAGTGATGAAGTGGACTTGAAGCATAGGAAATTAAAGGACAAGCTAATGCTGGTCCAGATGAGAAATGCAGATAGGGTAGACCGAGTGCAGTCGAGTGGAGGAACACTGGGATGAAGGCAGGGAAACAATAATGGAGGGACCCAGAATGCGCCGGCTCATGCAGGTCAGGGAAGAGGGAAGCCCATAGATCCCAAGACAGGGAAAGACGTTGGTACCCTAAAGAAAACTACTGCATGTCATTATTGTCACAAAATCGGGCATTGGAAGCGCGAGTGTAGACAGAATCCAGCTAATCAGATCCAAGATGAGGAGGTAGTGCAGGTACCTGAGGTCGCAAACACCATGACAAGGCCCAGGTCCATGCAAGGAGGGGGTTTGAGTCCACAAGTTCAAGTTCTCCAGCCTCCGAGAATCCCACAGGGAAATCGAGTGTACCAGCAGATGCCCTTTATCGAAACATTAGATGAATTCGACCTAGACCCGTTACAATGGCGGTGCCTGTGGGGGGAGGAAGACTGTACCCTTGGAGCAGTCTTGGAGGTAGACCAGAGAGGACGATATGTGGAGGCGGATGTAGACGGTCATACCATTACATTCTTGATTGATACTGATGCTACCCGTTCTACTGTGAGATCCGCAGTGGTTCCAAACCTACCCCTTCTCGGGACAATCAATCCAAGTTGTAGGAGTTGCTTACAAGAGAATGACCAATCCTTTGACAGATGAGATACCAGTGAGAATAGCAACCTTTCAGGATCAACAACAATTTGTGGTGTGCGATTCGAGTCCAGTCTGTTTGTTGGGTCGTGACATTCTGTGCAAATTGAACTGTACCATTTATTGCACACCCAAGGGAGTGGAGTTGCAGACGAATGATGATGACATTGCATTCAAACTGGTGAACCAGAATCTCTGCATAGAGATGCTTCCCCTCTTGATGATTGAAGACCTGCCATACAATCTGAGGGACTCAGTCCCTGCAGAAGTGTGAATTTTCACGGGGAAGACATAGGACTGATCCGAGGGGTTGAGCCAGTTAAGACACAGATCAAGCCGAATGCTGAATTCCCAAGAACGCCCCAGTGCAACCTGACACCAGAAACTGTGGCGGGATTCAAGCCTGTGATTGAGTCCATGATCGAACAGGGCATTCTGAAGGAAATAATGGGGAGTCCATGTAATTCCCCTATAATGGGAATGCAGAAGCCAAGTGGAAAGTTCAGGATCGTGCAAGACCTGCGAAAGTTCAACACGATTGTAGTTCCATGTTATCTGTGGTACTGAATCCATCAGTGATTTTGTTTCAGATCCCTTGTGAAGCTGAATGGTTTATTGTGATTGATCTATGTCAGGCATTTTTCTCGATACCCTTACATGAGGAAAGCTACATACTGTCACATTGTTGAATCATCTGGCAGAGAGTGGACACAAGGTATCCCCAAGCAAACTTCAGTATTGTACGCTTGAAGTCCAGTATTTGGGTCATCGCATTGAGAAAGGCAAGAGGAAGCTGTCACCAGACTGCATTGAGGCGATCATGACTATGAATGCGCCTACCACACAAAAGGAAGTCAGGATGTTTTTAGGAATGGTTGGGTACTGCAGTCAGTGGATCCCCAACTTCTCATTGAAAGCAAAACCTCTGCAGAGGTTGACACACAATGATGTGAGGGATCCAGTACCATGGGGTACCATGGGATAATGATTGTTTGGTTGCCTTTTTGAAGCTGAGAGAGAGCTTGTGTCATGCTCCGGCTCTAGGAATGGCTGATTACAACAAATCATTCTCATTATTTTGCTGCGAGCGTGAGGGCTGTGCACTGTCAGTACTCACACAGACTTATGGAGGTGTCCATAGACCAGTTGCCTATTTCTCAGCTACCTTAGACCTGGTAGCTTCAGCGTTGCCTGGATGTCTTAAGTCCGTTGGTGCAACAGGTGTCAGCATTGAAAGTTGTGAAAGCATTGTGATGGGTCATCCCCTTACTGTATATGTTCCACATTCAGTTGAGCGTCTGATGACGAGAACTAAAACACAGCATTTAACAAATAACAGACTCACATGCTATGAGCAAGTCATACTTGCCTCAGAGACTGTGACTCTGAAGAGATGTTCTGTCCTGAATCCTGCTACTTTGATGCCTATTCCAAATGTTGATGATGAAGATTGTGAAGACCATGACTGTCTCGATGTGACTGAACTATGCACCAAACCGAGACCCGACATTGTTGATGAACCTCTGCCTGAATCAGATGAAATCCTTTTTGTAGACAGTTCATGCCTAAGAGACAATGAGGGTTATTTGAAAGCAGCGTTTGCTGTCTGTACAATCTCTGGAGTTGTGGAAGCTGCTTGTTTACAGGGAGTACACTGCGCACAAGTAGCTGAAATCATTGCTTTGACACGTGCATGCTTAGCTTCTGATCAGATTCGAGCCACCAGCTACACTGACGGCCAGTATGGGTATGGTGTGGTTCATGACTTTGGACAGATATGGTCTCACAGAGGGTTCTTAACGTCATCAGGATCTCCCAACAGGAACGGGGAATATGTAAGACAACGGTTGGAAGCTTTGCAACATCCAAAGGAAATAGCTATGGTAAAGTGTGGGGCTCATGGGAAGGGGAATGACTTTGTGACTCTCAGCAACAGGTACGCCAATGAGGTTGCACGTTTCTGTGCCGAACAAGGATGCATTTTTGCCGGGGAGTATACTGGAGAGAGCACAGAAAGAACCGAGCTCAGCATGATGCTAGCCATAGCGGACACTTGGGATGAGGTCAAGCGTCTGCAGGATGAAGTGTCAGAACAGGAAGATGCTAGATGGATTAAAGCAGGTTGTGAGAAGATAGATGATGGCATTTGGGTTTCAACTGATGGTCAAGCAGTGTTGCCAGATGATTTATTGAGCCCTATGGTGAGGCAGATTCATGGAGCAGTTCATATTGGAAGGGATGCCATGATGCGAGTGTTCAGACAGACGTGGTTCAATCCACGGTTTTGTGCATTTGCTGAGGCTGTGTGACATAGATGTGTTACATGTCAGCAAATGAATGCTGCGAAGAAGACTGTGGTTGCACTGTGTCACATTGCGAGATCTGGTGGTCCCTTAAATAGGATCCAGCTTTACTTCATAGAGATGCCCAGGTGCAATGGACCGAGGTACATTCTAGTGGTGGTGTGTGTTTTTTCTTACAGTGCGTGATAGTCTCACAGTGGCGAAGCTGCTACTTAGAGAGCTTATACCACGCATCGGGTTTCCAACCTCATTGGAGTCGGATAGAGGAACACATTTCCATAGTGAAATAATGTAGCTGCTTTGTGCTGCCTTACAAGTTGATCAGAGATTGCATTGTAGCTACAGGCCCGAGGCATCTGGCCTGGTGGAACAGATTAACGGCACTCTCAAGATGCGAATGGCAAAGGTCTGTTCATCCACGTCCCTGAAATGGCCTGATGCATTGCCTTTGGTGTTGATCAGTGTGCATAGCATCCCCGATAGGAGGACAGGACTCTCGCCCCATGAGATCTTAATGGGGAGGGCGATGCGCTTGCCAGCAGTGCCAGCTACAGCGTTGATAAACATCACAGATGATTTGATCCTTGATTATTGCAAAGGACTGGCTGACAAGGTTCATTCTGTGTCTCACCAGGTTGAAGCTGTGACTGCCCCGACCTCGTAAGACCTCTGCCATGACTTGTGTCCAGGTGACTGGATACTAGTTCGGAAGCACGTGAGAAAGAGCTGCCTTGATGCTCGTTGGAGAGGTCCCTATCAAGTGATTCTGGTGACAAACACAGCTGTGAAGTGTGGAGGTTTGCTGAACTGGATTCACGCTTCACACACCCGCAGAGTTTCAGGACCCCTGGAAGAAACAGCTCCTCTCCCTGAAGGAAATCCAGTCATGGTTGCGAGGCCACTGGAGAGGACAAGCCAAGCTGTAGGGGTTGCTGATGAGGCTGGTCACACACCCAAACGAGCTGAGGAGGGTCATGCTACACAAGGCCCAGATATTGACTCTGAGGAAGACTGTAACGTTGCGAGTGGTACAGAGTCAGACTCAGCTGGAAGAGCTGGTGTGAAAGGTGATTGGGTGCAGAGAAGAAGAGCAGAGTTCGCAAGAGAATCATGGCCTATGAGACAAAAGAGGCAGAATCCGAGATTGGCATCGGAGAGAGATCTTTCTCCTGTGTCTGAAACGTCTGAATCAGAGCTAAGTGACACAGGACAAGAGCAAGAGGGTCTGAGGAGATCAAGAAGAGTGAAGGGGCCTTGCCAGAGGTACGCTGTCCCAGAGTGGACCTATCTTGTTACAGATGCAGGAGCAGTGGGCACCGGGAGACTGAGGTCATCATGAGTGGTCAGCAGGGTTCCGAAACTGATCATTGAAATCGAACTCTTGGTCCCTGGAATAGAGGCCGTTGGAGTGTTAACGGTGGATGTACCAAGGCCTCTGATACTGAGTGGTGTGAGAGCTTTGGTTTTGCGAGATCTGTCTTTTCCCACCTTTGGATGTCAGCCGCTGGCTCAAGAGGTTGCAGTAGTTCGTCTTGAAATTCTGCAGCGTGTCATTGCTGAAATTGGCTTTGAGCTAGTGAGAGTCTGTTAATTCAATTGTGGACTGTGAATAACGTTTGCTTTAAAGAAGATAACCTAGGCCCGAGTGGAAGAAGAATACAATTAGGGACTTCCAGTAGAAGAAGACAGAGGGCTAGGGAAGTCTTTTGAACTGTGTAAATAACTGCCCAACGAACTGTGAATTGGTTTCCAGGACTCATATGAACTGTGCATAAACTTTGTTGAGCAGCAATCAGAGGCAGATAAAGAGACTTTGGGGCCGATTCCGAGTCAGGCCGGAAATCACTCTGACCGAGCCGGACCCGGAGAGGTTTCCGACCGAATCGGACTCTGGCAGTCCGACCGAACGAGTACGATGCGCACGCATGCAATCGGACTCTAGTCGGTCGGACTCCCATTGAAGTCAATGGGAGCCGGACGTACAACGCGTCGCGGGCTCCCATTGACTCCAATAGGTGCGAGAGAGCGAGCTAAGGGCGCCCCCTACAGCGGGTGCGCCTCAATGCGACTTGCGGCGTACATGCACAGGTAGGGGGGACCCATGGGTCCCCCCTGTGTGCGACTCGCGTGGCTACGCGTACAGGGGGGTCCGACACAGACCCCCACAGTCTGGCTCCGACTGCTCTTTCGAGCCAGACGGCGCGAGTCGGTCGGACTGCTCGTGGCGCGCATCGTACTTGCCCGGCTGGGGAACATCTCCATTGCGCAGTGCGAGTCGTGTCCGTGCGAGTCTGTCGGAGTGGTTCGGACCCGGGAACGAGTCGGTCGGCGATTTCGCGTGCGCTCGCATCGTACTCGCTCGGCCGGACGCACGTACAAATCGGTCGGGAAAGAGGGCTCCGAATCGGATCCGGTTAAGCTGAATCCGATTCGTGCCCTACCGGCCGAGATCGGATTCGGCCCCTGAGTGTTGAATCCTCTTGCTGTGCTGAACCAAACTCAGTTAAAAATGGAGTCTGGAAATCCGGATCGTAGAGCAAAGTGTGTAATAGGCACACTCATAGAGTGATATTAGTAATAGCAGTAGTCATTATAGTTTCTGTGAAAATGTCACATGATGCAGAAGTTGAGGAGGTGGAGGTACAAGGAACATCCACACCTGTTACATCTAGCACAAAAGAGGGTATCGTAGTAGCTGAAAAGGCTATGCTAGATCAGACTAGTCGCACGTTACACGTAGATTTGTCTAAAGGTGATTACACGTTTAATGCTTATGCGAAGCTGCTATATGAATACGTGAATACGATGGATGTGAGAGATTGTTATGTGTGTATACAGTTGCCTGCATCAGTGGCGGAGGGTATTTGTTACCACCACCTACCCCTGACTTATGGAATTTCATGTAGTTTATTGATTAGTATGCTTTACGGTAAGGGTCACTACGAATATTACTTTTCCAACTATGATGCGGTGCATTCTGAAGTTCCAGCTTACAAGCACCTGAATAAGTATGATTATTACAAGCAGGAAGAGAGAGTAGGGAAGTATTTCATACCTACTGTTACCCTAGATACAGCTTATGCTCATCGTCATAATTTGACATGCTTACTAACGGATATAGAAAAGAAATTCATAGATCAAGTAGAAGATAGACATAGATAATTAGCTGTCAAGTTGAATAGCAGAGAAGGGAAGTTTGCATGGACCCAGGAGGAGCTGGCCCATAAGGCGAAAGGGAGTTACAGTCCAATAGCTCTAGATTTTGAACAGCAAGGGAAACTTTGCATTAGACAGGTACAAACCTACTATGATAAGATCTTTGTGGGACAAAGTGTGTGTGATCACATTTTCACGATTGAAGCCACTGCGAAGAAGTTCTTGCAAGACGCAGTGCAAGTGGCACCCAATGTATATTTTGTGTGTGGAAAGAATGCATATGTGCGGTTGCCATTGAATTGGTATGGCACATGTTATGTGGCTGTTGTGTTTCCCAAGATCTATCATGTTGAGGATTTGGGTCCGTTAGGAGGTGGATTACATGATAGGAAGAAGCGAGGTGCAAGTGCAGGAGAGAATGTTGGAGATGTATTTGGAGCGATGATACAGAGTTTGGGAGTGGTTTTGAATGATATAAAGATTAGAAGGTTGTCAACTATTGTGAATAAACTGTCAGCAAACACAGCCCAGTCCTTGTTGCTTGTAGATAGAGAGATGGTGTCGATAAGAGCTATGGTGTTGCAGAACCGCCTTGCTCTAGATGTATTATTGGCAAAAGAGGGCGGAGTCTGTAAAATGTTGAATGTCCAACAGTGCTGTACTTATATCCCAGACAATAGTAAGGATCTGAGGAAATATATAAGTAACATCACTGAGATTCATCTTGAGGTCCATGACTTGGAACAGAAGGAGTTTGGGACAAGGTTGGAAGAGGACTTGGAAAAGTTGGAAGTTGGTTTGCAAATCTTGGTAAGAGAATTCTTGGTTATATCTTGAAGCCAATAATCCTAGTAGTGGTTTGCGTGATTCTTCTGGTTGGAATGATAAGGGCCTATAAGTGGCATAAGGCTGGACAGGCTGAGCGATCTCTTAGAGAGCGAGAGAGGAGGATGGAGAGACTGCAGGACAGTCACTACGAGAATCTCAAGAGTCTAGAAAGGTTCCGGCAAGGAAAGCTGGCTACAACTTCTGTTTGGGTCGGTTCTCTCTACAGGATGGTTGTGATGACACTTGTCGTCATAGGGGGGGACTGATGGAGCGCAATGGTGCTCTTTCATTTTTAGGGGTGCATTATAATCATAAGTAGTTCGCACCTACATTATTTCTTTGTTGTGTTAACCTGTGACATTAGAATGTGTACTGTAATAATGTGAAATGTGATGTGCTATGTATACTTTTCATATAAACGTGGAGAAATTAATTTTGCAATACATGCATGTTTAGCTGAAAACAGTAACGTGTTGACTTGTGCTAGTTGCTTGCACTTATTCATGCATTTGATGTGCCTATGTAACATGTCATTTTAGAGATGCTCAGTGCAAGAGTACATTTATAGGTAAATTCATAAGGCCTATATATTATTCTCTTATGTTGGCCGATGTTTGTAGGGCTGAAATGTCGTCTCCCTGGTGCTCTATAGTCATGGAGTTAATATTTGAATTTCATGTGCCTGTTAGATTTGTTCTTTTCCCACGTTTCTATTGCAGGTGGAGAAACCCGTCTTTCTTAGTTGATATAACGCTTTTGTTTTAGGAGCTAGGCTCAGGGGAGGAAAGAATACACTTACACAAGAAAGCGCTGATATCGTGAGACAGTGTTCTTTCTCACTGGAGAAGGCCTGGGAATCAAGGTCATCGAGCCAGGAGCTGGGAGTGTTGAAACTAAATGGAAAATCACATATGAGCAGTGCCCAGCTGGATGAGGTGATTGGAAGATGAGCACTGGGTGTGCTAAGAGATTTGTGTGTTTGAATTAGGGACAGTGCCCAGGGGGTTGAGTCAGGAGAGGAGAGGAGAAGAGGGGAGAGAAGGAGCATCTTGGAACGAGCTCTGTAGCCTTTGGCTACTTGTCCCATACAACGTGAGTGTACTTCTTAGGAAGTCTTCACGCGCTGACACCTTTTTCCTGACTTTCCTGGGAAATGCTAAGTTGGGATGTCACGTTAGTGATAGAGTAGGGAGAGACTAATGCTTTTTACTGACGGACCTCCAATGAAGACCGATCTAAACGTGGGGGCACTTATTGCCTGCGTTCTGGTTTTAGAATTTGTCCTTCTTTTCATGTTCCAGAAACTAAATTTTGGTCGTAGGTTTGGCTTTGTATTAGTTTCAATGTATTTCTACAACCTCGTCTTGAGGTGTTTGTATGTCCAGCTATTCTTGGCTTTGTAAAAAACCCACTAAACTTGATAACCTGGAGTCTGTGATTCTTCGTAGTCCTGATTCTCTGATCTGGTGTTTCCAACTGAATGAGTTATTTTTTTCCCCTCTACACTTCTAAAGCAGACAAAAAGGTCCATTGACCAAGGGTTCCGGAGTACAATCAAGAGAGGGAACCCAGCTCCTTCAGCCCCACTGCTGTCTCACAGGGCGAGAAACATAAACATAAAATGGTAATAAATTTCAGTTATTACTATTTTATTTTTGGTTGCGGGCGGGCGGGGCTGCTCTGCGAGCAGCCAGGGCAGGGGAGGAGTGGTGTGCCCACTCCTGAGTGCGCAATGACTGTTTGGTCGACTCTCTGGGGCCGCCCAAACCAGTCATGCGCACTCTAATCTTCTCCACGCAGGCTGCAATGCAGGCTGCATGGAGAACATGCGCAGTTCACGCAAGAAGAAAAACGTAGGGGGTTGCGACCGGCAACGCGAGGAGGAGGACACCAGCAAGGAGGAGACACCGCAGCAAGGAGGCCTAGGAGGAGGGTGGCCTGCAGATGGGAGACAGCGTTTACAACGCTGGCAATACCACACGGGTTGATAACAACGCGTTCGTTACAACGACCGCGTCGTTACCAAGTGTGGCATTACATCGCAAGTCGTTTCAATGACTTGCGCTACGTGGCGTGCAACACCAGGGAATGTGTTGGATTTTAAATCCAACACCTTCCCTGCTGTTGCGCTAACTGGAGTAGGAATAGTAATTTATACTATTCCTAAGTCCAGCGCGCCATCTAGCACAAGTCGTTGAAACGACTTGCGATGTAATGCCACGTGTGGTAACAACGCGGTCGTTGTAACGACCGCGTTGTTACCTACCGCATGGTAACACCACGCGTTGTAACATCATACATTCCCTGCAGATGACAGAAGAGAAGGTAAGTGTTTTTTTTTACCCTTTTTTGGCCCGTGGCGCAGGAGCTGAGGGGCATACTCTGCTCCACCACGAAGACGGAGTTTTGCCTCAACTTCGCGTTGGTAAAACTCTGCAAACTCCGCTGGCGGAGCGGAGTACGCCGCCCGGGCTTAGTCTTCAGTAGGGTGTTGTTTCAAGTATCAAACCTCCCTCTTTATGTGGCTGTTTGACCAGGCCCTTTTTGCAGGGTTATCCCCAAACATTTTTCCTTCTTCCTCCTATTTTTTCTGACCTGCTTTTGTTGGCTCTCGGACTGTGGGCACTTTACCACTGCTGATCAGTGCTAAAGTGCATATGCTCTCTGTCTAAAATCGTATTGGTAATTGGTTATTCATGATTGGCATATTTGATTTACTGGTAAGTCCCTAGTAAAGTGCACTGTGTGTGCCCGGGCATGTAAATCTAATGCTACTGGTGGACCTGCAGCACTGGTTGTGTCAACCACATGAGTAGCCCTGCTAACATTTATCAGGGGCCTGACACACTGCAGTGTCTGCAAGTGCAGTTTTAAACTGCCATGTCGACCTGGTTTTAAAATTGTGTGTTTGAAAATGCCACTTTTAAAAAGTGTACATTTTCTTGCTTTACCATCCTGTGCCTCTGCCTGCCTTTGGAATTAACGTTTGGTTTATAATGACAGTTGGGCTGTTTGGGCATTCACTTTAGACAGTCACACAAAGGGAGCTAAGGTTTGCCCTGTATATCCTGATGGCCCATCACCAGGCTGATGAGCCTTCTTGAGCTAGAGTGGTGGGAGGAGTTGTCACTGACACCTGAGTAGGGCTGTGCCTGGCCTCTCACAATGCTGTCTCCACCCCCCTGTTGGGTGTCTGGAGCCAGGAGAGGTCAAGGCAGGATCTGTGCACTACAAAGACTATCCTTTGAAGTATGCCTACTTCAAAGACCAAAAGGGGTGTAAGTATTGAACCTATAACCCCAGACTTTTAGAACACTTCTGGACCGAGGACCCTGCCAAGAAGAGCTGAAGAGCTGTCAGGAGGAGTACTTCCTCTTTGCTGCGAGTTGCTGTAGGAGAGTAGGATCTGCCTCTTATGTTGCCCCCACTTTTTTTCTGATGCTTACACTGGTTTCTGGCTATAGTCTGGCTGGGACCCTGCCAATCAGGCCCCAGCCTGTCTGTTCTCTCTAAACGATTTGGAGTGCACTCTAGGTGCACTAGTGATTGGATACTGTGGTACCTTATGAGTCCCTAGTATATGGTACCTTAGGTACCAAGGGCCTAGGTACTTCACAGGCCTACCAGGGGCTGAAGCATGTATTATGCCACCCCTGGGAAGCAGACTAAATCTGACACCCCAGGCCTGCTACTGCAGCCTGAGTGAGGAAGTGCTAGCACCCCTCACTGAGATATAGGTTCCCTATATCTCTCCTGCACACACATTGAGACTTATCAGTCACCCCTAAAGCAGGCCCTATCAATCCTGAGGGCAGGGTGCTTAGTTTCCATGTGAGGGGGTGCCTCTGCCTGAGCAGGGCCCCTCTGCAGCCCTCAGAGTCCATTCTCTGGGGCTGTTTGTGAATGCGGTCAAACCATATACTCTTAAGTGCATTATATCCTCGCAGTAAATGCTAACTATGGAATGGCTGCATCAAAACATGTCGTGTTTGGTGTCAAACACTTTGGAATCATACCCCCGCACCAGTAACTGGTGTGGGAGTATGATCCCACCCTTCTAGAGGGATAGACATGTACCTGCTGTGGAAACGCGGTAGAATCCTAAAGAGCCCTGGCATCACAAAATGGATGCCACCAGTCACAGACACGGGGCTGCCCTCCTGCTGATGACCAAAACTCGCAGTGGAGGAAGCCCAACAATAGATATCCTGTCCCAAGGGGGTGTGACCACCTCCCAGACAGGGATTTGTGTATTGGGGCTGGGTGGGTGCACTCTTAGAGTGCTTTGAAGTCCTGCACTGGGGGAGCAGAAGGCTCCTCTGTGCATACCCCAGTTCAAACCGGCTCAGGGGCTACCTGCCCCTGCTCTGGCACGTAACTGGACAAAGGGAAGTGGGTGTAGCCACCCACTCCCCTGACCCTCCCATAGGTGGGGTCATAGAGCTAGTCCCTCCCTTTCTTTTAGTATAAGATAGGGAACCCTTGCCATTGCAAACTAGATACCCCTGGACGACGCTCTACAAGAAGAATCCCGGACCTTCGACGTTCCACTACCTTTGGAAGACTGAAGAATCTCCCTTGGAGTCAAGGAGTGACTCCCCTGCTTGGCAGGCACCAAAAACTACAAACGATGGTCGCAAACTACACTGCTCCCGCCGGAGTCCGAAGTCCCTGCAGAACAAGAAGTGGATTTCCTGACTTCTCAAAGGCCATCATGAGTCCCCAGCGAAGCTGAGGCCAGTGGACCCCAAGAGTGACGAGGAACTGTGACCCCTGGGTACCGTGCACTATTGTCAAGTGCAACCCCTTCACAACGTTCCACGAACTTGTGCTTTGGACCACGTGTGGTCCTAGCCTCCAGCAAGAATCCCTCCGAAGATTAGAGGCCTACCACGTCCCGAGAGACCGTGGGCCCCTGGTGAGCGAATCCTCCCAAGGCATCTTCGCGATCCCTTGCCATCCGGCTTGTGGGTCCCCTAAAGACTTTCCTACAGAACCAAAGGGCTCCCCAGGTTGCACCAGGCCTGCCCTGACTTACCCTCGCTGGGTGAGTCCCTCAGACCTTGCTGGTCTGAGCCATTGACTTTTCTCACTTTCCCCAAGACTTGCTGTTACCAAGGCTGGTTGGCTCCAATCGAGTCGCCGACACCGTAGTAAGCTGCAGACATCGTGGGACACGCCGAATCCAGCTCCTGGACATCGTCGACGCCTCCTGGGCCTCGTGGCTGAAGAGTCAAGGCACCCACGAACAACCTGAATCTTGCGACGACGGTGGGCATCCATCTTCCTTGCCCCGAGTCACTGCCAAGTGACTTTGAACACTGTCCCCTCTGCTTTCAGGTCTTCCATCTTCTGAATCCAGGCTTGGATTCCTCCGGACACTTCTCCTGTCGCCGCAAGCAGCAAGTCTTCGCTGGCTCCCATTGAAAACGACGCCGCGACCCGACACCAAAGGACACCTATGCACCCGGCTCCCCTGGGTGAGGTAACTCTAGCATTACGGTGCTCCCGTGGGTGTGGGCCCTAGAACTACTTACCCTGTAAGTGCCTTGCTTGTAGCTACCCTAGAAGTGCCCTAAAACTCTTATTTTCTAAGTGTGACAATTGCGCTGACTCGTACAGGGTTCGCGTCTGTGTAGACACATCGCGTCCACCTCCCTTGTAACACTATCTAGAACCGTGTCCTCCGACTCGTACTGAGTCCGATCCGTGTTCGCCTCGAACACAAGGGGCCTGTAACATTGAAATCTCCATTGCACTGACTCGCACAAGGTTCGCGTCTGTGTTAGACACAGCACGTCCATCTCCCTTGCAACTCTATCTGTAACCGCGTCCTTCGACTCGTACAAGGACCGATCGGTGTGTTCGCCTCGAACACGCAAGGGACCTTTAACATTGAAATCTCAATCGCGTCTGTTCGCATAGACTCGTACAGGACTCGCACCGGTGCCAGGACACCGCGTCCGTCCCCTGTGGGTCTCCTACAACTACCTGGGGTGGTTCTTGGGGTCCCTCGATTCTAGATGCCCTAGACCTAGGTCTAGCCAAACTAAGATTGTGATATTCGATTGTGCTAAACTTATTTTGATAACATTTGACTTGTACATATGTTCCTGACTTCTAATCTCATAAAGAGATTAGTAGAGAGTGTTTATTAATAAATACATATATATTTGATATATATACCTGTGTGGTGTCTTTTCATTTGGTGATTCAAGAGATTGTGTGGTAAAACAAGCTGCTTTACATTCCTTCAAGACTTAGCCTGAAGGCTGCTCTCCACAGCTACCACTAGGATAGCTTTCTATAAAGGTTGTCTTAAACCTATCTACCATAAGAGTCGAATTGTTCTGGTGCAAGGTGTCCACTTTAATTAGTGAACAGCATATACCAGGCCAACTTCTCACATTGGTGGGCAGCGTGTGGGATTCCAGCTTGCTATTGTTTTACCAGAAAATCTCTATTTGAATTACTAACTGAAAACCACTATAGGTACTTAAGGTACATATAAAGTCAAGCTTAGTATCAATAAGGTCTACTGAACTTAGAGCTGTGTGTCAAGGGATAGCACACCCTTTCTACAGCTCAAGCTAGTATCAGTAGGCCACAAACTAGTGTAGGTAGTACAACACTGCACAACACTAGAATGTCCTTAAAGGGTGGAACCAGTGGATCCACTCAGCCTCAGTATAAGGACATGGCTTTCTCTGACTTGAGAGCCATGTGTGTTGAAAGACACCTGAAGCTAGGACAGAGTCCCTCCACACTACACCTGATAGATTTGCTGACAGCAGATGATCTTAGATTGGCTCAAGGAGCTAATGGGTCTGAATCAGGGAGTGGGTCAATTACAGTATCTGGGTCAGATGATGAAAATCAGAATGACCAAGACTCTGTGATTGAAGGGCCAGGCCTCAAGGGGCCTGAAAAGGACAGAGGAATTCTCCCTAAGAGAGCTGACAGAGTGGAGGAGAGGCATAAGTCCCCTTCCAGGGAATCTGACCACTCTTATCACTCTGGCAGAGAATTTGTCCACCAGAGGAACTCATACTTTCCCATAAGAGAGACCTCCTCTGAAAGAATGTGCAAACTGCTGCAGTATGAGGAAGCAAGAGTTGCCCTCAGAACCAAGCAGTTGGCACTGGATAGAGAAGCCCTGGAGATCCAGAGAGCTTCTAGAAGAGAGGGGTTAGAACCCCTTGGTGGCAGCAACAGTGTCCCTAAAGGCAGAGAATCTATTCCAGACCATAGGAACCTGAGCAAGGTTGTTCCTCCCTACCAGAGTGGGGATGATATCTAAGCCTGGGCGTAGTTCGCGAAGTAGCGCTACGCGAAGCTACGCAAAGTGCAGTTCGCACTATGCGAGCTACGCGTAGCACTACGCAAACTGCGTAGTGCGCTGTTCGCAATGATTGCACAGTGCCGGATGCTTGTCCGCACTGTGCAATCATTGAAACGGCATCTTGCACAGTGCGAGCTGTCTTTTACTGCGGCTCGAGTAGATTTTTACTCGGCGGCAGCTTTCTCAACGCGGACTGGTAGTTTCTCATCGCGGCGGTCGCGAGCATTTGCGACCACTCGCAATGAGAAACCTGACCTCCCCGCGTTGAGAATCTCGCCGGAGGTTTATTTTCCACGCTCGCGATCGGCAACTTGATGTTGCTGATCGCGAACGAGAAAAAGTCTCGCCGGGATGTCATTTTGCTTGCTCGCGGTCGCCAACTTGATGTTGAGGACCGCGAGCAAGCAAATGACCGCTGCACTACGCTTACGCTACGCGTGTTTGCACTGTGCTACGTGCAATTCGCGTTGTGCGAAGTAGCGCAAACTTCGCAAACTACGCGAGCGTTGCGTAGAGCTTTGCCCAGGGTTAATGATATCCACAAGTGGATAACTGCTATGGAGAGGGCCTGTAGAGTACAGCAGGTCCCCCAAAAGCAGTGGGCAGCAATCTTGTGGCTCTCCTTTTCAGACAAAGGTAGAGACAAGCTCCTCACTGTTAGAGAAGAGGAAGCTGATAATTATGAAGTCCTGAAGAGTGCACTGATAGATGGGTTTGGCTTAACCACTGAGCAGTACAGGTTGAAGTTCAGAGACACCCAGAAGGCCCAGATGGACTGACTTTGTAGATTGTGCAACCAAGGCTCTGGAGGGTTGGCTGGTTGGCAGTAGGGTTACTGATTTCAAGGGATTGTATAATCTGATGATGAGAGAACAGATCCTTAATAATTGCCAGAACCAGTTGTTGCATCAATACCTGGTGGACTCAGATCTGACCTCTCCCCAAGAATTGGGAAAGAAGGCAGACAAATGGGTCAGAACCAGGGTAAGGCAGAAACCCCAGAACCAAGGGGGTGACACCAAGAAACAAGATCCTAAGGGCTCTGAGAAAGGTGGGGATAAGTCAAAAGACCAGAAGTCTTCACAAGGGCCCCAAAAATCTGCATCTGGTGGGGAGTCACAATTAACCCTGGGCAAAGCACTACGCTACGCTCGCGTAGTTTGCGAAGTTTGCGCTACTTCGCACAACGCGAGTGCACGTAGCACAGTGCAAACACGCGTAGCGTAGCGTAGTGCAGCGGTCATTTTTGCTTGCTCGCGGTCCTCAACGTCAAGTTGGCGACCGCGAGCAAGCAAAATGACATCCCGGCGAGACTTTTTCCTCGTTCGCGATCAGCAACATCAAGTTGCCGATCGCAAGCGTGGAAAATAAACCTCCCGGCGAGATTCTCAACGCGGGAGGTCGGGTTTCTCATTGCGAGTGGTCGCGTATGCTCGCGACCGCTCGCGATGAGAAACTACCAGTCTGCGTTGAAAGCTGCACGCTCGAGTAAAATCTACTCGAGCGGCAGTAAAGACCGCTCGCACTGTGCAAGATGCCGTTTTCAATGATTGCACAGTGCGGACAAGCATCCGGCACTGTGCAATCATTGCGAACAGTGCACTACGCGGTTCAGCGTAGTGCTATGCGTAGCTCGCGTAGTGCGAACTGCACTTTGCGTAGCTTTGCGTAGCGCTACTTCGCGAACTACGCCCAGGCTTAGTCACAATCCAACAAGGGGAAAGGCCAAAAGAAGCCCTGGTGCAAATTCTGTAAACAGAAAGGGCACTGGACTTCTGATTGTAACAAGTCCAAAGACCAAACCACCACCACTCCTGCCCCTAAGGCAACTGTTCACCCTAGCTCAGCTACTGGTGGAGGTGGTACTCAGAATAAGGGTGTAGTAGGGTTGACCCTGGGTTCTGAAGTGGACTCTGACCTAGTCAGAGTGCCCACTCAGGCAATGCTGATTTGTGAGGGAGACCTTAATATGTCCTTCCTAGTAAGTCCCAGTAATCTGGGCAAATACAAACAGCAGCCTGTAATAAATGGCAAACAGGCTTTGGCATTTAGGGACACAGGTGCTAGTGTCACCATGGTGGCAGAGGACCTTGTGGACCCTGGACAGATCATCCTGGGCGAAATGTACCAGGTGACCAATGCAAGCAATGTCAGGACCAACCATAGTCTGGCAGTTGTGAATTTCTCCTGGGGAGGGGTAACTGGCCTCAAGAAGGTTGTAGTCAGTGCAGACCTCCCTGTCGAATGTCTATTGGGCAATGATCTAGAGACTTCAGCCTGGTCTGAAGTAGAGTTATGGACTCATGCTGAGATGTTGGGCATCCCTGCAGAGGTATTTGCTGTGACCAGGTCACAAGCAAGAATGCATAACACTGAACCAGCTCTGGATCCTGGAACAATGGACCAGATGCTTCCCAAGAGGAGGAGCAGAAGGGTAAAGGCAGTGCCTTCCCCTCTGTCTCAGATCACAGATTCACCCCCAGAGGGAGGTGAAGCAGATCCTGAAGAAGGAACTGCCCCAGAGGGACTTGAGCCTGATCAGGTTGAGTTCTTGGGGGCAGGGGGCCCTTCTAGGGAAGATCTGAGTAAGGAGCAACAGTGCTGCCCCTCTCTTGAACCCCTCAGACAGCAGGCTGCTGCTGAGGCTGCTGGGAGTGCTAGTGGGTCCCATAAAGTTTATTGGGATGAGGGACTCCTATATTCTGAGGGTAGAGATCCAGCCCCTGGAGCCACCAGGAGGATGGTAATACCTCAGAAGTTTAGGGGGTTCCTCTTGACCCTAGCACACGATATCCCTTTAGCAGGACACTTGGGCCAAAACAAGACCTGGGACAGGCTTGTTCCACATTTTCATTGGCCACATATGTCCGAGGACACAAAGGAGTTTTGTCGCTCCTGTGTCACATGCCAAGCCAGTGGTAAGGCAGGTGGCACAACAAAGGCCCCCCTGATACCACTACCTGTGGTGGGGGTACCCTTTGAAAGGGTAGGGATTGACATTGTTGGCCCCCTTGACCCTCAAACTGCATCTGGGCACAGGTTTATCCTGGTGGTAGTGGATCATGCCACCAGGTACCCAGAAGCAATTCCCCTGAGGACCACCACAGCCCCTGTGGTGGCAAGAGCCCTCATTGGAGTTTTCTCCAGAGTGGGTTTCCCAAAGGAGGTCATTTCTGACAGAGGTACCAACTTCATGTCAGGATATCTAAAAGCAATGTGGAAGGAGTGTGGTGTGACTTATAAGTTCACCACTCCCTATCACCCACAATGCAATGGTTTAGTTGAGCAGCTTCAACAAAACCTTGAAGGGAATGATCAAAGGACTCCCAGAGAAGCTTAGGCGGAAATGGGACCTTCTTCTTCCCTGCCTGTTGTTTGCATACAGAGAAGTTCCACAGAAGGGGGTTGGTTACAGCCCATTTGAGCTTCTGTTTGGGCATCCTGTGAGAGGTCCACTGTGTTTGGTAAAAGAGGGCTGGGAGTTACCTCTCAAGCCCCCAAACAAGATGTGATGGACTATGTACTTGGTCTCCGCTCCCGGATGGCAGAGTACATGAAAAAGGCAACCAAAAACCTGGAGGCCAGCCAAGAATTACAAAAAGCTTGGCATGACCAAGAGCTGTACTGACTGTATACCAGCCAGGACAGAAAGTGTGGGTGTTGGAGCCTGTGGCCCCAGCAGCCCTCCAGGACAAGTGGAGTGGCCCCCATACAATAGTTGAACAGAAGGGAGAAGTCACCTACCTGGTGAATCTTGGAACTCCCAGGAGCCCCCTGAGGGTGCTCCATGTCAACAGATTAAAGCCATATGTTGACAGGGCTGACATGGGCTTGCTCATGGCAACTGATGAGGAACAGGAGGAGGAGAGTGACCCTCTCCCTGACCTGCTCTCGCAGAACCCTGATGATGGGTCAGTAGATGGTGTTGCTTTGGCAAGCAGCCTCACTGACCATCAGCAAACTGAGTGCAGACAAGTTCTGCAACAGTACAGACATATGTTTAGCCTGACCCCTAGTCAGACTTCCTGGTGCACCCATGAGGTGGACACTGGAGACAGTCTGCCTGTCAAGAATAAAATCTACAGGCAACCTGACCATGTCAGGGACTGTATCAGGACTGAAGTCCAGAAAATGTTGGAGCTAGGTGTAATTGAGCCTTCAGATAGCCCTTGGGCTAGCCCAGTAGTCCTGGTACCCAAGCCTCATACCCAGGGTGGTAAGAAAGAAATGAGGTTTTGTGTAGACTACAGAGGCCTCAATGCAGTCACTAGGACTGATGCCTATCCCATACCGAGGGCAGATGAGCTGATTGATACTTTGGCCTCAGTCAAGTATCTATGCACGTTTGACCTAACAGCTGGCTACTGGCAGATCAGATTAGCTGATGATGCAAAAGCCAAAACAGCATTTTCGACCCCTGGTGGGCACTACCACTTTGTGGTGATGCCCTTTGGATTGAAAAATGCACCTGCCACTTTTCAGAGGTTGGTGAATAAAGTTCTGACAGGGATGGAAACTTATTGCTCAGCTTATCTAGATGATATTGCTGTCTTTAGTTCCTCCTGGCAGGATCACCTGGTCCACCTCAGGAATGTTTTGGAGGCTCTGCAGAAAGCAGGCCTCACTATCAAAGCCACAAAGTGCCAGATAGGGCAGAGTCAGGTTGTATACCTGGGCCACCTTGTAGGTGGAGGCCAGGTTCAGCCTTTACAGAGCAAGATCCAAACCATAATGGAATGGGTTGCTCCAACCACCCAGACACAGGTGAGAGCCTTCTTAGGCCTGACTGGGTACTATAGGAGGTTTGTCAAGGGATATGGATCTATAGTGACCCCCTTGAATGATCTGACCTCAAAGAAAATGCCAAAAAGGTTCAGTGGACAGCTAGCTGTCAGAAGGCATTTGAAGACCTAAAGCAGGCCATGTGCACTGCCCCCATCTTACAGAGTCCAGACTACACCAAAAAGTTCATTGTCCAAACAGATGCTTCTGAGCTGGGTGTGGGAGCTGTACTGTCTCAACTGAATGATGAAGGTCAAGACCAGCCAGTAGCTTTTATTAGCAGAAGGCTGACCCCTAGAGAGAACGTTGGTCAGCTATAGAGAGGGAGGCCTTTACTGTGGTGTGGGCCCTGAAGAAGCTGAGGCCATACTTATTTGGCACTCACTTCATAGTTCAGACTGACCACAAGCCCCTCCTATGGCTTAAACAGATGAAAGGTGAGAACCCAAAACTTTTGAGGTGGTCCATTTCCCTACAGGGGATGGACTACACAGTGGAACATAGACCTGGGACCCAACATGCCAATGCAGATGGACTCTCAAGGTATTTCCACTTAGAACACGAAGACTCAACTGGTCAAGGTTAGTTTAGTGTCCCTGCGTTTGGGGGGGTTGTGTAGGAGAGTAGGATCTGCCTCTTATGTTGCCCCCACTTTTTTTCTGATGTTTACACTGGTTTCTGGCTATAGTCTGGCTGGGACCCTGCCAATCAGGGCCCCAGCCTCTCTGTTCTCTCTAAACGATTTGGAGTGCACTCTAGGTGCACTAGTGATTGGATACTGTGGTACCTTATGAGTCCCTAGTATATGGTACCTTAGGTACCAAGGGCCTAGGTACTTCACAGGCCTACCAGGGGCTGAAGCATGTATTATGCCACCCCTGGGAAGCAGACTAAATCTGACACCCCAGGCCTGCTACTGCAGCCTGAGTGAGGAAGTGCTAGCACCCCTCACTGAGATATAGGTTCCCTATATCTCTCCTGCACACACATTGAGACTTATCAGTCACCCCTAAAGCAGGCCCTATCAATCCTGAGGGCAGGGTGCTTAGTTTCCATGTGAGGTGGTGCCTCTGCCTGAGCAGGGCCCCTCTGCAGCCCTCAGAGTCCATTCTCTGGGGCTGTTTGTGAATGCGGTCAAACCATATACTCTTAAGTGCATTATATCCTAGCGGTAAATGCTAACTATGGAATGGCTGCATCAAAACATGTCGTGTTTGGTGTCAAACACTTTGGAATCATACCCCCGCACCAGTAACTGGTGTGGGAGTATGATCCCACCCTTCTAGAGGGATAGACATGTACCTACTGTGGAAACGCGGTAGAATCCTAAAGAGCCCTGGCATCACAAAATGGATGCCACCAGTCACAGACACGGGGCTGCCCTCCTGCTGCTGACCGAAACTCGCAGTGGAGGAAGCCCAACAATAGATATCCTGTCCCAAGGGGTGTGACCACCTCCCAGACAGGGTTTAGTGTATTGGGGCTGGGTGGGTGCACTCTTAGAGTGCTTTGAAGTCCTGCACTGGGGGAGCAGAAGGCTCCTCTGTGCATACCCCAGTTCAAACCGGCTCAGGGGCTACCTGCCCCTGCTCTGGCGCGGAAACTGGACAAAGGGAAGTGGGTGTAGCCACCCACTCCCCTGACCCTCCCATAGGTGGGGTCATAGAGCTAGTCCCTCCCTTTCTTTTAGTATAAGATAGGGAACCCTTGCCATTGCAAACTAGATACCCCTGGACGATGCTCTACAAGAAGAATCCCGGACCTTCGACGTTCCACTACCTTTGGAAGACTGAAGAATCTCCCTTGGAGTCAAGGAGTGACTCCCCTGCTTGGCAGGCACCAAAAACTACAAACGACGGTCGCAAACTACACCGCTCCCGCCGGAGTCCGAAGTCCCTGCAGCCCAAGATGTAGATTTCCTGACTTCTCAAAGGCCATCGTGAATCCCCAGCGAAGCTGAGGCCAGTGGACTCCAAGAGTGATGAGGAACCGCGACCCCTGGGTAACGTGCACTATTGTCGAGTGCAACCCCTTCACAACGTTCCACGAACTTGTGCTTTGGACCACGTGTGGTCCTAGCCTCCAGCAGGAATCCCTCCAAAGATCAGAGGCCTACCCTGTCCCGAGAGACCGTGGGCCCCTGGTGAGCGAATCCTCCCGAGGCGTCTTTGCGATCCCTTGCCATCCGGCTTGTGGGTCTCCTGAAGACTTTCCTACAGAACCAAAGGGCTCCCCTGGTTGCTCCAGGCCTGCCCTGACTTACCCTCGCTGGGTGAGTCCCTCAGACCTTGCTGGTCTGAGCCATTGACTTTTCACAGTTTCCCCGAGACTTGCTGTTACCAAGGCTGGTTGGCTCCAATCGAGTCGCCGACACCGCAGTAAGCTGCAGACATCGTGGGACACGCCGAATCCAGCTCCTGGTTGTCGTCGACGCCTCCTGGACCTCGTGGCTGAAGAGTCAAGGCACCAACGAACGACCTGAATCTTGCGACGACGGTGGGCATCCATCTTCCTTGCCCCGAGTCACTGCCAAGTGACTTTGAACACTGTCTCCTCTGCTTTCAGGTCTTCCATCTTCTGAATCCAGGCTTGGATTCCTCCGGACACTTCTCCTGTCGCCGCAAGCAGCAAGTCTTCACTGGCTCCCATTGAAAACGACGCCGCGACCCGACACCAAAGGACACCTATGCACCCGGCTCCCCTGGGTGAGGTAACTCTAGCATTACGGTGCTCCCGTGGGTGTGGGCCCTAGAACTACTTACCCTGTAAGTGCCTTGCTTGTAGCTACCCTAGAAGTGCCCTAAAACTCTTATTTTCTAAGTGCGACAATTGCGCTGACTCATACAGGGTTCGCGTCTGTGTTAGACAAATCGCGTCCACCTCCCTTGTAACACTATCTAGAACCGTGTCCTCCGACTCGTACTGAGTCCGATCCGTGTTCGCCTCGAACACAAGGGGCCTGTAACATTGAAATCTCCATTGCGCTGACTCGCACAAGGTTCGCGTCTGTGTTAGGCACAGCGCGTCCATCTCCCTTGCAACTCTATCTGTAACTGCGTCCTTCGACTCGTACAAGGACCGATCGGTGTGTTCGCCTCGAACACGCAAGGGACCTTTAACATTGAAATCTCAATCGCGTCTGTTCGCATAAACTCGTACAGGACTCGCACTGGAGCCAGGACACCGCGTCCGTCCCCTGTGGGTCTCCTACAACTACCTGGGGTGGTTCTTGGGGGTCCCTCGATTCTAGATGCCCTAGACCTAGGTCTAGCCAAACTAAGATTGTGATATTCGATTGTGCTAAACTTATTTTGATAACATTTGACTTGTACATATGTTCCTGACTTCTAATCTCATAAAGAGATTAGTAGAGAGTGTTTATTAATAAATACATATATATTTGATATATATACCTGTGTGGTGTCTTTTCATTTGGTGATTCAAGAGATTGTGTGGTAAAACAAGCTGCTTTACATTCCTTCAAGACTTAGCCTGAAGGCTGCTCTCCACAGCTACCACTAGGATAGCTTTCTATAAAGGTTGTCTTAAACCTATCTACCATAAGAGTCGAATTGTTCTGGTGCAAGGTGTCCACTTTAATTAGTGAACAGCATATACCAGGCCAACTTCTCACATTTGCTTTGCTAGGTTGGCCTGAAGTTGCTGCTTCTGTCTGTGGGCAGTAAAAGAACTGGACTTTGCTTTCTTGTATCCTGCTTTTCCAAGGCTCTTCAAGGGCTTGAATGTGCTTGCCTCCTGTTGGAAGTCTAAGCTCCATCAAAGACTTTGTCTGCAGCATCTCCGAACTCCACTGTAGGGAGTTCTGACCTGCCAAGTGGTGGCAATTCCAGTTCTGGGCCCTTGGAGGTGGTTCTGCTGCTTCAAGACTTGAAAATCCATGCATCGCCCTCCCAGCGCTGTTTTTCCTGCCGCAAGCTTGCTGTGCAGTTGGAAAACTAATGCATCGTAGTGGAGCCGCTGAAAAATCGATGCAGCACCTGTTTGAGGCCTGAAGAACCGCCCAAAGCACCAAGTCTTAGACATCCGAGACCCCTGCTCCGACTTCGACGCAAGTCCTGCTTTGCGGCTGAGGGAATTGTCACGTCACCTGTCTGCGGCTATGGAAAAATCGATGCAGTGCCTGTTCTTGCCGCTGCATCGAGCCACTGCGCCTTGATTTTCTCAGGCATCAGGCCTGTCTGCCAAGTTCCCAATATATTGCCCCAATGAAGCGAGTTGCCTCTGGAAATCGACGCATCGCTTCTACTTGCAGTAAGGAATCAACGCAACACTTCTCCTGCGTGCATCAGAACTAACGCCTCCGTTCCCCTGGGACCCAAAAATCGACACATCGCTGTGTTTTCCCCCGCTTTCCTCCTCTGCGGCTGTTTTTCGTCTTTCATTTTGATGCATCAAAGGTACTTTGTGCTTAAATCAATGCATCCAAAGAGTTCTATGGACTGAATTGCTTAAACCTTTTAAAAGTGATATATTGAGTTATGTGTGTTGGATTTTTGTCGTTTTGATCTTGCTTGGTTTAGATAAAGATTGTTTATTTTTCTAAACTGGTGTGGTGTCCATTTGTAGGGTTTTCACTGTGTTACTGTGTGTGTTATATACAAATGCTTTACACATTGCCTCTCAGATAAGCCTGACTGCTCATGCCAAGCTGCCAAGGTGGTGAGCAGGGGTTATCTTGGGTGTGTAACTCCCTTATCGTGACTAGAAGGAAGGGTCCCTACTTGGACAGGGTGCAAGCCACTGCCAACTAAAGACCCCCATTTCTAGCAGTGGCCAAAATAATCAACGTATTACAAATAGAGGTATGGGCGATCCGATGAATTATATCGCAATATGTCTCAAACTCCAAGCTGATGTCATCAAACAATGACACTTTCTAGATTGCCTATTGTTTGCGATAGTTAGCAAATCAGAACTAGGCAAAAAGAACTGTCTTTTTTCTTTACACTGGATAACTCCTATAAAAAGTACCCCTGGAGTGTGAATTCATGCCTTACTTTGTTGACTAAGAAAGTTGAACCAAGAAGTACGATTTTTGTTTTAGATCACTACTATTCCCCATATTAAAAAAACCCACTCCCTCCTCACGCATTCACCCCCTGTTAGGCTGTTCTGCATCCTGATAATGAGGAGCGCAGGTTCTTGCAAATTCTGTTTACACGCGGTGGCCGTGTCAGGCCAAGACATATTTTTATGCAGACAAAGCCCTGGCATATTTGTTCTATAAATTATAGTAGCAAGGGGTCGCGTGCCTTTGATGCCATGTTATGTTACAGCAGCGCGGCCTGTGATTCAAGCATTTGCTCATTTCAAAAGGACAGCAGCGGCTCCAATTTCAAATTGTGTGACTTTTCCCTGATTACACTGCAAAGCGGAAAACCGATTTGCAATCTTAATTACGGATTCAACCGTTGAACTTTTAAATGAAATAGGTATGGAAATATTGGTTAATATTGAAGCGCGGCCGCATGACTGCAAATGAAGCAAACATGAAATAATTCCAAAGTTTTGGTTAAACAGAAGGAACGCACAGATCTGAAATATTAATTAACATCAAGCTAATAAAATATTCCTGTTAATCATTTCTAGTTTCACGGTTTTCGGAGTTAATAAGCAAAAACATGGAAAAACCAATTAATAGTTCTCTTAATTCTATTTAAAAAGAACACAATTTTAATAACAGCTAACAAATGGGGTCTTTCTCCGAGACACTGTTCTTAATGTTCTTTGTTATTGAATCAATAGCAGAATTAACAGACTGCCACAAGTTGTCTCCCGCCACTGGCACCTAGTGCAGACCTCGGGGACTTTAGACGGTAATGATTGTGGCGAGTCTTTAATTTCTTGTTTGCCTGAATGGGATTGCATTGGGTATTGACAAGGTGCTGTCAATATCCAGACCCTGGGGATTTAGCTATTTGCACATAAACGGATTGGCTCTTCCTTAATGGACATATATTAGTTGCAAATACCTTCCAGGCGGACATGGGCTCTCAAACAGAAGAGGTTGGCCGACACTAAGGAGCATATGTACAAGCCCCTATAGCCACCAGAGCATCACTTTTTTTGACACTCCGGTGGCGTAGCGCCATTTCCCATGTTTGCCGCTAAGTCACTTAGGGGCATATTAACGAGGGACGGCGATAAATAACGCAAAGCGCGCTTAGCGCTTTTTTATTTATCGCCGTCTATCTCTGGAATTTATCACCCTGGTAGCGCGTTATTAACAACGCGTTACTCCAGGGCGATAAAAATTCCAGAGATAGCGGGGGAAATCGCCGTTTTGCAGGGAACATCGCTGGTTTTCCAGCGATGTTCCCTGCAAAACGGCGATAACCTTGCTGATACGACCCTGTGGTCGTATCAGCATAATCCATCCCCAATGTTAGGGATAGATAAGTCTGCATTTTACAGCGGTTTTCTCCAAAAACTAACGTCTGCTTAAATGCTGGGGCAGCCTTGTAAATATTGCGATGTGTACATCAGCGATATTTGCAAGGTTGTACTGCCCAGTGATGCCCCCTTTGCATCTCATTAGAGAAGCAAAGGGAGGCGTCGGGTAAAAGGGTGCTAACATGCGCTAATGCATGTTAGCACCCACTTGTAGATAGGGTGAAAAGATTATCTCCGCTTTTTTGGCTTTTAAAGCCAAAAAAGCGGAGATAATGCCCTTGTTGATATGCCCCTTGGTGAGGCTTAACGCCACCTTAACAATGCCCCTTTCTGCTGCAGTCCTCTGCGGCAAATGGGCGGGCAGTAGGTGTTGCTGTGACGTTCCAATGCAAAACAATCATTGCTTTTTGATGCTGCTCCAGATTTACAAAGCTGATGCAGCCCCAAAAACTAACACCATCGACTACCGGGAATTAGAGTGGCGATACGAGGAGAAATTATTAATTTCGCCTCATTTTTGCTCTTTCCAGAGCAACTCACCATTATAGATTGCTTATGTACAGGAAGGTGTCCCTTCCTGCATATAAACATTCATCCCTGCAGCACAGACACCATTGCAACATGGAGGCAGGGTGCCTGCGCTGGTGCTAGACAGCTTTTTTTGCACCAACGCTAGGGCAAACACAGGGGTGCACCGTATTCTTGTGAATACAACAAATCCTTATGTTTTAAAAATGTCAGAGCGCAGTGCTGCCAAATTTGGCATAGCGCCGCGCTCCGACATTTTTTGTAAATATGCCCCTAAAGGTGCAGATAGTGATGCTATACTCAATGCACGTGTCGCCATTTGCTTTCACGACACCCAGAGGGAACCAAGCTACCTAATCTCTGTTGACTTTTTTGGGCCAGTATTTGTCACTGCAAAAGTGATGTTGCACACATCCAGAGGCAGTTGTAGACGGTCGGCAGAAGAGCTCTGTGGCGCTCCGGGGTCGAAGTGTTGTGTGACTTTAAGAATTGTGGCTGTGTAGTGCACGATATGTTACATCATTTTAGTAGGCAAAGTAATGCCCACCTGAGCCCTGTGTTTGCAAGAGGGAACTGGATGGGCTCTTTGCACCAAGTGGCCAGTTTTGCCAAGTGATTCCGAGTTGTATTGCAGAAGGACACGAGGATCTTATAGATATCCAGCCAAACATTCCATAAAAAGCAGAAAGGGCACACAGTGTCCAAAAGGTCTCACGTGAAAAGAATGCTTTTCCCAAGAAGATTTTTTCCATTACCGGGCTATTCTCCTTTTTTAGCTCGGGCATCAGCGGTAGACATTCAAAAATCCAGGCCAACAAAAAATCTGAAGGAAACACACTTGGTGTGGTCATCATTTCAAATGAAGGTCTCTATTTGCAAAACAAATACCCGAATGAGCCCCGTGCGCACAAAAATTGCTTTAAGGAGCTTTCACAAGTGGCATCTAGTGCTATGCAACCTTCTAGTGACCTAGCAAAGTAACGTGCTTATGCAGCACTTTCCACCCAGGAGGGACAGTAGTGCACTTTAATAAGTTAATAAGTGACACTTTGTTTTATTAAATAGGGATGTGCATTTTAAGAACATTTCTAATGTTGCTACTGACAACCCTTTTCAATTTCATATAGTGGCCTCTGGGTCTGTGGGTATCCTCCTGTTAAAAGCCACATCTGACTCGGTGTTTATTCTTTTTAGGTCAAAGCCTTCCAGAGAGCACAGCTGTCTCGCTGTGAAAGACTTAATGGGGACATTTCGTTAGCGGACCTGGAAAGCAATTCTGCCTATTGCTCTCCATTGGATTTATGTTTTTTCTCTCTTATTTTCTTGCTTTACAGTTGATGTTTTTTTTGTTTTAGCCTGTCCATCTAGCCTTTATCCCTCCTGTGGAGTTTAGTCTGTTTACCATATCTCTGATAACCCCGGGCGGCATACTCCGCTCCGCCAGCGGAGTTTGCGCTGTTTTACCAACTCCGCGCTCTGCTGGGAACACGAAGTTGAGGTAAAGTAAAACTCCAACTCCATGTGGGAGTGGAGTACGCCCCTCAGCCCCTGCAGAAAAAGGGTAAAAAAAAACCACTTGCCTTCTCTAAGCTGTCTGCGGGCCGCCCTCCTCCTCGCCGTGGTGTCTCCTACTTGCCGCCGGTCGCAATCCCCTACGTTTTATGTCTTGCGTGACGTAACCCCCTACGTTTTACGCCTTGCGTGAACTGAGTTCATGCAAGACGTAAAACGTAGGGGGTTGCGACCGGCAACGCGAGGAGGACGATGGCGGAAAGGAGGAGACACCATGGTGAGGAGGAGGGCGGTCCGCAGACGGCTGAGAGAAGGTAAGTGGGTTTTTTGACCCTTTTTAAAAACATTTTCCACAGAGTATTTTTTTAGCTCCGTGGAACTCCGCGGAGTGCCACTCCGCATAATCCGTCCAGGCTTAATCTCCGATTGACTCCTTTTGCCCTTTCACAAGTGTATACTTTTCAGAACTTATTTTTTCTGAAGGCATTCCATGAAAGTGCATGCCCTTTCTCCTTTCTCTATATTTTCTCATCACATTTCTTTTCTTAACATCATACAAATCTCATTTTCCACTACTTTGCCCTTCGATCCACTTTTATGTATGCTTTCACTTTTATGCAGATTAGCCCTTCGAACCGTTCTCCTGTGCCTTTAACTCCATGTTGCACTTTCTCTGGCAAGTTCACTTCCACCCCATGTTACTTTGTTTCTGTTTGCTTCACTCTCTTTGCCCTTATTGTTGCTTCCCTCAAACTGTGCCCTCAGTGTTGTCCCCCCCGCAGACCCCTGTGGTTCTTCCTCCTACCCTCGGTATTGAGTCCCCTGCTCTCCTGTTGTTTCCCCACCATCCGCGATTCCTCCCTCTCTTTTGCTTTCCCCACTTGCAATCGTTCCCTGTACCTGTGTTACTTTTTTTTGCTTACTGTTCCAACTCAGATAAGTAAACAAAAAAAACAAAAAAACGGTTGTGTCATTTTGTTGGCGTGCGCATGCTTGTTGCATGTGGCTGCACAATGACCTAGCCAGCTGCGTATGTTTTTTTTCTTCCTGTTTATTAACCATGCTGTGCAGCATCACATTTGCAATGCAGCATGGCTGAAACCATTGACAAAGTCAATAGGTCCCAAAGGTTAGATCTATTGACTTTGCCAGTGCTTATTTGGGATTGTCCCCCATCACATCCTCCAATGCCTTCCTTCCAAATTATGACTTGTGTGCTATGTGTGCATTTATTACACATTTAATATTTTGTGCACCAGGGAAAGGAGAACACCACCCAATATTAGATCAACTCCTTGCTGGTCTAAAACTGAGCAGTTTTCTGGGGGGGACTGGTGGTTCTTCACAACTTTTTTTGTAGCATAGGTTAAATCCGTTGGAAGAGAGGCGAGGTCATTTACCAGGTAGACACATCACATTGCCCATCTGCTGTGCAGTCATTTCTGTTGGGCAATGTGCTTCAGAAAGAAGAGAATATGATGCAGGTTGGCAGAAAACAGGTCATAGTTTAGAGGATTTTCATTATATAGCCCCACCTTGCTTGGGTGTTATCGTCTAATGGATCACCTGGCTGCATCATAGCGCTATTATTTTCTTTACTTTCAGCTATGTTGCACAGCATTTATGTGTTACTGTGCAACATGTCTAAAAAACATTGACAAAGCCAATACATCTTGCATAGGTGAAACCTACTGACTTTGCCAATGCTTGTTAGTATCAGTGCTTTATTACTGGGTGTCGTTTATATTTTCTGTGGCAAGATAGTGCACTGAGATGTGTTTTTATGTGTTAACTTCATGAGTCTGACCAGATTTAAGGTGTGGGTTACAGAATATATCCTAGATTTTGTTTCCGAATGCTCCCATAAATAGAAGATCAAGACATTTGGAGGGAACTAAAAAGGTACAGAGCCAAGCAGTTCTAAAAGTTCAGAAACAAAAATATTTGAAGCATCGAGCCACAAAGGGTAAAATTCACCAAAAGAAGTAAAAAAATTGAAGTTGAATTGATTTAAAACCTTTAATAATTGTTGGAGCATTGAACGTTTTGGCTCAGGAGCACCACTTCATTAAAGCTGTACTGCTCTACATGACTTTTCTAAAATTCTCAAACAACGTTTGAATATAAACAATGAAAGCATAAGGTAAGGCATTAAGGTTTATTAATGCCCCTACCCTAATAAGCTTCTCCTGTTATTATGAACTGATCGTCCGTACAAATATCTTGACTTCAATACGGATATAAGTAAAAGGTGTACAAATATTAAATGTGACACTCAGAACACACATTAAAATAAAGGTGCCGTCTCATTTTTCGGTCAGGTGTCAACCAAGACCATTTGATTTTACTAAGTTGATATAAATTGATATAAATTGTATTTATTTATAGTGGCTTGCAGCCAGCTCTCTTCATTCGTCCGTCTGTTGTTGTGTCATTCACATTTTTCTTTGCCCACTGCAGCATACAGAATGTAGCAGTGGCTCGGTGACTTCAGTCATTGGCTAACATTACTGTGAGGGTTGGCATTCTGCTCTTCACAAGAAGAACAACCTCACACAATGGACTATAACGGCAAAGTGTGACTTTTTTAGACCAAAAATATTTTTTTAATTTAGCCTTTTTTATGTTGGTAATGGCCTGGCATCTACCCCCAAAATAAAGTTTTACAAAAACCATGACAAAACAAAATAAGTATTGACAAAGGCAAAAGGCTGACAGTCCCATCAGCGGAGTGCCATTGCAAATACCAGTATTTAGTCCCCCTTGCTTAGAATCCAGCCTGTGTTACGACTCGCTGCTTTTCTTTTTCTGCTCTGTGTTTCTAGCAGTACAGGATCAAGCAGAAACATAGACAAACTGAAAGGAGACATTTATGACAACATGTTTATTTTTTGCATCCTTTAGGTAATTATAGAAAAGTTAAATCTTTATGCATGTGTTTACACAATATGAGCTACTGCTCTTTTTTAGAAAAGCAAAAATGACATGTATCAAACTGATTCTGATATCTTTTTGCAACACATATCTAAGAGCAATTTTGTGTTTCATTTTGCACTAGAGAGTCTGGACCATATATACAAGCGTTGGCGATAACTATCGCTAACGCTAGTTAGCGGCAGTTTTATTATCGCCGTGTACCGCTGAAAACTATTGCTATGTTAGCGGCGTATTTACAAGTCGTCGCTACATGGCGATAGTTTCAGGGATCGGCGGTGAAAACTCCTGCTAACATTAGCGCGATGGCGATAGGAATTTCGGCGTTAGCGGGCGAAAACCAACGAAAGGCCCATTAGTGGCAAAAAAAAGTCACGTTAGTCAGCCCAACGTGAGTTTTTTTTGCCTCTAATGCAAAAAATAGCAGTCGACCTCCAATAGAAAATAGGCAAAAAATCCCATAAAATGCAGAATGGAGCAGCCAGGGCCAAGTGCAGCACACATCAGCTACCCCCTCAAGCCACCCAACATCCAGGATGACCAGGATGAGAGCCTGGATGCCTCGCTGAACCTGCATCAGTAGCCTGGATGCCCCCCTGGACCTGCGTCTGGAGCCTGGATGCCCCGTTGGACCTTCGTCTGGAGCCTGGATGCCTCGCTGGACCTGCGTCTGGAGCCTGGATGCCTCGCTGGACCTGCGTCTGGAGCCTGGATGCCTCGCTGGACCTGCGTCTGGAGCTTGGATGCCTCACTGGACCTGCGTCTGGAGCCTGGATGCCCCGCTGGACCTGCGTCAGTATCCTGGAGTGGGATGCGGAGGAGCTGTGGAGTCGATGAGCCGTGGGGGTAGACATTGAGGCACGACGATCGCCCGTACCTGGTGGTGAAGTCTGGCAGGTCGCATGGAGACATGTTGCTGACCTGTGTGAGAAGACCGCCTTGAGTCCCTTGGAGCTGTGAAGGGTAGAGGCGCTCCTGCGCACCAACATAGGGAGGTCTGCATCGCATACTACGATCCACCACAACACCGTGGTGCACGGAGGGGATTACCAACGGTGGGCGGCGCCTCTCTGCATCACAGGTCGGATGATGTTGCACTGGCCGGACGCTGTGGAGGGTGAGGCCCCTGAGTTGCGCCAAACTTGTGTGGCGGGAGCGCTGCAACTTCAAACCTAAGGGGGCCCTGCTGCATCAACTGCATCAGGAGGTTCACCAGCGGACTTGGCAGCGACTGCTGTACCCAGGCTTGTGAAATCCCACCTGGCTGAGGCTCCTGCTGGCTGAGTCACAGATTTGGAGAGAGTGCAGCGGATTGCGCCACGGTGTCAATGTCCAGGTAAGGAGAAGGTGGGACGCATAGCGGAGGAGGCCCGGTGGTCGAGTCGCCCAGGCCTAGCACCTGTAGATGACGCACCCCCAGTGGCGTCTTATCCGCTATAGCAGAAGAGCATCGCCCCACTGCTTTCAAGCAGTGCAAGAAGAGGAAAAATCATCACGTGATGTTAACTTCCTGATGTAATCGTGCTATGTTTCCTTTGCGGGTGGGAGGGTGGGTAGGTCTGCTCCACTCAGGGAGCAGGGCAGGGGCGGAGTGGCATGCC
Organism: Calotriton arnoldi; assembly: GCA_963921515.1. Lineage (NCBI taxonomy): Eukaryota > Metazoa > Chordata > Amphibia > Caudata > Salamandridae > Calotriton > Calotriton arnoldi. The sequence continues at coordinate 60,421 of CAWUFW010003666.1, read as the reverse complement.
CACTCAAGTACACAATGACTGTTTGTTCGGCCCACTCAGGCCGCCCAAAGCAGTCATGCGCACTGTCCTGTTCGCAATGCAGACTGCATTACAGCCTGCATGGAGAACATGCCCACCCCTCCAGCCCCTGGCTGAACGCCTTGTCCCCGCGCCAATTACCAATCCCAACGCCGCATTGCAGCGTTGTGATTGGCTTAGGAGAGGGAGCCTGGCTGCCTACTTTCTGTTCCTGGAAGCAGACTCAGGAGAGCAGGAGCAACAAAGACACGGGACCCGGGCTCGTGGTAAGATTTCTCTCATTTAAATATTCACAACACCCGCTCACAAACACCCCCCGCATCCACGTCCCATCCAGTGTCCTTTCCGGCGTTTCCCACCTCCCAGCTGTCCAGTCCCCCTCCACAGTACTTCTCAATGGTGGCTGATGTGCGGCCCTGCGCAGCGGGCGTACCACTGGTGTGCCAAAGGTATATATGAAGTTACGACGCATACCATTACATCGCATTCCATTACAATGCATACTAATACTAGGCATATTGTAACAGTAGGGAAGGTGTTGGATAGCGGAGATGTAAAAATTACTATTCCCACTTCAGTGAGTGCAACCCTAAAACTAACCCTTGCACCCCAAAGCAAACACTGGACCCTAAAATTCACCTTTGAGCCCCCAAAACACACCCGAAAAATCATATTTGACCCAAATGCACACCCCAATTATCATATTTGACCCAAATGCACACCCCAAATTTCATAATTGACCCCAAAACACCCCCCAATTTTCATAATTGACCCCAAAACACACCCCAATTTTCATAATTGACCCCAAAACACAACCCAAATTTCATCTCCCAGACACGAAACCCACACCCACCCTCAAACTTAAAAATACCCCATTACTGACCTTACAATGCGTTGTAATGGAATGCGATTTGAAAGGCACCTGCGTTGTTGGAGTAGCATTGTAAAGGCAGTATGATGTAATGCCTGCGTTGTAATGGACGTCTCCCATGTCAAAGGCAAGCCATAGGCAAGCCCGTCTGCGTCCATCTGCCCCTGGACCACGCTCAGCACCAAGGACCCTTCCTCTCGGACACTCCACTGCTACGACGCCAGCACCCTCCTCGCCATCAACCCTGGACGCCACATCGCCTGCCAGGACCAACCTCTGCTCTGGGCCGGACATCGCCATTGCCATCACTGACGGCTACTGAATCACCCACAAGGACCACCCCGACCGTCCAGGCGGAGGCATTGCCATCACCTACAGAAGCACACTCCATCTGACCACGCACTCTAATGACCCAACGGTGACCATGGAACACCCCAACTTCCAGATCCGGACCAACCCCAAGCCCATCCTCTGCGGCACCCTCATCTGCAGGCCCCCCGTGCCATGGAGCCCCATTCTCCGATACCATTGTAGACCTCATTGCACCCCAGGCTCTCCCATCCACCTGTGACATCCTTCTCGGTGAACTCAAGTTGCACCTGGACAACCCCAGTGACCAGAACACCACCCCCTCTTGGGGAAGCTCCCCAACATCAGACTCAAGCAGCTAGTCATCACAGCAAGCCACATAGCAGGACACACGGGCGAGCACGTCTCCTCCGCCAGCGTGAACTTCAACTACAGCCACACCACCGGACTCTCCTGGACCGACCATCATTGTATATATCACGTCTTCACCATGCCCACCGTACACCACCGCCATCATCGCCCTCCCCTCGCAGCTGGATCAAGGCCACCGAAGAACGTCTCCTCAACTCCCTCGGCACCACCACTCCGCCAACGCTTACAAACGATGACACCGCAGCGTGCAACCGCCACCGAAGGATCTCTAACTGCTCCGACACCCTGGCACCCCTCAAGAACGGCACTCTGTCAGTACCTTACACCTGCCTGATGGCAGGCGTAAGGGTGACGCAGTGCCACAGGGATAGGCTGGCCCCATGCATTGCTGGAGTTGCGTCATGGTTGTGACACAACTGCAGCAATGCGTGACTTTAGCACAGACAGATATGTCAGGATTCCAGCGTATCTGTCATTACTTGCGACATGGAGCGCTGTCCAGTGAATCCAGCGCATCCATGGTGTCGCAAGAAGTGCGTAGTGAAAAGTGTTGCAACGCTGTCTTGTCGCAGCGCTGCAACACTGTTCATGAGTGAGGCCCAGGAATGCGCACTATCTTATTGATGGTGCGCATTCCTGCCCTGTAGTTTTGTCGCAGGGCAGTGCAGCGACATTGCTTGCAGGGCAGTCCAGCACCAAAACCTGCTGAAATGAGGCTCCAAGTGTTATCTCCATTTTTAAGACCAGCTATTTTCTGGTCTTAAAAAACTGCCTCTAACTGCAGTTAGAGGCAGTTTTCTTGGTCTTCCACACTTCAAGAATTCCCTTGTAAATATTGCAAAGTGGGGTTAGCAGCCATTTTTGCACGGGAACGAAAGTACCCCCTGCCATACGTGATAATGGTATTGCTAGTCACCTTAGAGTTCCATAACCATATTAAGGAACAAGGACTTTGGTGACTTGCAATATCCTAATAATGTACGGTAGGGGGTACTTTATCCCATATGTTATTGAAGTGACAAACTGGCAGTGTTGGGGCAGGATCAGTCATTGCCGTCTAAAAGATACATTGATGCACTCATGAGTCACATACATCAACCAAATGCCTGCATAAGGCAGTGCTTAAGTGTTGCAGAAGTGCACAGTGCATGCACTATGAAAGGGATTCTCCAGTATGCGGTCACATAACTTATTAATCTCTGAAAGTAATATTGTGGTGTAGCCAGTATTTGGATATCCCTCCATTGAAGCAGTCTAGTGAGTCTCCTGGGAAGTTAGGTGAGACATGGGACTGAAAGGAAAAGCACAATGTCCACAAAAAATAGGACAATGGAAAAGAGCAAGACTAGATGTCCCAGCCAGTGTGGCCCTGTGGGGTACTCAGTGCTGGAGAGATCCTCCTGGCACTAATTGGATGGCAGGTTCTGTCACTCTGCCAGCAGGAGATGTGATAAAAAGGAGCCCACAGAGAAGGGTTTCATCGAGCACATGATGTGGGGGTGGTGAAGTGCTCCTCCCGAGTGCATGGCCATGGACAGAAAGAAGCCTGCGGAGAAAGACTTGTGAGAAAAATGAAGAGCATCCGGACTGCATGCTAACCCGGTGGAGAGTAAAGCAGCAAGCCACCTCGACTCATCACTTTAAAGGAGATGCAGCTCCTGGTGTTTCGCATGTCAGTGTTTCTGTGTTTCTGCAGAGCACATTCATAAAGATACCTGGCTTTAGTGGTTGGTGCATTTTATAGCTACATGTAGTCATATTCTAAGGACATGCACATTGTTTTATTATTGGTCCAAGAAGCGTAACTTTCAGTTTTGTTTGCCTTGGTAAAAGAGACATTTATGTAACTGTTGGCTTAGTTAAAGCACAAGTTTACTGTTTTTAAAATAATTAAGTCCGGTTGCTTTGAGACGCAAGCGGAGGGGAATGCATAAACCTCAGAATATTAATGGAATAATCATTAAATAAATTCCAATTCATATTGAAAATTACAGAAAAGCACACCACAAGTCTATAAACAAGGAGAAAAAGACACCCATCGCTATGTATACGTGTAGCCTTACCACAAATGTCAAAGAGAATACCACTGGACGGCTGAAACACTGGGGCTTCTTGCAGGTATGACTGGGCTGAGGGATCCTCAGTCCACAAACTTCAAAAGTAGCCCTCATGGAGTTTCACAAAATGTAGTTAAAGGTGTGTCTATTATTTGCTTCTGTGGAGAGATATCACTCCTGGGTACTGTACCAGTCTATAAGGTATTTATTTAAATATTTCAGACCTGACCCTATGGTAGTACATGTGAAACACAAGCCTATTTAGGCATTATATGTGGCAAACCTTGGTGACATTGATCCATTTACCTCATTTTTAAAAAAGGTTCTTGGAGCATGAGTTCTCCAAGCCACAATGCGGAAGGTCAGGCTCATTCAGTACAATCTTTTCCACTATATGGGGATGGGTTTAAACCATTTCCAGGAGGCCTTTATTTCCATATCCAGTCTGTAACCATCTTGTGGATTCAAGTAAGAATGGACATTCCACACAAAGGATTGTTCTTATTTAGACGCTTGACTGTCAGATACTAGACATTTTACATCAGCAAGTACGTTTTCATTTCTTTACTGTTCTTTCTGAGTCATTATTAACATAAATGAATGTGATTTCAGGGTAATCTCTGTTTTTCCATTTCGGAAGGAAATTTTGAATACATTATCTTCACTTCGACTGGTTCTGAACAGTGTTTTGGTTGCAAAATTGCTGTTCTTTTTCTGGATGTTGACTCAAAGATCACAACATACCAGGAAGAGGGAATATTCCTTGAAAGTGCTACATTGTCATTTATCTTGGGTTCTAGAGCCCCAACAGATCTCAGAAGCCATGTTCTTGTGTACGGTACTGTTAGACCTGCCAATCTTAGGATGGTCTTCCCCTAGATCTTTTGCCTTTGCCTCCTGTTTTTGCTGATTCTTTTTGTTGGCCATAGGACTCTGAGCACTTTACCACTGCTAACCAGTGCTAAAGTGCATGTGCTTCTCCCCTAAACATGATCACATTGGTGTATACCTGATTGGCATATTTGATGTACTGGTAAGTCTCTTGTAAAGTGGTATACCATATACCCAGGGCCTGTTCTTCAAGTGCTACTAGTGGGCCTGCAGCACTAATTTGGCCACCCATATAAATAGCCTTTTGAACCTGTCTCACGCCTGCCACTGCAGTGCCTGTGTGTGCAGTGTACTGCCACTTTGACTTTGCATTTAAAACTACTTGCCAAGTCTTAAACGCCCATTTTATTTCATATAAGTGACCCCTAAGGTAGGCCCTAAGTAACCCTAAGGGTAGGGTGCCATGTAAGTAAAAGATAGGACATGTGTGTTTAATATTTACATGTCCGGGTAGTGACAAAAACCCAAATTTGTTTTTCACTACTGTGAAGCCTACCCCTCTAGCACTGGGAATTCCTTAATGCACTTTTTAGCTGTATTTCCTGATCAGAGCTTTTTCATGTTTCATATCTTTGGAATAGTATTTGTAAGAAATGGGGTCTCCAGTTGGCAGTGGTTTGCACCATATCCAATTAGGGACCCTCACTCTAGTCAGAGTAAGTAAGTTACAGCCTCAGAATAACCCGTGCTCACCCCTTGATAGCTTGGCAAGGGTAGTTAGGCTTATCTCAGAGACAATGTGTAAAGCGTTTCTATAAACACATAGTAACACAGTGAAAACACTTCAAAAGAACTCAATACTAGTTTAGAAATATAGCAAATATGTATCTGATTAAAACAATACCAAAATGACAAAAATCCAACATACACAACTCAAGATATGAATTTTCAAAGTTAAATAAAGTGATAGTTTGTTAGACATCAATGTTAGAAATCAATGATTGCGCTTGACCGGGACAAAGTACCTTAAATGCGTTAAAAATCAAAGATGATGCATGGCGCAGGGGAGGAAAGGAGTCGGAAAAGCTGGTGATGCTTTGCTATAGACAGGGATGCGTTGGTTCCTTAAGGCGGTGCAGAGTCGTTGAGCTGTCCACATCCGGGGACGATGCATGGCACAGGGGAGGTGATGCATCATTTACGGGCACGATGCTTCGGTTCCTTACTGCGGTGTGGTGTCGATGATGAAATCGGCACCCAGGGATGATGCGCCAATGGTGTGTCGAAGGCCAAGTCGCGCTGCGTCGTTTCCACAGTGTCGAAGCAGGCCTTGCGTAGGAGTCCGATCGGTGTGTTACAGACTTTGGTGCTGCGACACTCGAGACTCACGCAGCAGCGGTTCTTCGAAGGCACTACGGTGAAAGGTCAGGGCCTGATTTGTAAGCCACGGTCGCTGCATTGAGAGAGGACTATGGTTCGGTGCAGGCAGAGGCAATGCATCGAGTTTGCAATGATGCGCCGGTTCCGAACGACAATTGGAGTTGATGCATTGAGTTTTCTTATTTTTGCACCAGAACTCATTTTCAAGGGTCCAGGAACTGGATTTGGCACCACTTGGCAGAGCAGGGCTCTCAACAGAGGAGCCCAGGTGCTGGCAAATGAAGTCTTTGATGGCCCTGAGACTTCCAACAGGAGGCAAACTCAACTCAAGCCCTTGGAGAAACTTGGAAAGCAGGATTTAGAAAGCAAAGTCTAGTCCTTTCACTCCCAGGATAGGAGCAGCAAGCAGCAGGCCAGCACATAAAAGCAAACAGCAAAGTGGCAGTCCATCCTGACAGCAACACAGCTCTTCTTCCTGGCAGAATGTTTTCAGTTCAGAAGTGTTCTGAGTAAATAGTGTCAGAGGTCCAGTACTTGTATCCAATTGAGTCTTTGAAGTAGACGAACTTCAAAGAAAGGTCTTTGTGGTGCACAAAACCCTGCCTTTCCTTGCCCTGGTTCCAGACACACTACAGGGCGTGGAGACTTCTTTGTGTGAGGACAGGCACAGCCCCATTCAGGTGTCAGTGTCAACTGCTCCCATCACTCTAGCTCAGGAAGGCCCACCAGCCGTTAGACGGGCCATAAGGATTTGCAGGGCACACCTCAGCTCCCTTTGTGTGACTGTCTAGAGTGAATGCACAAACAGCCAAATTGTCATCCTGACCCAGCCGTTTATTTAGAGGCAATTAGCGGCAAAGAGCGGGTAAAGTAAGAAAATGCTAACTTTCTAAAAGTGGCATTTTCAGATCTGCAATTTAAAAAACAACTTTACTAACAGATGTATTTTGAAATTGTTAGTTCAGAGATAACAAACTCCAATTTTCTATTAGCTCCCAATTGGAAGATATACTTGTAAGATGTTACAAGGCAGCTCCACTGTTAACCTATGGGAGAGATAGGCCTTGCTGTAGTTAAAGATTCAGTTAGCAGTATTTCACTACCAGGACATGTAAAACACAACAGTACATGTCCTATCTTTTAAATACACTTCACCCTGCCCATGGGTCTACCTTGGGCCTACTTTAGGGGTGACTTACATATTATGAAAGGGAAGGTTAGGGCCTGGAAAGTGGGTGCCCTTTCCATTTCGAAATGGCAGTTTCAAAACTGCACACGCAGACACTGCAGTGGCAGGCCTGAGGCATATTTGCAGGGCTACTCATGAGGGTGGCACAATCAGTGCTGCAGGCCTTCTAGTAGCATATGACATCCAGGCCCTAGACACATCTGGTGCACTGTACTCAGGACTTACTAGTAAATCAAATAGGCCAATCATGGAGAAACCAAATACCATTACATTTTAGAGACACAGAGCACACACACTTTAGCACTGGTCAGCAGTAGTAAAGTGTCCAGAGTCCTAACGCCAACAAAAATAAGGTCAGAAAAATATGCAGAAGAAGGCAAAAAGTTTGGGGATAACCCTGCAAAAAGGGCCAGGTCCAACGCATCCCCCTTCCAGCCTAAAGCCAGGGTAGACTAATCAATACCTTGATGGACTGCTTAAGGCGATAGAACATGGACCCTGGACCACAACAGCAGGAGCACATTCCAGTTCTATGCCTCTCTGAACCCAGTTGGGTCCCTCTGTCCTTACTCGCACGGCCCACTAAGCTAACCCATGCAGAATCCTTATCACTTGTAGAACCCCTCTGTGCCGCACCTAACTTTACTTGGCTCACAGATGTATCCCAGTAGGCAGACAGTACTACCATGGTCACCACAGTGATGTGGCCCATTCCTTCTCTGGGTTTGACTGCTGTCCCCAACCCAAGGGCAACTCTGTCCACAAGGACAGCAACCCATAGTGGCCACTGACAGCTGTCAGTGACAGAAGCCAGGCCCCAGGACTTTCAGGGCTCTCTAACCTCTATGGTTTCTCAGAGTGGGGGGCAGTAGCCCAAGGGGACTGGCACCCTTTGTCCACCCTCCCTTCCACCAGTTCGCAGGTGGTATCCTGAGACTGGTTCCCCAACCCAATGTCTGTAGTCTTAGGCTGCGTTTGTGTCTGGCAAGCCAGGACATCTGGAGGAGAACGACCACACCTTTCCTAAGGGAAACACGTTCTTCATGTGTTGTGTAATAGTCTGCCTGATAATGGTCTCCGGACACCTGTCCATCTGACAGAGCAAGAAGTCCCCCTGGCAAAACGTTGCATCACCAGGGTCACACCTGGGGTGCTCTGACCTCAGAGCTGGCAAGCCCTGACCCACTGGTCCACCCACTGTGGACTGTTTTCCCCCTCACCTCTCCATCTGAACTTCTGCACCCTCCTCTGTGAAGTGGTACTGCCATACACTAGAACTGGTGGGACGCTTGTGGCAGCCCCCCCTCCCGAGCTCTCCTGGTACTAAGGGATCCCCCGCAGTGGATGGACATCTGGTACAGACCAGGTCCCCCAGCTTGTGCCCCTCTGAGAGCAATCCAAGCCCTGGGGTGGGAAGTAGGGCACCTTGGGCCTCTGCCCACCCCACCCCTTTTCCTACTCTCGGAAAGGTCATGGGACCCTGTTCCCCTTTACCACACTGGGACCTGTTGGGGTCACTGTAACCCTGTAAAAGCTGAGCCACTCCCTTTAGGATTACAACCCAATGCCTTACAGACCCTCTGGCACTCCCCCATAGGTCTGCCTCCATTGCAAGTTCCCTGGGGTCAGAGAACCTATAATTTACCAGGTGTTGGCGTAGCTCTGGAAAAGTGACTGAACATATGCTCTCTAGCAAACAAACTCTACAGCTCCTCAAGTGTGTTCACCATACTACCCTTCACCCAACCATCTAGTGCCTTGGAAAAGTACCCCACAACCTCCGCCCAAGACTGGTGAGACAGTATCTGGTTCTCCCTGAAACTGAACCCACACTCTTCTGGGGTGACTCCATATTTCTTTACCAGGGCTTCTTCCATGGGGGTACACCTCTCCTTGTCACTCCCTTCTACGGCCAGTGGAGGGTCCCTCTCACCACTAGTAATATGACTCCCTGTGCTAGTTCCACAATCCTCCTAAGGGACCCTGCACAACTCTGGAGCTACCTCATATGCCTGAATCCCCTGGTGTATGTCATCTCCCTCCTTGAAGTCAGGCACCAAGTCTCTGAGTATGTGGACCTTTTCTTCATTACTGGACATGGTACTTTCACTACCACCATCTGTGCTGCACTCAGCCCTCTTGGCTTTCAATTCCAGCTTTCGCATGCTCAGCTCATGACCTAACACCATTTCCTTCTCTTCCATCTCGAGTTTTGCAATCTCCAACTTGAGCTCCCTTTCATGATCCTTTTTGAGCTTTTCAAGCTCCAACTTGAGCTTCATGACCTCCCGCCTGTCCTCCAGTTCTTCTAAAGACAGAATTTCTGAAAAAACACTGCTGCCTGCCCTGGAGGGTGCCTTGCCCCAGGAAGATCCTGATGTACCAAAAAATCATTGTGCAGGCTTTGTTCCTCCACAACATCATTCTCATCCTATGGGTGCTCCCCAACCTCCCTGGCTGCCAACCAGGCCCTCAGCGCCTTTTGCTGTTCCACCTTTCTAGTGAGAACTTTAAAAGAACACTGAAATCCCTGAAGAATTTTTTAAGCCGAGGCATCCTATAGGTTTCCAACCTCTCCTGCTCAAACTCCAAATCTGCAGGTACAGCTGAAGGCTCTCCAGACTGAGACATGATTGTGGCAAAAGCTCAAGAATTGCAAATAAAGAAAAACAAAAATAGTATGGTGGGGTGTAATGGTCTGTGATATGGAAGTAGTTTACACCAATCATTGTATGTAATGCACAAATATCCTATCCCACTGCTGCCCCCAAAATTAGAAATTAGGTCTCTAGCTGGCAGTGGTTTGTACCAGGTCCAAGTAGGTACCCTCACTGTAGTCAGGGTAAGTAAGTTACACCCTCAGAATAACCCATGCTCACCCCCTTGGTAGATTGGCAAGAGCATTCAGGCTTATCTCAGAGGCAATATGTAAAGTATTTATATGCACACATAGTAACACAGTGAAAACACTACAAAAGGACTCCACACCAGTTTAGAAAAATATCCAATAATTATCTGAATAAAACAAGACCACAATGACAAAAATCCAACATACACAACTCAAGATATGAACTTTCAAAGTTAAATAAAGTGATAGTTTGTTAGAAATCAATGGTTGAGCTTGACCAGGACAAAGTACCTTATTTGCATTAAAAATCAAAGGCGATGAATGGCGCATGGGAGGTGAGGCGTCAGAAAAGCTGGTGATGCGTCGGTTCCTTACTGCTAAGTATGTCGTTGCCACGGTGACACTCGGGGACAGTGCTTTGTGCAGAGGAGGTGATGCGTCGCTGTAGACGGGGATGCGTTGGTTTCTTAAGGTGGTGCAGAGTCGATGAGCCGGTCACGTCCTAGGATGATGCGTGGCACAGGGTAGGTGATGTACTATTTACAGACACGATAACTCATTTCCTTACTGCGGTGTGGTGTTGATGATGAAACCGGTGCCCAGAGAGGATGTGCCGATGGTGCGCCGAAAGTCAAGTCGCGCTGCATCGATTTCACAGTGTTGAAGCAGGCCCTGCATTGGAGTCGGAGCGGTGCATCATGGACTATGGTGATGCGGTGCTCGAGACGCACGCAGCTATGGTTCTTTGAAGGCGCTGCGGAAACGTTCGGGCCTTATTTGTAAGCTGCAGTATTTGCGTTGAGCGGTGACCATGCTTCGGTGAGTCCTATTTTGCGATGACGCGCCAGTTCCGAGCAATGCTTGGAGTCGATGCGTTGAGTCTTCTTCTTATTGCACCAGAACTCACTTCCAAAGGTCCAGGAACTGGATTTGGCACCACTTGGCAGAGCAAGGCTCTCAAAAGAGGAGCCCAGGTGCTGGCAGATAAAGTCTTTGATGGCCCTGAGACTTCCAACATGAGGCAAGTTCAACTCAAGCCCTTGCAGAAACTTGGAAAGCAGGATGTAGAAAGCAAAATCCAGTTCCTTCACTCCCAGGAGAGAATCAGCAAGCAGCAGTCCAGCACAGCAAAGCAAACAACAAAGTGTCCGTCCCTCCTGACAGCAACACTGCTCTTCTTCCTGGCAGAATGTCCTTAGTCCAGAAGTGTCCTGAATATATAGTGTCAGAGGTCCAGTACTTGTATCCAATTGAGTCTTTGAAAGAGAAAAACTTCAAAGAAAGGTCTTTGTAGCGCACAAGACCCTGCCTTTCCTTGCCCTGGTTCCAGATACACTACAGGGGTAGAGACTTCTTTGTGTGAGGACAGGCACAGCTCTATTCAGGTGTCAGTGTCAACTCCTCCCACCACTCTAGCTCAGGAAGGCACACCATCGGGGTGAAGTGCCATCAGGATATACACTTAAGCTCCCTTTGTTTGATTGTCTAGAGTGACTGCACATACAGCTCAACTCTCATCCTGACCCAAACTTGTATTCAGAGGCAGACAGAGGCACAGAGTGGTTAATGTAAGAAAATGCAAACTTTCTAAAAGTTGCATTTTAGACCTGCAATTTAAAACCCAACTTCACTAACAGATGTATTTTCAAATTGTGAGTCTAGAGACACCAAACTCCAATTTTCTATCAGCTCCCAATTGGAAGATACACTTGTGAGATGTTACAAGGCAGCCCCAATGTTAACCTCAGGGAGAGATAGACCTTGCTGTAGTGAAAAACTAAATTAGCAGTATTTCACTACCAGGACATTTAAACACAACAGTACATAAACAACCTTTTAAATACCCTGCACCCTGCTGTTAGGGCTACCTCAGGCCTACCTTAGGGGTGACTTACATGGTATAAAAAGGAAGGTTAGGGCTTGGTAAGTGAGTGCACTTGCCAGTTCGAAATGGCAGTTTAAAACTGCACACTCAGATACTGCAGTGGCAGGCCTGAGGCATATTTGCAGGGCTACTCATGAGGGTCGCACAATCAGTGCTGCAGGCCCACTAGTAGCATTTGACTTACAGTCCCTGGGCACACCTGGTGCACTGTACTAGGGACTCACTAGTAAATTAAATAGGCCAATCATGGAGAAACTAAATACCATTACATTTTAGACACAGAGCACATGCACTTTAGCACTGGTCAGCAGTGGTAAAGTGCCCAGAGTCCTAAAGTCAACAAAAAGAATGTCAGAAATATATTAGGAGGACGATAAAAAGCGTTGGGATAACCCTGCAAAATGGGCCAGGTCCAACATTAATGATAAATCCTCCTCACTGGTGAAGTTGGATTTAACATTACTGATTTAGATATGTCACTTTTAGAAAGTAGACATTTCTCTGCACTTACTGCTCTGTCTGCCTGACAGCCTGTCGCCAATACACATCTGGGGTGGGTGACAGCTACACTCTGTGTATTCCCTCTAGACACCCACAGCACAGGAAGGATAGGTGTGTCTGAGTACCTCGCTACATACATCCTCATTCTGATGGACTTGCCTGAGAAGGATGGAAGGGAGGGTCTAACACTTCACTTGAATAGGCAGTGTCATGTCCCCACACAAAGGATTGCTTACCCCACACAGATAGCCTGGCAGACAGGATTGGGTTGAAAGGGATACTTGTGGACTCCAGAGAGGTGCTTTGAAGTCAGACCCATATCATAGGCACTTTTGGGTATAAGCACTGGGTCTCTGACCCCTAACACCACATACAACTGGACTTGTAACTACGATCAGCCAGAAGAACTGTGGGGCATATTATCAAGAACGGCGTTAAAATTATCGCCGCTTTGGCGGCAGAAAACTGCCGCTAAAGCGGCGATAATGGGCTTGATAATATGCCCTTGAGAATTCCAATAGAAGCCCATGTTGACACCAGAACATGGTCTTCTATTGGAATTCTCAAGGGCATATTATCAAGGCCATTATCGCCGCTTTAGCGACAGTTTTCTGCCGCTAAAGCGGCGATAATTTTAACGCCGTTTCTTGATAATATGCCCCTCAGTTGCTTAAAGGACTCAAATGGACTGCTGATCTGGAAGGCCTGCTTTTCTGTTTGTTGCCTGCTGCTCTCTGACTCTGCTGAAGGAGAGCTGGATGCTGCCTTCACTCCAAGTGATCTCCAAGGGCTTGTTGGCTTGCCTCCTGTTGCTTGAGACTCAGGGATATCAAAGTCTTTAACCTCGCATCTATGCGTGGCTCACTGGAAGTGGCCCAGATACTTGCAACACGGATTTCGACGCATCTCCTGTTTGCGTGTAGAAGAACCGATGCATCAACCCGGTCGCGGGTGTAAAATAGGTGCATTGCACCAGAAACGGCTCTTTTCCTTTAGAGATCGATACATTGGACACAGATCGCCACCACTGCAGCTTGGTGAGATCGACGCATCCCCTTAAGTGCATGACATAATCCAGTGAATCGCTCAACGCATCTCAACTCCAGCACCCGTCTTTGGAATTGACGCATTGCCTTCTTTGCATTGAGAAGATTGACACATCCTGCACCTGTGGGCTTCGACATCAACGCATCTCGCTGTTTGCAACCAGGAAAGGTACTTTATTCACTGGGGCCTGCGTGGGTCCTGATCCGGCCGGTGCTCCATTGCAGACACCCTAAACATTGATTTTGCCCAGGACAGCGCAAACTAAAAATAAAGTTTTTAGCGCTACTTACTTCTTAGCGCTTGACTGCATTCATTCCTTTAAAATTCAATATCTCAACTTCTAAACATTGGAATTTTGTTGTTTTGGTCTTGTTTTGTTCAGAATGTAATACTCTATTTTTCGAAACCTATGTGGATTCTTTTTGTGGTATATTCATTGCGTTGCTGTGTGTTTGTGTTGCATAAATACTTTACACAATGCCTGTCTAGATTAGCCTGGCAGCTCTGTGCCAAGCTGCCAGAGGGTGAGCACGGGTTATCTTTTAGTGTGAATCTAGCTTACCCTGACTAGAGTGGTTGTCCTTGCCTGGCCTGGTTACACACCTCGGCCAACCAGGAATCCCATGTCTAACAGGCACACATACATACCTTTAGTCACTTTTCTACTTCTGTTTGGGGAAGGTATACAACTCACACACAAAAGGTAATGGGAGACTGCTTGCAATAAGTCTAACTACCGGCAATAGCTCAGGGTAGCACTGCAACCCCTCATTCTTTTGCTCACCATGCCAGCTCAGTTTGGATCCAGCCATATCAAAATCAGTCTTGACCTGCTCCAATGGGAACAGTCCAGCCTGAACTGCCAAGCCATTTCCTCGCTGAACCAGATCACAAGCAACCCAGCACTGGTTTTACCCTAGTAATGGGGTCATCAGCCAGTTACAGCTTGGTTCCAGTGACACAGAGAGCATGAGACACACGTCTGGAAACCAGTGTTGGGTTACTTGAATTCTGGTCCGCACCGGTGGAAACAATGACATTTATGTTCATAGGTACGTGTTACACCTGTCATCCATACCTTTTTGCCTCCAACCATCCTGTTTTGATGACTTCGTTTTAGCTGGCTTTAGGACTCTGCACAATTTACCACTGCTAACCAGTACTAAAATTGTTTGCGCTCTCTCCTTAACACCTGGTAAGATTGGCTTATAACCAATTGGCATATTTAATTTACTTGTAAGTCCCTACTAAGGTAGCACTACCTGTGGCCAGGGCATGTAAATTAAATGTTACTGACTGTACCACCCACTTAAGTAGCACTTAAAACATGTCTCAGGCCTACTATTGCAGATTGTATTGGCAGTTTTAAAATTCCATTTCGACATAGCGAAATAAACCTTTTGCCAGGCCCAAACCTTCCTTACAATACACATACCTAGGGTAGGCCCTGGACAGCCCAAAGGGCAGGTTGCAGTGTATTTAAAAAGTTGGACATGTATCTTTTAGTTTTACATGTCCTGATAGTGAAAAAACTCAAATTTGCTTTTCATCTATTGCAAGGTCTATCTCTCCCATAGGACAACATTGGAGTAATCTTATTGCATTTAATAAGCTGTCATTTCCAAATGGGAGGAGATAATCAGTTAATCTTTGGTGTCTTTGGGATTGTAATGAAAAACTACACTTTTGAAAATGCCACTTTTAAAAAAGTTGCCATTTTCCTGCTTTAGCCATTTGCTGCCTGCATCCAGTCTCTGGGTCACATGAGTGGGTATAGTTGACAGTTGGGTTTTGTGTATTCCTCCTAGACAGCCAAACACAATAGGGAGTTTAGATGTGCCTGGATGGACCATCAATGGCAGGATGGGAGAGAGGAGCTGGGCAGAGCCCCACTTACACTTGAATAGGTTGTGCCCTGCCTCCACACAAAGGGCTGAATACCCCCTGTAGTTAGTCTGGAGCCAGGGCAGGGAAGGCAGGGCACATGTACACTTCAAATGCATGCCTCTAGAAGCTTCTCCTCAGTTCAAAGGCACAACTAGGTATAAATACTGGACTTCGGACACCAACTCTCTAGTACACTTTTGGACATGTGGATACTCTCTCAGGAAGAAGAACTGCTGTGCTGCTGGAAAGACTGCCACTCTGCTGGACTACTCCTCCAAAGGACTGCTGCCCTGTTGTGCTGACCTGCTGCCCTCCTGCCTCATTGAGAGGGTCTGGACCTGCATTTGCTGAATCCAGGACCCCAAAGAGCCTTCAAGGGCTAGTTGGCTGACCACCTGACTTTGGCCCCAGGGACAGAAGGCTTCAACAACCTCGACCCCACCAACAGGACTCTGCCATCTGTGAGTCTACGCTGCCAAATGGTGCTACCGCAGTCCTGGACCCTTGGAAGTGGGCCTAAGGTGCTCTGCCAGGCTCTATAGATCCAGCAGAACCGCTGATATGCAACCTATCCTTGGCACAGGCCCTCATATTTCTAGTCGACTGCAGCCTCGACGATGACACTCGACTCAGCAATGCAGCCTTGCAGCTCCTCTGAACCAACAAATTGCCCTCACTGCGTGATGCATCCTCATCAACGGGATCCTCGACGATGACGCAGTACCTTGCACTGCAGCCTTGCAGCATCTTTGAACTGACACATCGCCTCTGCTGTGCGACACATCTTCGACGTGGACCCTCGCAATGCTCCGCAAACCAAGATTTAGGGTACTTTGTTCAGCAGTCCCTGTAGCCGGCCTGTGCTCCATCATGGTCGGCCTGAACTTGTGGCTTTGTCTTGGTCCGGCACGACCATATATCCACAGTTGTCGCTATGTGCTTTTTTGTGCTATTTATACTAAAATCTTTAAAAATGCGTATCTACTGATTGGATTTTTTTGTCATTTTGTTCCTGTTTCTTCATCAAAAATCCCAATATTTTTCTACTTGGTGTGGGATCCTTTTTGCTTGACGTTTTTCACGTTATTGCTGTTTGAAGTGTTGCACACATACATTACACATTGCCTCTAAGTTAAGCCCAACTGATCGGTGCCACACTACCAGAGGGTTGAGCACAGGTTAATTTAGGGTTGGCTTGTGCCTCACCCTCACAAGGATTGCAGTTGCTGCTTGACCAGGGCTCACACCCCTGTAAACCAACAACCCAATTTCTAACAGTACAGAAAAATAAGTACCCAATCATCTACTCCTAACTAATATTCACAGTATGTATCTTTACAAATTAGTTGCAGTCCAAGGGGCTAAAATACTTATTTGATGCTAGAATGATTGCACACCTACCACATCACCCCATGTCACATGTGACACCTTCAGCCAGTCCAGATCATTTAGATAATGGTATTTTGCATTCTGGTACTCACAGTTTTACCTTTTCCATAACAGGTTTGAGCATACATAGTGCTAATAACCTTCAAGCTCAAGGGTTACACATGACATTGGGCCACTGTGACTTTTGTTTGTTGTTTTTTGATTAGGGGGAGAGGGTCAATGTAAGAAACTGGAGTATTAGCCAAAGGGGGTGAGAACCCACCTCAAATAATAATCACAATCTTTGTCAGGGGGAACGATTACATTCACTAAATAAACCTGTGTTTAACCCCTGATAGCTTGACAAAAACAGTCAGGCTTAACTCAGAGGCAATGTGTAAAGTAGTTATGCAGTACTCAAACCGTAATAAAGTGAACAGGCATTTGCAATGCAACAGGTCTCACATTTGCGAGAGTCTGAGCTATTGGCATTGTAAATGACAATGCCTTTTATTTATGTGTTTTGAAAACCTCCAAGCGTTGTGTAAACACACACTTTGTACTTATAGTCCTTGCTTACAAGAAGCAAGGCTGGCAGTAAAAGGAGAACAATTACTGACAGCCTGCTTCTCGTAAGCAGTGACTATAAGTACAAAGTGCATGTTTAAGTACCCCTTGCATGTTTTCAAAACACATAAATAAAAGGCATTGTCATTTACAATACCAATAGCTCAAACTCTTGCAAATGCGAGACCTATGGCATTCATTTCTCTGAGCAAGGGTCTCGCATGACTTCCAGTGGTCTTTAGAGAACACAATGCAGGCCGGAGACTGGCCTATGAACCTTATTCAGAACCTGGTGGAGTTTGGAGTAAGGGAGAGCCTTGGTTGTGATGAAATGGAGCCTTGTGGCTAAGTTGCTGAATTTGAACAAGAGAGATATGGGCTTTAATTCAGAGTCATCATGTTATGTAGTTATGTAACAGTGAATACATTTATTATTCTCCCTGTGCCTAGTTCGCATATTTAGCCTATTGACCAAAATCTGGCTGTTCCAGGAACGTGTTAAGTTTTGGCAACAAGAACTATATGAGTAATAAATGAGTAATAAAAAATAAACATTTACTGTTTGAAAACTGTCTAAAATATAAACTGTGCGAGTAAGTCAACCTATGAAGAACCTCAAAGTATGACCGCATCTGAAGTTACATCATTGTCTTTCATTGTCTGCCATCACGTGTGAGATGCACAGAATATACCTGCTTCATTGATGCATTACTATTTCATCATGCAGATGGCTGGTATTAGTCAGAAGCCTAACTTTCTTTGGACTAATTTCCCAACTCCATCTAGGTGACTTAGGAAAATCTGAGAAAATGTGATCCGTCTTCAAATCTTCCTACTAATTAAACTGAATCATCTTAACACGCATAGATTCGTCATCTGAAAGAAAATGGTGATGTTTATTGCCATACTTCAAAACATAAAGTACTTGTTTGTGCATAAAGCATATATCAGTATATGGAGTTACCTCAAGGGTAGCGAAAGATCCTCTATTCCAAGGTAGAGAGTTATTCACCGAACAACTAAAGTAAAACGCATGCTATGATTAATTAGTTTCTGGCAGCAGTATAGAATGCAAGAATGCAGCCTGGCCAGAGCTCTGATACATGCCATATTTCCACACCACATACTTTGCACAGAAATAAGGGTTTCCTGCTGTGTGTGTCAGAGTTCCCCTGTGTTGCTAGTCTCTGATGTCAGCCCCTTGAAAAAGTGACACAGATTTTCCCACTTGTCTCTGGTGGTGTAGCCAAAATATATATCTGGTATAACATACAAGCTACAGAAACTATAGAACTGGCCCGGAAACTCTTGTATCTTGGTTATTATGGCATTGCACTGCCCCTTGCATATGTACCCCAGGATTTTTGCACTATTTTACTGCCGTTTTTAGGTCTCGCTCCTGCGTTGCAGTGCGCAGCACTGCTCGCGCAGCGCGAGACCTTTAGAAAGGGCTTCAGAAAGCTACCCACACGCTCATGCGTGTGGTTTTGCTTTGTGAAGCCCACATTGGCTGGAGCGTGCGTTTTTTTTACAGAGACGGCACGCGATTGGGCAAAGGCGGGCGCATGTCCCGCCTTTGCTCCTCCCATTCCCGACGGTGGCCAGAACGCGCAGCAGCGCACGTTCGCCTCGCTGCCGCTGCCGCGCTCCCTCCCCCCCTCCTCTGTGGTGCGCACGCACCACTGCTTTCGATTCCGCGTTCGGCTGGGTTTCGATTCCGTGCTTGTTTTTTATTACGCGCGCTGTTCCCATCTGAACTGCTTGCCTTTCACGCATGCGCTTTTTTGGTAAACAGTCGACCTCGAGGAACTGGGTTTGAGTCTCGGTAGGGACGCTCAGCAATGTTTGCCCTGTCCTCAGTGTGCACCCGGTCACTGTTTGCCCTGCCGTGACTGTACACCATGTCACTGTTTGGCTTGCTGTAAGTGCACCAGGTCACTATTTGCACTGCCGTGAGTGTGCCCGGTATCACTGTTTGTAGTGTGGCGAGTGTGCACCAGTGGTTGGCACCCCCGTAACCCTGATGCTGGCTCGGATACCTGAATCCACTCACTGCAGCTGCCTGGCTGTGGCCCTTCCCGCGGCCCCCACCCCCAGTGACGCTGCAGCGCCCAGACTCTGTACCTGGCCCCCGCCCTGCAGGGACGCTCAGCAATGTTTGCCCTGTCCTCAGTGTGCACCCGGTCACTGTTTGCCCTGCCGTGACTGTACACCATGTCACTGTTTGCCTTGCCGTAAGTGCACCAGGTCACTATTTGCACTGCCGTGAGTGTGCCCGGTATCACTGTTTGTAGTGTGGTGAGTGTGCACCAGTGGTTGGCACCCCCGTAACCCTGATGCTGGCTCGGATACCTGAATCCACTCACTGCAGCTGCCTGGCTGTGGCCCTTCCCGTGGCCCCCACCCCCAGTGCCGCTGCAGCGCCCAGACTCTGTACCTGGCCCCGCCTTGCAAGCGGTGTGGATTGGCTCTCCGGGGGGGCTGGGGCCAGACGCTCCTTTGTGTGCAGGGGGCTCAGGGGGGATCTGGGCACCGTTTCACACCAGGCCTCAGGGCCATCCTATTGTCAGAAGGAGTTTAGTAATTGCACCTGATTAGCACACGGCCGTGACGTCACAGGGAGTTTAAAGCACAGGGGCAGCGGCGGGTTCAAGGAAAAGGACCACAGCCTTGGACAGGGAGGGAAGGTCCGCGGAGCCAGGACAAACGGCAGTGCCAAGACAGACGGCAGTGCCAGCACAGAGGGCACCAGTACCGCAACACCCAGCAAACAGGAGAAGGGATTTGTGGAACTTTTTGGAAGTGGTTTCTGTGTCTCCCGGGACTGCAGCGGGCCGTCTCCCCTGCTGGACTTTTCTCCCCTGCTCCCTAAGCACACCGGACTATGGCCCCCTGTTCATCACCGCCGCACTCCTCCTGCACTGCATCCCGATCTGTGGAGCCATCCAGTGGCTGTAAGTGATTTATTCCAGTTCGAAACCTTTTAGGGGGCTGTGGGGTGCAGAGCTGGGGTGCTGGGGGACTCATACAACCCCAAGGTCTTGGAAGGGGTTCTCTGTGCTCTCCGAAGTGGGGGAGGGGGCGGGGGTGTCTCTAAAACACTATTTAGTTTTGTGTTCACTACTCACTAAAACCCCAAGAAACATGTACTGAACTATTGTATATATAGATCGCTTCTGCTTCGTAATATTGGAGTTGTTTGTTAAACTCCGGTGGGGGTGGGAACGGGAGGGGGGTCTGCATTCCCGTAAGAGGGTTTCAATGGCTGTGACTGATAAACCGGACGCATTTCGTATCAGCAGACAGGGAAATAAACCGCTTTACATTACAGTATCCATAGGTTAAATGGCATTTGGAACAGCGGAGCCTTAGTCTATCGATACAGAAGCGGTTTATCCTGCACTTAAACAGCGTCCTAAATCTCATAGGCAAATCACATTATTTATCATGGACTGAGAGGCACTCCATTTCTAAGCTGATTTGAGCGAGCGAGTCTCAAAATAGCCCTTTCCGGGTTTTGGTGGGCAAGGTACGGGGGAGGGTTAAATTCCAGTACTTGTTGGCTTATCTCAAGTGGTGGTAACATGCTGAAAATTAAACCGATTTAATTCTTGGTGTAAGCGAAGTGAAAAGGTCAGGGTTGGAGGACACTTCCGGTGTCGTCATAAAGTATTTTTTTTGGGGCCTTTGAACCATAAATCGCTTTATATACCTGTTACTGGTACGCGCCCTGCTTCGGATTACACCAGAGTGTATCAAGGATATTGAGGGGCGCACACACTACATGCGCACCTTAAGTGTATCCCCAATCACTTGTAGACTCTTACAGCAAGGCTTCTGTGCAGAATGGGAGAGGCTCTAAGCTGCCAGGAGGGCTGGGGAACAGCCACTTGCTAAAAGACTCGTGTATCGGTTGCTTATTGCGAGTAACGCCCGTCTTATAACTCACATAAAATGCTGGTGTGACTGATAGCTGCATGGGTTTGTGCGCGCTCGGCTATTCATTATCCTAAGGAGACCATTAGGCTTTGCACTAACGATTTCAACATGACCAGCTCTCTATAGAGCACTGAAACTGTGAACAGGTGGCTATAAGCCCTATGTAAATAAGTCCTTGCTGTTAAAAGTCAGGGTTGCAGGGACAGATTTACCTGCGTCACCGGGGCCCACTTGCAGGTCACTTTTCATGCCTCCCAATAAAACCAGCCAAGTGTTAAAATACCAGCCCGCCCCTCCTTTCTTGGATACACTTACTCTCCAAATATCACTAAAGCTGTTATTCCACAGGAGAATTCTCACTATTTCTGGCAAGTTCTGCTGGCGAGCAGCACAGTAATCTGCCGGCCGGTGGGCACACTGATGATATGGGAGGGTGTGAAAACATCACCATTGAGTGTTTTAGGTCTTTGTTTACCCCCATCTGCTGATATAAAACTGCAGCATCACGACTGCCGCACTCCTCAGTACAAGAAGTGTGCACATGGTTGGAACACACACGTATGTGTGTGTGTGCCTAAACACCCCTGCTTCTACTGCGGAGCGCCTCATGCAATGCAGCTCTTACACCTACCAGCTGGCTTCCATTACTGCCGGTAGTAGAAGGAATGTTCCACTTCCCCTCAGCCTGTGTCCACTCCACTGCACTATATTTCATTGCAATATACGCAGCGCCACTCCATGCCACTATACTCTACACAAATTTACTCTACACCACTGCGCTTTACATCACATAATTTTACTAAATACATCATTCCATTGATCACCTAACACATATTTACACTACACAAATACACTCCACACAACACAATTCCACGCCACACAATTCCACATCTAACAATTCCAATCCAACCCACATAATTCCACTCAAACAACATACATCCACTCCATAACACAAAGGTCAAAGACATTTGCCATTTACAACGCCAATAGCTCTAACTCAAAAATAATGCGAGACCTATTGCATTTTTAATGCTTGTTATACTATTAACGCTGCCTTAATTAATTTGTGAAATAAATATCACTAGAAGGGCACTATGGGTGTCCTCTTGAAAGAAATCACCACACAAGGCATTTGGAATGTTACACATAAGCACACCGAACCCATGGAAATGTCAGACATTAGTAATCTCAAAACTTGGCAACTATGGCTTCACAGGCATAAAGGTTAGATTTATGCCTGTTGTCCAGGCATACATGGAAGCTATCCCTACAGTTGTCACTGTGTTTTGTGAAAGGGAAAGGCCTTGGAGTGAGAGAGGGGACAGACTGCTTTCAGGCACCTTGGCAGATGAGTTGAGAGCTAAGCGTTGAAGACATAATGCTAGACGTCGGTAAAAAAATGAAAATGTCTGCAAAGGAGTATCTTTCAATCGTAAAACAGGAACAGCCACATACAGCATTAAAGTTTTCCACATCTGTGCGTGAGCAGCGCATCTAGGCCAGGCATATGCTTTGCATAATGGGAATGTAGCCCTCTGTACCCAATTATAAAAGCAGGAGTAGAAAATACAGATGCAGAGCAAAACCCTGGATTGTATACACTACTACCGCATGCAGGGCCGGCTTTAACACTGGTGGCGCCCTGTGCAACAATGTCTGTTGGTGCCCCCTCCCCCCCAATGACCACCTCTGCCCCGGATTCCCTCACTAGCACCCTTTAACAGTGCCCCTCAAGTCTCCATAACCACTGTCTCTCAGATTCATTTTGTTTTATAGCACCACTCAGACCAGTGTAAGGTGTCAGAGCACTTTATATCACACACACATTGCACAGAGACAATCATATGTGTGTAAATCTGTGTATAGGAAATGTTACATCAGACAGGACTACAAGGTATAGGAGTGACATGTGATAGATACTGGTAGGCAATATAGTTTAAGAGTCCTTACTCTGGAAAAGAACAAGTTCAGAATTTAAAACGTAACATCATTGTTAGGGGTTATCTTTAATAATATGAATTGTTTTCTACTCAAATGAACCCTTTTGGCAAGATTAGGATAATGACAGACTGGTGGAAAAACATATAGCTTTAACATATACCTTGCAGTTTGCTGACAGTTAATAGCTCAATGTTCTATATTAGGATTTTGACTTATAAACGACAAGTTACAAAAGGAGCTCTCTTACAGAAGCAGTAACCCACAGACAGTCGCGGTCCGTGTAGGAGTGCCGGCCGGGCGGTGACGTGGGGCGGGGGAGGGGCAGGGTGGGGGGTAGCAAAGTACGGATTACGGACCTATACAGGTACGTAAGCATTTAAATCAATTAAACGAATTTCGTTGCGTGCACTGCATCGCCAAATGCGATGCAGTGCACGCAACGAAATTCGTTTCATTGATTTAAATGCTTACGTACCTGTATAGGTCCGTAATCCGTACTTTGCTACCCCCCACCCTGCCCCTCCCCCGCCCCACGTCACCGCCCGGCCGGCACTCCTACACGGACCGCGACTGCCCACAGACCTGTTTACATTATATGCACTTTGTTATCTTCATGGTACACGTTCTTAGCAGCAGGCATTTTAACCCTCTGCTACCTTAGGAAGAGTCAAAACTTCCACTAAACAAACCTCCGGTCTCTTTCCAGGAAGACGATTAATCACCACAGTTATCTTGACACTTTAATTGATGCCTGAAAATTGCTAGAGGTCAGAATGTGGCAGCAGGTGCTTAAATGATAATATACTTGCGAAAATGACGCCCCCACCCCAAGTCAGTGCCCGGTGCGGTGGCACCATTGTACCGCCCTAGAGCCGGCACTGACTGCACGGAACTGGAAAATGAGAGAGACCTGCACTGCGAAGTTTATAGTTCAAAATAAAATGTGAAGTTTATATCAATTTTAAAATGTATATGTTCATGTAAAAACGAAAACGATTACCAGTCTGTGCTGTATTATTAAGAAAATGCCCTTTACAGGAATCTGAAGGATGCACTAAACTCCCAGTCACGGTCAATGTGAACCTGTCGATTATCTTAAAAAATAATATCATTTCTGTAGCAGAAAAGGGCAAAATAAACACCTAACTTAGTTTAATGAGAAACTCTAAAGACGAAAAATAGCCAAAATGCGGCTGAACTGCAGATATAGTGAATGCCACAATTTCAGACAAAATATCTGCCGGCTGCTTTACTCGCAACATTACATAGGGCTTTTAAAAGAACATTTTAGACCAGTAACCTAAAACGTTTATAAGAGTGGGACAACAGGAAATCAAAGTTGACAATTGCACTTGCACATAGGGAAGATAGTTGTAGCCCTACATAGTCTATTTCAAGTGTTATGAAGTTCCTTGTCCGAACCAGCGGAGCAAATTATTGTACAGATCTTAAGAACAAAGGGCGGGGTTCGTCAACCGACCCCTTCTTAGGGTAGCCCTCTGGGACGGCTCACCTGATGTGTCCAGTTACTGTTCATCTAGTTGTTCTTAATAAAAATTGTCGAAACAAAAGGTAGGCTAACATTGCCAAGGAAATGGAAAAAATGCTGCTGTATTTTTCAGAGTGCTCAGAAACTGAAAATCCTGCGTGCTCTGCTGCATGATTTTGGGTGATCTGGAAGAGTGCTGTGAATGGTATGGGTTATTCTGCTGTCTGTGTTGCTGCAAAGCTTCTCTCGATGCAGGAAGAGGAAGTAAAAGCACACAGCGATCAAAAAGGTATGTCTCCTTATAATCAGACTTTACCCTCACATAACCATGTAAGGCACCTGACGCCGCACTTAGGGGGATATTCACAAGAACGTGCGATAAACATCGCCAAAGTAGGTTAACGCAAGTTTACATATCGCCGTCTATCGCGGCAAAATAACTCCGTGTTAACGTGGCATTCTCACCATGGCGGTAGCATGCGATAGTACCCCGATAACGCGGCAAATGTCCGCAATAACATTACTGGGACGGCGATAAAAATCTCAACCCGAACGTGAAAAAAGTTGCGATGTGCCCAACCGCGATAAAAAATCCAGCGATAAGCAGTGCCAGGCCTGCAAGTCCCACAAGTCAGGCTGCAAAAAACACAATAAAAGCGGCAACACAAAACACAAACAAAACACAAACAACTGCGAAGCACCATGGAGGTAGCTGGAGCAAGCACAGAGGACAACCAGAACCCCACAAGCCCCACGGAGGACCAGCCTGGGACCTCGGGGTCAGGGAAGGACAAGGAGAAGAAGAAGAGGAAGACGCGGTTCAGTCCTCAGGAAAACAGGATCCTGATCACGGAGGTGATAGAACACCATCAACAACTGTTCGTCACCTCCACTGTGTCATTGGCAACAAAAAATGGAATATGGCAGTCCATCGTGGACAAGGCGAATGCAGTCGGAGTGCTGAGGAGGACAATGGACGAGGTCAAGAGGCGCTGGAATGATGTGAAGCGCAAGACCAAGCAGAAACTCGCCAACAACCAGAAGGCAGCAATGCAGACTGGAGGTGGGAGTCCAGCGCCACAGGAGGAGCTGGATGAGATGGAGGAAATGGTGACCATAGTCATCAGTGGGGAGCCGGTGGCAGGAGTTGGGGGACCGGACACTGCTCAACATGACCCGACACAACAGCAACAGGGCGAGTAACCACCAGGGACTGGGGGGACAGGGGGAGATGGGCACAATGGCACACATGCACAATTAAGTAGAGCACATCTGCGGACAAACCATGGCCAAGAGTCACAACTCCAACCAAGAGCCCAATTTACCCAAGTCTGCAACATCACAGCACTGCATCAGCACAGAAGTGAAAGGCACACCGCCTGAAAGGGATAAGGGCCAGCCAAATCAGAGCTGAAGGGGCAACTCACCTACAATGCAGCACACACACATAAGATCCAGAGCACCACAACATTTACAACAATGTTGAACAAACAGCAACACCAGCACAACAGAACAGAGGACACAACTGCTGCCGCTTGTGTGTGGAAAATGGCCATTCGCATGTGGCATAGCAGGAAACTGTGAGATGATAATGTACTAGTACAACCCCACATCCCTGATGGTGTAGTAATGCATGTATGGCCGTGACCCAGATAGCCAGTGAGACACACATTGTCATACAAATCAACACTCATCACAGTTGAATACAAGTGAAGGTGCGTAGACTTTATTAGCATATGCGTGTCAGTACAGCCAAGATAAGTGCCACAACATGCAGACCATTGCAGCAGTATGTCAGAACGTGGAACGTTGCCAAGTGCCGCTGTCCACTCCGGCGGAGTGCCGCACCATTCACAGGTGTGTGTTTACCCGCGTTGTTGTCCACTCATGTATTCGGAGTCCAGGCGAATGCAGCTATGTCCACTGTTGTCGTGGGAGATGTGACCAGAACCCCAAGTTCCAACAAGGTGTCGGGACATGTGGAATGTGTTCCAAACTGTTGTGTCTGCAGGTAGGTAGTTACACATCCATGAAAGCTAGTACAGCTTCGTAGGCAATCATTTCCAACATGAGGTCGTTGTCGACTTCATCGAACAGGACGGCGAGGCTAACCATTAGCAGGTCTGGACAGATGTGCTGCGTCCACCCCCTTTCACCAATTAGCACTACAGCCCAATAGGGGAGCGGCTCAATTTGGTCACTGCACACGAGGAGTTCTACAATCTCCCAGGTCCAGCTGCCAGCATGTATGCCAAGAATCCAGGCATCCCATAGACGAGTGTCACGGTGACACTCATGGTCGTGGGCCAACAGGGGGCGCACACATATGTCGAAATCCAGCTCGGCTACCATCCTGTTGGATAGGCAGACATTCATGGACCACTCGAATATGCACGAACGACAATGCAACACAGGCTGCACGCAGGTGACGTTGGCAAGGCGGAAGCTTAGCTGGTAACTGATCCGCAGCACTACCAATGGCAGTGCCCCCAGTAAATGCAGCATACGTGCACGGTACAGTTCCACGTGACAAGGGTTGTGCATGTGTCCGGGATGGTCTGCCATTGCGTTAGTGGCTCTGGTTGAAGCGGCACTGTTCTGACCTGCGCCAGTTCTGTGGATGAAATGCCACAGCTCGGATTAATGAGTTGTTGAAGTGTGCAACGGTTGTACGCCTGGGATGGTGTGGGAGTAAGTGTGAAGGCCATTCCATGCAAGATAACTCTGAGCAAGAACTTCTGTGTGTGGGGTGTGTTTACGTTGGTCTGTCGTCAGGCTGTGCGTAGTGTAGGAGTCGTCCTCAACTGCTATCGTATCTGTCAGGGGGTGCCGGGCACATGCAATTCCGAGGTCGGATGTGCAGATGTGCTTCCGCCTGATAGTTCAGACAAAGGAGCTTCCATCCCTAATGTCAGTTTGTCATCTGCTTGCATTCATGAAGTGTGATGTGGCTTGTTGGGTGTGGGGTGGGATGTGTGCGACTTTGGGTTTCATGTTTGACATGACTTGCATGTGGCAAATGAGCGGCATCACTGTGTGTTACGTTGCCTCACAGCTGCTCCTCCCTCCCCCGAGCCTATTTACTTGTGTGCGCTGCGCGGTTGCATCACTTGCACTCCAACGGCACACCATTGTCATGCCTGTCTGCGCATGTCCACAAGCCTGACAATGACACTGTGATGTTGGCCGTTGAAGGTGGGTGGCCACGTGAGTCTAGGCCTATGGTAAGGATAGTGCAGACACAGATGTAGAGTTCATGCCTGGCTGAACTCGCGCTGCGACTAAGGCTAGGCATTTGGCTCATGCTGCGGCAATGCAGATACACACAACACTTGGCATGTAGGAGCCAAGACCCCGAGCGGTCTTGCGCTCCTTCATTTCTCCGTTCGTGCGAGAAAGCCCTCCGGGTGCATGCTACATTGCAACATTGTCAATTGCGGGCTGGGTGGCGCCGACACTACAACAGAGACACACGCATTGGTGACTTCCTTGTCCAGGCCAGAACTGAACCACGCCCTGAGCCCCGGGCTAATTCTACACACCCCTGCGCTGGACTGACGTACGCCGGCCCAGCCCACTCCGTTTACGCTTACAGGGGGGACGACAAAGCTACATGTCCAAGGTCTTACCCACTGCCTGAGGTGACATGCTTGCGTCCGCTGTCCACAGCACGATGTGATGTGGTAGGGCCAGGGGCCATCACGCATACATAATGACCACACGGACACACTTAGATAGATAGTGGAAGTGGCTACGGGCACGTGCGCCCGGTCCCTTTTTATTACCAGGGTCACATGTCCAGTGACGCCTGTGCTGGATGGGTGTGGGGTGAGTGTAAGCCAGCCCTCAGGGAGTGGTTGGTGCTGGCAACAACTAGAACAGTGATCATCGGATCACACACACAGAGTCACTCATGAAGGGTCCATGACTTGCAGTGCACTCAGGTAGGGGCACCACAACTGGACTCACACACATATGATTACATCATAAAGGGTCCATGACTTGCAGTGCACTGAGGTAGGGGCACCAGAACTGGACTCACACACATATGATTACATCATAAAGGGTCCATGACTTGCAGTGCACTGAGGTAGGGGCACCAGAACTGGACTCACACACATATGATTACATCATAAAGGGTCCATGACTTGCAGTGCACTGAGGTAGGGGCACTAGAACTGGACTCACACACATATGATTACATCATAAAGGGTCCATGACTTGAGCTACACTAAGTTCGTGGCACCGGAAGCGCTCGGCGGGTGCGCGGCCTGCGCTGATGCGTCGTCCGGGCGGGCCGCCCTGGAAGCAATGTCTGTTGCCTACTGGACTGCGCCATGAATAAATGAAGACTCAATTTGAATTGTGAGCCCTGCTGACCGCAGTGTAGGCCAGAGGTAGCGGTCAGAAAGGGCCCAAAGCCACGTGACTATGACTTGTGGTGCACTGAGTTAGTGGCACCTGGAGCGCTCGGCGGGTGCGCGGCCTGCGCTGATGCGTTGTCTGGGCGGGCCGCCCTGGAAGCAATGTCTGTTGCCTACTGGACTCTGCCATAAATGAATCAAGACTCAATTTGAATTGTGAGCCCTGCTGACCGCAGTGTAGGCCGGAGGCAGCGGTCAGAAAGGGCCTACGGCCACGTGGCTTCGACTTGTGTTGCACAGGGTCAGTGGCACCTGGAGCGCTCAGCAGGTGCACAGCCAACGATGATGCGTCGTCCGGGCGGGCCGCACTGGGAGCAATGTTTTTTTGCCTACTGAATTCTGCCTCAATATTGCCACGTGGCGTCGACTTGTGTTGCACAGGGTCAGTGGCACCTGGAGCGCTCAGCAGGTGCACAGCCAACGATGATGCGTCGTCCGGGCGGGCCGCACTGGGAGCAATGTTTTTTTGCCTACTGAATTCTGCCTCAATATTGCCACGCGGCGTCGACTTGTGTTGCACAGGGTCAGTGGGACCTGGAGCGCTCAGCAGGTGCACAGCCAACGATGATACGTCGTCCGGGCGGGCTGCACTGGGGGCAATGTCTGTTGACTAGTGGTTTCCTCCATTAACAGAAATGTGGCACGATTTGAATTGTGGGACCTGCTGACCGCAGTGTAGGACTGAGGCAGTATCCGGCACACACATGACTCCGTGTTGCTGTGCCGCTGGATGCGCTGGGGGCCTGTGTCGCAGAGTCTGGAGGTCACGGCGGCTGACTCGTGGCAGGGAGAGGTGCGCCGCCCTGGCATACGCGTTGCCCATCACGGAAGAGAACCACGCCCAGAGCCCCGGCCTTTTTATCCGCACTCCTACGCTGGAGTGGCGTATGCCGGCCCAGCCCACTGCGCTTACGCTTACAGGGGGGGGATGGCACAGCTACATGTCCAAGGTCTTCCCCACTGCCTGAGGTAACATGTTTGCGTCCACTGTCCACAACACTACAAACCCCAGCAGTATATGTCCACATGGACGTGTCTGTGCTCTGCATTCTGTGGTCTGTCCAGCACATCACCGCCACATTTGGCATTGTGTACGTTCTTCTTCATGGGTGAGTTGCCTCCTTCCCACATACTTGGTTCCCACCTCTCCCCACATTCTGCACTTGTGTGGCTGAGGGGCCATGCCGTTTTCGGAAGGTCCGCTGTCTTGTCCTACGCTGCCTCGGTGGTAGTCCGGGGGGAGGGTTCGGAGGGGGGAGGGTCCTGGGGGTGGTGGCGGTGGGTGTTGTGGCCCTCTTGGGTCTCCGAGCTGCATGTTCATTGGTTTCATGGCATCTGTGGGTCTTCAGATGTGGCTCTGGGCTGGGCTCCCTTTCATACTGCAGGTAGTCGTCCTGCTTAGCACCAGCAGAAGGCAGGTGTTAAATCCCTAAAGCTAACGCACCTTATCGCCTGTTCTTGGTTCGCATCGCAGATCTGACTGGTCGTTGAGAATCGCGCGAAGTGGTGTTTTTGTGTGTTTTTGCACGGGAACGCCTACTCTGCATATCATTAGCGTTAGTTGTCGCACTCATCCGTGGCTATCGCAGGGAAACGGGCGATGCCGGCAGTTTGCACCAGCTTGTGAATAGGGTGGAAAATCTATCGCCACTTTTGCGGCGCTAAAGTTCCGATAACTCGGCGATGAGTCCTTGAGAATATGCCCCTTAGTATTTGAAAGTGAAAGTGGGCGCCCCACAGAGTATTTAAAAATGAAAGTGGGCCCCGTGCTGAGTATTTCAAAGTAAAAGGGGGACTGTGCTTAATATGTAAAAGTGAAAGCGGGCGCCGAGTATGTAAAAGCTAAAGCGTGGATTGCAAGCTGCTTGGAAAGGATCAAATGATCGTAAGGGCTGCATCCTGTTACACTACCCTGAAAACTAAATATAGTGTAAAAAGGAACAAGCACTAAACTGACTTGAAAGCGGGCGCCTTTCTGAAACATGAAGCGTGGTGCCCGTGTAAATAGAAAAGTTATGGATAGTTATGAATAGAAAGTTCTGAGCACGGCGGCCGTGAAGCGGGTGCCGTGGTGAGGAACTCACATTGTAATACGAGCATACAAGACGTAGTCCCCAAAGGGACACATTAACACCTACAGATTAAGGAAACTAG
Source organism: Calotriton arnoldi (assembly GCA_963921515.1). NCBI lineage: Eukaryota > Metazoa > Chordata > Amphibia > Caudata > Salamandridae > Calotriton > Calotriton arnoldi. The sequence continues at coordinate 29,344 of CAWUFW010003666.1, read as the reverse complement.
TTGGCTGGTGCTCCTGCCCCAAAACAGGAAGTGATGTACGGGGAGCAACAACCAATGAGGAGCCAGCAAAGCAGAGGGACGCTCGAATAACCTATGGTAAGCAGCAGGCTCGGATGACACTCCTATAGTGAATACAACAGGTCTTGCAGACAGCGCATACCCACTGACGCTCGACCTAAAAATGAAAACACAGCACAAGAAAATTCCCAAACCAATTTATATAATTATGGAATATTTTAATTAAAAAAATGATACAAAAATCCAATACATAGAAAACGGAGATATGATTTTTAAAAGTTTGAATTAAAAAAGAAAAAAGCGCGAAAAAATGCTTATCTGGTCGCACTAGACCCGGTCAAAGTCAAAAGTTAATGAAGCTTTTACGAAGAAAAAGTGGTCATCAGAGTGTAATCAGTGGGGCAATGTGGAACCAAATCAGGGCTTGATGATGGCTGGTTACTGAAGAGTGGGGTCCCGAAGTAGTAGCCAATGCACCAATGAAGGCAGGAAAACTTGGAGAAGGCAAAGTCCAAAGTCTATGTCTGGGAAGGCCTTAACGTCAAACGGATGCAGCTTGGCATTGGCCCAGATGAAGCTCTCCACATTTGGACTTAGAAAGGTTTCTAGAAGTCAGATCTCCTTCAATGGGGCAAACCAGCAAGCTAGGGCTGACTTGATGATTCAACGTCAATGGCTGTGGCTTTGACAGTGATCCCGGTCTCTGATCGTCCCCAGACAGAATATTGGCAAAAAGTGTCCAAGTACCATTTCTTGAAGTTAGGGGATTAGAGGAGTACACTCTAACACCAGCCAAGGTTCATGGAACTGGGGGGCACCACTTGGAGGTTAGGAACCACTCCGGCAGAGGCCAGCAGGGTCCAGGGCAGGTCCATTTGGAACTGGTCAGCTGGACAGTTTCAGGGAGAGAGACCTCTAAAAGCTTGCTGTGTATCTGTAGCTTAAACAGGTCAGCCAAATGACCCTTAGAGCCACTTCTGGGGTCCTTCATTCAAGGTAAGCAGGTCCAGTCTTCCTTCAGGTTCTGCAGGGCAGTCCTTCTTCTGATTCCTCACAGGCCCAGGAGTGGCCTAAGGAGAGTCCTGTGGAGTCCACGTGTATGCTCAGTGTCAGCCTGCAGGTAGAGGGAGAGCCTTTGTTCATCCCCTAAACCAGTTCTAGTCAGTTTAAAGGAGAGGCAGTCCTAGGTATGACCTTCATCTTCCAATGACAAGGTAGGCATCCTTTAAAGCCCAGGAAGGGGCTGGGCACAGCCCCCAGGACATCCTGTCAAGCCACCCTCCAGGGGCGTAACACAGGCTCCCGGAGCCCCCGTGGTGCGGGGGGCCCAGAACCTCCAGGGGGCCCCCTCAGCACTGCACTTCGGCCGGAGAGCTCCAGATTAAGTCTGGAGGGGGCCCCTCCACGTACCCTGCAGGGGGGCCACCTCAAGTTTCGTTACGCCACTGCCACCCTCAGAGCCCTTTGTTCATTGTCTGGGAGCAATACACATTGCACCACAAGGGAGCTACCGGAGGGCAGGAGACAGCTGGACGCTGGCAGGAAAACCTTTCGGTTTTAAATAGAAAACTGACAACTTTCTAAAGTGAGCCTTCCAAAATAGCGATATAAAATCTGACTTGACCATTAATTTGGATTTTAAATTACTATTAAAATGAATCCTCAAACCATTTTTGTAGCTATTCCCATACTGAATGTAGCACGTATTAAAGATAATAGTGTAAACCAGTGTTATCCCATGGGAGAGTCAACCTTATCATGACTTTAGAGGTTTTTCACTACCAAGACATGCAAAACATTAATCATACATCACCCACTTTTTAAATACCATGCACCATGCTCTATAGGCATTTAGGTCTTACCTTAGGGGTGACACATACGTATTAAAAAGGAAGGTTTTAGGCCTGGCAAAAGGTTTATTTTGCCAGGTCGAAATGGCAGTTGAAAACTGTACATCCAGGCTGCAGTACCAGGCCTGGAGACATGTTTTATAGTGATGCTTTTAGTGGGTGGCACAATAAATGCTGCAGCCCACTAATAGAATTTAATTTACATTTTCTGGGTACAGACCTTAGCATGTACTAGGAACTGAGAAGCAAACTAATTGTGCCAATCAGGTATATACCAATTTTAACATATTTAAAGATGGGAGCACTAGCACTTCACATTTGGTTAGCAGGGGTAAAGTGCACAGAGTTCTAAAGCCAACAAAAGTAGGGTTACTAAAAAGGCAAAAAATCCCAGATGACCCTGCAGGAAAGGCAAATCTTCAAAAGACAACACAGCTGCATCACTACCATATTTACACAGTTCTCAACCAGTACCATACCTGACATGAAAGACCCATACCCTCTCCTTTTCCCATTACATTCTAGTTCATGGAGTTGTGTGTATCTATTATAAAAGGAGAACTACAAGTACCAGCATGCAAAGAGAAACACATGGGATAACTAGAGAGCATTTTATTTATCTTCAAAATAAATCAGACAAATTAATTCAGTAATATTTATTGCGGACATGCGTATAGGCCTGCCATATATTTTATGTCATCCGGACTCCGCTGTTACAGTCGTGTGATTTAATTTTTTGTATCAGTGCATTGTGGGGCCTGTAGTCTTGAAAATAGGTACAATTAATCAATTGTACAACCACACATGAAAACAATGATTTGTAAAAAGGAAGAACAGGAATGTAAAGAGTGTGCAACCATACATGTTTATATAGAAGATCAGTATGAATAAAATATGTAAATAATGCTATGCTGTTTGACACATTCGCATTCACAGAGTAGCATTTTTGGATTATTTGCCACCTTTTCAGGGACATAGACATTGATTTTAAGGATATTTCATGTGTTTGAGGTCTGTAAGTGTGAGATTTGAGGATTTTAGACAAAACACCAAAGTCTCAAGCAATAAGTGACTAATTCCAATAATGAGTGACTGTTAAAGCTAGTAGAATGCTGGACTATGGAATAGCGAAGCAGTGGTCCGTGAGATGACAATTACACTTAAAAGAACAACTCCTTAGATATCTAATTTTGTTGTAGTTTTAGCCTCCGTGGCTCGGCATGCTGTGTGAAAATGTTCAATATTACATCTGTAGGGCATACAGGAAAAAAAGCCATTTGTTGAGCTGTTTCTCATGGTCAGAAGATGAAGATCTAAGGCAATAGGAAACTAAAAAACAACTAAGATGTTCTATTTGTAATGATCAATCTTCAAAAAGTAACTAATTACTAGACAATATGGCACTAAATCCTATAGTTTCATTGCCATTAATAAATGAGTGATAGTTACATTTTAGTGAACTGTACCTACTGAACATAGAAAATGAGATATGCGATAAAGGTTCTGCCGGTATTGTATTAAGCAGTGTTTGAAATGGAAAAATAGAAATACAGGTACTCTGTACCAGAGTACCTGCTTGTTTCTGAGAAGTGCCGGTACTCTCCAATTAAAAGTATTACATGTCTCTAGAGAAGTGCTGGTACTCTCCCTTTCTTAATAAAAAAGTGCTGGTACTCAGTACTAGACAGTACCGGCCCATTTAAAGCACTGATATTAAGGCAACTCAAGGAGCTAATATAAATGGATGCAACAGAGAGTCTGATTGCACAGCAAGTGGTCTCAAAAATGGAGTTGGGAGCACCCAAACAGCAACATTTTATTTTTCCTGGAGCTCCAGAAATACTTGCAACAGAGATACATAAAGGCTAAATCAAGGTGCGCAATAAAATAATTAATTACAACAAAAAATGTAAGAAGTGGATAGGTAACGTTCGATATAATAATGCTTATAACATTAGGCCCTATGAAAAAGTCAACTAAATAAACATGTGCCTTGGTGCGTTTTTTTGGCAATCAGAACAAATGGAGATAAATGGTAGGAATCATAATTGTTTTTCAACGCCAGAGTTTAATCTATCTTAAAAAAAAAAAAAAATGTTCTCCATTGTAAAAGACTAATCTCAAAACTTGAAAGGTACCCTTACAACTGTAGGGGATAGGGTTCACCATGAAGTAATCACGAAAGTATCCCCTACACACCAATATCTAATGCTTGTTGCAATACGTACTTCTCTCACTCACCATTCATCCATCATTATATAAATTTATAATACTGAACCCAAATATATGCGAAGATGTGCATTATTTATTAAATTTATAGTAGTATATATAGAAAATCACATACAAAATTCATTAAAAGGTGTTGTATTTCTCAGAATGACATTGGTGTTTGTATTTTTTTCATACACCTCTTTTGATCTTCTATGACAAAATATTTCATACATCAAATGATACAAATTTAAAATCACTTTTAAAAACCAATAGAAAACATCTGTATGATGTACATATTAAAAACAATACAAAATATCAGAACAATTTATCAGAAAAATCAAACAATTCAAACACTAATTATCAAGAGGTTGTCGATGCGGTGTTTCAGTGGGTGAAGTTCAATAAACTCAGGACTCTAATATTTGACAACAATCATCTATAAAAAATATACATAAAATGTAATTACTTTTCTTATATACACTTAACATGATCACATATATAGAGTTCAGTTTGTTCCCATTCAAACCCCATCAAGGATACACACTCCCTACAATCGTCAACACCACCCAACTTACTCCGTTATTTACATACTGGGATTGAGGGTACTATCCATGTCCCTTTTATCAGTCTATCATATATGGTTTTTCTTACAGATAGACCCATGGGGTATCTCTCCCCACCTATTATTGCATATACGGTTATGTGCTAAGTTCGGGGTGTTATCAATTACCCTTTCATATGTTTATTATGGGTGCCTTTTTCTTACAGGTAGGCCCATGGAGTATTGCTCCCGACCCGTTGTTGCATATACAATTAGCCTAAGTACCTTTTCGATTGTTCATGAATGACACATAGTCTGCATTCAGCTCATTGATTGAAGGTAATCCTACAGTGGGAGAAACCAGACTGCTGTTAATCACTGTCCTTCCACTAGTACATGGACTTTAATACGTCTTGTATGGTGAAGATATCTTACCTATTAAAAACCCTTCAATAAACTCTCCCCTTCGGCCTTTAAATATTCTATCCACGTGTCTTTCTCCGTACTAAAAAGGAGAACCTAGTAAGAAAAAATCTCATTTTAGATGTTTCAGGTTTCATTTTATGGTATATCTAAATGGTCATAAGATTCCCGCTAAAATAAGTCACTTTGCTCACCTTGTGATTAATTGTTTCCCCGAGTTTTTTTTAATTGATCTCAGGTAGTTTAAGAGGGCTCCTTTTACACCTCTATCTCAGAGAACACTCATCGTTTCCTTCTGATCAGAGTGGGTATCTAAAAACAATCAGCAGCGTAGAATGTTACATTTGTAAATGCCTATTGCGGTCAGGGTATCTTGCAACCTACACTCCCTGGTTCTTATGTGCTCTATTTTGTTTGTGCACTTGTTAAAATGACCATGCATTTTTAAATCTTTAAGGTCTGCATGCATATTAATGAAAACGATGGTGCCCGACAAAATCCCAGTTGGTAAATAGGGCTCTATACGGTAGTACCACCAAAGTCACTCATGCCCGCTATTGAGCACACGGAACCGGGCATCAACTAATATATCATGCCCGCATGGCCCCCAGTATTGTATCAGTGAGTAATAATTAAATTTCGCTCTCTAAGTGTGTTTGGATGAGCTCACCACTCTTCCGTTTGTTAACTAGTATACGCATTTCTTATACGAACCCTTCTGAATCTCATACCGCCAGGTATCAGCGGCTCTATATGCGGCTCTATTATGCCTGCGTGCACCCCCAATTTGGACCCCGTGCGTTACGATAAATTCCAACCTCTGGCAACGCTTGGACCAAACAATAAATCCCTCCGTTTACTTACTTGTTGTCAGTCTTTTCATTCCCGTCACGTTGATCGGGTGTGTTCTTTTTAATAGTAGAAACCCTGACTCGGCCAAAGGTTCGCCTTTTATTTTCACGGCGGACGTCACCCGTGCGTAATTTAAATGGACGTGTAACTTTTTTTTTAAAATATCAATACACGTGCGTGTCAAATTTAAAAGACTTTATTACTCTCTGGTTCTCAATGTGTTCTACCTAAACCCATTCTTGTCATGGTTCCAATATATAAAAAACTTTATTTCTCTCTTATCCTCAGTAGTTGCCAGCCATTTCAATTATCGCCATTATTATTGGTTACAAATATAACATACTCATTGATTTTATCTATATTCAACTTTGATTGTGTTTTAGCGCTTATATATATATATATATATATATATTTCGGACCTTTTTAAAAATGTATTTATTATTTTTATTTTTTATTTACGAGAGGTACCGTATTGTTGTATCTGTTGTTTATTCTACGCTGTCTTCAGCATAGAGGAGAGTCAATGTATTTCTCTTCACACAGAGCGGAGCAGTTTTGATGCTAAACCACTACAGTTTTACATGAGCAAATTCGACACCTATAGATCAGGATTAAATAATAGAGAAGAATGGGAGAGGTTGATCTTTTAGGGAAGACCAACCTGTACCCTGTGTATGTAACATGACAGACCCCATTCTGATGGAATAACAACCAGCAAATAAGGCATGACCCTAGTCCCTGAGAATATAATGACAGAAAAGATAGAGAGAAACCGTATGGGGTAACCCTGTTTAAACACACTAGGATTCCCAAATTGATATAAGGAGAGCCTATGGGGGCTAATACCATACATGTGAATAAGTTTTCTACGAGCCTGACACTATACCAGTGAGTATTCTACATGACACTTATAACCATATAGATAGCTCGGGAAATTAGGCGAATTTTACTTACTTGAAGAGTATCAGTTCAGCCATACTATAAAGGGATTGTTTTATTTAAAACTGCAGTGGTTTAGCATCAAAACTACCCCGCTCTGTGTGAAGAGAAATACATCGACTCTCCTCTATGCTGAAGACAGCGTAGAATAAACAACAGGTACAACAATACGGTACCTCTCAGTAAATAAATAAATAAATAAATAAAAAGGTCCGTAATACACACATATATATATATATATATATATATTATCTACTGGCGGTCGCCAGTAGATAGTTATAGTTAGGACCTATTTTCCATAGGAAATCCGCAACATTCTATTTGAAATAACTCTTGCGTCGGTTGACGAATCTTCGTGAAATTTTCAAACTTTGTGGCCCGCTCCAGTCCGCTCCTATCCTGAAAGTCTCGGGGTGATTCGTCAAGCGGGGGCCGAGAAAAAATGGGGGTCCCAAAATGTGTTTTCCCCATAGGAAACTTTAGCCACGGCTACAGCCCGAACTGCTGAACGGAATTACACCAAATTTGGCAAAGAGGTAGTTCTTGGTTCAGAAAGAACCCTTTTTGTTAAATGGTGTAAATCCGTTCAGTAGTTCCTGAGAAAATCAAAAGGAAAATCACATATATATCTATGGCCGCGTCAGATTCGCGCACCCTGAGCGCACCCTGCGCGCACCGTCCCGATCACGAGCTGCATGCTAATTGGCTGTCAACACTCCAAATCACGAAGTGTTGGCAGCCATTTTATGCCTCGGTAGAACCGAGGCACAGAAACAAGTGCGCAAAACGCACAAAGGGGGCAGGGTAGAAACACCCTGACCCCCTAGGTCTGCTCAGGGGGTCCCACAAGGAAAAGCATTTTTTTTTTTTAAACAGCGGGATGCGCTTAGGGGGCGCGGATCCCGCCGAATAAAAAAAAAACACAAGAAACAAGTGTGCAAAATGCACAAAGGGGGCAGGGTAGAAACACCCTGACCCCCTAGGTCTGCTCAGGGGGTCCCACAAAGACCCCCTGGGCAGAAAAAAGCATTAAAAAAATAAAAAAAATTTAAAAAAAAACGATCGTGCCGCAGGCCCCCCTGACGCGTTTGCAGAGGGGGAACGAATTCCCCTTGAATACTGGGGGTCCCTGGGGGCCAACTAGCCCACCAGGAACCTCCAGTATACGCCAGGGGGCTGCGTTGCAGAGAGGTGTACAGAGGCCACGCCCCTTTTTACACCTCTCTGCAACGCAGCTCTGTGGTGCTTTTTGGAGGTTCATGGTGGGCTAGTTGGACTCCGGGGACCCTCAAGATTCAAGGGGACTTAATTCCCCAACTTAAAACGCGCCACGGGGCGCGTTTGCACAGTGGTGAAGGGAGGGGGCGGGGCTTCTGGTGACTTGTGTGCAACCAGGCCCCTTTGCGCTTTTTATGTTGGTTAATTAAATCCCATTCAATCCTGAGGGTCCCTGGGGGCCAACTAGCCCACCAGGTACATCCAGAAAGCACCACAGAGCTGCGTTGCAGAGAGGTGCAAAAGGGGCGGGGCCTCTGAACACCTCTCTGCAACGCAGCTCTCTGGCGCATACTGGAGGTATCTGGTGGGCTACTTGGCCCCTAGGGACCTCGGGATTGAGGAGGATTTAATTCCCCATCTTAAAACGCGCCACGGGGCCTGTTTGCAGACATGTCACCTGAAGCCCCGCCCCCTCCCTTCACCACTGTGCAAATATTCCTCTAAAATCAGCCGAACTACGAATTCGATTTACTCACCTGTTATCAGGAGAGACCTCAGTGCTGCATCTTTGAGCCCAGTACTGATCCTGAAAAGTAATTTTAACCGTACTTACCAGTAACTTGAATTTTCTTCCATAGGATATCATTGCCTGCTTTTTGCTGATCAAGTTTCTAAGTGCCGATTTTTGAAACATACAAATATTCCTCTAAAATCAGCAGAACTACAAATTCCGATTTACTCACCTGTTATCAGGAGAGACCTCAGTGCTGCATCTTTGAGTCCAGTACTGATCCTGAAAAGTAATTCTAACCGTACTTACCAGTAAGTTGAATTTCCTTCCATAGGCTAACATTGACTGGTTTCACTTGGAAATTCTACTAAGTGTGGAGTTTTGGAACTTTATAATATTCCTCTAAAATCAGCCGAACTACGAATTCTGATTTACTCACCTGTTATCAGGAGAGAACCCAGTGCTGCATCTTTGAGCCCAGCACTGACCTTGAAAAGTAATTCTAACCGTACTTACCAGTAACTTGAATTTCCTTCCATAGGCTAACATTGACTGGTTTCACTTGGAAATTCTACTAAGTGTGGAGTTTTGGAACTTTATAATATTCCTCTAAAATCAGCCGAACTACGAATTCCGATTTACTCACCTGTTATCAGGAGAGAACCCAGTGCTGCATCTTTTAGCCCAGCACTGACCCTGAAAAGTAATTCTAACCGTATTTACCAGTAACTTGTATTTCCTTCCATAGGAATCCATTGTCTGGTTTTCAGCAGAAAAGTTTCAAAGTGTCGATTTTCACAAACTACAAATATTCCTTAAAAATCGCCTGTATGACTTAAACGCATTATTTCAACTGTTTACAGGAGATGCACCAGTGCTGGATCCAGGATCCACCACTGAGTAAGAAAAAGTAACGATAACACTACTTACCTGCTAAGTGAATTTCCTCCCATAGGATAACATTGGTGATTCTATGTGAAAAAGTTTCTAAGTGTCAACTTTTAAAATACAATAATATTCCTTAAAAATCACTACTAGAACCAAAACGCTTTTACTCAACTGTTTACAGGAGATGTCCCAGGACTGAATCTAGGATCCAGTCCTGTGGTTAGAAAAGTAATCCATAAAGTAACTAATTGCATTTAACTAGAAATTCACATTGAGCTCAATGTTGCATTGTGTTTGAAATTGTGTTGCCCATTGCAACAACTGTAACTCCTGTACTTAAAAGTCTATTGCCTATTTGCAAAGTATTTAAACTAAAGTAATTCATTCTGAGAAAGTATATTTTGTAATGTAATGTATAATGTAATTATAATGTAATTTAAAAAATAAAATATCTAAAAATAAATAGTTTAAAAAAATGTAGTAAATCAGTATCAAAAAAATAAATATAACAATTAATACATTTAAAAATTGTCATTTACAAAACCTTTGAAATTCACTGAAAAAAACCATAGGTTTCAGACATGTTATAGTTAGGAATTAGCATTTAAAAAACCTTTGAAATTCACTGAAAAAACCATAGGTTTCAGGCACGTTATAGTTAGAAATTAGCATTTAAAAAACCTTACAAATTCACTGAAAAAACCATAGGTTTTAGGGACAGTTATAGCTAGTTGGACATTGCACTCGTACAAAACCCGTGAAATTCCCCCGTTATAGTTAGTTCAGGTAACTATAACTCGCGCCCGCAATGCACTGCTGATGACGTCACATATTACATCACTCATGACATGGTCAGTGACATCACTGATGACATCACTGATGACATCTCAAATGACATCACTGATGACATCACTGATGACATCATCCATGTGATAATTTGATGCATCTTCTCACACCCTAATATAACTTTTGATACACCGACTGTAAATTACAGACTGCCATTGTCAAAACCATAGACACTCCAACACCAATTACTATATACACACTCACTGATTCTTAGGTCTACACACACACATCTACTCACTCACCCGTACAGTCACTCATACTTATAGTCACTCAGTACAGGACTATTATATGCAGTCATACACCTATATAAACACTCACACACCGCCACTCATTCATAGAGGTACTCACACACCTAGTCAGTCATGCAAAAATTAAGCACACACCCATTTACTCACCTATACAGTTATACACACACCAGCTCACTTACTCATACAAATACTAGCACATTCTTACGCTCTTATACAATCTCTGATACAAGCACACACTCATCCATACAGTCACTCTCACAATCACACACTCTCGCTTACAGCTATTTATATACTCCAACACACATATATACTGCCTTTCACATATGTAGTTACTCACACATGTACCACTGGGACATACATTCACTCACTAACACACTCTTACACACACTTACCCACCCATACAGTCTATCACAGATGCACTCTTGAAACCATCCACCCAGTGAATCACCCACTCACACATCTATGCACAGAGTCGCACACACCCCACCCACACAAACACTCAGGCACCCATACAGATACTCAGACAACCAATCAATAACTCATATAGACACTCATGTAGCTATTCACAAACCCATGTAGCCACTTACACAGCAACAGACAGACGGATACAGACATTCACCCAGTTTAGTCACTAACCCATGCATTCAGTAAGATACGTTTAATCACTCACTTATAGAGTTAGTCACGCACCTTCTAAATCATCCATTCAGACACTTATACACCCACTCATTCTTCAATACGCCTGTCCCTATATATATTAAACATATTTAAACTTTACAGAAACACACAGTCACTGGATGATGTCATCAGTGATGTCATTTGAGATGTCATCAGTGATGTCATCAGTGATGTCACTGACCATGTCATGAGTGATGTAATATGTGACGTCATCAGCAGTGCATTGCGGGGCGCGAGTTATAGTTACCTGAACTAACTATAACGGGGGAATTTCACGGGTTTTGTACGAGTGCAATGTCCAACTAACTATAACTGTCCCTAAAACCTATGGTTTTTTCAGTGAATTTGTAAGGTTTTTAAATGCTAATTTCTAACTATAACGTGCCTGAAACCTATGGTTTTTTCAGTGAATATACATATATAAAATTCTTGAATCCGCCCTGCCGTCCCCCTCGCAACGGTATCATAGAGCACAAACTCCTCTTGCCTTGCAAAATAATTTATTCACTGATCCAATATGCCATTACGCGTTCCGGTCAACAAGTGACCTTGCTCACCATATATATATATATATATATATATATATATATATATATAAGCGCTGAAACATAATCAAAGTTGAATATAGATAAAATCAATGAGGATGTTATATTTGTGAGCAATAATAATGGCGATAATTGAAATGGCTGGCAACTACTGAGGATAAGAGAGAAATAAAGATTTTTATATATTGGAACCATGACAAGAATGGGTTTAGGTAGAACACATTGAGAACCAGAGAGTAATAAAGTCTTTTAAATTTGACACAAACGTGTATTGATATTTTTTTTTTAAAGTTACACGCCTGTTTAAATTACGTACGGGCGACGCCCGCCGTGAAAATAAATGGTGGACCTGTGGCCGAGTCAGGGTTTCTACTATTAAACATAACACACCTGATCGACGTGACAGGAACGAAAAGACTGAAAACATGTAAGTAAACGGTGGGATTTATTGTTTGGTCCAAGCGTTGCCAGAGGTCGCAATTTATCGTAACGCACGGGGACCAAATTGGGGGTGCACGCAGGCATAATAGAGCCGCTGATACATGGCGTTATGAGATTCAGAAGCGTTCGTGTAAGAAATGCGTATACTAGTTAACAAATGGAAGAGTGGTAGGCTCATCCAAACACACTTAAAGAGCAAAATTTAATTATTACTCACTGATACAATACTGGGGGCCATGCGGGCATGATATATTAGTTGATGTCCGGTTCCATGTGCTCAATAGCGGGCATAAGTGACTATGGTGGTACTACCGTATAGAGCCCTATTTACCAACTGGGATTTTGTCGGGAACCATTGTTTTCCTTAATATGCATGCAGACCTTAAAGATTTAAAAACGCACGGTCATTTTAACAAGCACACAAACCAAATAGAGCACATAAGAACCAAGGTGTGTAGGTTGCAAGATACCCTGACCGCAATAGGTATTTACAAATGTAACATTCTACGCTGCTGATTGTTTTTAGATACCCACTTTGATCAGAAGGAAACGATGATTGTTCTCTGAGATAGAGGTGTAAAAGGAGCCCTCTTAAACTACCTGAGATCAAAAAGACTCGGGGAAACAATTAATCACAAGGTGAGCAAAGTGACTTATTTTAGCGGGAATCTTAGGACCATTTAGATATACCATAGGATGAAACCTGAAACATCTAAAATTAGATTTTTTCTTACTTGGTTCTCCTTTTTAGTATTGAGAAAGACACGTGGATAGAACATTTAAAGGCCAAAGGGGAGAGATTATTGAAGGGTTTTTAATAGGTAAGATACCTTCAGCATACAAGACATATTGAAGTCCATGTACTAGTGGAAGAACAGTGATTAACAGCAGTCTGGTTTCTACCACTGTAGGATTACTTTCAATCAATGAGCTGAATGCAGACCATGTGTCATTCATGAACAATCGAAAAGGTACTTAGGCTAATTGTATATGCAACAACGGGTTGGGAGCAATACTCCATGGGCCTACCTGTAAGAAAAAGGCACCTATAATAAACATATGAAAGGCTAATTGATAACACCCTGGCCTTAGCACATAACTGTATATGCAATAATAGGTGGGGAGAGATACCCCATGGGTCTATCTGTAAGAAAAACCATATATGATAGACCGATAAAAGGGACATGAATAGTACCCTCAATCCCAGTATGTAAATAAAGGAGTAAGTTGGGTGGTGTTGATGAATGTAGGGAGTGTGTATCCTTGATGGGGTTTGAATGGGAACAAACTGAACTCTATATATGTGATCATGTCAAGTGTATATAAGAAAAGTAATTACATTTTATGTATATTTTTTATAGATGATTGTTGTCAAATATTAGAGTACTGAAGAAGGTGGTTTTATTGAACTTCACCCACCGAAACGCTGCGTCGACAACCTCTTGATAATTAGTGTTTGAATTGTTTGATTTTTCTGATAAATTGTTCTGATATTTTGTTTTGTTTTTAATATGTACATCATACAGATGTTTTCTATTGGTTTTTAAAAGCGATTTTAAATTTGTATCATTTGATGTATGAAATATTTTGACATAGAAGATCAAAGGAGGTGTATGAAGAAAATACAAACACCAATGTCATTCTGAGAAATACAACACCTTTTAATGAATTTTGTATGTGATTTTCTATATATACTACTATAAATTTAATAAATAATGCACATCTTCGCATATATTTGGGTTCAGTATTATAAATTTATATAATGATGGATGAATGGTGAGTGAGAGAAGTGCGGATTGCAATAAGCATTAGATATTGGTGTGTAGGGGATACTTTTGTGATTACTTCATGGTGAACCCTATCCCCTACAGTTGTAAGGGTACCTTTCAAGTTTTGAGATGTCTTTTACAATGGAGAATTTTTTTTTTTTTTTTGAAGATAGATTAAACTCTGGCGTTGAAAAACAATTATGATTCCTACCATTTATCTCCATGTGTTCTGATTGCCAAAACAACGCACCAAGGCACTGTAAAAGCACATTTCTGATTCATATCTTTTTCCCTTTCAAATGCCATGTGCAGATTTGAAATGCACTAGTGTGGTTCTCCTCATACTTAAAAATAGGAGCAGGTTGGGTAAAAATCATAGGTGTGTCCACCTGTAAACTTTGGTGAACGCCCACAAACTCCTAGGCTGTGAATATTCACCAACAATTTAACGATAATCTTCTACATGGGAATTAAAAGCAGCACGCTCACCTTGAACCCTTTTCAATCAGCCAGCACAGGCTACGACGTGAGCTATGTAAGTGCATGTGAATGCCCCGAAAGCTGTAAAGCAAACACAACACAGGGGCATATTCACAAGCCCCTATCGTGACGGGAACGTCACTTTTTTTGACGTTCCCGTGGCGATAGGGCCAGAGCCCTACTCTCAAGGCAGCGTTAACTCACTTAACGTGGCTTGCTTAAAGCCACGTTAAGTGGCTTAACGCTGCCTTGAGAATAGGGCCCCTTTCACGCAAAACTTAGGTGAAAGGGGGCGTGCAGTGGGTGTTGCGGTGGGCGTACCACCGCAACACCCATTGAGTTTGACGCTACCGCCAATTATCAAGGGCGGCGATAATAGGAGGTAGCGCCAAACTTGAGACGGGGAAATTTCCCGTCTTAAAGTGGTTAAACGAGGAGAAAACCTTTATTTCAGTGAGAGGCGGGCTAACGCCTCTCACCGCCACTTCTTTGTGAATATGCCCCACAGAGTTTAAACATGAAGGAAACTTCTCATTGAAACGCACAACAGAAAACGAGCCCTTGTCATCATGAACGAGCGCAGAGGATGCTGAGGAATGTATCTGGTTAGTTGTTTAACCCTCCTTATTGAAAAGGATTCATAGCAGCTCGGTGCATATTGTCAACATTGCGAACAGGCTCGAGCACTCTGACGAGAGGATCAGGATGTGAGCTGCTGGCCCTGGGCGGCAGGGGACGAGGTAGAGATGTGCTCTTTAACATGATCCGTCACTTTGAGACCTGAATAACCCTTGTCTGTTTTCGCGAAATAACCCCAAGGAGCTGCAAGCTGTCCCTGCTCGATTCGGTTCCCCTGAGGCCCAGCAGGCAGCAGGGAGACCTCTGCTCCGGCCCTCTGGTCCAGGGCTTGGCACAGATGCCCACATCACTGCAGATACAGCGTGACACATACCTTGCGAAGGATGGCCTCAGAGGGCACAGTCCTTGGGTTTGGTTGGTTTCAATAACTCTCTCCCCTTAGGACAGCTGCTGATGTGAGTTAAAAGCACCACGATCCACCGCGTCAGCATCCCTCTCTTGAAAGTGAGAAGACGAGGGATGGCTCAGGCAGATGGCTTTTTTTTTTACCAACGGATGTTTTTCAGTTTAATGTCATCGTACAGAATACCTGAAGGGACATTTCATATCCGCTCTATTGTATTCTGTTGAAGAAACAAAATGGAGAAAAGAAAACAGGGCATCCGTTATGGAATTAATCTAAGTTTAAATATCTTGGTCAAATAAAATGTTTTTTTTTTTATTGCTTTTCAAAATTGAGAGAGACCTACCTCGAATGTGCTAATTTCTGTCCGTTGGAGAGAATTTGATAATCATAATCCCTAATTCTGCAGCTCATATGACAATTTAGAAAAGAAATAAAATGTTGGCTTTCCACTTAAAACAAGGATTGGCAATGTCTGGCTTGAAAAGAATGGTGCATGGCAATGTGAAGCATTATACGTAGTTAGAATAATAAATATGTATTTCTATGGAAGTAAAGAACTGTGGAATAATATTGGTGTAGGTTAAAAAGTCAGGTGACAGTTGCCCTGTCAAGGCAGACCTAAAATTCCATGTAGGTTAATGACTGCCCTCCTTCCACCTATGCCGCTGCCAGAGAAAACCAGCATAAATGATCTGGTTATCTAAAATACTTTGATGGCATTCTAATGTCATATGTGTACTTTTGAAAGTTCAAGCTTAGGCTGCTGGATAAATAAACAAAATAATCACAGGTGAGTGGAGCATTAGCACTTTTTTTTGTGGAAGCACACAACTTCCGCCATATCAAAACATGTATTTCCTGTGTTCTTGCATTTTTTCGTTTTCACCCGTTTTTTACATTTTGTTGTAACAGTGCTATTGTATGGTACCGTAATAACGAGTTTTAAATATCGTCTTGCAAAAATATGACCAGAATATCGACAACCAGAACAGTGCGAAGTTAAGGAAGTTGTAGGGAAATATATCTCTAATAAAGCATTTCCTGCAGGTTAGCCTGCAGCACGCAGCTTCAAAATACCAGTGTGAATCCCTGGGGTGGGGTTGGTTCACCAGTTTGTTCTAATGTCCCACAAGACCCAAAGATCAAAATGGATTGCATTCAACACCAACAGATTCACTTCTGAGTCACTTTTTTATTTTTTCAACTCGTACAAAAATATTTCAAATTTGGCTATTTGGGATTACATATTCCCCTACGCAAACCCAAGTCTGTTTCAACGCATTTCATCCCACCAGAGTAGGACTGGGAACCAAAATCAGTCCTGAAAAATGTTGTCAGACCAGCCCTTCTACTGCATGTATTGAACAACCGCAAGGAGACTGGCCAGCGCAAGAGTGCTTAGAAGGGTCCACCCCGCCCCCCCCCCAATTTTTTTTTTAAATAATGGCAAAAATGATGCTTTTTACAAAACATTTATCAATATTTTTTCAAACCAAAAGGTTCTAATTCGACATGTCTGGAACAAGACTCTCCTTGGTGTTTACAGGTTGACTTAATCTTTTAAGCACAATGGCACTGCCGCCAACATTTGCCTGGCATACCAGGAATCTCAAACGCGACCCTCTTGTCTGGGGTTACTCACAGTAGAACGCTCCCTGTGCAGTGTGGAAACAAGGCTTGTAGCAAAATAATTTGGAACTGAGGTCAGACAGGTATCCAGCTCTTTTTCATGAACACCCTGTGCTTTAAGTGGACAGATACTGTCAGTTACTGAGTGTCTATAACTTGAATGGAATAGTACCAGGCACTGCTCGATATAAAACAAATACTCTTGGATAGTAAGTACTAGTACTCATAGTGCAATGCTTAACAGGGCCAGTTGAAGAAGAAGAGGGACCCCTCTGAAAATGATGCATACCGTCAAGTGGGATAAAGTCCTGGCCTGTTTGCCACCACACAAATGAAATTACTACTTCAGTGCACTTTAAATGTTTCTAAATAAATCATACTGCACAAAGATGGTCTTCAAAGTAGCAAAAATACATCCATCATTTCAGGCGTGGCCGGTACAGGTAAGAGTGGAGGGGCGGTGAGGCGTGGTAGGGGCGGGGGGAAGTCGACATAGGATGGGATAGGGAAAAGAAATAAATAAATAAAACACTTACCTTGCGCTCCCCGCATCGCCGACTCGGCGATGCGGCGGGCGCAAGGTAAGTGGTTTTATTTATTTATTTTATTTTCCCTATCCAGTCGTATGTCGACTTGGCCCCCGCCTCACCCCACCCCACCCCGCCCCGCCCCACCGCTCTTACCTGTATCTGCCGCGCCAGCATCATTTTCTCATGGAATATGTGCAGATGATTTCTTAATCTCATACCAAACATTTTGGAAGAGAACAAGTGCACGAATTATTATTGCTGCAGGCTGCAAGGGCATCATATGTTATGCACGATTATGTTGAATACATGCATGTCTGATAAAGTGTGCCTGATCACGTGCTTTGGCCAGAGAAATCATTCACTCTCTTTGCCTGTGTCTCTCTCTTCTCTTGCTTTATCCTGACTCCTCTCAGTCCCTCTCCTCATCCAGGCGCTCACTCGCCACTGTCAAGTCTGTGTGCCCCCACACGTCTTTATTTCACTCTTTTTCCTGTCTCACTTTCCTCATCTTGTTCCTTATTATTTCTCTAGGCCTTTCTTGCAAATTCCCTGCTCCTCTCTTCTGTCCCAATGTCACAGCCATCTTCCATAGCCTGTTTCACTCCTCCCTATTTCTCACTATATTCTCCCATGTCTCACTCTTTCCTTTGCCAACATTCCCCTCTCCTTTCTCTGGTATGTCCTGCCCTGTCCGTCACCTGCATCTCTTGGTGCTTCATCTTCTCCAGACCATTGTTTATTCTTCATTCCCCTGCTGTGTCTCTTCCTTTACTATCTCTGTCCCATCTGTCACCCGCCTTTTCCTTTCAACCCAGTGTCCACGTGTAAGTCTTCCAAGTGTCTCTTCTCATTGTCATCTCCTCTCCACGTTCTCCACGTTCTCTCTCTCTTGTTGTCCAATCAGTGCTGCATGAGAAGGGCTCTTTCCATGTTCCCAACGTAATCAATCTGGTGATTATGATAACTACTTTGTGCAGCTCCTCTTGGATGAAGGCTTCCTCCAAACACCCATAGCCTTCTGGGGTGACAATGTCCACAAACAATGAGCAGCAGTTGCTCATTCCATTGCCACCCCAGATGCGATCAAGCAGAACAATGTGAGACAGCTCTATGTGCCTCCTTTCTCCGCTATGCGCATCTTTCATGCGCTTAAGTGCAATACTTGTTGCTTTCCACTTCCGGGGCACAGGAATGATTCCATAGTAACCTATCTAGATTGTGACTGCACCTGTGCAGCAAAACAAGAGCAGAGCTCTCAAGTTTCCCGAGTCAATGCACAAATAACTCAGCCAGTCCATGCTTTGCTTTGCTTTCTGTGAGGTGTAGTCCAGTTTGTACCATTATATATAATCAGGACTACAAGTCTCAAAGTGCCAATAAAAACTGGACTGAAGGAGCTGCTTGTGGCATGTGGAATGATTGGTGTGTGGACACATAATAGCACCTCTGGGAGGGTATGATGGTGGGTGTGTGGGCATATGATTGTGGAAGTGTGGTTGAAGGTAGGTGTGTGTGTGATTATATGATGGTGGATGTGGGGGCACTTGAAGGTAGGCAAGTGGGTTTAGGATGGTGGCTGTGTGGGAGTATGATGGTGGATATATGGATGTTCTCCTTTCACTGTTGCTATGTCTCTGTACTCTGTCTTCACCTTTCTGTCCCTCTCCATTTCTGCTCCCTTGCACCTCTTTCTGTCCCCTGTGCCTCTGTTCCGGTCCATCTGCCGCAGTACCTCTGTTCCTGTAATGCTCTATTTGTGTCTTTGTACTTCTGTTCCTTTGTCTGCTTTCCTTTTCCTGTCTGCCTCTTTCTGTCTTTGTCCCAGCCCCCTGCCTCTATGTCCCTTTGTATGGCTCTGTAACTCTTTCCCTGCTCCTCTGCCTGTCCATCCGTCCTGCCCCACCATTTATTTCCCTGTCCACCTCTCTCCATGTCACACTGTCACTTCCCTCTAAAATTGCGCATGCGTTCATCTCTGATGGTGGGTGAGTGGCTGTAAAATGGGGATGAGTTGGCGTATAATGGTACTGTGTGAAAATATGTAGGTGGATGAAGGGCCATTTAATGGTGAGTATGGATGTATTATAGCGAGTGTGCGGACATTTGATGCTTGGTGTGTGGTTGCATATGATAGAGGTGTGTGGCAGTATCAAGTGTGTTGGTGTATGATGTTGCTTGTATGAGCATTTGATAGTGTGTGGGTTTTTGATGTTGAGTGGGTTGATGTATGATGTGGTTGAATATATGATGGCGGTTGCATGATGGTAGGTGTGAGGTTGCTTAAGATGTGTGTGTGGGCATGTAATGATGGGTATGTTAGCATATGATAGTGACTGTGTGGGCAAATGGTGGTGACTGCATGGATATTTCATGGTGGGTTTGAGACCATATGATGGTGGGTTTGTGGCCTCTTATGATGGGTATATGTTATTGTGGATGTGGGGGTATGATAGTGAGTATGTGGTCATCTGATTGTAGTTAGAAGATTGTAGTATATATGACTATGTGTAACGTATTTAGAGTTCTTAGTAAAAAAAAAATCGAAATTGATCAAATCGGAACCACAGTATATTTATGCATTTTAATAACTTTCCAGTGGCACAAAGAGTCAAGTAGGAACTAAGATCATCTTCAGCAGATAGTGTACAGTTACAAATCTTACTTACTTAAGTGTTGAAGTATTGATCAATGTAATAGTTAAGATACTCGTTTTATTTTCAGGAATAACAAGTTTTATACCAGAAGTAGGGGTGGGTGGAATATTAATTCCGCAGGCGAAATTGGAGGGATTTGTAACATGGAATTGCTGATTAAATTCCACCACTCCACCGATGCAATTAATCTGCAGTGGTTTTAATTTTAACAGCGCTGGAAGAGGGAGCAGTCCCTCCGTGTTTAAAACCACTGCAGATAATGTAGTCGTTTTTAACCAAAGAGGGACTGCCCCCTCTTCCAGACCTGTTTAAAGACCACTGCACAGCAGTGCATAACCCTCGGCCCCTTACATATATTCTTATGTAAGGGCACTGAGGGTTATGCAGTGCAGTGCAGTGCATACCCCACGCTGCCATTACATATTTATGTAAGGGCACCGAGGGGTATGCACTACAGTGCACTGCACTGTATACCCCTCGGTGTTCTTACATGAATATATAAGAGCACCGAGGATTATGCACTGGAGTGGATACCCCTCGGCACCCTTACACACTTATGTAAGGGCACCGAGGGGTATGCATTGCACTGCAGTGCATACCCCTCAGTGCCCTTTTATGTAAGGGCACTGAGCGGTATGCACTGGAGTGGACACCCCTCAGTGCATTTACATACTTATGTATGGGCACCGAGGGGTATGCACTGCACATTGCAGTGCCTACCCAGCCCCTTTGCGGAATTCTGTGGAATTTTTATGTAATTCCGTGGAATTCCACTGAATTAAACTCTGCCAATTCTGCCCAGCCCTAATCAGAACATAGAGATCTGGTTGCCAGAAATAAAGTTAAGGTATATATATTTACTACACAGTTAGATGCAGGACTTTCATGACAGGTTACTAAGATCTCTTTTATTGCCTCCAACCTGCAGGAATCAATATCCAGAGGAAGTGATAAGCCAGAGTAGTGGTTTCTAGTTTCTGTTTTCTCTCCTATCCCATTCCCCTTTCCACTTTTCTACTACTGGCCCTCACATTGTTGTTTGTGATCATTGGAGGAGGTGATGAGTAATGGACAATGGCGTCACTCCCTTTTGATCCAGAGTATAAGGTTAGTGATTTCTGACACCTAGTACCTATTTCTACCCCTCTGTCTCTCTCCTTCTCCGTTTCCATGTTACTTTGCTCCTGTCCTTCCATTGCTTTTCCTCTTTTCCTGTCCCTCTCTCAGATTGCCATTGCTAATGTGCAACTGTTCCTTTCTGTATGTCTATTTCCCTGTTCCTCTGTCTGCCCCCTCTATCTGTTTCATTCCCTGCCCTTCTGTCCCAGTTTTCTGTCTCTGTCACTCTATCCCTTTCCTTTTAAGATGATGTGTGTTTTCATGCTGAATTGTGTGTGAGTGGCCATATCATAGTTGGTATAGTGGCAGAATAATTGTGGATGTGTGGCTTTGTAATGGTGGCTGTTTGTATGATAGGTATTTGGCTGCATATAATGTTGGGGGTGTGGCCATAATATGGTATGAGTGTTGGTGTATGATGTTTGTGTGAGCAAGTGATGGTGAGTGTCTGGGTGTTTGATATATGTTGTTTTCACATATGATGGTGGTGGTCTGGGTGTATGATGGTGGGTGTGTGGGCATATCATGGTTGGTTTGTTGGTGTATGAAAGTGGTTGTTGAGCATTTGTCTTATGAAGGGCGTATGAGCTTGTGATATGGGTGTGTGTCCTTATAATTGTTGTTGTAGGCTTATGATAGTTGGTGTATGGTTATCTGATGGTGGAAGGTATATTGACATGTAATTGTGGCTGTACCATAGTGACCCTGTGTTCATATAAGATAGTGTGTGGCCATGTGATGGTGGGTGTCTTGATGTATATTGGTAGATGTGTGGGTATATGATCATGGCTGCAGGGTGTATGGCATCTGATGAGGCATGTATAGGCATGGAATGGTGCGTGTGTGATATATAATGCTTGATATGAGTTTATGATTGTGGGTGTCGGGCCTGATGGTGTGTGGGTGTTTAACAGAGATTATGTTGGTAGGTGTGTAGTTACATATGATGGTGTGATTGTGGCGGTATGATGGTGGGTATTTGGGCATATGGTGAACCCTAAAAATCTCTTTAGGGTGCTCCATATAAACAAACTCAAACTCCACTTTGAGAGGTCTGAAGTCACCATGCTCTTGGCGACAGATGACGGAGTGGAAGAGGAGAGTGACTCTTTCTCTGACCTTCTGTCTATCGAGGAGCATAATGGGTCAGTAGAGGGTGTTAACCTCTCCCCTACTCTGACCCCAGAACAGCAGAATGACTGTAGCCAGTTACTGGGACAGTTTTCTTCTCTGTTCTTCCTCACCCCTGAGCTTACACATTTGTGTACCCATGACATAGATACTGGAGACAATATGCTTGTCAAAAACAAAATTTCAGGTTGTTGGACAAGGTGAGAGCTAACATCTAAGAGGAGCTCTTCAAGATGATGGCCTTAGGGGTGATTGAGTCCTCCAGCAGTCCCTGGTCCAGCCCTATGGTGCTGGTACAAAAGGCAACCCAACCAAGCACCACTCCAGAACTTAGGTTCTCTGTAGACTACTAGGAACTCAGTTCAGTCACCAAGACTGACGCTCACCCATTCCCCCGAGCTGATAAGATCATAGACCGGCTGGGCGCTGCCAAATTCCTCAGTACTTTTGATCTCACATTAGGGTACTAGCAGACTGGTCAGACTAAGAGAGTAAAGGAGAGGTCTGCATTTCCGACCCCAGAGGGCCACTTTCCAATTCCAATTCCAAAGGATTTATTAAGTGCATGGCTACCCAGGACAGGCTTCCCAGCACTAATGGTCTACCAGGCTCCACTGATTTCAATCAAACAGATAGGTTTTGATTTGTTTTCTACACCTGAGTAAATTATCATTCAGCCTGAGAGTTAGCGGTAAGGGGTTACACAGTTTGGGGGCCAGGTAGCAAAGGAGCACCCACTGCATCTTGCTTTTTTGACCTTTGGGATGGAGAGAAGACTCAGGTTGCTAGTTCTTAGCTCTCTTTTGGGGTGGTGAGGTCTGACCAGCTGATGAAGGATACAAGGCCCATCTCTGTGCCCTCACGCAGTGATCCAAGCAGAGCACTTTAAACTGAATCTTCTTGATTATTGGCAACCAATGTAGAGTGACAAGTGCTGGGGAGGCCGTTTGAAATTTGGGAAATGCCAAAAAGGATTTGCGTAGTAGTATTCTATATGACCTGAAGTTTTCTTGTAACAGAGAGTGGACTGCAAAAATCAGCTAACTCTGGGTCCAAAGAAGCTTTCATTAGTAAAGGTCTAAAAATGTCATGCTTCCATGCATCTGGCACACTGCCGCCATCAAATGATAGATCATATATGTCAGTTCCAAGTGATGTCTTTTGGCTTAAAAATGCCCCTGCCCCTTTCAGATGTTGGTGAATAGGTTCCTGTCTGAGAAGGAGGCGCTCTGTGCTGCCTACCTAAATGACATAGCTGTCTTCAGCTCCAGCTGGAACACCTGTATCACCCAGCAGGTACTTCAGGGCCTGCAACAGGCAGGCCTGACTATCAAGGCCTGTAAGTACGAGATAGAGCAGGGTATCATGGTGTACCTGGCCCACATGGTGGGCGGGGGCAAGACACAGCCCCTCCAGGCCAATATTGAGACAATAGTGGCCTGGCAACCCCCCAAAAATGAGGCGAAGACCTTCCTTGTCCTGTGGAGATTTGCTAAGGGTTTTGGAACCAGTAAAGCACCCTTAACTTAGGTGATCCGGTCAGAGGCTCGTCAGAAAGCCTTTGACTCCCTCAAGGATACATTGTGTACAGAACCTGTGCTCAAGGCTCCTGACTTCTCGAAGGAATTCATTGTGCAGATGGACACCTCAGATCATGGTGTAAGGTCTGTCTTAGCATAGATAAAGGAAGTGGTCCTAGACCACCCTGTAGCCTTGATAAGCAAGATGATACTTCTCTGGGAATAGAAATGGAGGTCTATTGAGAGGGAGCCCTTTGCTGTGGTCTGGGCATTGAAGAAGCTGAGACCATACTTGTTTGGTACTCACTTCCGGGTTCAGACAGACCGCAGGCCCCTCAGATGGCTCATGCAAATGAGGGGTGAGAATCCCAAGCTCTTAAGGTGGTCCATCTCCCTACAAGAAATGAACTTTATGGTGGAACACCGTCCTGGGTCAAACCATGTCAATGCTGTTGGTCTCTCCTGGTTCTTCTGCCGTAGTGATGAGAACCCCCAGGAGGTTGGGTAGTTCCCCCATTTTCAGCTGGTGGGGGCATGTGTTAGACCTGTCAGACTTAGGGTAGTCTTCTCCCAAACTTTTTGCCTGACTCCTCCATTTTTGCTGATCTCGTTTTTGTTGGCCTTAGAACTCTGTGCACTTTGCTACTGTTAACCAGTGTTAAAGTGTGAGTGCTCTCACCTTTAAACATGGTGAAATTGGCTTACACCTAATTGGCACATTACATTTACTTGTCAGTCCCTAATAAAGTTCTAATACATGTACCCAGGATCTGTCAATGAACTGCTACTAGTGAGCCTGTAGCACTGATTGTGGAACCCACTTAAGTAACCTTTAACCATGTCTCACACCTGCATTTGCAGCCTGTATGTGCAGTTTCAAACTGCCATTTCGACCTGGTAAAATAAACCTTTCGCCAAGACTAAACCTTCCTTTTTAATACATATGACTCACCCCTATGGTAGGCTCTAAACAGTCCATGGGCAGGGTGCAGTGTATTTAAAAAGTTGGACATGTGCTTTTAAGTTTTATCTGTCCTGGTAGTGAGAAACTCTTAAATTCGTTTTTAACTACTGCAAGGCCTACCAAGAAGAAGAGATGTCAGGAGGGGTACTGCCCCTTTGCTGTGTGTTGCTTTGCTGGGTTGGCCTGCAGTTGCTGCTTCTGTCCGTGGGTAGTGAAAGAACTGGAGTTTGCTTTCTTGTATCCTCTGTTACCAAGGTTGTCCAAGGGCTTGTGTGTGCTTGCCTCCTGTTGAAAGTCTCAGGCCATCAAAGACTTCATCTGCAGCATCTCTGAGCTCCACTGCTGGGAGTTCTGACCTGCCAAGTGATGCTAATTCCAGTTCTTGACCCTTACAGGTGGTTCTGCTGCTTCAAGACTCGAAAATCCATGCATCGCCCTCCAGCGCCATTTTTCCTGCTGCAAGCGTGCCGTACTGTTGAAAAACCAACACATCTCTGCGGTGTGGCAGAAAAATCGATGCAGCACCTTTTCGTGGCCCGAAGAACCGCCACAGCCCAAGTCCAGAGCACCAAGTCTCCTACAGCCGAGACCCCTGCTCCGACTTCGACGCAGGCCCTGCTGTGCGGCTGAAGGAATTGATGCATAACCTGTCTGCGGCTGTGGAAATCGATGCAGTGCCTGTTTCGCAGCCACATCGACCCGCAGCGCCTGGATTTTCTCATGCATCACACCTGTGTGCCAAGCCTTCCAATGCATCGGAAATCGACACATCGCTTATCCTCGCTGTGAGGAATTGACGCAATACTTTTCCTGCGTGTAGCAGAAATGACGCATCCATTCCCCTGGGACTCAAGAACCGACTCCTCTCTGTGCTTTCTGATGCTTTCCTCCTTTGCTGCTGTTTTTTGCTTTGGATTTTAAAGCATCAAAGGTACTTTGTGCTAAAATCAACACATCCATAAAGTTCTATGAACAGAATTGCTTAAGCCCTTTTAAAAGTGATATTTTGAGTTACGTATGTTGATTTTTTGTCGTTTTGGTCTTGTTTGGTTTAGATAAAGATTGTTTATTTTTCTAAACTGGTGTGTTGTCCATTTGTAGTGTTTTCACTGTGTTACTGTGTGTGTTATGTGCAAATACTTTACACATTACCTCTGAGAGAGGCCCGACTGCTCGTTCCAAGCTACCAAGGGGGTGAGCAGGGGTCATCTTGAGTGTATAACTCCCTTACCCTGACTAGAAGGCAAGGTCCCTACTTGGACAGGGTGCAAGCCACTGCCAAATAGAGACCCACATTTCTAACATACCTTAAGTGGCCAGGTTGCAGGGAGATGGTCAAAATGGCTAGTGTATGTTGAAACGCCTACTGTATTATGCAACAAATAGTGTACTTCTTTTTATAATTAATTTTAATTGGGTTAAATGTATTTTATGTGGTCTGGTCAGCTAAATTTGTTTTGTATGTTACACTTGTTAAACTAAAGGCAGTTTTATGGGGTATGGCAACTAATCAT
Organism: Calotriton arnoldi; assembly: GCA_963921515.1. Classification (NCBI taxonomy): domain Eukaryota; kingdom Metazoa; phylum Chordata; class Amphibia; order Caudata; family Salamandridae; genus Calotriton; species Calotriton arnoldi. The sequence goes on along the minus strand of CAWUFW010003666.1, from coordinate 2,840 downwards.
ATGCTTTCTCAAAAACACCACTTTGAGTGTACTAACAGTTTAGAGTTAGGAACGTCTGCACATAGGAGATGACATAGAGGGGCAGATTTACAAGCCCCTTGCAACACTTTTGCGCCGCCATTGCGTCATTTTTGTGATGCAGCGGCGGCGTAAAAAATGCAGTCAATTTACAACGTGACGCATCTAGGGAGATGTGTCATGTTGTAAAGCCCTGTGTCACATTATACCTGCGTCAGGTATAATGTATGCAGGGTGGACGTTCCCACGCAGGAAAGCCTCGTAAAAGTGACACAGTGAAATATACAAGATTTCACTGCGTCACTTCTAGGACGCCACTGCAACAAAACCTTACGCCTGCTTGAAGCAGGCATAAGGCGTGACGCAGTTTAGTGGGATAGGCCTCAAAATGCATTGCCGGAGTTGCATCGTGCTTGCGACACGACTCCAGCAATGCATGACTTTCTGACGCATCTGGCAATCCTTGCGCCATGGTGCGCCGTATTGTAGATGTGGCGCACCCATGGTGGCGCAAGGTTTTCTCACTGTGGTGCAGGAAATGTGACACATTTCTATAGATGCGTCACTTTTTTGTAAATCTGCCCCAGAGAGTATAGAGTACCAACTGAGGCAGTTATGCTGACTTGATGCCCCAGTCTTCTAATCAGTGGAAGATATTCTGGAGGGCTGTTGTCTAAGGTAACCATGCTGTTTGAAGAATGGGTATGTGGAGAAAGTCAAAACAATGTACGCAACAATGTACACCTTTATGCATGCATGTCAATAACATGCCTTGAACATATGATAACACTAAGGGGTGGTGTGAGAGAATAAAAACTGTCTTGAAAATATAGTTTCTTCTGTATGTATTGATGTCATTGTGAAACCATTTTGTGAAGTCATGAATGTCCTCAACACTGATCTCCATCAGTGATGTATGAGAGGTCATAAATGACGTAATTGTCAGTGTCATTTGAGATGTCATCAGTGATGTCATAAAACAAGCCATGAGCAGTGCATGTGGCGAAGGCGAATTATGGTTTGTTTAGTTAGCCATAACTGACCAATTTCGGGGGGTATTTTGTTCTGTTACATAACTATACCTTTAACTGTGATTTATGAAGAGAATTATAAGGTTTTTTATACATACGTAATGGTTTCGTCTACGTATCATTGAAGTTTTCCAGTGACTTTTCTTCGGGTTTTCGATAACATACTTCACCTACTTTGTACACTGCTAATCCCCACCCAGATATGTTTGCTCTCCTGCACTTCCAGTGTTGGGCTTTGCTGCCTCTTAAAGTTTAAATATGGCTAACTCATGTTCATGCTTTATTTTCGGTGCCTCCTCATTGTAGGAGTTCCAAAGGAAGCTTGTGTACCTGGCTCAGCACCCGCTTGCAAGTCAACCTCCGGGGTTTCACTTTTTTTCACCTGGATATTTATAAAAAAATAATCCCAGACAATTGAGTTTTTGCTTGATTTCTCTCCTTCTGCAGTCTCTCCTGTGTAAAGAGCATCCTCTTCCTCCTCTTCAAGGGCAAAGCTTGTGGTGGTCCAGCACACTGTTTTTTTGTGGCGGCATTGATAGACTCCAGGCACTGAAATCTGCATCCTGGGAAACAAAGTCAGAGAAAGTATAATGGGGCTGGGGCAACAACCCTTGACTCAGAGAGAAAGTGATAGGTGTGGGTCCCAAAGAGGCATGTGCTGTCCCCAAAATTAAAAAAAACTGCCCTCATTTTGTCACGATATTTACATACTCTGACTCGGAGACAGGCTTTCCACATAGGGAAAAAGTTTAATTTTTTTTAAATATGCTTTTGCACAAGTTTAACAAGTGGGAAATCCTCTGCAGTACGAGTGGAGTCGTCCCTGGATACCCTTGATTTTTGTAGATTCCTGTGTTTAATCCTGTCATGTTGTGAAGCACCCAAAAAGTTTATATATACGCAAATTGTACATTTAAGCACAGTACACATCACTAGACATTAATGTGATTCTGACCCCGTGCTTACATTGTGCTCTTGTGCCTACACTCCCACCCATGTTGTACAATACAATAATTATTTTCACGTATAGATTACTGGTTAACGCTGCATCCTCTTAGGCAGAAATGTGAAACACTTTTCACAATCATTCAGGCATTAATTCCATTGAGACTGGACTGCAGAAATATCCTCTATTTAGGGGGCGATAAGTCCTTAATTAGACGTCTATAAGTAGTCCAGAACTCAGCCGCCAGGTTTCTATACCGTCTCACAAAATGCGCCTCTGTGTCAGCCCTTCTCAGCGCCTCTGTGTCAGGCCTTCTCAGGGAGCTTCACTGGTTCACGGTAGAAAAACGGATACAGATTAAAGCTTTATGCTATGTCCAACAGGATAGGTCAGGGGCTGGTCTACGGTACCTTCAAGAACTAATGATACCCTACCAGCCTTCCCGTTCGTTTAGCTCAAGTAACCTGTCCCTCTGCACAGTCCCTAAAGTTAAACTGGTGTGTGTGGGAGGCAGTGCTTACTTGGTAAAAAATTATATTAAATAATTTAATGCTCCACTAATGAACGTTGCTTAATATTACACACACAAACAGCCACCTTGAGGTGGGTTATCATAAATACGTGCCGGTGCTTACAAATAAGTGACGGTGCTGAGCACCAGAAAACACTGGCACAAATTAAGCACTGATGGGAGGTCGCCCCTTCTCATACTTGGGCACCAAGTTGTGAAACGTCTTATCCGAGTCCCTGAGAAGTTGCAACTCATTGAGCATCTTTTGGAAAAATCTGAAGACCTGGATGTTCTGATTCTGTTGTACTTTGTGTGGTGGAGGGGTATGGGGCCG